>CM065125.1:19385000-20590000 GCA_033026305.1 Cirrhinus molitorella | reverse complement strand
AAAATAATATCCCAATATTTTCTGGAATTTTATCGATAAAGATAATTAGACAATATTTTGCTGTGTGTTATTGTGCTTAAGGACTACAGTGCTGACTTATCAATATCAAAAACTAAAGTGGTGGTGGAATAACAATTATTCTTTTCCTAAAAATTTAAATTGAGTTCTTTTATCTTTTTTGGGCATTTTTACATTTTATAAAGCCTTTTTTTTTCTAAAAGTGTGCATCATCTTTTGAGCCTAATCCTTACATTTAATCAGTCAATTATAATAATAATACATTTAGACTGTTACTAAAATTAAATAAGCATCAACAAAATTCATCTTTGCAGAAGTTGCATATAAAGTGGCATTTAGATGCATTTACACACGATAATGCAGCTATAGTAATATAACAGTAAGTCATTGCGATTGAACCGAATCATTTAAATGGTTGATTCATTCAGAAACTAAACACCTTCATGTTGCTCAGAGATGCAAAACAGTACTGTGGTTGTGTTTGGAATGATTTTTGTTGGCGAAATTAAGCATAAACAGGAAATATGCTGTCTAAAATGTTGTCTTTTAATATTAACTGCTTATTTATTGAACTGTTGTATTAAACCAATATCACATTTGTAGTCTGATTTTTAAAGGAAAAAATGGCACTCTTTGTGTGATTGTTTAACTATTTGAAATGACAAATATATAAATTTTCTGCCCCCATATCTTGAATTCTGTGATCATTCTAAATGCATTTTAATAGACTGAATCATGCAGTAAAAGGATACACTCTAAATGTGTACTTACTACACTTCATCACGGAATGTAACGTTATGCGTGCACTCTGTAAGGTGCGTTTCGATCGTTTTTTGCATTATACTCGACAACGTCAAATTGCACATCGTTGAAACAACAATTATGATATTATTGCAGATTATATATTGCACACCCCTAACGGATAGTTCACCCAAAAATGAAAATGATGTCATTAATTACTCAAGACCTTCATTCAATAGCCGATCAATTGGAGCACCCCTAATTTTATAATTCGATAAGCGATTTAGAGTTTTAGACCACTTAACCTACCACCAAACCTAAACCTACCAATTATATAGGGAATATAAAAAGCTAGAAAAATGTAATTGACCAAAATTATGCAGGGAAATTACCATTTTAGTAACAATGCAGCATTTAAAAAAATATTGTTTATAGTTGCTAATCCCATTAATTTTTCAAAAATTATTATTATCCCAATACACTCCGTGAAGAAGCGCATTTCAATTATTATATTATGAATGTTCAATTATTTTCTTCTATAACTTTTGAATTTGTAACGAGCGCGTCAGCACAAGTTGTGATGCTTATGGACACTTCTCAAGATAATAAAGGCTTGGAATTGGGTCTGTTCCTTGCAATCGTATGGATTCTGAAGATTTGGATTACAGTGCACAAAATGTATTCCTTTTGTAATTATGTTGTGTTTTTGGTGTATTTTATGGTTTTACTGTGGGTCAGAGCATGACAGAGAAAAAGCCTTTTGTATCCCATGGCAAACAAAGTAAACATTACATGAGAAGTAATGACTAAACAACTGCAGACATGTTATTACTTTTAAAGGTTTTAAGTGTAGTCTTGTTTTAAATCATGCATTCCTCAAAACAAGTTGGCAGCAGAAATCACACAGAACAGAACTAAATGTTATTTCATCATATGAAAATAAGCAATAAATAATATTCATAAGGACTCATTTGTAAGTCAGTAAAGCTGTTTTTTTCCACACATAACTGACATTTTAGTTGTTGTCAATACATCAGTATTGTATGTTAAAATTCTGAAAATCTGTCAGTATTGTACAATTCGATGCTGCAAATACATCACTATTGTATGTTTTAGTGTCTGTAAAAATGCAAGTAAAGGTAGATTTTGTAGAACCACATTTTACAAAAATTAATACAAATTATCATAAGATCACGTTGGTAGTTCCGTTACTGAAATCTCTTGGATTTCATTAAAACTATCTGGATTTGTGTTCCGAAAATAAGTGAAGGTCTTACAGTTTTGGAACGACATGAGGGCGAGTAATTATTGACAATTTTCACTTTTGCCAATTTTAGCTGCCAAACTACAATTGTTTTACGTTTATGATTTATCGAAAGAACAGATGCAATTTACGTCACATAAAATGACTGATGCAGGCATGCAAGAGAAATAAAAGTTTAGTGTCTTTCACTAATAATAACAACAAATCTACTGTCATTTGAAACATCGCCATAAATACAAATTTTTTGCAGTGCTTCTCAATAATTTCAGCAGAATAACAAAAGCCCTGGTGCTTTGTGTCTGGAGTGCTCACGTTTGTTAGTATTTCTACACTAATGTGTTCACTGGTGGAACTAATCTAAACCAGAGCAAAGGTAACACGTACTTTGGCAAAACACAATGTGTGATAAGATACTGCAATGCTTGAAAACACACACTATAACAAAAATCCCCCAATTTCAATAGGCGCTTGGCACTTACATAATCACATCACACTGCAGCTTTCATCCATGCTCTCACTCTCTTTCTGTGAGTGGGCAAGATAATCTGATCTGCAGGCAGGATTTGTCATACAGAGTCACACACACACACAACGAGAGGAAGAGGGAGAGAGACAGAGAAAGCAATAGAGAGAGGTTTAACTGGCCCCTGACCTCATTCTGAATTGAGGACAGATCATGCGTGCTGAATGTTCGAGCTATTGTAGAGGAACTTTGCCCCTGTACTGCTGTAACGCTCTCTGTCTCTCCTCTTCTGCCATCATTCCATCTTACTGTCAGTCTTTCACTCTCACAATTACCAATCCTCTTCCTTTCCATCCATCTTGCTTTAATCTCCCTCTATCCCTTATTATCTCTCTCTTTCTGTAGAGGATAACAGGTGATAAGACCACAAAACATCTTTTCAACCCCTATCACTTATGTCATCACAAAAGGCTTATGTCTTTAAAAAGCCAAAGACAGACTATAATTACCACAGCCATAACTAGAGCAAAACAAAACATTACAGACTCAAAACTGGTCCAGGTGCATTTGATTCTTTGAATTTTAAGAAGTAGGGCTGCATGCTATGAAGCACCTTCAATTGTATAACATCTGATTATGTGTGCCACAAAATTTTAATAGCACTAGTGGGTTTTTAATCTTACTTGGATGCCCATCAAAAAAGCAAGTTGACAGTTGCACAGTGGGGAAGGAAAGGATGTGGAAGAGCAGACACACCTTACCCATACACAAACACTTTAGTATTCAAGTTAATCCATCCTACCAGCAGCTCTCTGTATCTCAAGGGGTGTTAGTCCATCTCCTGTGAGAACAGCCAGCTCTACTGTACCAGGCTCTGATTATACAGCTCAGCTCACACACACACACACACACACACACACACACACACACACACACACACACATTCAGCATTCAGACTGAGGAGAAACACAGCTATTCCCAATACACCCACGCACAAATTCAACACTGTGCTTCTTATATGACAAAAAGAATCTCAGCATGGAGGAAAGGATATTTTTAACCTAGTCCGCACACACACATCGCTACATTAAACAACAATAGTATGGATGAGAGAAAAAAGCAGATCTGAATAAAAGTTTGTAGTCAACTGAAGAAGACATTTTGATAAAATGTATAATGTCAAAATTGATTGAAAAATGAAAGGATTAGTTCACTTCCGGAATATAAATTTCCTGATAATTTACTCACCCCCAATGTCATCCAAAATGTTTATGTCTTCCTTTCTTCAGTCAAAAAGATTTTGTTTTTTGAGAAAAACATTCCAGGATTTTTCTCCAGAGTGGATTTCAATGGGAGCCAACAGGTCGAAGGTCCAAATTGCAGTTTTAATGCAGCTTCAAATGGCTCTATATGATCCCAGCCAAGGAATAAAGGTCTTATCTAGCGAAACAATCTGCAATTTTCTAAAATAATACTAAAAATCTATACATCTATACATCTATCTATATACACACACACACACACACACACACACACACACACACACACACACACACACACACACACACACGTTTACCCCCCAAAATGCTCATGTCAAACTAGCTATACGTAATGCGTGAAGTCCAGGGTATCTGCAGGTTTTTTAAGCTAAATTTTTTTTAAGACCTGCACAAATAAAATGAATACCATATATGCGAAAAGTTTTTGCAGTTTTCTAAATGATAATCTTCACATTTCAGACTTTTAAACCATTTTTAAGTAAATGGATGAGTTAAAAGTATTAATTGTTATATTAATTGTATAAATTATTATTAATAAATTATTACATTAATTAAATAACATATAAATACAATTTACGATTTCGATTTTTATAATGCATTATCTTCTTATTGATCCACCAGTTCACATTTACAGCTCTGCATGTTTTCAGAGTAAAAACATGGGTTGATTTTTGCACTGGTTTAAACAAAATCAGCAGGCTTATTTAAAATGCAAAATCATTCTCAGCCAGCAGGTGGCACTTTTGGAATGGCAGAAATAACACGGTTTTCTCGGTAAAGGCAGTAGCACCTGACTTTGAAACATGCACTGATCATATTTAATGAAATCATAGCCTTTTGAAGTTTAATTGTCACATTAAGCCATATCGCAAATCTGGTCTTTCTGTCCCCAAATTTAAGACCTCTTCAAATCATAATTAAGACTTTCTTGTACACTTATGGTCTTAAATGTGATAAAATGTAAGACTTTTTAAGACCTTGCGGAAACCCTGGAAATGTCACACGTGGTTAGTTCTTTGTCTGTGTACTCGGGTTCAAACCCGCAAAAAAGCAAGATATACATTCAAAAAGTATATATACTTTTTTTTTTTTTACAACGTGGCTGATTGTTTCGCTAAATAAGACCCTTATTCCTTGGCTGGGATCGTGTAGAGCACTCTGAAGCTGCACTGAAACAGCAATTTGGACCTTCAACTCATTGGCTCCCACTGGAGTCCACTATATGGAGACAAATCCTGGAATGTTTTCCTCAAAAACCTTAATTTCGATTGAAGAAAGAAATAAATGAACACCTGGGATGGCAATGGGGGTGAGTAAATTATCAGGATTTTTTTTTTCTGGAAGTGAACTAATCCTTTAAGTATGGATAAATAATTTACAACAACGTCAATAATATAAAAAATGCTGAGGTGAATTTGTAATTTCATGCTAACCTCAGGTTGAAAACTACTGATTTGGAAACATGTAAATTCAATAAACAAAAAACAAACAAACAATATGACGACGACTTGACGGCTTGCACAGATTCCCACTGGAGTACTACATTAGATAACGCTGGAAGGAAATACATTCTCTCATTGAAAGTGACATTCTAGAGCATCATTGCATAAGCATTACATAAAAGCAGTAGAACGCTTTAGTCACCTCTTAAAGCCTAGTAAGCATAATAAAACTGACAAGGGCCGTGACAAAACAGGACTTTGTGTCCAGGCTTAGTAAATGCTTCCCTAAAGCAGAATCTTGAATGAGAGTGATAGTTTCCTTCAATGTTGGCCATAGCCGTCACAGCCTCTGCCACAATTTTGAAAGGCTCAACAATAGATTGTAGGCAAAATGGGCAACTAGCCTGAAGGACATAAATGGACAGGCCTGAATAGACAAGATCTCAGCACAAATCCATTCTGACAGTATATTGTTTGTTCACGTACCTTTCACCGCCTGGTTGAAATTCAGACAGAAGTGAAGGTCTGCGGCGGTGAGGCTGGGCCAGTGATCCATGGGACAGATGGGAACCATAGTCCCGAGCGTGAGGATGGTAGTCTACCAGTCCACCAACATCCTGAAATAAACATGTGACACATTTTACTCACATAACAAAACTATGAAGAATGTGACTACTGAAATAGCAATGATACTATCCTGGATTAGATGCAGATGTTTCCAGATTTAATCATGTTTTTTATGACATAAAATTAGAAAAAGATCTTAGATCAATGCTAAATGCTGAGCGCAATTAGTCTAACTCTTTGGTACTCAACCCATGGCTTACAGATATTACACAGCCTTTTAGTTGCAGCTTAAAGTCTTACTTTTTGCACGAAACTATACACAGCATGTCAGTCATGCACCTACTCTGGAAAGTAATCCATCATCGAAAAAGAACTTCAGTCTAAAGTCACAAATTCTGAAGTGTTACACAGTTACAAGTTAATAATAGTTCTATTAAGACCAATATTAAGGATTACCAAATTTTTGGCATCAAATGGTACAGGAAAACAAAAACATCTGCTTTGTGTCAGACCAAGGACATATTCCAACATGAAGAAAGATTTGGAGGATGAAGTGTTGTTCCACTTGGCTTCTGAGCTGTCCAGGGTTGAGTACCACTGATTTAGATTTTCTATGGTTAATAAGACCAGACAGTAATCTCTGCCAGATGAAGATGATGGCTGAGAGTCAAATCTCACGTGATAGCCTTCAGTAACGCAAGAAAATCCTGTGTTACTAAATTCTGGCCAAATTCCAGAGTGATCACAAGTTTGGAATCAGTAATATTTTTTATTTGTTTTTTATTATCAAAATAGAAATATTTTCTAAAGATGTAAGTCTTTACTTTTATCAACTGAACATCCTTGCTGAATTAAAATATGAATATCTTTTAAAAAATGTTTTGAAAAGTTTACAGTTTACATACATGTTTCAGAATCTGCAAAATGAGGGATCAAAAAAAAATGCATGCTTTTATTTAGTACTGACCAGAGTAAGATATTTCACATAAAAAGATGTTTACATATGGTCCACAAGAGAATAATAGTTGAATTTATAAAAATTACCCTGTTCTTGATTCTTAACACTGTGTTGTTACCTGAATGATCCCACAGCGTTTTTTTTTTTTAAGTGATAGTTGTTCATGAGTTCATTGTTTTTCCTAAACAGTTAAACTGCCTGCTGTTCTTCAGAAAAATTCTTCAGGTCCCACAAATTCTTTGGTTTTTCAGCAGTTTTCTGTATTTAAACTCTTTCCAACAATGACTATGATTTTGTGATCCATCTTTTCACACTGAGGACAACTGAGGGACTCATATGCAACTATTACAGAAGGTTCAAACGCTCACTGATGCTTCAGAAGGAAAAATGATGTATTACGTTCCGGGCGGTAAAAACTTTAATTTGAAGATCAGCGCAAATTTAACTTATTGTGTCTTCTGGGGAACATGCAAGTATCTTCTGAAGGGCAGTACTAAAAGAAAAAAATATATGATATATAGGCAAAATAAGATGTACATGTACATCCTCATGTACATCCTCAGTCCGTTCAAAGGTTTACACCCCAGGCTCTAAATCCATTGTTTTTTCTTCTGGAGCTTCAGTAAGCGTTTGAACCTTCTATAATAGTTGCATATGAGTCCCTCAGCTGTCCTTAGTGTGAAAGATGGCTCTCAAAATCATACAGTCATTGATGGAAAGGGTTCAAATACACAAAAATGCTGAAAAAACAAAGAATTTGTGGGACATGAAAGAGTCTTTCAAAGAACAGCAGAGAGTTTAACTGTTCAGGACAAACTGCCGCCTCATGAACTATCACCAAAAAAAACAAAAAAAACAACAACAACAACAACAGCATGGACCATTTATGATAAATAAAGCGCATTTTGTGAAAAGATTTATAGTTTAAAAAAAATGAGGTTTGGTTTCATAGTCAGAGCCATACCGTATGAGCTCTCAGCTGCAGAGGAAGGGTGGCGGGACTAGGAAGGTGACGAGCGTCCACTGCCCTCCGACCCTGAGGCACTGACTGAGGGTGTGAGGACATGCTGGCAATGCAACTTCCTCTACACACTAAAAGTGGGTGTGGTCTTGTCACAAACGCTGTGCATCATGGGGCGTTGAGTCCTGGCACTCACCGACCTGGAAGAAACAAAAGAGAAAACACTGAAGATTAACTGTTAATAATACTACTTATTTGTTCACACAAATCAAACTCTAAAGTAATAGAAAACTGTGAGCAAAATCATACAACATGCGCCAAACTTTGAAAAGCCAGGATAAGCGTCAGAGTTTGATCATAAGTGAGAGAAAGGGCGAGAGAGAGAAGTCCTAGCCACCACCTGCTGCTGGCCGGATACATGTCTGCACACTGTGTGAATGAATGGATCACTCTGTATCCCCCCTCTATATCCTCTTGTTCTTCGTTCTATCTCTTTCTAGCCTCATTAGAGCAGCTGGTGTGCTCTGCTGCATGATAATACTCCCATTTTCACAGGTACAGCAAAAAAAAAACACAGCACGGCTAAACCAAGTTGTATGTTCAAAGTCCCTTTAAGGCAAGTCTGTCCACTCAGCAACTATCCTGGGCAGCAAGTCTAGCTCATATCTACTTAAGGACAGACAAATCGTATTAAACAATGCCTAGTTCATTTAATATTGATGTTCTTTGTGAAAGCAGGTTAAAGCTTACTGTAAAACATATGCATAACTCACAGAAAAAGGCTTACAAGGAGTGGTTATATAACGGAACGTGTTCCACCGAGACAGCTGAACTAGAATGAAAGTACAGCATAAAAGTACTTTGACATTTACCTGTACATTTACATTAAAAGGCATTTAATATTCCTACTACTTTGATTTCTCAAAGCATCACTGAACAGACAGACAGAGAGACTGCCTGGATGGCAAATAAAGCACTGTATTGACTATTAAACATTTGATAGTGTCAGCCAGAGGTGGTGGTTCCACTAGAAGCTCATCAACACTGTTTTCACCACACCATGAACTGGAGACAGAAAGAGCAAAGCACCAGGTGTTGAGAGCACCAATCCAGCACAGATCAATCTTAAACACACCAGGCAATCCTTACAAATACAACGGCGTGCCTAGAAACAAATATGATGTTGTCAGACAAATCTGACACAAAGCTTAGTAGCCAGTTGGATATGCAAGAACCTTGGCAAAGTTTTGCAAAAACGTCACAAGCAAGTTAGATCTACAAGGTTCGAATAATGTTAAAGCAGTGACCATCAGAAGCAGATGTCACCCGCAGGGTTGCTTTGTAACATGAAGCCAAGTAGTGTGACTTGTTACATTCAGATACAAGCCTACTCGTAGATTCAACTACTGTGGTTATCAGTTACACAATAAATGCACAGCATTACTCTTTTAAAACATCATGTTCCTAGGGCCTACTTGTAGAAAAGTAGTTCAGTATACTTAAATCAAAACGTGATATGAATGTATCTGTGAATATTAGACTGCAAAACTACCATTTAAATTTGAATCCTGTATGTTCTGTCTCTGTGTGAATGAATGGCACAGACGCTTGATTTTGTTTACTGCATTTACTGAAGCGCACGGCAATCACTGTTTTTAGCCTCTGTCACCTCAAAATACAAGCACATGAACATAACTCTCTAGAACTGCTCTGAGTCATTTCATTAACATTTTACAGTTTCTTTTGAGAAAATCCATGGTCATATATAGTACAAACAGAAACTTAAAGGTCTAAACAGCAATAAAAAAAAAATTCAGTTTAATTTGAAACTGTGACAGAAATATATTACTTAATGTAATAATAGTACTACTACGAACAATTCAAATATTATTAAAACATAATTAGGGAATATTAACCAGAATGATTATTTACCAAAATTTATTTAGCAGAAAAACGTAAATACACAATAAATAAATAAATAAAAGTACTAATTTAATAAAATCAATTAATTATAACATACATTTGGTTAAAAATAAAACTGAATTTGAGAAAGAAAAACATTTCATAGGGCCTTAAAAATGCATTTTTGTTAAACATTTTATAAATGACTTAAATTGTGGAAATTTTATGATTTCAAATAATTAGACATACTGGATTAATAAAATGTAATTCAACCATTAAAACAGAATCCAGAAAAAAAATGAATTAAAAAAAATAAAAATTTGTGATAAAATAAAACTCATTCATCAGACTAATGATTAGCAGCCATCCATGATATAATTTTCCTTTAATGTTTTTAGCATATTTTTGCTGAAAAATAATTGTAGCGCTAAACAGAGTGACTTGTAGGGCTGCACGATTAATCGAAGTGAAATCGCAATCGCGATTAATCAAAAGCTGCGATTGTCATGCGTACCTTTTAGTAAAGCACTGTTCTGTGGTCAGTAAATATTCATCCGAAGGCCAGAGGGCGCTCTCATTCTCACGCAGAAACTCCAAATACGCCAGAAGAAGAAACACAGAAACGCATCTTTGCTATCGCTGCAGCTGAATAAACAAGATTTAACTGCATTCATTGATTCAAATTGACTAATAAACCCACGACTACAACAATATATGGTTTATCTGACTTCTTCTCATTATAATTTTCCTGATAATACAGTATATAATAAATGCAATGCCTTCATCACTGCTTAGAATACTATTCGTGCTTTATTCTGTGTAAAAGGCTATACTATCTCACAGAAAGATTTATTTCAAACACTCCACTGATATAAATATTATAATATGAAGTGAGTTTGGAGTAAAAACGTTATTAAATGTGATATTTTCACATAGCTTTCAGGTGTAGCAGCATGTCTAAACAGAGCCGTAGTTCACTGAGAAGCTACGCAAACAGCTGTCATTATCGCAAACGATTTCTTTTGATTTCATAATCGCTTCGATTAAATCGTTTGCGATAATGAGCGCGATTCAGCGTATCTTTTCTGTAAAGTACGGCTCTATGTAGTACATGCTACTCCACCTGAACACAGGTGCTGGAGATTTACTGCTGATTACACAACCGGCTTTACTGACAACATACGCATGCAAATCGCCTTCGATTAATCGTGCAGCCCTAAATGAAATTAAGTTTTGGCATGAAAAAAAAAAAAAGGCACAATATGTTAGCCAAGCTCCCTTGTTACTCACTCACTAAACAGTCTTTAGCTTTTAATAACAGGAAAAAAAATGTGGAACAAATCAAACATCTAAATAACTGGAATGGTACATAACTATACATCTATCAGTAAAATGAAAACAAACCATGATGGAAATTTTACAACCCAATCTGACAAAGTGATGGATAACTATTTGTCATGCAACCTCTGCACAAGAGCACAAAATCCCATAGTCAAGGGCTGTACAAGTACACCAGCGTAATGGTATTTCTTACCAGTAGTAAGGCACTGAAATTTCAAAAAACAAAACCATTAATAACAAGCAAACACATGAAAAGTGTGAACACACTATGTGACCAAAAAGGATGCTCAAGTAGAAATATGCTAATTTTGTTTGGCTGAATATCAGGAACTGGCTCACTATCAAAGTATTTTGGTTTCATTTATCACCTGAGAACCCGATACCCTGAACAGCATACAGAGTTCAATTACCCAAACGTAATTACGGTTTTGGTGTTTTGGTAAAAGATTCATTTAGGTACATCACTACTTAGCATTCAAAATTACAGAGACAGCTTAGGCATGAGACATGCAGATGTGTGGTGATTAGCGGTTTCTAAAAAGTAGGTCGCATGTACCTGCAACCTGTTTTGCCAATGGCTTTCCAATGCACTGATATAAACCCTTTTATACTATCAGGCTTTTCTAGTTAAAAGTTAAAGAACAACCCTTAACACTCTGTCGCTTCAGATAAACGGGAAGTAGCACCATCACACTAATAAACCCAAATGCAAACAAACATGCTTCTCTGAATGTGCTTTTCCCCTGTGGCTGCTGTGTGTCATTAACCCTCCTGTTCAATACAGGCATACAAACCACTGCCATCTCAAGGGGCCCCACAGATTCTCTTTTACACACACACAAATTACCATATGAGAGAAGTCTGTCTCTATAGATGAACGGTTGTGTGTGTGTGTGTACATTACATCTTAAAACAAGGTCACTGAGTGTTGTCAAATACTTTGACATTAAAACAAGGAGTCAGGTCCTCTGCTCTAAAACCCTGTAGCTCTTCTACAATACAAAGAGAGGCACGCTACCGTCCTCCTTCCTTCCTGTCTGTCACTGAATGATTTACACGGAAAGAGCAGAGTGTTTTACTGTGCTGGGTGTATGTGTGAGGGGGGAGGAGATTCAATAGTCCAGGAATGTTTGGAGCTCTGAGGAGGAACAGAAAGTCTTTGTCATCCTGAAGGCACTTTGTAGACTCACACATACACATGAACACACATGCAGGATCAAATCAATCACCCATTACTCACAGGAAACAAAAGTCTTTACAAAAGTAAAGACTGCTTCTTTACAGATTAAAAATACAGTTAAAAGTTAAAACAGCAAAATTGCTAAATATTGCTATAACTGTTTCAAATTTAAATTTATTTTCAAATACAACTTATTCCTGTAATGACAAAAGTGAATTTTCAGCAGCTATTACTCCAGTCTTCTGAGTCACATGTAGGGCCCTATGATTTCCGCAATGCGGAAAACGCGGACGGAATCTGTCATAAAACTAAATTTGCTGTATAACGTATAATGTCACAGAATTTGCCCATAAACATAGACATAAAATATTACTTAAATATGAATTCTGCACCTTCCGCATGCCTCTGTGAATGAATGGCTGGCGCGCGGTTTTGTTTACTACACACATACTGAAGCATGTGCGATGCTTGCAGTGTTTTCAGCCTCTACTGTCTCAATATATGAGTGAATGAACAGATAAACAATCTCTAGAACTACACTGAGAGTCACTTCATGAGCATTTTACAGTTTCTTTTGAGAAAAACTATCGTCATATATAAACAGAGAAACTTTACAACAACCTGTCAAAATAAAAGTTTGGTTTAACTTGAAGAAATTGTGGCAGAAATATCACTTAATGTAATGATAGCACTTCTTAAAACATCTGAAATATGCACCATAAAAATAAAGGAAAAAACGGATTTCATAGGGCCCTACACATGATGCTTCAGAAACCATTTTAGGAAGCTGATAAACCATCAGCCCAATAAACATTTAATATTATTATCAATTTTGAAATCAGCTGTGCTGCATAATATTTTTGTGAAAACTGTAATGCATTCAAGATTCTTTGGTCACATAATATTTGCACTTGCATTTCAAACAATCAAATATGAACTGAATTTAAATGAAGCAAGAGTTTTGCTATATTAATTTTAGTATCAATTATATGAGGGAATATTTTTCCCACGCTGTCGACTGCTAATATGAAGCAGCTGAGAGAGAGATTTATATTTAATGCATTTTCTTTGGTTGAGTCTGAAAACAATCGGGGAGAGAGGGATAATAACATGGTTTTGAATACTTTGTTAGGATAACACTTTACAGTAAAGCAACAGCATTATTCTAGGTCAATAATTAGTTATACATAATAAATTATTTCAATTTACTTATCTTTTAAAGCTGGTTATTTCTCACCTATGGTATCAATTTAGTATTAGGGCTGTGCCGATAATCGGACGCGATTATCAGTGAACTACGGCTCTGTGTAGTAAACGCGGCTGCATGAATGAACATGTGAATGAGATTTCCGACTAATCACAGAACCGTCATTACTGACGAGATACGCATGATAATTTGCGTCCAAATATTGCACAGCCCTATTTAGTATCGATACAGAGGTATTACATTCTGGTATCGTACCGAAGGCAAAATTATGGTATCGAGCCATCCCTAGAACAGACAGTTCAAAAGAACAGCATTTATTTGAAACAAATCTTTGGTAAAATTATACATGTCTTTAATGTCACTTTTGGTCAGTCTAAAACTGTGAAGCTTGTAGTTTCACACTTGTTTCAATTCTTTTTTTTAACTTTTCCTTCTCCCTCTTAATCACCCTTTGCAGTTGTAACTTCTCCAGGTGAAGGAACTTCTGCTTTACTACCACAATTTTTCCTGTGGATCGTAGTTCACAGTTACTCACTCTTCATGTCATCCTTGCACACCAATCGAAAGTAATTAGCTGGTCATTACATGAGCTGGTCACAAACATGAGAATGAACTTTCAATAAAAGCAGGTGGTTATTACAATTAGCCTTTGCATTATAGATTTATTCACTTGCCCATTGACAGGCTTCACAACCCAGTCCCGCAGAATGAAGATTTATTTAAAAAGGAAGATATTGGGTGTGAAACGCACATGTGTCCGGTTTGGCTGATCTACTGGCACAGTATGAACTGTGGAAATCTGGAAACAAACTTACCACTGTTTTCTGGCATCATCAAGCTTTGTGAACGAAAAACCACAACTGCTATGACAGACAGACAGAGAGAGACTGGGAGAGAAAGTGAAAGATAACAAGAAAAGAGGAAGAGAGAAAAGAGAGTAGGAACAGTGAAAGACTTGGAGAGTGGAAAGAGAAAGAAAAGAGGAGATATCTCTCTATATGTGTGTGAGAGAGAGAGAGAGAGAGAGAGAGAGAGAGAGAGAGAGAGAGAGAGAGAGAGAGAGAGAGAGAGAGAGAGAGAGAGAGAGAGAGAGAGAGAGAGAGAGAGAGAGAGAGAGAGAGAGAGAGAGAGAGAGAGAGAGAGAGAGACACACTAGGCCTTCAGACAGAAGGGGAAACACATGCCCTGGCACGGATACAGACACCCACAGGCAAGCTCATGGCTGCCTGCCAACAGCATGAATGAACTCACTTACCCCTCGCTCTCTCTCTTTTCTCTCGTTCTCCCTCTTTCAATCACGGCACTCACTCATTCCCAACTCTTTCTTCTCCCTTTCTAGGAGTGGTTGGCTTTTGTATGATCTCTCTCTCCCGCTTTCCTTCTCTCCACCTCGCTCTTGCATTACATCTCTCTTCCTACCTTTTTCCGCCTCTCGTTCTGCTGATAAACACACATGGGCAGCTTGAAAGAACTGGAAAGAACCAGCGCTAACTGCCTTACTATTAAACCGCCTTGTATTTCTATCTAGGTTTTGACATCTTTTATTGACTCTCACAAAAGCTGAGCCCAGTTCTTCTGTCTGTCATGATGGACGTAACAAATGAGAGGCCTGGCGGTTCACGTTAGCGCTGGAAGAAAGGCATTAGCTGATGGAGCCACGATCAGGTCCCTCCTGCTGTCACAGTAATGTCAGAGACAGCATGAGGTGGGGCGGCCGAGTGCGCGTTCTCATCCATCTGCATCAGTGATGTCTACACCACAACATTTCCCATAATCCCACAGCACAAAATGCCACTTCAATCAGCACTGTCATTATCACCTCTAATTTCCCACCTTCAGCATTTAAGCTTGAATGTTCAGTCCGGGTTTGAGTCTGAATCTGACACTCTCTGTGAAGCATGTTGTGTATTAATTAGCGCACCACATTTAGACTGCAGAAATGTTGTCAATCTAATTTCTAGCCTCTGAAGACAGACTGTATATCATCCTCTGGTGGAAAAGGAATGTCTTGCGGCGAGAATATATACTGAGACGCACAACTCTTTCTCCTCACTAGGTCAGTAAGGATGTTTCTTATTCAGACTTTCTGACAAATGGACGTTCTGGTTTCGGGATGAAAAAAAATGGCTGTTAAAACCAAGATCAAAACTAGATCACTGTATAATTTTACAACCTGATCTCATGACATAAATGCACCTGGGGGAAGTTTTTCACAAGACACAAAAAAACGTACCAATAAGTACATATCACTGCAGTTTCCAACAGAAATGAACACTACGGGTGTTTAAAAAAGCAAGCACTTATCCCTTTCGTACAAATTTGAGACTACAGCTCAATAATTACTGTTTTTGCATTATTGAAAGGGGTAGGTTTAAAGTTGTGGTTGGTGTAGACGTTAATAAAACAATGTAACTGGTAGAAAGCTTTATTTATTGTTAGTTTCCGGCTGCAGCTGTATCAACCCCATACGTTTCACTTTCCAGACATAAGCTTGTTCAGTAACTCAGACTGCATGGAACTGGACTTAGGATGTGTAATCCTTGGGTATGAATCCTGTGAAAAACATGACTCTTGATGAAAGAGCAGAAAGATGACAGACTGAAAAACAAGCTAAAGCGGCATGCTTGTCGTGTTTGCATTTTTACATCACAATTACTTTTGTTCATACTATCAGGTAGGTTTAGGTGTAGTGCAGATGGCATGTCATTTTAAAACATCACTGAGCATTAGTGTTATAGCACCACTCAATGGTCAAAACTGCGGTGACGTACAAAAGCAGCGTCACATAAAACGTACCATATGTACGTTCATCTGTCCCAAACCTCTTTCAGCGCCACTCAGTGGACTCTTCACATTGAATACGTCACAAAATGTACATGGAGGTATGCATTTCGCGTCTTGTAAAAACATTCCCACAGGCATGTTTTCATCATGAGATCAGGCTCGTAATTTACAAAGCTGTCTAAATGAAAGCACTCAATATAGCATAGGTTTACTTCACAGCAGTACTGTGACAGCTGTGTGACACTGCGTACACAAAGTTCAATTCATTACCAATATATAAATGTACTATTTTTATACATATATAATATTAATTTCAAAAGTCTGGGCTTTGAAAAAATTGTTTTTAGAAAAAAAAAAAAAAAACACCACAGCTGCATTTTTTTTATCAAAAATACAGTTAAAAATGTTAAATATTATTACAATTTAAAATAACTGCTTTCTATTTGAATATATTTAAAAAATATAATTTATTCCTGTGATGTCAAAGCATAAATTTGTAGCATAAATACTCCAGTCTTCAGTGTCACATGATCCTTAAGAAATCATTATAATATGCTGATTTTGTGCTCAAAAAACATTCCATGTTGTTAATTTTTTTTTTCTGGAAGCCGTCTCAAAGTTTCTCAAAGATCAAATCCAAACAATGGAATAGGCAAAAGATTTTAACTCCTCAAGCAGGCTGTTTTATTCACATCAGCTAGCTTTTGTATCAGAAAGCATTTGGTGTGTGAATTTTATGGAAACCGGAGTAGATTTATAGTGCTCACACACACACACTCATTGAGCAAGACGAATGACATATGACAGCTGTTGGGATGCACCTTGCATCCATGCTCATAAACAAAGCTTTTAATATCACTACTGCTCACTACAGAGCAGATGAGGTTATTGTGCCTACAGTGGGTCCTTAAAGACCTTCCGTGTGTGTGTGTGTGTGTGTGTGTGTGTGTGTGTGTGTGTGTGTGTGTGTGTGTGTGTGTGTGTGTGTGTGTGTGTGAAGACGACAGACTGTATTTCCCTTTTTCAGTGCCTCTTTCTGTTCTCTCCGCTGTACCACCCCTTCTCTTTCCTTTCCTCCCTCTTTCCCTTCTCATCTGACCTTTCCATTGTTCTTTCAACCAGTGGCCCCTGTAGGTTATTTGGGGTCACGATGCAGGGCAGCTGTCTGACCTCTGTGACAGGCTGTGAATAAAAACACCCTCCCCCTCCTAACATGCAGCCATAGCTCTCTATACTGTCTACACTCCTGCGTCACTTTAATCCCTGGACACGAGTCAAATGCCTACAGCTCTGCGCAAAATTACATTCAGAGCAATGAATGCTTATATCCACCTTCAAATCAGATCATCAGCCATCTGCCTTTCAACACTGCTGATAAACCACATCATAATTTATATTTAAGGAGTTTCGAAATGGATGCCAAATGGGAAAAGAGCAATAAACTGTATGCAAAGCAGGGCTGCACAATTAATCGAAATAAAACTGAAATTGCAATATGGCTTAGTGCGATGATCAAATCAGAAAGGCTGAGATTTAATAATTAAATATACGAGTTGCATGTCTCAGAGTGAAACGAGGCACTGTGTTATTACATGTGAGCAGCTCATTATCCGTTGGTGTGCAGCATCTCACAGTAAATGCTGACTATGTGAACTGCACTTCTGCATCTGCGCTGACTTTGGGGTCGCTTTAACATTCATTTGGGAACACAAGATGCACTAACCCCATATAATCTTCCCATACTTGTTGCTTGGGCTGGACAATATGACCTGAAATTAAAAATTTGATTAATTGAATGTTTTACCTCGACTATGATTAAAGAACTGACAGATGATTGCTGTCGCATGTGATCTTCCTCTCAAGGATCTTGTCCTTTCACTATGCACTAAGTTCACTAAGTTCTTACTCTAGGTTCTTACTGGTCATTCACACAGGATCTTTGTGTGTAAATTGCGTTCAGGAATGAAAAAAAAAAAAAAAAAAAGCATCGCAGAATGCCTATGTTATGTTGCTGCCAAATATAAAAGTTGCCATGCCAACCTGATACTGTAAACAATAGCTCACAACACTTGCCTGGCCTCCATGGCCTTCTGATTGGTCCACTGTTTTGGAACTGACATTCATGGGCGTCTTAAACGGGCCACTCACGTGCAAGATGCCTCAAAAGACGTGAGCGTAACAGTCATACGCATCCGTATAACGGCAATTACAAACACATTAGCAGTTTTTAATGGGAATGTATTAACAGGATTTAAAAACACGAAATAGCCTACACGGAAAAATTACGTCAGTTAGAGGCTCTGAATTTTGGTTTCGACCACTTTCAGATTAATCGTCCAGCCCTGCTCGTTACAAAAAAAGGTTAAAAAAATACTTAAAAAAAAAAAATAAGCTTATTATGCCATATTAAAACAGAACAAATTAAGACAGCCATAAATATTAGTTTTGTCATTTTCTTTCTTAAATTCTTTTTTTTTTTACTGTGAAATATTGCAATAATAATAATAATAATAATAATAATAATAATAATAATAGTTTCTTAATGCGTTTTTATTTAGTAATTTGTATATTTTTAGTAGTATTAAATACTACTACTTTTACCATTATTATTACTACCATTACTATTATTATTATTATTATTGTTGATCTATAAAAATCACAATTTGGCCATATTCTGTAGCCCTATAACTTAGCCCAACAAACCTGGAAATTTATTTTTGCGTTTTGTTTAGTTTTTTTAAATAAGAAAATTTGAAGATTTTCTGTCCCACAAATCATGCAGCCCCAAAAAAACATCATGCAGAGACGCACAGATGCTCTAAAAAACAGCAGCATGCTTACATTCAGCCTGGATTTTTAAACCTACTGTCCAAACCTCAGGAAATACCTCCATTCCCTACTGTTTCAGTGTCCAGTAACATTAACCACACATTTACGGTGCATTAGCTTACAACCCGACATCCTGACATAGTATTTCCACTCTGCTTTCAAATACATAGATCTCTTACCCATCCCCCTCCTCTCAAAACAGGCACAAATGCAGCCCATCCCCCACCGACCTGCATGTCAATTTCTAGACCATATTCAGCACGCATGTTTTGACAAAAACCAACCTGACCGCACAGAAGATCCCCAAACAGCACGCGTGAACTTAAGTCTCGTGTGAAAACAAACAAATCCAAAAACAGGCCTACAAAGAAGAAATACAGTTTCTATACATATACAAGCAGCCATACAACCAGGTCCCTTTACCAAGCACACACACAGAGAAGAAGCATTTGTGTTGCATAACAGCAGAGTGAATGACTTACCAATAATGTGCAGGATAATCTACACTAATCCTCTCTGCCTTCATCACTGACGATCAGCGCCTTTCTGTGCGAGAGAGCAATACCGCAACTGTTTTGATCAAGGTCACATAGTGAACCACAAGGTGCTTCCATGTATCTGTAATGGCAAGGTTGAGTGTACAAAACTTGCTACAGAGGTAACACAGGATGTAGCCAGCCTAAATACAATGTGATGCTAGAGTCTTGTATATGCATGCACACATAGACACAGTACAAAAAGTAACTGAGAAATGTGTCATTTTCACTTTGAGAGAAACAAACCCATCAAAGGGAACAACAAAAAAACAAAAACAAAATCAATTAAATCATTTAGTATAATTATTTTAAAAAACATTAGGGCTGTCACTAACAATTATATTGGCCTGATGATGGTTTTGAAACTCTAGTGCACAATCTAATCCTTGTTTAACCCCTTAAGTGTCATTTAAATGATCAAAATTTCCGCATATTGCTGTGGTTTATCAAAGTTCACTGGAGAACGCAATGTGCGCCATTTCATTCGATTTGTAAGGTAAATCATTTATAAACCTATGCAAACACAATACATCAATATCTTTCTCAATATGCTAACTGTTCATTGCGATTTTAAAATAAAAGCTCAAACCCTCGCTCTGAGTTTACATGCTTTGATATCCACATATTCAAGAACTTACAGTGGCTGTAGCAAGAAATGTCCAAATATTAAAGCTTATGTGGACATTTGAAACAAATGTTGTTTAGTCAATATTAAAAAAGGATCAGTCCGAGCAGTCATGCGTTTTAATGTGTACTGTGCAATGCGTACATTATAGGGCTGTCATTAATTATTATTTTGGTAATCAAGTAATTTGTAAAAGTAATTTGTAGATTATTTTGATGATAATTATAATTGATTTGTTTGAGGTAACAAACATAGACCTAAGCTCGCTTAAAATACATATATAACAGCAATAAAGCAGTAATAATTAGCTCAAATAAAGTATCAAAAGCGAGTAATCATATGGTTTTATTAAATAAAACTTTTAAAATACATAATGTATTTTGAGGGCACTAACAGCCTAACGGTTGTTTTTACACTTTACTGTGTGATCTTATTGTTGTTTAATACTGACTAAACATTTAATTCAAATGTCCACTTAATTACTAATATTTGTCCATTTCTTTACTACATAAATACTAGAGCCACTGTTAATTCTTGGATTTATGGACATTAAAATGTGTAAACTCAGAGTGATGGTTTAAACTTTTATTTTGAAATCACAATGAACAGTTAGCCTATTTACAAAGAGATTGATGTATTCTCCTGTGTTTGCATAGGTTTATAAATGATTTATCTTACAAGTCTGATTAAATGACGCAGGCTGCATTCCCAAATTAACTCACAACAGTATGCAGAGATGGAGTCTGAAAAGCTCCACACACATGTAAATGATAACAATTCATGTGGATTCATGTCCGTGGAAAACACCACTTCTGGTATTTTGGCGGTAAATCGACACAGGCAAAAAGCAAATCAATGATTTTTTTTTTTTTAACACAGTGCTCCAATTGAATCAAGGAATCATGATAGCACTAATACATTATGTATTATGTACATTATGTAACAGTTTTGTTCGATAAAAAAACAATATGATTGCAATATGCTTTTGATACTTTATTATTGCCTCATTGTATTGCATATTCATTTTTAGTCATTTTAAAGGCTATTGTTTGCTTAGGTCTACAAAAACATTTTTATTATTATCCAATTACTCAATTTATCGTCTGAATAATCGACCGATTATTCAGTTTCCAAAATAATCATTAGTGACAGCTCTACTTTGTAGAGATTTAGACTGCTAACTGATGGTATGGAAGAGTTGCGTTCTCTCAAGCAAGCGCAGAGTATACAATTTACTTGTAGATGACACAATTTTATTTTTTGGGGGGGTGACGTCACAGTCAGCTTTCCTCACCACTAGTTCTTTGGCATCAGTTTGGTGTGTCCCTACCTTTAAGGGCATTTTTAACCATAACCTGTGCAACAATACTGATCTAATTAGGGCAAATGTGTGTTTATAGAGTTTACAGTTTATTTTAGGTGTCGTTGTTATAGTATAATTATACAAAGAAGTTGTACTTACCATAGGGTTAGGTTTAGGGTTGGTTTAGGGTTAGTTGCAAGTAATTACGCATAATTTACTTGTATTACTATAGCAAGTACAAGTAACTGTAAAAGTAACTGCAAGTACATGGTCACTGTAAAATGGAGTGTTGCCAAGTATTTCGCAATGGCTCTGAAAGTGGTTAATATAGACGAACAAAGAGATGAAGAAGTTGATAGATTGACTATGCAAAAAGCAGATTATAACGTCTTTTTTTTTACTTGCCTGCTACAATCATACTTGAACTGTCTTAATTTAAAGGCTTTTCTTAGCATAAAAACACAGACACCACAGAATTACAACACAAACAAACACAGCCATGCATACATCTCGATTCCTCCCACAGGGTGAATGAGAGTTGCATCAGGTGTGTGTGTGTGTGTGTGTGTGTGTGTGTGTGTGTGTGTGTGTGTGTGTGTGTGTGTGTGTATACGCGTGTGCGCATGCAGCTGATAAACATCTCCACCCATTTCCTCTCACCAAAACAACACACACACACACACACACACAGAGACAGACACACACACAGAGTTAGCAGGGGAACACCAGTAGTCTCTCTCCTAGCACTCCAAACCCCAAACACACTCCCGCTGGCTGTCGGCAGAGCTACCCTTTGTCTGCCAAAGCTGCTTCAGACAGCCATTTTTCAGCAGCGGCCGAGCAGAAAATGAGATTCCACCATCAATAACCTGCAAGCCTCTTCTTAGCGGTCTGGAATTTCCTCCCGAGCCAAGCGCTCACATCCTCCACAGTCTGGAGAGAGACGTCACAGATGAGGACTTTACAGTAACACTATGAATGGATATTAGAGGAGGCTGGGAAGAGGGGCCTTTGGAATTGAGAAAGTCTCAATTCTCAAAGTTCTTTTGTCTCAGAGGCTGTCTTCTTTTGTGCAGAAATGAAACCAAGGGTCATGGTTGCTGAGGGTAACTCTCAACAGCTCACAATCTCCACTCCCCCTCATCTTTTCTTGCTCCACCTCTGCTTGACGCTTGCTGAGCGTCTGAACTCACTGACCCCGATTTCTCATTCGCTCCTTGCCTTTCATTGTATCTTTGGTTATCTCAAATGTGCGCTAAATGCGAAAGCAGTCAAAGCCTGTGGTCACATTTGATCCTCATGGAAGTACCGTATTGACCCGAATACAAGCCGATTAAAAAAAAAAAAAAAAGAAATGACTCTTGACTGTCATGTTAGCCTGATGGAACCAAACTTCCTCCAAGTGATTTTAAAACTGATTTGAAGACTACAATAAATTCTACTGTTAATGAAATGTTGGTAGGCTACTAAGAGATGGATAGCCTAATTGTTATATAATTTAGAAGGGTTACCTTCAAAACAAAAACCAAGGAAAAAAAAAAAAACTGCAATATGAAAATAATTTAAGATTTTTTTTTATATTATATGGTTTTCAAAAAGCATGTTTCCAAAAGTTTAATCTTGAAAAACAGGGGTCGTCTTATAACCAGTGTCTCCTTATATTCAAGTCAATGCGGTATTACAATTATGTCAAACTTTGTCCATGATTTTGTTGGCTAAAGTTTCGTGTATCCCTAGTGTGTTCTTTCAGATATCAAATAGTGCTGATGGATGCCAGTACAGCACAGTGGAAAAGTCAGTGCGTAAGCTCAGTGTCGTTTTTCCATCAGGCTGCATTCAGATCAAAGATAAATAACAGTGAGTAAGAGAGAGTTACATGAATAGTAAAGTAGGTGAATAGATGTAAAAGATAAAGATAGAGAGGAAGATCCTTAACTCACGTAGTGACAGAAGCTCAGTGATAGCTGCTTTTGCTCTTGTGCTGTTTATACAGGTGCACCAAACAACCCTGTGGCATTCTGTTAGCATGACATCATCAGTGGTTAACATAACAATGCTCTGAAGAACCATAACATCCGTCTACATTCGAACACACGCTGTAAACCCCTTCCAGATGTAAACACCTAGACATTTCCTAAATATCTAAATTTCAATAAATAAGGTGTGTAGTCTCGTGGCACTTTAAGAGTCCATAATGTATGACAATTCACTGAATAACTCTGTGTGCAATTATACTGACAAAGTGTGACTTCAAATTTATAATTATATTTTGTTTTACAGTATAGGTGGAGTCCCATTTGAGACTAATGATTTACTAAGTGTAATAACAAGCACATGGCTTTGTACACACACGTGTTATATATGCAAAGTTGAAAATGTCTTTGAAAAGTATTTTTCCAAAAAAAAAAAAAAAAAAAAAAAAAAAAATATTATGTATGCAAATTGTATAATATCCAAGGTACATTTCAGTTAATTCTCATTGTATTTTGGAAAGTTTTTGCTTACATCTAAGTTGTAAATATATTTTTTTGCTTTTTTTTTTTTTAAGGTAAAATCAATATTTACATTTTTAACAACATTCAATTCTTCTTTGTAAAAGGCACAAAGTTGGTTATACTGATTTCAAAGTTAAGGATTCATTAGTTTGAATGTACATTGAACCAAAAATGATCATAACAACTTAGTTGATAATTCAGTATACTTTGTTTTTGACAAAACATCCCATTTTGGTAGTGTCTGCACATTTTTGGTAGTGACAGCAATGTTTTGGTAGCTACCACATCAGTCACATTATAGAATTTTACCTTGCATACTAAAACGGTACTAAAAATCTGCATAACTGTACTACAATTTTGTTTATTCCCCCAAAATATAAGGATTGTGTGTTCCTTTTATCAATACCGAAACAATGATGACATGTCATGACATGACAATTTTATGAGACAACACCCAAAAAAACTCTACTAAATGTTTTCACTCAGCATGTTAGCTATAAAAGAAAGTGACACAAATATTTCCTGATCATAAAAGTAGGGTGCAGTTAAAAATAAGTCTCAGCCAATAAATTAAAAACAAACTGTTTCGGTAGTGACATGAAAATGCAGGACACATCTTTTTACATAGCATAATATAAATATTATATATATAGGCTTACTAATAAATATCATTGTGGGTTTTAATAGATAATAGAAAGATCTTAGTAAACATCCAAGCTTTGAATACTTAAATGCTTTTTTACATGTGTTTTTTTGTTTTGTGGGACAGCAGTTTGCACCAATTCTGTAGAATGGCACATACAGTGTGGAAATTATGTCTACTATCAGCGTTCATTTTTGCAGATATCTGAACGCTGTTATCGGTGCTGATTACCATAGATAAATCAGTCAACCTCTGCTTACTGTAGACTGCTGCTGATATAAGATCAACAGACACTGATAGAAAGCACAGCTTCTCTTCCAGTAAACTCTTGGGCTCTCTTCCACATGAGTCAATACTTTATTATGCTGCCAGAAACTCACTCTCTCACACACACACACACACACACACACACACACACACACACACACACAGCAAACTCATCCTGGGAGCAACTACCATATAAAATCCACAAGCTACAAGACATCAGGCAAAGAACAGAAACCTGTGGAGCATTCATACAAAATGACATGGGGAATGAAGAATTTATTACAGCTTAGGAACAAGCACTTGGAGATTTAAAAGGATGATGGCAAAGGCATATTTAAATCCCAAATGCAGAGCTGCAGCCAGATTATATCTCTAAATGGGCCACTCTGGACATCCTATACAGGCTTGTAAAGAAAACTATAGGACATAGGAAGTGTCAGAGGGATTTTTCCAACAGGCAAGTTCCACCGTCTTGTCATTTCCTGGCCTTACTTCTCCATCTCGACTTGATTACTTCTCTTCCCTTTTTTAATATTTAACTGACCCATATGATTTTGTTTTAACTTTTTATATGGAAACAGCAGTTTTGGTTTACATCAGGAAAACAAGCTTCATAGATGTTCATAGATAGAATGTGCTCATTCAACACGCTCAATATTTCCAAGATCATATTATGCAGAGAAATCCTAAAGCTGGCATTCACATTCAGAATGACTGGAGTGGAGAGAGATCCAGTGAGATCAACACTAAGTGGCTGATAGCAAGAAGGTGACTCCTGTTTCTATTCCATCTTCACACACATTTGTCAATTTCACCAGCTCTTACACACACAGCTGCTATAGACTCTGCTACGCAAAATTTGTCCACCCCTCACATTCTGTTTCATAAGCAGTTGCTTGTTTCATAATGGGCCAGCGAGTACAAAACCCTGAGGCAGAGAGAGTCAGCACCAATACACTACACCCTCACTGCAGCAGCAGAGAAAACAGAGGATAATGAAGAAAACACATCAAATGGATGACAGTCAGCCCACACACAGCCTTAACTCTACCCTGATATTCAGGTCGAAGTGCAAAAGGATGCCATGAGCACTAAGAATCCACTAAGAAAACAGCATTCAACACACATTCAAAACAGACTGGCATTAAGGGCAAAATCCACTCAAACAGAATGGGTGATGAAACACAATTCAAACACTTTCTGAGTAAAAAGAGAAGTAAATCTAGGGCAAGCTATAAAATAACCAAGTTGCTCAAAATATAGAACTTGGTAAAGGTATAGTTTGAAAACTGAGGTACAACAATAAACTAACACAATTAGAAACAGAAACAGGGACCTATGATTTCCGCAAAGCGGAAAACGGGGATACAGAATCGCGAAATCCAGTCATAAAAATGGAATTTACCATATAATGTGAAATGTCAGGGAAACTGACAAACTTGGAATGAATAAAATCAAAAGTAGGTCAGCACACTTCAATCAAAATGGGAATATGAAGCTGCAAAAACACTATTTCAATATGAATCCTGCATGTCTCTGTGTCAATGAATGGTACAGACACGCCGTTACGTTTACTACATACTGAAGCGTGTCTGACACTCACAGCTCTTTTAGCGCCTGCCGCCTCATACGAGTACATGAACAAACAATCTCTAGTAATCAAACATTTTACAGTTTCTTTTCAGTTTCCAATTCATTAACTAGAGCGTGGCGCCCTGTTCACAGTTTCATAATAAACCAAAAATCTATTTATACTCGTCATTTTAACATAAAATGTCTTACAGCATTTCATTACATTTGCAATGAGGCACGTTTGTAAACCTGTTTTCACTGAAGCTGGAGTTTTGAGTTTTCCACCAAAATAAAAGCCCAAATGCAGTTTCTGTCAAAATAAAAGCTCACAGGTTTAACTCTTGCAAGCAAGGACAAAATTAACAGACATTTAATTTTTGTTTGTATCATGATTAAAATGCAGTGGTTGGTTCTTCGGTCCATTATAAATATGTTTGTAGTAGCACTAGCAGCAACTGCGAAAACAGTTTAATGGCCAGGAAAAACTATTTATTGTTGGTAAATTTTCACCAGCCATTGGCAAAAAGTCAGTTTTAGGCCCTGCTTGCAAGTGTAGAAATTTTATTTCATTTATTTTACTTACTAATTACTCATTTATTTATTTTTATTTATTTATTTATTTATTTATACAGTGAAATTGTTTTACAATATATTGCTATTGCTGTCATAGGAATAATAACAGAAAATGATTATTATTATATTAATTTAACTTTAAAATGTATAATATTTTCTTACTGGGGGGCATGCCCCCAAACCCCTCTAGAGGGACCAAGGTCCACCCACCACAGTCTCACAAAATCCTGTGGGAAACACTGAACTATCATCATAAAAGGTCTTCACAGCAACCCATCAAAATAACAGTTTAACTTGAAGAAACTGTGACAGAAATATTACTTAATCTAATGATAGCACTACTAATAATATTATTAAAACATAATTTAAGGAATCTTTACCAGAGACTTTAATTTACCAGAAAATGTAAATACACAGTATTTATAAAATCAATTAATTAGAGATCCTTTTGATTATTAACATTTAATAATGTTAGATTTTGAAATAAAAATATAGAATTTGGAGAAAAAAAATTATAGGGCCCTATAAAAAGATTCTTGTAATAAGTAAAGTAAGCAAATTCAGTAACTTATCAAAAACAAAAAATCTTGCTTGCAAACTTTAGAAAGCATTCAATGGATTTCACTGACTGAATCTTTCTGGCTTCAATCATAACAACAATTCATTTATACCACAGCCATTAGGGCATTTAATTTGATCAAACGTGTAAATAAATAATATATAAATATATATTAGCCAAAATTTGTCAATTTTAAGATATTACTGGCATTGGTCAATTAGCAGAAGCATCTTTTGTTTCAGTTTCAACATAAACCAACATCCCTGACAAATGGATAATGGATAATGATAACTTTCTGTTATTAAATATTTGTAAATATTGTATTAGTATATAGTAGTCAACATTTGAAGTGGATCAAAATAATAACGGTTTAAAATAACAACTTGTAATAACTTGTGGTTTTAGGTTATGATCTACTTCAAATGTTGCTTACTGTACATCAATTAAACAAATATCAGTAACTAAAAAAAAATTTGAAAAATATAAAACCTTTCTTGAGCAACTTCACTTGGCATTACTCTTTAAATATTCAAGGGCTTTATTTGTCAGTTTTGATCTGAGCAAGTCTAGTTTTTCCAAAAAAAAAAAAAAAAAAATTCTTGTGGGGCTGCTAACATTAGTTAAGTGATAACAGCCTTTAATACAGAACTGATATCCGACATAACAGATATTTTAAAACAAATAACAAAAAGATAACAAAACATATTTTTAGAAGAACCTTCAATTTTACTATTAACAATTTAGTTGTTCTTCAAAAGGCAGAGCCTGCATGCATACTATACCTGCAGTTGACTTATTCAATGCCAGGAACGCACAGGGCTCATGTGGCTCAGTAGAACACACAAATACATTCTAGCACTCAATACAGTCTATCCCCCAGCACTCCACACCACAATCTGAATGCACGCTGTACTTGACACCCAGTGTCACATGAAAGCATACAGACACGCACACCTACATTTTTAGTCCCTCTCGCTGGCTGCTCTCCAGATTACTAAAAAAAAAAAAAAAGTCAGAGAGGTAGCAGCTGCTATTGATGTGGCTGTGCAGACAGACACTGACTTTCTCCACAGACCGCCACCACTGCAAGACCACTTGACACCACTGCTGACAACTACAGAAAGCTTACAAAAAGCACAAACGCTGAGCGTGCACCCAAACAGGACTGCATGCAGCTATATTTTAATGCATCAAGCTGCACTATGCACATTCAATTCTTTAGGGAATCTGACTGAATAATTAAGAATGCATACTAAGAAAGAAAGGATGCACTAACGCATAACATAAGAAAAAAGAGCAGTAGGCAAAAAGGAAGTTCAAATAGTTCTGTTTTGCTTAGCAGGAAATCATGCTGGTGTTAATATAATGGATTCATGCGATAACAACCTTCAATAGTCAAATCAAACAGGGTAAGCCTGTCAGCAGGGCTTGGATGTAATTCTCATACTGACAGAATGAGCATGCATACATTTGCTGCTGCAGGTGCGTGTCATAATCGGCAGAAAAAAAATCTAAAATACCTTGTGGTGTTACTTTAAGCTGTGGTTCTGAGTAAGTCACCATTGTGTAACAAAGAGAGAGGAACTGATTGTAGAGATAAAACAGGAGGCGTCTAAGAGTAGAGGAGAGGCGAGTAGTGGCTGTTTGCCCAATCCCGGTGAAGGGCTGTGGGGAGGGGTTGACAGTCAGAACCTCCAGACAGTGCATTTACTGAACGTTAATGGGGCACTCAGCACTGGGACTCCATTCTGACCATATACTAAATTGATGTCAGATCAAGGACTGCTTCTAAAACACCCAGAAGGCCGCTGTGCTCTGCACTCCACAGTCCACCAGACACTTAAGATCAAATGACCTTCTTAAAATGCATTCAAACACCACCCACTAACAAGGACACTAACATATACATCCCTTGAAGTAGAAACAAAGGCTCCCTGACCTTCGGCATGTGGCCATTAGTCTAATAGTCTAAATGGTATTTGCAGCCTATTTACTCTGGCCTTTTTTAGCAATCAAACACTTGGCCATGGGCACATGTTTACAACACTCTCAGCACACACACTGACCACCACTAGTGCAGGACAGATGCCATGGGAGTTCGTCCAAAACACTGCCTTAACTAATGGGATCAGTCAGGCTCAATTCTGATAGATTCAAGTCATACATTTGGATTATTTAAGGAATATTTTGCAATAGTGCATTTTGCAATAAATAAACCTGACTTTACAGGTCTCCGTTATTGTTAAAGGTGACCTATTATGCCCATTTTTACAACATGTAAGATAAGTCCCCAGAATTCCTGAAGTGTGTATGTGAAGTTTTCACAGTTATAGCTGGTTAAAACTGCCACTTTTAGATTATGAGCCAAAAGGGGTTGTTTTTGTTTGTCCCTTTAAATGCAAATGGGCCGGTGTTCCCGGCCCACTTAACAGAAGAGGGGTGAGCTTCAAGAGCAAGCAAAAACAACACACAAACCCAGTGTGAAAGTCCCACTTGTGATAATGTGCTCGACAAATTTAAGCGGTCAACTTCGCATTGCTTTCATATGCAATTTTTAACTATCACATTCCTATTTATGATCATTCTTGTAGCACGTGAAGGCAGCATCAGTGAAAACAGACAGAGACAATGGTAGCTTTAACAACAATAACCTTACAGAGTGCCAAGTATTTGAAAAACAAATGCTGCACAATAAAAAATTAGGGCTGCACAATAAAATGAAATGAAAATCGCAAACGCGATTAATCAAAAGCTGCAATTGTCATGCATATTTCACAGTTCTGTGATCAGTAGTAAATCTTCATCCAAAGGCCAGAGGACACTTTCATGATGCTGATACTCCAATATGCCCGAATACGTCGCTGCAGCTGAATAAACAAGATTTAACTGCTTTCATTGTTTCAACGTGACTAATAAACACACACCTTCGACACTATATGGTTTATCTGAGTTCTTACTATTATCATTTTCCTTATAAAACAGTATATAATAATGCAATGTCTTTATCACTGCTTAGAATCCTATGCATGCCTAATTATGTGTAAAAAGCCACACCATCTCCCAGAAGGATTTATTTCAAACACTCGTTTGGAGTAAAAACATTCTATTAAACGTTATATTTTCACATGCTACGCAAACAGCTGTCATTAACTTGAACGATTTCATAATCGCACAATTAAATCGTCTGCGATGATAATGAACGCGATTAACACTGTGTCCCAACTACATGCGCCGCAACAAGATAAAAGGTATCTTTTTTCAATATTAATCTTAGTTTTTGTCCTCAGCCGCTTAGATGGAGGAAGTGTATGGCGCTGACATTGCTCATCTTCAGCAGCCTCAGGGCTGTCTATGCTAATAGGGCAATGTGGCCACACAACTGCTCAGACACATTATAAAAGTGATTTTTGCATAATAGTTCCCCTTTAATGTGTAGTTTTGCTCAAATATCTTGGCCATTTCAAACATTAACACTCAGAAATGTTTTGTTCACTTACACCACAACTATCTGATTTTTACTTCTATCTCTAAACAGCATAAACCTCTCTCTCTCTCTTAATGCATGTCAAAATTCTAAATGGAAAAATGTTTTGACCCTGTATGACTGACCTGCATGAACTTCTTTCCAGATATGGTGCCATCAACTGCAGATACAGAGTATTATTGCCTCACTGAGCTAACAAACACACCAGTGTCAACATTACACATTTAACACTAGTGGTTACGTCATGCTGATATCACTCCACCACTGGGGGAACTCCAATTTGGCCTTATCTAACTGTGCCTGATATGACACAACTGTTGCTGATAGCAAGCAAGAGAACTGAAGACAAAGGTGGGTGAAAGGAGAAGGCTTATAACCTACTTTCTAACAGGGCTCCTCACTGATCCAAAAGGCCTGTAGAAATACTCTATGAAAGGGATAAAAAAAAAAAAATACTAAAAGATGTTAATTAACTTATAAAGCATAACATGGTGTTATTTGTTAGTCTAAGACATCCAAAAAATACTGAATACTTTTGTCCAGCAAGGATGCATTAAATTGATCAAAAGTGAGAGTAAAGTAATTTATAATATTACAAAAAGGTTTCCATTTCAGAAGAACAGCATTTGTTTGAACTTTCAATTCCTCAAAGACTCCTGAGACAAAAAGTACCATGGCTTCCACCAAAGTATTAAGCAGTACAAATGTTTTTAACATTGATACAAATGTTTCTTGAGCAGCAAATCAGCATATTAGAATGATTTCCAAAAGATCACGTGACTCTAAAGACTGGAGTAATGATGCTGAAAACACAGCTTTGCTACCACAGAAAAAATAAATAAAATAAATACATTTTAAAATAGAAAAGAGTTAATAATATTTCATAACATTGCTGTTTTTACTATGTTTTGATCAAATAAATCCAGCCTTGGTAAGCATAAGAAATTTCTTTCAAAAACATTTAAAAAATCTGACCAACCACATTTTTTGAATGGTAGGGTTTAATATATAAACATGGGAAAGGCTGAAAACACCTATAATAGCACAAAACAAAGCACTCTTTACAATACACAATGCACAAAGATTGCAGGAGGAGCAGTTCTTCTGGAGCCTTATAGAGACAGCACTGCAGCAGAGGCAAAACCCAACCAACGCAACACAGCCAACTCAGCAAAGCAGTCCACCACGGTCGATACAAAGAGTGACAGCATGATGACAAGCCAAGAAGTCTGCTTACACCAAAAGCACTTTGCATACAGTTAATTTCCTTCGATGTTCCACTCTAGCTGCTCATTTATCAAAATGAAGAACGGTCAAGGACTAACACTATGTAAGCTATCAACTCCTTATCTCGTCCCTGAATAGTACTTGAGCATGTTTCACAGTTCATATAAGTAGAAACAAGGCATCTGACACGAATTAACAAAAAGGCCGGCTGTAATAAAGCTTGCAGCTGCAAAACTGCTGCGCACTGTGTATTAGAGTCTCTGCAAAGCATTCTGAAAACAGACAGAGATAAAGTGGTAAACCAGCTCCACATTTCACCAGACAATGCTTAAAAGGCAAACTCATTTCTTTTCAATGCTTATCAACAATCTGCACAGAGCAGCGAGGAGAGGGAGAAAGAATATCATTACTCAATACACAACGCAGAGGGGTGGAACTGGAGTTGATGTGAGTCCAAAACAAATCTGTTGTTTTCTGGCCATGAGTCCTGGCAGCCCTGCGGAGCAAAGAGGTTGTCTGAGGCCAGTTCTGTTTTGGGTTCAGGCATCTCGCTGGTCCACTTATGACACTATGCTTTGTTCTCTTCTAATGTACAGTGGGAAAGAATGCTGCTCAAGAGAAAAAAAAGCCCCTCTGCTGGCCCATGTCCAATTACACTAATACACTTAAGCTGTGTGGCCTCCATTTTTCACATTCCACTGCCTTTCATGTGCAAATCAACAGCTGTTGACAAGCATTTGGTATCCACTATGATTTATTGACCCTTAATAACAACATCCGAGATGGAAAGCAAACGACTGTAGTTCCAGCCTCATCATCAGCGTGCTATGAAGGTGTTGGAAAGCTTTGTGAAGGGGGCGGGAGGTCCACAAATGCCGTTACTCGTCGTGTTTATGCAAGACTTCTCAACACTTTCCTAGTGATATTTACAGTACAATGAAGGAAACCAGAGTCGCTGATTCACATGAAAACAATGGAACAGTGAGGCAGTGTAGAGATTTGTGAAGCGTTTCATGAACAATTGCGTTTCAGTACATCACTGCATGAGCTCTAGAGCTAAATATGGGCTCACAAACCACATACTGCTGGAGTCTGTGAAAGCTATTCCCGCGCACTATTGGTCTTTAACCCTTAAATGTTATCTGTATACTGCGGGCATACATATTTGAGAGCCTGGGGGAAGGAACAGTGGGTGAGAGGTCTTCATTTCTGAGAAAAATATTTAAAAACTCTGGCACCCAGTTTTACTTTAGTTCAAGTAACACTGGCAATTTTCCAAGAAGCAAATTAATATGATGTTCACCAAGCCTGTATTTATTTGATTCAAAGTACAGCAAAAACAGTAAAACTTTGAAATATGTACACTCATTAAACTATTTTCTATTTAAATATATTTTGAAATGTAATTTATTCATGTGATTTCAAAACTGAATATTTTAGTATAATTACTCCAGTCACATGTTTGCAACACTATAAATTTCATTATCATCACTTTTGATCAATTTAAAGCATCCTTGCTAAATAAAAGTATTAATTTCTATATTTCTTTCCCAAATAAATAAATAATACTGACTCCAAGCTTTTGAAAGGTATTGTGTATGTTACAAAAGCTTTTTATTTCAGATAAATGCTGATCTTTGGATATTTCTCAAAGGATCTTGGAAATATCCAAGATCCTTATTATCAATTTTAAAAATTGATAATAAATTGATAATAATAATAATAATAATAATAATAATAATAATAATAGTTTCTTGAACTGCAAATCGGCATATTAGAATGATTTCTGAAGGATCACATGACACTAAGGACAGCAATAATGATGTAAATTTTTATTTGACCACAGCAATAAATTACATTTTAAAACATATTCAAACAGAAAAATAAATAATAAATAGTAGAAATATTTCAAAATTGTACTATTTTGCTGTACTTTGTGAGCAGAAGAGACTTCTTTAAAAAAAAAAAAACCTTTAAATGGTAGTGTATCCACATATAATTTCTATTTTAGTGTATATATTTTTCTAAAAGTCCAAGTCCAAATAAAAGTCTAAAAACAGCCAAATGACGAAACAATTTTAACTGAAGCTCCTTACATCATTATGCAGCTCTTTTCTGTCTAAACCAACACCATGTTACAAGACGAGAAAAGATTCTTTCATCCTGACACGTTCAGTAATAAGATGTTGAGCAATAAATTCTAAATAGCACGGATATAATCTGTTTAACGTCAAAGAAACGCATACAAAGCAGACTGAAACTGTACGCTTCATCCTCTGCTTGCACCCGGCAGCGTTACTACCGAACTAGCCAAGCATTCAATACAATATAACAACACATAAACCGAGCTAACTCAGCTAGCTCAACAGCCAACCCCCCCAAAAACGCTCAACGGCAGGCGGTGAGGCTAGCAAAACATTGTTTATATTGCTAGGAACTGATTGAATACATAACGTAACGCGCCGGACGTAATTTAACAGCATTCCGTCTAACGTTAAATCACAAACACCGCTAGCTATGCTAACTAGCCGGCCAGTCTTCACGGAGTGGTTGATTTCCGCCTTGCTCGGAGACGCTCATTCAATGTAGCGGAGGCTCGGTGAAGGAATAATGGCCGTTAGCCACAGAGAAACCCCGCTACTCCGACAACGGCTCGGAGAAGTCTCGGGACCCTTAAAACCGATAAACGGCTGACAGACTCGTGAGCAAAACTTACCTCTCCGCGGAAGGTGAAGGTCTATCGCTACCAGACGTTTATATAGTTTGTAAGGAGAAAGAAATTAAGAAATTTCCGCGAGTAATCCACATGTACGGTTTGCTACGGCCGTGTTTTCGTCTTCGTCGGTTTGAGCCGCAAATCCACTTGAGCGCCGCGCGTCTGTCGCGTGAGAAACCAGGCTGCTCTCGCGCTCCCTCGATGGGTTCGGCCTTCTCGCGCTCCTCGTCTGTTTTTCTTTCTCCTCTGTCTCTGTGTTACTCGCGTTTCCGCCCTTTTATCTCCAAACGGCTGTGATTCCAGAAGAGCAGTTCGTGCCCATTCTGTCTAGTCGTTTTTCGCAGCGGTGGCTGTAAATATACGAAGCGACTGAACGAGAATCTCTGCGGTTCAGAGATGACTTGAGTCCGTGTGTGTGTCTGACTGACTGCTGCTGGCAAAGCAAGAGTCCGCTGGACGTCAAGTGCAGTTTCTCAGCTCTTAAAGGGCCAGTACGCTCCTTTTGAAAATAGGTCCCACTGCTATGTAAATCACTACAAATCACACCACTCGTCAGAAGATATGAATAGAATGTGAACATACACGAAATGAGTACAAATATAGTTAAGATACACTAAATAAGTAATTCCTGAAATAGGGAAATCAAGAGGAGAACATTTAAAATATTATTTTAAAATGTTATTTAAAGAACAATATGTGTGGGGGTTACAAGTGGCAAGCAGGGATTGTGAGTTTAATCAAGCTATGTTCATTATTTGCATCTGTTAGGTAGATAATGAAATGAAAAGCTCAAAATGGCTGCTCAAATACTTAAAGAAACATTGCAATATCAAACATCCATATGGGATAATTCATAATTATAATTATAATTTTATTATTATAGTTTGTAATTTGTTCACTCAAAAATGAAAAAAAATGCAATATTTACGCATCCTGATGTCTATACAAACTTATATAACTTCTGTGGAACAATGTTGGTAACCAGTTTATCTATCTAAAGATTAAAGAATCAAATACGTACACATCCAGGATAATTTAGAATTTTATTTATTTCTTTTACAAAAAGTAATGTCAGTAAATCTAAAGAATGCAAAATAATATGTGACCTTGAACCACAAAACCAGTCATAAGTCTCACAGGTATATTTGTAGCAATAGCCAACAATACATTGTATGGGTCAAAATTATTGATACTTCTTTTGTGCCAAAAATCTTTAGGATATTAATTTCAGATCATGTTCCATGAAGGTATTTTATAAATTTCCTTTGTGATTAGATATGCATTACTAAGAACTTCATTTGGAAAACAACTGTTCTTTTTGCATTCTATTTCTTTTTTCTTTATCATATAATTAACAAAAAAAGCCTCTTACACTGGTTTGCTCTATTCTGTTTTTCTTTTTATTCATTATATAATTAAAAAAACCTTGCTGCATGTACTGCGTTAGGCTAGCTGAGGCTTGTCAGCATTTGCATATCATTGCTCTTTTGTTGATTTTGATTACTTCCATTGTCCTCATTTGTAAGTCGCTTTGGATGAAAGCATCTGCTAAATTACTAAATATAATGTAAATGGACAAGTTTGAAGGCGATTTAATCAATATTTAAATTTTTTTACCCCCTTAGATTCCAGATTTTCAAATAGTTGTATCTCGGACAAATATTGTCTTATCTTTTCCAACAATGGAAAGTGTATTTATTCAGCTTTCAGATGATGCATACATCTCAGTTTTAAAAATTAAAAAAAAAATGTTGTGGTCCATTTTGCAGGGGTAGTTCACCCAAAAATGAAAATTCTGTCAATATTTATTCACCCTATATATATATATATATATATATATAGGGTGAATATATATATATATATATACTTCCTTTCTTCTGTGAAACAATGTTGGTAACCAAACAATTGCGGTTCCTATTGATGGTTTGTTTTTTTTTTTGGTTAATTGGATTTTCTATAGACAAAAACTACAAGAGAAGTCAATAGGAACCAAAAATCTTTGGCATTACCAGATCTATTCATTTGTGACTTAATTTAAGCCACAAAAGTTGTCTACATAATGATCTAAAACAGTGGCCAAAAACGCTCAACGGTAGTTGGTTTAACAGCATTCCATCTAACATTAAATCACAAATACCAGCAGGTATGCTAACTAGCCGGCCAGTCTTCACGGAGTGGTTGATTTCCACCTTGCTTGGAGATGCTCATTTAATAGAAGGTTTGCACTTACGTCATGGTTTGGTCAGTTACCTGAATGCACGGCCATATTGAAGATACTCAGATGTAAACAACAGCATGGATTGCATGGTTAATGCACTACTGAATATGTTGTTCTGATCATTTATGCTGTCTAAACCATGGGAAAAATGTGTGGAAGGACTTAGTAAGCAGGAAAGGGTAAGTTTACTCAACTCAAATATCCATGTTTTCAGGTGGTACAACTTAACATTTCATGTTGACTAAACTTAAAATTTCAAAGCATCACGAACACGTACTTTTTTTTTACAGTGTAGGCAGTTAAAATACGTACAAGCAGTATTAATGAAAAAATATGCCTAATATTTCACCCTATACTTGACCGGAAATTATAAGAATTAATTTTTTCAAGATTCTTGACCTGGAAATCATGGTTCAGTTTGGCCAACCACAAGTTTTTTGCATTCTTCTCCTTATTTGTTATAACTTCAGACTATAGTTCTCCAAACATTTTTCCCAGTCCAAAAAGTACAGCTCAAAACATGATAATAATTGTCCATTTTAAAGTATAGTCAGCAAAAAAAATGTGAGTTTCGTTGAGCTTAGTGGCATTGTTACGTTCAGTGCCGTCAATATGGCTGATAATAATAATATAAAGTCTAACATTTAAAGAATACAAAATATGAGATGGTTTTGCAGGGATAGTTCACCCAAAAATAAAAATTCTCTCAGTATTTACTCACCCTTATGTTGATACAAACAGAACTTCCTTTCTTCTGTGGAACAGGGTTGGTAACCAAAACATTTCAGTTCCTATTGGTTTTCTGTAGTTAATTGTTTTTTCTAAGGACAAACACTACAATGGAAGTCAATAGGAACCAAAACTGTTTGGCATTACCAGATCCATGAATTTGTGACTCAACTTCTTTAAACCACAAAAGTTGTCTACTAATGATCTAAAATAGCTTTAAAAGGCCAAACTAAATATCAAAGGTTCTGTCATCCAACTGAAATATCATTGGGTTTCCAGAAAACACATGCACACTTTGGCAAATGGCTCTTGCAGACACTAATGCGTTGTACCCCCTGAGCTGGGTCTCTCCAGGCCCTGCACATCTGGGCTATTTGAAGCCCGTGGAGATGCAAGCTGTGGATACAGTGTTTTAACATTGAAGAATAGTGTCAGAGAGATCACACTGTGGTCTCAGTAAATGACCTGTGGTTTCGCTAATGATCTGAATCCTTTTCTCTGCAGCTCAGCCACCCACGGCCATCAGGCACCGACAGCCACGCATCCGTGAAGCTCCAGAATTAATCAGCCTTTCACATATGATCTTCCCGAGGAGTCTTATATGTCAACAGTGTTTCATTTCCATACCTCGGTGTGAATGATGTTGACCCGCTAGGGGCATATTGTTTGTGTGGGCAGCTCCTTTATTCAAGCCCTTGTGTAATCGGCGGTTTTTTACTGTAAGTATCATTACATGTGTTCCTGCTTTTCTAAAGTAAAACAATATGGCGGTGATCTCACAGGACGATTCTCTGACACACAGCCACCTCATATCTTTGCCTTGTGGTGTTAATCTCATGTGTGCGAGTCTGCGGATTTGCATGTTGACATTTACAATGGATGTGTGTCAGGGTAACCTTCAGAGAGCCGACGAAAAAAAGATGACATTCATAAGCGTGAGTCAGTCGTTTTTCACATTGCCTCAAACGCTGGATGTTCCAGTGCTCTTTTGCCTTGATGGAGAGGCCAAACGAGAGAAAACTAAGGATAGTTTATTCAAAATGTAAAAGTCTGTCATCAAGTTACTCACCCTCATCTGTTTGAGTTTCTTTCTTAAAAAAGTCAACATTTTTCAAAATATCTTCATTTGTGTTCAGCAGAACTCAGGTTTGATACAGCTTGATCTTACGAAAAATGGTGACAGATTTTGAGTGGACTATCCCTTTCAAACAAAAACAGTGTTGTTTTGTTTTTCTGTTTTCATCGTATATTTATGCCTTAGCCTTCTGATCTGATTATCTGCCTGGAAAAGTGTCTTAAGTGTAACATTAAGACCAGGTTGGGTTTGACCTACATTCAGTTTCCAAGTTACTCCATGATGTCAGGGTTTGTTTTTCTTTAGCTCTGTTTTCCTTTCTGCTCCGCAGTCTTTTCATTCTCTTTACCCATCCAGTTTTCCACCCATCCATACCACACCACCATCCCTCCCTTCCTCCATCGTTCTCTCTCTCCTGGGTTACCCGCCACTGAAGAGGAAAGAGGGTTGTTTATTTTATCAAAGTTCCCCAGAGCCTGAAGTGTCACAGTGTTATCTCGCCCTCCATCTCTACAATGGCCAATTACTCAGCACTGTGATAAAGTTAAAGCAGTTACAGTTGTCCGTGTGTGTGTGTGTGTGTGTGTGTGTGTGTGGACTAACAGACAAGCAAACCCAGTGGGGTATATCAAATATTGAAATCACATTCCATCGCCCATTGTAACTTGAGCTTATTTTTATTGTTTTGCAATAGATTACAATGTGGTTTCCGTATAATAAACTGCCCATGAAAACAACCTCAGAGATTTGGATGAGAAGTGATGAACTGTGTAAGAGTAAAACATGAAACAAGTGAATGGTGAAGTGGGCATTACAGAAAGAAGGCAAACAAAAAAAAAGAAGGTTTAATGATGTGATGCTTATTTTTTGTAAAACAGGAAATTATAACTTAGAGAGAAACCGTACACACCTTAATTATTGCCTCTAGGTCAATAAGTCTCTTAAAATTTCAACACAAATATATCAACATAACACATATCAGCTTCACAAAAATGGTATTCATGAAATAATAATTAATGACATTTGTAAATCATAATACTTTTTTTTACCTTTAGACAGTTTGCCACAATAATAAGATGTCAAAAGTTTACATACCCTTGCAGAATCAGCAAAATGTTCATTATTTTACCAAAATAAGAGGGATCATACAAAATGTGTGTTATTGTTTATTTAGCACTGACCTGAATAAGATGTTTCACTTAAAAGACATGAATTTATAAAAATGACACAATGTTCAAAAGTTTACATACACTTGATTCCTAATACTGTGTTGTTACCTGAATGATCCACAGCTGTGTTTTTGTTTAGTGATAGTTGTTCATGAGTCCCTTGTTTGTTCTAAACAGTTAAACTGTCCGCTGTTCTTCCGAAAAAATCCTTCAGGTCCCACAAATTCTTTGGTTTTTCAGCATTTTTGTGTATTTGAACACTTTCCAACAATGACTGTATGATTGTGAGATCCATCTTTTCACAACTGAGGGATTCATATGCAACTGTTACAGAAGGTACAAATGCTCACTGAGGCTCCAGAAGAAAAAGGATGCATTACGAGCTGGGGGTGTAAACTTTTGAACAGAATGAAGATTGAAGTACATTTTTCTTATTTTGCCTAAATATTTTTTTTTTTTCTCATTTAGTACTGGCCTTCAGAAGCTACAGGAGATACTTACATGTTTTTCAGAAGATAATGCATTGTTTTTTCCTTCTGGAGCATCGGTGAGCATTTGAACATTTTATTTGATAGTTACACCATATGACAATTTTACAGTCAATAAAGTTGCAATCTAACGAAGTTGCTACAGATATTTTCTCTCATATTGATGTGTTTCCAGGTGTAACAGATTATCGGAAAATAAAAGGACAGGGAACTATTTATCAGTTGTTGATTTAATGGAGGCCATTTTTATTTGATTAATAGTTTAAGTTCAAAACATTTTTTTAATAACATACATGAATGAAACATTCACAATAACATAAGCCCAACATGTGTTTAGAAAATAGATTACTTTCCATTTTTAGTTATTTTTCATGCCAAACTCAACACGTTTCTTGAAAATATAATATAAAAGTTTCTGTCAAACAATCTGAAACCAACATGAATACAAATATGACATGTTGAAGAATTTGAAAAATGGATTTTAATCCAGATATTTACAGGTTTTTTTTATTTAGCTTTATCATAGACAAAAATAAGACTACAATGTTATAACTTTAAAATTGTTGCTTCTAGCTAAAATATATATCCTGTGACCCTAAAGTATCCTGACTCCTGTATCCATAATATTGCTTTCTCTACTGAAAATCAGGAGAGAAATATGCACAGATCAAGTGCTGTTTTCAAAGCAAAAACAGTCTAAAACAGCTATCTGATGTGAAAAGACGCATTTTTTCGCAGGTGGACATTATTATGGATTAATAATGGGATTACTCCTATTTTGGCCTTAAGCGATAGCTTAAAGTTGAGTGTAGACAGTGGATGACTTAATGGATTTGTTTTTTACAAACATGCCGCTTTTTTCTTTACAAGATGTTAATTGATAGACTTGAGTTGTCTGGATTACTTGTGGATTATCAGCTGTTTGAACTCTTATTCTGTCGGCACCCATTCAGCGGAGAGGATGCATTGGTGAGCAAGTGATGTAACCATAAATTTCTTCAAATCTCTTTCGATGATAGTAAATTTTTAACAAATTTTCATTTTTGGGTGATCTATTCTTAGAAGAAATAAAATACAGTCCTATTTTTCCTTGTCTTGAACACTTCTTTGGAGAATCAACATATGAATGGAATACTTTCAGTTGTCTCTGTATATTAAACTAAAAAAAGACTTTGCACAAAATTTTGGTTGAAAGATTCAGTGGAAGCAAAGCAGTGAAAGTCCCTTTTCACCACAACGCCTTCCTCTTCTGGTCTTTTGTTCTGTCAGGCTTTGGGGAAAAAAAAAAAAAAAAATCTACTCAGCCGCGCACACACTTTCATATCTAAGCCGGCATCAAAGTCTTATCCCTGCTGGTTCTTCTGCAAGCAAAGCTTTAGCTACAAGCTATTGATTTCAAAGCCTCTAAATTGGTGGTTATCTAGCAGAGAGCCATTAGCCTAGCTCAAATTAATGATGAGCAACATCAACAGAGGCAGCGGGCAGAGAGAGGGGGGGTCGGAAATGATGGAAGGCGCTCAAAGTAGCTCTCCCTGTTGATACAGCTGAAGACATTACTGTGGCACACAAGTGACAAATGAATTTGGCTGACAAGAAAGAGAAAAAGAAAACGCCGCTTTTATTTATATACTCTCAGACGGATGGTTACTTCACACAGCCACATCTGTGATAACAATTCCAAATGCTGAATTCCTCGGACAGATCATCTACATTCCAGACTCTCACCACACAGATCACTCAAAGCACACACACACACTCAGTTACGCTTTCTGTTACTTCTCATCTGCGGAAATGAAGCCACCCGTCAAAATGGTGAAAAATGAACCCATTTTAGGCATTACATAATTAGGCTACAAGGAAAAAGTAATAGGAAAAGATTTGAGTGCAGATAATAAAAATGAGGAGACATATTTGGAACGGCGTGTGGGTTATATATAGCATCATTATAATTATATCACAAATTCTCAATCAGCAGAAGAAGGACACAGGGAGAGAGAGAGAGAGGTGTACACTCTTCAGGTCTAGACAAAATTTAAGACACCAAAGCTGGTATTCATTACCGCAACCAGAGAACAGGGGGAACATTCCGGAGAATTATCCCTCCCCAGCCGAGAGGGAGCATAAAAGAATAGAGAATATGAGGAGCAGGTGACATTTGCTCAAAAAAGGCAAGAGAATGAACAGAAAATATGTCTGTATGAAATACAACATCAATAAAAGTGAGGATGTAGGGTGGCCTTTAAATTAATCTCATATCCTCTAGCACACCACACACACACACACACACACACAGAGAGAGAGAGAGAAGATCTCTGGCAGAATGGCTGTAGGGTGTGTTGAGTAATGGTGGAGATAAATCATCAGCTCTTCAATGTTTCTCTCTCTGTCTAGAGGAAGAGCTTGGCTTTAGGGTTTACAGAATCAATACGGTTTACATACACAGACCTCACAATCTATATTACTGAGAATGTCTTCGAGACATACACTGTGAACATTTCAACCCACTAAAATTGAAGTGTTCAACTGCGGCCTTAAATTTAAGTGAAATTGAATTTACAACCTGCAACGATATCATATAAGAAAGGGTACTATATTGTGTGTGATATCGTTTTCATGCAATGGTTCAATAAATAAGACGTCTATATCGAGTGGCTTACATTTTGGCCAAAGTCACTTTGGAATGAACAAACACAGACAAGTGGAGTGATACAAACAGTAAAGGCTAATTTACACCAAAGAGAATAGCTGTAACTATTTGGTCAGTTACCCAGATGTGTGGCCATATTGGCGATACTCGGATGTAAACAACAGAATGGATTGCACAGTTAATGTACTACTAAATATGTTGTTTTACTAATTTATGCTGTCTAAACCATGGAAAAAACATGTGGAAGCTGCTTAATCATATGGAGAAAGACTTAGTAAGCAGGAAAGGGTGCAATATTTTGACTAACTAAAGTTATTATGTGGTAAAGATACCATTTCATCTACCTGACCGACATCATGCGGAATCATAATGCGGAATTCTATACGAATTATTGGATTTTGTCTGTGAAACTTTGCCAAACAACAGTAAATGTGACTGGACCTTTTATAGTTATACACTCATTTCAATTGAGAATACTCAATAGCTGTTTATGGGCACTCTTTATTCATACCACGCATTTATGCTAAGCCTTTAAAGGAACATTCCACTTTTTTAAAAAAAAAATAGGCTCATTTTCCAACTCCCCTAGAGTTAAACAGATGAGTTTTACCGTTTTTGAATCCATTCAGCCAATCTCCGGGTCTGTCGGTAGCACTTTTAGCATAGCTTAGCATAAATCATTGAATCTGATTAGACCATTAGCATCTCGTTCAAAAACCAAATATTTTGGAAATTTTTCCTATTTAAAACCTGACTCTTCTGTAGTTACATCGTGTACTAAGACCAACAGAAAATTAAAAGTTTTTCAGACTGATATGGATAGGAACTATATTCTTATTCTGGCGTAATAATCAGGGAACTTGCAGGAACTTGCAGTGCAGCAGGCGCAATGATATTATGAGGGCCTGAAAATAGTCCCCAGCTAGGTAACTTCCAACATAAACGAGATGCTAATGGTCTAATCTGATTCAGTGATTTATGCTAAGCTATGCTAAAAGTGCTAATGGCAGACCTGGAGATCAGCTGAATGGATTCAAAAACGGTAAAACTCATTTGTTTAACTCTAGGGGGATTTGGAAAATGAGCCTATTTTCAAAAAAGTGGAGTGTTCCCTTAAAGCTGCATTCCATAACTTTTTTTGGATAAAAATGATCCAGAATCAATTATTGAGCAAGTACATAACCAATCAGTGTTCAAAAGTATTTCCTTACCTTAGATGATTCACAACAATTTTCTAATTTGAGTGGTTTTTATCATTCGTCTTTGTGTCATTACATCATGTCTGTATACATAAAGAAGGAGTCCTGGCTGCAGGTGGCGGCTCATTTGTAGCCTCTTCTTACAGCAGCTAGTATAATTAAACTTCTCATTTTGAGAATAGAGTATTAAACAGTGTATGATGGTAATGAAACACACATGTAAGTGACTGAAAGTGGATTATATTGCAGTTCTAAATGTGCATCTGAATGTGAATCTAAATGTGTGGGATTAAACTGTACTTACTAAAGATTTTTTATTTCAAAGAGAACAATTTCTAAGCTACATTAAATTGGTTTTTGAGGTTAAAAGAACAATTTGTTCGTGACAATTAGGCCCTGTGCATTTTTTTAAGTGCATTTTTATTTTAAATGATGTTTAAAAATGAAAACGATCCTTGTCTAGACTGGCGTTTTCACTGTTTCAGAAATAATCTCTGTTCACACTACACAACTGAAAACGCATGTCACATGACCATTCATAATGAGCGTAATGTTACTGTTTACACGGTTGCCAAGTATACACAAAGCATGCCATCATTTTCAGAAGTCTCAGTTTTGATTAGTTTACACTGAAACGCAACCCGCAGATTTCAAACTAAAACGGTTTTCGAAAGACGTTTTCGAAAGTCTCAGTTTTCAGGGGTCGAAAACGACTGAGTAATGTAAACAGGCATAGGCCTTGTCCACACACTTAATTTCGTCATCTGTTTTTTTTAAATTTAGTCTTAGTCCCACTGTAAAATGTCCTTGTTAGGTTTTTATCATATTTAGTCAACCTTTTAGCAATAAGATTATTATTAATTAACCGTACAGTAGGCTATTCATTTTGGCAGCCATTTTTTATTTAATCTTAGTCTTATTAAAATGTTAATTTTAGTTATCATATTTAGACAATTAACCTTGTCCTGTTTTTGTTCAGTCAAGTTAAAGTCAACAAAATATATGAGCAATTTAGTCACGTTTTAGTCAATGAAATCTTAGTCACATTTTTGTCATTCTGTATAATGGTTAAACTGATAAAAATTATTTTTGCTCAAAATTATAATCGTAATGATTGCGGTCATTTGAGAAATTTACTTTTGCATTTCAGGTATTGCACTTTCACCAGTAAGCACAAATCAATAGAATGTGGACACACATACAGTCCAGCTTGTTTGTCAGTGTTTTCAGATCATCGTCGCCGGCGCTTTTGCAGTGAGGAGCGAGCTCGTGCACATGGTTGCCAGATTGCTTAAAATAAGCAAAACATCGAGCAGATTGTGTATTTGAGTGTATTCATGTAAGAGAGAAGCTCTAATTTAGGGATTTGAGCAGATATTGGCAACCGCACACATGAAAAGTTTGCATAGCAGAGGCATGTAGAGCAGTCTGCAATAACATTGTGTCTCCTTTTTGACGAAAATAAAAAGGTTTTTGTTAATTTTATTTTAAAATACATTTTAGTCTCATCTTATTTCACCAACAAAATTGCATGTTGATAAAGTCATAGTTATCATTTATTAACCTTATTATAGTCTCGTCTTAATCATGGGAAAAAAGCTTGACAGCGAACATTTTCCATTATAGTCTAAGTTAACGAAATGAACACTAGTCCACACTAATGCATTTTCGTTTAAAAAACACATTTTTCTCTCTGTTTTGGCCTTCCGTCTACACTGGTCAGTCTACATTGTGGACTGTAAAAACGGCTTTTGAATCACAGGTTGTTTTTCATGTCCGCAGGTTGAAGTGACTCCAATAATGTAATATTTAGCCCCTGAAATACAATTTTTTCACTCCAAAAAAACATGTATTTCTCCCCTTCTGATTGCGCCGTTTACCAGGGGACCCCCTGCGATTGGGCTTGTTTTGGGCTAGTTTTAAGTAGCAATTGTGCGTTTTTTTTTGTGAAAACCTGGCAACCCTGATTCCCTTTCATGCTGTTGCTAAAGATATTTACTTGCTTATTTACACTGTTCATATTACAGTCCTAAAAAGATGACAGAAAACGTACAAAATTGCTGTCCAGTGACAAAACGTGTGGGCAGTTGCGATTTAGATCAAACATGAGTGAGCGCGACATGGATGCGCCAGTAAAATAAATGAGATATTTCCGTAAATATCCTGCCAGAGGAATTGCATGAAAACGTATTATGCCTGTTCAATCTGTATTATCTCAGTGAGCTTTTAAAAGGTTTTACACATGCACAGTAAGGCAAATTTAACATATTCCAATGTTTCAGTGTAGAGAAGAAACTTTTGGAAAATGCTTGAGAACACTAATGTGGAGGGAGAGCGTTTTAAAACAAAAGTTTTCAAATGTATCCGGACTAAGGTAATGAAGATTAATGTAGCTGCAACTGTAGCTAAAGTTATGCTTTTTAAAATAAAAACACACTATTGTAAACATAGTCTTAGAAATTAGACTGTACAGAAATTGAAGTCTATAATTCTAATACACACTAAATACATGTAGCTACGCAATGTTGATGTTGTTAACATTAACAACTTGAGATCAAAGTATAACCATAATAATAATTTGCACGGTTTGACGTGAACTGAGCTAACTTTGTAATCACTAGATTTATTCACCAATGGTATCACAAATTATTGTAAAACGTAGAATCTGTAATTCCGAAGTACAGTGAATATCCACACTGGTGTGTTGACTGACAGCCCACACATACAGCTCAAAACATTAAATTTATCCACTCTGATCTGTATCGATCCACAACCCACTTAAAGAAAATAATCCCACAAATAGCCAAAACTGCAGGGTTCAAACAGATATGGCGACAAAGAGGCAAAACTTACAGACTGCAGATTTAAGAACTTGGTGTACAGTCTCTTGCTTTTGGGATCTGAAAACTGCAAGACACGAGCCTTTGTTTGTAATAAAAAAAATGTATAGTGTAGTGGTTGTAAGGAAATCTTCAAAAATATGAAGTACTTGTGTAAACCTTGGAGTATAAAATCACACATACTTGTAAACAAATGTGCAACACAGTTCAGATAAAAATAAATAAATAAAAATGAACCCAGTCCCACTGGTGTCCAGGGCCTTTAGTGTAATCACTCGTCTTTCTTTTTTCTCTCTCTTCTTCTTTGGTTCTTTAGCAGGCATACACAGATGGCCCTATTGACCGCTCACATACTTGAAATTCCAGCCTGTATTCCAGTGTCTGCCTTCCTTGGGCCTGCAGCCAGCGCTCTTTTCCCCACTCTTTTTTTTTTTTCTCTCTGAAGTTGTTATGTTCAGCACTCTCAGAAAAGCGTCTTTTGGTACTAAGTACAGCCTGGTAGACTGCAATCACAGCACTCTCTGTACAGCCGTCTGTTACACACACACACATAGACAGAAAGAGAAACCACCCACATTTTCCTTTCCTGTACATACAGCTGAAGCACTATAACAGAATTTGGCAAAGTCACCATGTCTTTCCATTACAGACCATATGTCAGCTGGAGTGTTTGTATGACTGTAGAAACAGGTTTATATATGTTTGCACTATAGATCCCACGAGTACCCATCATGGCAAACATCCATTAAAGGAACACTCCACTTTTTTTGCAAATAGGCTCATTTTCCAACTTCCCCAGAGTTAAACAGATGAGTTTTACCATTTTCGAATCCATTCAGCCGATCTCCGGTTCTCCCGATAGCCCTTTTAACATAGCTTAGCATAAATCATTGAATCGAATTAGACCATAAGCATCGTGCTCAAAAATAAAACCAAAGACTTTCGATATTTTCTTGATTATTATGCCAGAACGAGAGTATAGTTCCTAGTCATTTCAGCCTAGTAAAACGCAACTTTTCATTTTCTGCCGGTTTTAGTACACGATGTAACTACAGAAGAGTCAAGTTTTAAATAGAAAAAATATCGAAAGTCTTTGGTTTTACTTTTGAGTGTGATGCTTATGGTCTAATCCGATTCAATGACTTATGCTAAGCTATGCTAAAAGGGCTATCGGGAGAACCGGAGATCAGCTGAATGGATTCAAAAATGGTAAAACTCATCTGTTTAACTCTGGGGGAATTGGAAAATGAGCCTATTTGCAAAAAAAAAGTGGAGTGTTCCTTTAAGGCAGTTGTTATTTTTGCCTTTAAAGAACTGTAATCTGCATTCTATTAGCATTAACCGAGAGATAAGGAAAACCAGCGAACGATTATTAGTGCTGGGTTAGTCATCTGACAACCTGATTTCATGACAAAAACATACCTGTGGGAACTTTTTTCGCAAGACGTTAACCGCATGTGCGTTTCGTGACATATTCGATGTGAAATGTCCACTGAGTGGCACTAAAAGAGTGTTATTGATGAGACAATAAATTAAAAATACCAGAGAGTGACACTAAGATGTAAACAGAGCTGGGTAGTAACTGATTACATGTAATCTGGATTATGTAATCACATTCCAAAAATGAAAGATTGAATTACATTTTAAAATCCTCAGAATCTGACTACAGTTAGCCTACTTTTTGTTGATTACACGATATTTTATACTGCATTTATTATTTACACAACAGCAATAAACTGGCAGTAAACAATTACAAATTTAATTTTTTTAGTTTTTTTTATTTTGATTTGTTATTTTAAAATGCCTTATTTTAATTTTACATCCTTATGATTTACCCCCTTGCATTTCCTTCAAGAACCCCTGATAGTGTCATGTTTTTTGCACATCATGTTGTTAATAACAACATTTTTTTACTCTTCGTATTTTTGTATCAATATGGTAGAAGATTATCCTACTTTAATAAATGTGATAAATGAATTAGGTCAAAAGTAATCTAGAAGTAATCTAAAAGTAGTCTGATTACATCACCTAAAATGTGTAATGTAATGGATTATGTCACTAATTACAATTGTAATTTTGTAAAAAAAAAAACAAAAAAAAAAAAACAAATCAGTAACGGACTGCTTTGGATGGAAATGAAAATGTTTAAAATGTAAATGCAAGTCTGTAATAATAATAATAATAATAATAATAATAATCATCATTAAAACATTTTTCGCTAAGAATACATAAATGATGAAATTATTCAATCAATTCAATCAAAATCAATTATTGTCACATTTTTTGAGGAAATTTGTCTTGGAAAAGTAAAGTGATCATTCACTGAGACATTAGTGAACAAGACCAAATATTGCTAGCAAATGTCTGTCTGTGCACTTCATATGTGACCCTGGACCACAAAACCAGTCATAAGTGTCTTTTTGTTTTTTTTTAAATAAGCTGAATAAATAAGCTTTCCATCGAAATATGGTTTGCTAGGATATAGGACAATATTTGAACACTATTTGAAAATCTGGAATCTGAAGGTGCAAAAAATCTAAATATTGAAAATAATCACAATTAAAGTTTGGATATTACTAGGGCTGCCCCCTAATAGTCGACTAAGCGTTAGTTGACCAGAAAAGGCTTGGTCGACCAAAATTTTATTAGTCGTTTAGTCACATAAATAAATACATAAATAAATCTCACGGAGAGATCGTTAATGGCTAGTCTGTGTGGTAATAGTAATACAGTATACATTGGGCAGTACATCCAACATTCGCCTATCATTCATCAACCTCAAATATGGCTTATTATCTGAAACGTAAGTAGTAGCAACTTTACATGTAATGTTAACCTAGAGCAGTGGGTTTTCAAACCTTGGGTAGGTCGCGGGACTTAAAAAATGGGTCGCCAGGACGATTAAAGGAAGATGTATATGTATGTAACAAAGTTCAAGTTTCAGGGAGAAGGATGCGGGAAGCTGCAAACGTAACTTTAACAACAAAATAAACATTAACAACAAAATGAAAGTAAGCGGCAGCCGCCTCAGGCCAGACTCTGTGCATATCTGTTTTTGCATTTATCAGCTAGTATCCACTCACTGCTGAAAACACCGGACTTTTCGTTCAGTCCTGAGTTCTGCAAGCTATTTAATCCTCTCATTATAACAAAGCCTTTAGACGCGCCTGTAGATTGCACATTCAGTACCGCGGAGAGTTTCACGCGACCGTTAAAAGAAACCGAAAGCAAAACGCGTGCACGCATTCAAAAGCAATTTTAATATCCCGCGTTCAGAGAGGGACCATCCCAATGAGCGTGAACTTGAGCGCGAAACTCAGTGTATATCTTTGGCTTTCAGACGTTAAAATAGATCTATAGAGAGTAAACTTCCTACTTTTTCAGATTATAGCCTACATATGCATTCAGGCGCATCACAACTGCGGAGATGACGAGTCGCCGACTTCATCTCTTAAGCCGAAAACAAAGAAAGCTACTTTATCAATATATTATTAAAATGTTAATGCAGTCTACTTATTGTTTTTCCCTGACACATTTGTAATCATTACATCTGCGGTGAGCTGTGGCAAGCTTTATGCTGCTTGAGCGCTTATTAGGATATGTAGCTAGGCAATTAAAGGCTCATTATAATGATTTAAATGTTTTATTAATAAACGTACGATTAGTCGACTAATGCTTAAAATGAACGACTACTAGTCGACCAGAAAAATCCTTAGTCGAGGGCAGCCCTAGATATTACCAATCAAAAATTAAGTTTTGATATACAGTATCTCACAAAAGTGAGTACACCCCTCACATTTCAGTGACCATTTAAGTATATCGTCTCAAGGAACAAAACTATCGAAATGAAAATTGGATATATTTTAGAGTAGTCAATGTACAGTCAATGTTGTATAGCAGTACAGATTTACTGTCCTCTGAAAATAACTTAACATACAGCCATTATTGTCAAAATACCAGGCAATAAAAGTGAGTCCACCCTAAGTGATAACAGCAGTATGCCGTTTAACCATGCAAAGCCACATGTCCTATTCATCAAGTTTATGTTTTTGTCTGCTTGACAGGACCATACAAGGTTGTTTATCTCGTATAAGAGCAGATAAAATTTAGTGCTTCGAGTACAATTCTCTCATACTGATGTTCAACATGGCACCTCATGGCAAAGAAACACTCTGAGGATTTGAGAAGTTGAATTGTTGCTCTCCACAAAGATGACCTAGGCTATAAGAGGTTCAATAACACCCAGAAACAGAGTTACACTACAGTGGTCAGGGTTAATACAGAGGTTTTCCAAGATGGGTTTCATTTGGAATAGGCCTCGCAAGGGTCGATAAATGAAGTTGAGTACTCATTCTGTACATCAGGTGCAGAACCGGGTTTCAAAAAACATGCATGAGTGCTGCCAGCGATGCCCACATGGCTACTGTTCCTATAATGGCTTGTTTTTATCAGCTCCTTAAAAACAGAAAACAGATTAAGATTAGTGAGAAATAGATATGCATTAGTTGTGTGTGTTAATTTCTGGCAGCATCTCTCTACTAATAGTAAAGCTGTGGGTTTTAATTACTAAGAAATATATTTTAGAACACAGAGCTTAATTCTAATGAGCACATTGTCAGAATCAGGTGTGTTAACTAAGAAAGACATGCAAAATGTGCAGAGCGGTGGGGCACGAGGATTGAACCGTCTTGTGGAGCGCTTTCGCAGTATGAATTTATTTGTCATTTTAACTGTTTGGGTATAATGAGTGTAAATGTTTTATTGTCCTGTTGCGTCCTCTATTTAGGACTAGCGACCAGTCGACATCAAGCTTAAAGCGTCATGGCAGAGCATTAAAGTTGAGTAGTTTAGGGCTGTACTAGAATAGTTGAATATTCAAATATTCGTTAGGTGGGTTGGCATTCGATTTTTAATTCTGAGATTCGAATATTTAATTTTTTTTTTTTTCAACACGACTTCCCCCGCGAACAGTTCTCATTAGCGCTTGAATTGCCCATTAGTGAACGGGAGGGGGAGAGCTGTCAGCAAGCCACGGAGAAAAGAGTGTACTAGTGTCACTATAGTTTGCAACCTGTTTGTGATTTAAAGTTTAAAATATAAAGAAATATTTTTTTCATTGAAATGTGAGTTGTCTAGCCTGCCTAACAGAGCATGTGAGCGGAGATGCATGCTGTTTTCAACCGAAGCCTCTGAGACACACTGCCTGCGTGGCGGACGTGGAGCAGGTTTGTTACGTGACTGCTGCGGAAAAAATCCGCTTCACTTCTATTCTGTCGCGGTTGCAGTGTGGTTGGACCGCACCTTATATAAGTGCAGACAGTGTGGCTGCTCTAATCTGTTAACATAGGCGCAGAAAGAAAAATCAACACGCAGCAAATCCGCCACGCAGCCTATATCCTATAAAGAACTCACCGCAACAGTTATAAAGCCTAGATATGTTATATAGCCTAATTTGCGCGCATTGGGGAATCACTCTATAGTATTAAAATTGCTTTTGAATGCGCGTGCGCGTTTTAATTTCGGTTTCTTTTTAACGATCGCGTAAAACTCATGAACGTGCATTCTAAGCGTGTCTACAGGCTTTGTTATAATGAGAGGAATAATTAGCTTGCAGAACTCAGGACTGAACAAAAAATCCGGCGTTTTGAGCGGTGAGTGGATTCTGACTGATTAACGCAAACACAGATGGAATCTGGCGTGAGGCGGCTGCCGTTTACTTTCGTTTTGTTAATGTAACTTCATTACATACATATATACATATTCCGGAAATCATCCTGGCGACCTATTTTTTAAGTCCCTCGACCCACCCGATGGTCTCGACCCAGGGTTTTAAAACCACTGCCCTAGACTCCTTGTGTGAGCATATTGGAGCGGAAATCCCTTGGGTCTGCAGCAACACATTGGTGACGCGTGAAGTCGTTTGGATGAACGATTCCCGACATAATACAAATGCAAACAGACAACACAGAGATTTCTGCCTTTATTATATGCTTAGCCCCTCCCACCGAAGCTTCGAATATTCGTTATTGATTACCACCGAAGCTTCGAAGCGCAAAAAATGGTATTCGAACCAGCCCCAGAGTAGTTGGTGCAATCCCTAGTCCGAATGGCAGTTTACCAACATGATGACCCTAAACACACCGCCAAGATGACAACTGCCTTGCTGAGGAAGCTGAAGGTGAAGGAGTGGCCAAATATGTCTCCAGACCTGAACCCTCTTGAACACCTGTTGGGCATCCTCAAGCGGAAGGTGGAGAAGCACCATGTGTCTAATATCCAGCAGCTCTATGATGTCATTATAGAGGAGTGGAAGAGGATGTGCAGCTCTGGTGAATTCCATGACCAGGATAATAAAGGCAGTGCTAGATAACAATGGTACTAACACAAAATACTGACACTTAGAACAATGTTTTGACAAGTTCACTTGTGTACTCACTTTTGTTGCCAGCTATTCTGACAATAATGGCTGTATGTTAAGTTATTTTCAGAGGACAGTAAATCTATACTGCTATACAGTATAGAGTACTATACTGCTATACAGTATAGAGTATTTCTTGTCCAGGCCCTTGTCATCTCCAGACTGGACAGACTGGACTACTGCAATGCTCTTTTGACTGGTCTTCCATCATGCACAATCAAACCTCTACAAATGATTCAGAATGCAGCAGCACGACTGGTCTTCAACGAGCCCAAAAGAGCCCATGTTACACCTCTCTTTATCTCCTTGCACTGGCTCCCAATTGCAGCTCGTATCAAGTTCAAGACTCTGATGCTTGCATATAGGACAACCACAGCTACTGCACCTGCTTATCTGCACTCGCTATTGCAAATCTACACCCCCTCCAGAACTCTGAGATCTGCTAGTGAGCGACGCCTTGTGGTACCATCACAGAGAGGTGCAAAATCACTATCCAGAACATTCTCTTTTACTGTTCCTGGCTGGTGGAACGATCTTCCTACCCCTATCCGGAATGCTGATTCCCTGACAAGCTTCAAGCGACAGCTTAAAACTCATCTCTTTCAACTCTATTTGCTGTTACCATAAAAAAAAAAAAAAAAAAAAAATTAATCTCTTTATTCCTTCCCTTTCTAGCTTGTACTTGTCTGAAGCACCACTTGAAATCTGGTATTATAGCACTGCCTGTGTCTGTTTGTCTCCTTATGAAGAATCGCTCTATGTTCTCCCAACTGTATGTCGCTGTGGACAAAAGCGTCTGCCAAATGCTTAAATGTAAATGTACAAGCTGCACATCGACCAATCTAAAATATATCCAAGTTTTATTTCTATAGTATTGTCCGCTGAGAAGATATATGTAATAATATACATTATAGAAGATAATAGTTGCTGAAACGTAACACTTTTGTGAGATACTGTATTTACGGCAGAAAATTTACAAAAAGTCTTAATGGAACATGATTTTCTGATCAACTTCTCAATGTTTTAGAAGTGCCAATTTTGGGATGGAATAGCAATGCTTTGTATATAATTAATCATATAAATTAAATTTACAGTTTGGATGGAAACATAACTAATGGTGTACACCTACATTTACATAGCTTGATGGAGCTGCGGTGGGCTGAGGTGTACTTTTTACTTTTATAAGCAGTCAAATTGCTAAAATACAATCCATATCTAGGCAGTAAAATATCATAAAGACCTAGGAGTGGTTTAGCTTCACTAAAGCAACCACCCATAACACTTTAGCAGACAACTTGTAACACTCTAGCAACCTACAATACTCACAACAAACCTAGCATCAAGCACCACAGATTTTCTTATCATTTTTACCCTGGTGCCACATGAGAATACAGTTGTTTGATATTTCCAGAGGCTATTTTTGAGTTCACAGTCAAGGAGAAAAGAGGTTTGAGTCAGTTTGTCTTCCAAGCAGGAACTTGGCACAAAACACGAAGGAGAGAAGATAGACAGCCTTTAGATCGGAAAATCCCATATTCATCAAAGAGCGCCTATTAAAATGCTCTCCTGCACCCTATAACTCTGCAGGGATCAGGAGATATCAGGGAGTACAGAAGGGAAAAATAAGGACACAGCGTTAACATTTGGGAAACGGCTGATCTGCAGCGTTTAAAAATGCAGCAGGCAGGGAAGTAAATCTTCCGAGATTATCAAGCTACAATCCACTGAACGTATCATAAATATTTATGCGGTTACAGACATATTATCTCGCTGCATCAAAACAAGAGGGCATCATTCACGAATCTCATACATAAACCCTGCACATTCTCCCTGAGCTGAAGAAAATAACTCATCCCGTGCGATTTTTTACACCGCTCTGTCAGTTTGCTCACCATGAATAAGGTGGAGATCCACAATGGGAAAAGATAAAGATGCAAGTTCAAGGATGGAGGAGAAAAGATAGGACAGATTGCCAGGGTTCTGTGGGAGGATGAAAGAGAGAGCAGGAGAGAGAGGGCTGATGGGGTGGAAGGAGAGAGAGGGTCATCTGGGGGGCTGGAAGGCCATAAATAAGGCTAATGAAATGACCGTGCTTTAGATGGCTGAGGCCCAGGCCTTTAGCCTGATTTATTCTGATTGTGTCCCAGCACACAGCAGACCCATCTATCCAGTTCTCTCTCCCTCTCTTCCTATCACCCACCCCCACCCCAGACACACACATCCTATTCCAGGGTACTAATATCATGTTGCTCGCAGATATCTAGCACCCACAACCAGGAGAAGGGGTGTAAATTACTTCAGTAATTGTGCTTCATTACTATAATTACGTTTTATTTTGGGCAATTTGTACTTTACTTGAGTGCCATTGAAACTTAATGCTCATACTTTTACTCAAATTACTTTTCTATGGTACAAATTACACTTTTTACAACTTACAAAAGAACCTTTTCACGTTCCCGGCATTGGGCATTCCAATAAACAATATAGGAGAATAAACATTTATATAAGGCACATGTGAGACAACAGTAAATGTAAATTTGATTAAATATTATTTGCAATGGATTTCAGAAAGAGGAAAAAGTATAGATAATAAAAAGAGAGATGGATTACAGAAAAAAGAAAATTAAAGTGTAAAAAAAAAGTTTGCAAGATTTGCGATGTTAATTAAGATGTAAGTAATTAAGTAATCTGTCAATGAAGTTTGTGAAAATGATCTATTTGGGGCCTCAGCAAACTTCCAAGGACAACAGAATGACTTAAAAGTATTTAAGTTAACACATTATTGTTAATTTATTACAGTAATCTAAATCAAAACGTAAAAAATAAAATAAAATAATTCCCCTCTTAATTACTACTGAAGAACAGTTCTTAAAACTGTTGGAATCATAAAATTAATCATGATTAATTAAATGTAATATATCATTAGTCATAGAAAAGTTCAGAATCAAATGAAAGGATTTATGGTTCTGAATAAAAATGTCCTGATAATTCACTCACCCCCAACGTCATCCAAGACGTTCATGTCTTTCTTCAGTCTATAAGAAATCAAGGCTTTTGAGGAAAAACATTCCAGGATTTTTTTATATAGTGGACTTCAATGGGGATAAGCGGGTTGAAGGTCAAATTTTTAACCACAAATGCACTAACTCTGCCATGTGCATCCACAGTTAGTTCGTTATCAGTTTAAAAAGGTAGGATAGGGCGAAACATTCTGTCATTTTCTCGTCCAACTTCAAAAGAGTATAAAAAGTTGTATTTTTCTTAGAAAATGACTAATCGTTTTGCTAGATAAGACCTTTATTCCTCAGCTGGGATTGTGTAGAGCCCTTTGAAGCTGCATTGAAAGCGCAATTTAGACCTTCAACCCAATGCTCCCCATTGAAGTTCACTATATGGAGAAAAATCTTAAATGTTTTCCTCAAAATCTTTATTTCTTTTCGACTGAAGAAAGAAAGACATGAACATCTTGGATGACAATATATTACAACCATCACAAACTTTACTGAGTGTGAACGCTGAGTGAGTCATCAAGTCTATAAACTACTATATTCAAATATCAACCAATAACAATATCATCAGCGGGTGAATGTTTAACATTTTCAGATAGCAGGTTTCTGTTTAGCATCTGGTGTGCAATTAAATGTGGAAGCGCTTTATCTCAGTCAGTTATTGGCTAGACACTTTGACTCTACGTATTATTTCCGAGTACCTGTTAAGAGCTTTCCCAGGCCAGAACATTAAGAGTTAACTGCTTTCTGTGTCTCCAGTTCATGGCAAGATCTTTCATCTTCTCTGTCTAATACGCACCAGTCTAAAATCTCAGTCGGACTAAAGAAACCCAGGAGGATTTCTCTAAAGTGATGGCACACTGAATTTGTGTGTAATATTGGCACATTTGGAGCTCTTTGGAATGAATATGTGTAGGTAGGTGTGTGTATGTGTGAGCTCCAAACCTACACGTCTCAGCAGCGACATTATTCATCACAGCCCGGAGCAGCACTCCTGTGGGCTTGCATTTCATCCATTTGTTAGAATCTTTCTGCTTCTCTCTCGTTTTCTCATAAACACACACATATCCAGAGCAAAGACGGATGTTGTAACATCACATTGTGATATAGAGCTTCTGTTTCAGTTGTTACGTCTTTATCGGCTCTGCTTTTCTCCGCTGTATGTATGAGTGTGTTGTCAGGAGATATTAATAACAGGCCCACAGGCTGCTCGACAAAGACTCACATCAGTTATAATTACCATGCTTATGGAGGGATGTAATAGGAGAATCAGTTCAAACTCACACCAGTTGCTCCTCTCTAAACACTTTTATGAAACATTATGAAGTTTCTCTGCTTAAAGTGCAGGTCAAAAATATATTTTTTGCAGTTTGCAACGTGGCTTATCCATCAAAGTAAACAGACTGCAAAGTTGTTAATCAAGTTGTTAATGCCTAAACGAGTCGTCATATTTTTGAATCTTCTGCCTGTTACTGTTATACGTCACTAGGTAACACATTAGCATAATTCCCACCTGTCCGCGAAATACGAACACTCTGACCTGCCCACAAACACTTCCACTAGTGCGTTTACATCATGTTGAGAAGATACTGTGTTCTGCGCTGTGAAAGCAATTTTGTTTTGTTTTCATTGCCGAAAAGATGATGATGTGAAGAATCAGTGGTTAAAATATATTTTTCTGCAATACCACAGCAATATAATTTGAACCTTTTGTTGTGTGCTCATAATTTTTACCAAGGACTGCTTCTCTAATCTTGGCTTTTATCTTCTTTGGCTTCAAATCTTTTTTATTTGGACTAACAAACATCTTTGAACCACAACCTGTAGTTATGATTGATATGTTATGTGTACATTTTCATGTATTTTTTTTTGTGCCAATATGTAATATGTGTATGCCTAGTGCAGCTTTAGGTTTCCAGATAAACCATGATATTACTGTCTTACTGAAATAGTTCTGATAATTTGCTGTGAACCCACTATGTGTCGAACAATGTAGACTGTCTTTGTTCTAATTACTTCTAAACAATTTAACTTAGACATATTTTGGTTTACAAACTGTGTTGTTTAATCAGTCACGTTAACACTCGTCTAAAATCCACCATTATTGTTTTGTTTTGTGTTTACAGATTAGCAGCTAAACTTTAGCTGTAGGCACGATTTGCTTGCGCAAGTGTTAAATTAAATGTTTTTATGTCATTATTTTAAAGGGGGGTACAATGGTGTTTTGTGTATTCAGAGTTGTTTACAGTGTTAAAGAGTTGGATTCTTATGCTAAACATGGCCAAAGTTCAAAAAAATATTTTTGACGAATGACGGAGAATTTCTGTGCCAAAAATCTTACTTCCGGGTTGGTACAAGTTTCGCCTGTTTTTTTTAGATCGTGGCTTTAATGATGTAGACGCTGGTCGAACTCCTTATATGAGCATTTCTCCCAAAAAAGCGCGCCCGCGCACACATCGACTAGAGCGAGAGAAAGAACGCGCCCATCATCGCGCTTCATTCGGCTGCACTGCTGCAGGGATTCACTCAGGAAGAATGTCTCTAAAGAACTGTGGTTTTGGTTGTAAGGCAAAGATAACTTTGCTCAGCTTCCTGAAGAACCCAGCGTTACGTGAACAGTGATGCAGTTCCTTTTTCTGGGGCAGCAATGGAGTTTTGCAAGTGTGTTTGTTGACGAACGTTTCATATACAAGGCCCAGTTCGACACTGGATTTGCACATTGTTTAATACTAAAAGATGGAGTGGTCCCAGCTATAAAAGATCCTGGTCATGATTCAGAACTGCAGATGGTAAGTGAAACGGCATCAAATGTCTGTGTTTTATTGGCAATTGAGCGCAAGTGAACGTCAAACTTAGCTCCGCCCGCGGCGCACCTCCAGAAGATCGTCTTTTTCTTGAGAGAACTGGAAAGCTGTATTTTTCTTTTATAAATATGATACAACTAAAGACTTTTGGAGATATTAAGGATGCAGTACTACTCTATAGTTACTCAAGATTAACATGAGATTAAGTGTGTGTTATGTACCCTTTAAGAACGGATTGGAGCACTATATTATTGTTTTATATAAAGGTGCATCAGGGTTGCCAGCTTCTCACAACAAAACCTACTCAGTTGCTACTCATTTATTTTGAGGAGGTTAAATTCCCTGGTAAATTCACATTCCAGGGGATAAATATGGTTTTATTGAGGTCGCTTTAACCTGTGGACATCAAAAACAACCGTGGACTTGGCAACACAGATGGCAGTGCTTGCTAATTTGCTAAAGTACTCCTCCCTGTGCCAGCTGACCAATCAGAGCAGAGTAGGCTTATAAAAGGGAGGGGTTTACAGACATTACACTTAAAACTAATTTGAATCAACCGTTTCAAAATCATTGACAAATGATTTTATGTCTAAATGTACATTCTAAGAAAATTACAATGTTTTCTGACCTTAGATGCATTTAAACCTGTTGTAAGGGACTTAATATTAGGACACTTTAAAAAATATTACGCTCTTTAACAGCGGGTTGACAATTCTTTATCAGATCTCTGATCAATAATTAATTTCATTTTATGTTAATTTTGGGGATTTGGAATAGTGCATGCTGTTAGCACTGTTAAGTGACAAGTGGGAATGGAGTTAACCATGTGCACATGCTAAGCTAATGATGTGATCATTTGATAAAAAGGTTGTGACCCATTTAGAAGCAATTTCCATAAATATAAGTGCAATTAAAGTCGCAATGAAATGGAAGCAGAAGCAGATGTTTCCCGTATTTTTGTCTGTCAATAATTTCTCACCTTCATTTCTCTCCACACCCCTAATCTTCGTTCATCTTTAGGACACAAATGAAGATATTTTTGATGAAATCCGAGCGCTTTCTGACCCTGCATAGACAGCAGTACAACTGACACGTTAAAGGCCCAGAAAGGTATTAAGGACAACAATAAATTCTCTTCTGTAAGCAAATGTGTAGACCCACCGCAAAGAAAACATTAGTGGAAGGATCCAAGAAAGAATACTAAATCATACATTAACATCCCTCTGAGATGTTTTCTTCAGTCACCTCTAAAATGATTATCACAGGCGACCAAATTTCGAGAACTTCTGCTAATTGCTTTCCTTGGCCTCTTAGTCAGGTACTTGACAACCTCTTTACCTAAATTAGTCTTCAGCATTTCCAATAATGGTCAGCGTTGGTTGAAGCCAGCTCCATTTGACTTGGCTCACGCTGTGGGTAATTATACAGCAGAGAATGAAGTGTATGAAGTGGCGTTCAGGTTATACAAAGAGCTGTGAGCTGGCAGAGGGATGAAAGAGGTAGAGGGCGAGAAGAGGAGAAAAATAGAACACCTCAAACTGCTTTCAAAGGATCTCCATCTGTAAAAGAAGTGAACGGTGGGGACTTGTGCGTGGGAGGTCTGGAGAGAAGAGTGGGATGGAGAGAGAAAGAGAGCGGAAAAATGAAGAGATATCTTTTGGATGGTTTACTGTTCATTTTTACGCCTTTCTTCTTCTTCTCCACAGAGCGTCATCCTTCTTTCTCTAAGGGTGGGCTGTTTTTCTCTCAATGTGAGTGTTGTATGAGTCAGTGCAGTGGGCCCACGCATTACCCCTGTGCAGGACAAAGGACAGGAAGAGAAAGGAGAGCAGGCTCAAGCTGTTTATACTCTCTGCTGTTGCTAGACAGATATACCTCGAACAAACTCTGAACCAGTGCCAGTGACATTTAATCTCTCTACACCCCCGTGAGCACCGTGACACCACGTCTATGCCGCAAGCATGTGACATGACCACCCCTTCTGATGCAGTACCATGGTACATATGAAATGATCAGATTGGTACCAGGGGTGTAGGAACAATCTGACAAGTGGTGGGACTGATTATAAACCTTATTAGTGTTAATTTAACATTTTCTAAATAGCCCTTGCTGAATGGCAGGTAAAATTCTGTCATTAATTACTCACCCTCATGTTATTCCAAACCCGTAGGACCTTCGTTCATCTTTGAAACACAAATTAAGATATTTTTGATGAAATCTGAAAGCTTTCTGACTCCACATAGACACCAACACAACTGACACGTTCAAGGCCCAGAAAGGTAGTAAGAACATCATTAAAATAGTCCATCTGACATCGCTGGTTCAACTGTAATCTTATGAACAACCAAGGCTATACACATTTCTGCAACACCGTAGTTCCTTACTTTACTGCACGTTTCAAAGTGAAATGTCCAGAGAGAGGCACCAAAACACAAGTTCTATATATTTATTATGTTGGTACAGGCACGTCTTGCTGTTTTTAATACGCTGCTTGAGGTATGTATTGCGGCTGTTCAGAATTCAAATATTGGGGGAGTGTCACTAAAGAATAATGCTCATCATGTTGGAATTATCCCCTACACCAAACCCAACCCTAAATCTACCCAATAGATACAGAGCGACACACGTCATAATCTGAAAACCACGCCCACCGGGGGGAAAACAATCCAATGTGCTTCATTGATTTTGTATTGCGGGAAGCTGCCTCCTTGTCATTTCAGACTTATAACAAAAAACAGAACAATGTCTAAAAGCTGTGATGTGACAAGGTGTACAGTAAACAAGCTAAAAAACACAGAACTACGTTTTTATAAGCTGTCGACCCAAAAATGAGCGTTTAAGGACAAAAGTAGAGCACAGTGCATCATATTACGCTGAAAACTACACCCACTGGCGGGGAATTGAATCGGCGACAGTAAACATTCATTATTTGTAATGATTTCAAAGGATATACTGAGAAACTAAATTGTATTGGTCTGTGTCAGTGCTCCTTTTCCTTACCTTCCTTTTGTTGGAGAAATTATCCAACTGAATAGCCCAACATGAAACTACAACAACTATTTGTGTCCTTAAACACTCAGGGTTTTTTGGGTCGACAGCTTATAACAACATAGTTCTGTGTTTTTTAGCTTGTTTACTGTATACCCTTAGACTCTGCTTATGGGAGGTTAAAGTCTGGTTATCAAATAACTTTTTAAACTTAAATGAAAGCAAAACCGAACTTGTGTGGTTTGGAGAACCTGCTACGAGTGACCTCTCTAGTCTAGGAGAGTTGTCTTCCTATTGTAAACCGGTGGTTAGAGATCTTGGGGTAATGTTGGATTCCTCCTTAAAGTTTGATAAACAGATAAACTCTGTGGTGAAATCTGCATTTTTTCATTTAAGACTTCTGGCTAAGGTGAAACCATTCGTATCTTGTAAAGATCTGGAGATGCTGATCCATGCTTTTGTGTTTTCAAGACTCGACTATTGTAATTCACTCTATATTGGCGTCTCCCAAACATCTTTGAGCCGGCTGCAAGTAGTACAAAATGCTGCAGCCAGACTTTTATCTGGGACCCGCAAATTTGATCATATCTCTCCCATTTTGGCTTCTTTGGGCTGGTTATTGATTCAAGCCAGAGCTGATTTTAAACTTTTAATTTTTGTTTATAAGAGCCTAAATGGATTAGCTCCATCATATCTATCTGAGCTCCTCCAGGTCTATAAGCCTGTTAGGTCTTTAAGGGGCTCTGCTTGTTCCAAGGACAAAATTTAAGAGAAGAGGTGACAGGCCTTTGCAGCAGCTACCCCTAAGTTATGGAACAACCTACCATTTCATATCAGATCTGCTCCTACATTAGGCTCTTTTAAAAGTTGTTTAAAAATGCAATTCCTCTCTATAGCCTTTGTGAATGAAGAGGGTTGAGTTTTATGCTTTTTTTACGGTTTTGTGTTGCTGTTTTATGATGTGATCTTTCCACCACTAAAATGTCTGTACAGCACTTTGGTGCAACTCTTTGTTGTTTGAATAGTGCTATAGAAATAAATGAACTGAACTGAACCTTGTCACATAGCAACTTTTAGACATTGTTCTACGGATAGCGTTGGATTGTTTCCCCTCCCGGCACGGGTGTGGCCTAAATGCGCTCTGTCTCTATAGTGTTAACATATGCAAAAGTGATCTAAAATGCTATTTTAACTTCCTCATGCGGATTTGAGCTGTTGAGCTGCAGTTTCAAGTGTTCATATCCGTCGTATAACGTGAGCTACCACGCAAACCTACTGAATCAGAAAACTCATCGACAACAACAACATTCAAAAGTATACATTTTTAAATTGCGCAGGATGTTAAAATTGTTTTGAAGGCATAACATAAGATTCTGCAAGTAATTGTTTGAAAATGAGGCTTTACTAATTAAAACGCTGTACCTGTAAATCATACTTTGTGTAAAAAGGCATAAAAGTTGTCAGAGTTTTACTGCATCTAGTGTTTATTTCAACTGTAAACTGCAGCGATTCGTACATATAGGTACCTATTTTCATTTTTGCAGAAGTGTATATAGAGACACTCATTTGCAATGAGCCTACGTTTGTTAAGAAGCTACAAGAACACTTTTTGTGCAAAAAAAAAAAAACGACTAATTCAACAATTTCTTCTCTTCTGTGTCAGTCTTCAACACATTCACATGAGTACCATTTATGAACCACTGATGCCACATGGACAATTTTAGCACCGTCCTTACTACCTTTCTGGCCCTTGAAGATTTCAGTTGTATTTCTGTCTATGCAAGGTCAGAAAGCTCTCAGATTTAATCAAAAATATCTTCATTTGTGTTCTGAAGATGAATGAAGGTCTTACGAATTTGGAACGACATGAGGGTGAGTAATTATTACATTTTTGGGTGAACTATCCCTTTAATTAGGGGTGTCGCAATATACCGTAAATACTTCTTTTCATGCAGTTCCTTGCACAATACATTGTTATGACCTAAAAACATGTTTAGCATAGTGCATTTTTTCGTAAACTGATTCATTTTGATGTTTGTATCACATAACAAGCTCCATATGTTTGACTTTCTGACATGTAAATTTGCTTGGTAGCGTACCTGATACAGCACTGCGGCACTTGGGTAGAAGTCCTGTGAAACACAAGTCATGATTAAAGAGCTCAAAGATTTATAAAAGCAAGCTAGAATGGCATAGTTTGCTTTGGCAAATGTTTTATTAATTTCACTTTTGTTTTTGTTAACTTTATCGGTTAGGTTTGTGTAGGTGGGGCATTATTTTCAAATGCGATACAGCATTTACTTTTCAGTGCCACTCACCAGACTTTTTATATCCAAACTGCTGCAATATGTACATCAACCAGTCTAATAAATTGTTGCCAGATTCATGTCCATGTTCTGATCAACGAAAATTGAATGTGCAACTCGCTGGACACTTCACTGAAAGTACACAAACATGCAAGGAGAATACTACTACTTTAATAAATGGATAGTTCACCCAAAAATGAAATTTCTGTCATGTTGTGTCAAACCTGTAAGACCTTCGTTTATCTTTAAAACACTTCGAAAGATAACTTAATGAAATCCAAGAGCTTTCTAACCCTTCATACACAACAAGGGTCCTACCACGTTCAAGGTCCAGAAGGGTACCAAGAACATCGACAAAATAGTCCATTTGACATCTGTGGTTTGACCACAATTTGATGAAGGTACGAGAAAACAATATTCAACAGTTCTTCTCCATGTCACCCTAGCACCATTTTGGAGAGTACCACGACACATGCATGTACTTTCCTCTGAAAGTAGCTGTTCCTCTTGTTGCTTCATAAAATTATGGTGGAACCACTGATGTCACATGGACTATTTTGTCAATGTTCTTGGTACCTTTCTGGACCTTGAACACAGTAGGATTTTTGCTGTCTATGTTTAGTAAAAATATGCTAAAAATAAAATATAAATATAAATAGCTAAATATGATCTGATAGTCTGAGCAAGGCTACAGAGTATGCCTACATGCATGTGGCTACACCACATACGCTATATAAATTCACTAGCACTCTTTCAACTTTAGGGTGCATTTTGAGAGCATTGCCCTATTAACAAACTAAAGGCACAATTTTGCATCATTTTGGCCTGAAATTTAGCCAAAATTTAGAGGTTTCTTAAAAAGTAACGTTTTTTGAGTCAGCCTTCGTATCGAAGTATTGTCAATTGCTCGGGTAGGCAGCTCAAGGTTTCGGAACAGAGCGATTATGGTTAAATGTCTTTCATTAGTGCTATTTTACAGCCATTTTTTTCTTCCGCTGAGTGTGTGAAGGCATCCACTCCAGTCTAGATATAGAGTCTCAAGGTTATCTGCTGTTAACTGTGTATTTTTCTTTCTGCCAGTGCTCTCTGCACGCTGGTATCTGTGGTGATAGATGATACAGCCGATAGAGCGGCTGGTGTGTCTCAGCAAAAATCATCCCCTCCCCCCTCAACAGGCTCACTGAAATACTGTTAACAGCGGAATAAGCAGAGCTGCTCTGAAAAGTGCTGAAATACCAAGATAAAGTTGCCTTCATTGAGCCCCAAGTGCAAAGAAAAAAATACAGGAGGAAAAAGAGAGAAACAGAGACCAAGAGAGGCTCAATTAGCTTGTAGACCTATGCGATAATGTGTGACAGTGTGAGTGATCCATAAATATGGATGAGCATGAGTGTGCATGCACATATGTGTGGGGGAGGCCACATGTATCCTGCGCCAAGCCTTCTCAGAGTGTGAAACCTAATGAGTGCATGTGCTGTAATCTCTGACACATGATTAAAAAAAAAAAAAAAAAACTTTCAATGCCACCACAGTGAGGGAAATTCAGTAATGGAGAGTGTAGAACTGATAGGTCACTGTTAGAAGGCTGTAACACGATCGCAGGCATTCCTGCGCTCACGGCAGAGCCAAGTATTGTACAGTCTCAGGCTGATAGAATACACTTTTGTCCTCTACAGATACACTGAGTCATCTTGATCTCACTAGAGACGAGGGAGAGAGAGCAAAGGAAATGAAGAAAGACATGTTTGTCTTTGATGAATGTATATTGAATACTTCACCACCATAAATCTTGGCAGATTCCCTCATCCGCCCCAACTACATACTTTGCCGTAGGGGTTTTCATGCCATTGCGGTCAGTATGGAGGCCACACCTGTTTACCTTTTGCCTATATTCCTTATGCACTCCGTAAACCTGTGTACTTATGCTCAGCAAAATGGATTTATTGGTTCAATAAGACCCTGCATAGACAGCAACGCAACTACCATGTTCAAGGCCCAGTGGTTCAGCAGTTATTACTGTCATTTTATGAAGCTACGAGAAAACTTTTTGTGTGCAAAGACAACAAAAACAACAGCTTTAATCATCATTTTCTTCTCTTCTTTGTCAATCTTCAATGCAACCATGTTCCCAGCTAACAAAAATGTGTTCCAACATTTTGTTAACATTCCTAGTTATGAAAGTTATGAAAACGTTATTTGGGAATGTTTTGTAAACTTTCAAGTCGTCCCATTTTTTTAATGTTTGAGGAATCTACCATTCCATTTCGAGATTGTTGTTCTAAGCCCGTTTTCTCTTTCCGTTAAGAGAACCTCAATCGTGTACAAATAACCCCCCCCCAAAAAACGTTCCAAAAATGTTGTTCTAAGACCGTTTTCTTCTACCATTACGAGAACCTCAATTGTGTACAAATGACATCAAAAGAACGTTCAGAGAATGTTGATATAAGAATGGTTTCTCTTGAACTTCCAGAACAAAAATTTACAAATAATTCACTCACTTGCCATCAAAGATGTTCATGTCTTTCTTTCTTCAGTCGTAAAGAAATAGTTTTTTGAGGAAAACATTTTAGGAATTTTCTCCATATAGTGGACTTCTATGGTGCCCCTGAGTTTGAACAGCCAAAATGCCATTTAAATGCAGCTTCAAAAGCCTCTACACAATTCCAGCCAAGGAAGAAGGGTCTTATCTAGCGATCAGTCGCATTTGATCTGCTTTGCATGTTCACTGTGTAAACATTGGGTCGGTACTTCTGCAGCGATGTAGGACGATTTTGAAGCACCTAAGATGTCCACTATATGGAGAGAAATCATATTATATATATATATATATATATATATATATAAATATAAAACATATAAACCATATTTTCCTTACGACTGAAGAAAGAAAGACATGAACATCTTGGATGACAAGGGGGTGAGTAAATTATCTGTAAACTTTTTTCTGGAAGTGAACTTCTCCTTAAATGTTACGAGAATGTAAATCAACAATTAATAATGTTTTTAGAACATCTTATAAACATTATTTTAATAATGTTCTGTCCTAACCTTCCTTTGCAAAAACGCTAATAAAAGTTGTGGAAACGTTCCGTTAGCTGGGTTATGGCAACACTTTCTGCGCAGGCAAGCAAAATCTAGTGTAGGAATATGTTTGTGCAGACGGCGCATAAGTGTAAGTCTTGTTTATCCCCGTCTTTCTGTGTGACACTGGATAACTGCAGTGAGTTCTGAGAGACATTTATAAGACTGTGAAGTTCTTCAGTAAAGGTTTCCAACCCCGAGAGACATCAGTGTGTGAATAAAGGACAGAGAAATACAAAGCAACTCTTCTCATCCCTGTCCTTGTCTGCTCTTCCTGCATAATGTGGGCCAAACACACACACACACACACACACACACACACACACACTTTTCTGTGTTTTTCTCTTTCATTCATTCTATCTCTCTTCCTTTAATGATTGCTGGCCAGTCTAGTGTGCATAAGATGGCTATTCTCCTGTGTTTCCTCAGAGGGGTTAGAGGCCAGCGGCAAAACACACAGACACACACACACGCAGAGATGCACACCGACACACACACACACACACACACACACACACACACACACACACTGGGCTAGAGGTCAGCGGTGATTAACACAGTGAAAGGGACCTTTCCCCTAGAAAAAGCTCTCTCAGTATCAATCATAGTCAGACCCTATTCAACCCTAATAATGGCAGAGTAGATTAATGAGTGTCTCTCAGACAGCACACACATCCTCACACGCACAATCAGAGGAGACAGGGTTTATGTTTGACATATGACCATGTGTTTTTTTGCTTAAGTCTGTGAAATTGTGTAAGAACCACTAACATATGCAGCACAGTTGCAGGTATAGTTTATCCAAAAACATAAATTGTCTCATTTATTCACCCTCATGTTGTTCCACTCTGATTTCCTTCATTCAGTGGAATAGAAAAGGTGAATTTTTAAAGAATATCCCGGCTAGTCTTATAAATATGTGACCCTAGACTACAAAACCAGCCTTAAGTAGCACAGGTTTATGTGTAGCAAAAGCCATTGTATAAGTCAAAATTATCGATTTTTCTTTTATGCCAAAAATCATTAGGATATTAAGTAAAGATCATGTTCCATGTAAATTTCCTAATGTAAACATATCAAAACTTAATTTTTGATTAGTAATATGCATTGCTAAGAACTTCATTTGGACAACTTTCTCAATATTTTGATTTCTTTGCACCCTCAGATTCCAGATTTTCAAATAGTTTTATATTGGCCAACTATTTCCCTCTGTAAACAAACCATTCATCAATGGAAAGCTTATTTAGTAAGCAGATGATGTATAAATCTCAATTTCCAAACATATGACTGGTTTTGTGGTCCAGGGTCACATATATTTTAAAATAATGAGGACTGGTGCTGTGAAGCTCCAAAATGACACCATTAAAGTATCATAAAAGTGGTTTGTATATTAACTGTAGACTACCTAAGTGTTCCAAATTCATTTGAAAGCTCTGTGAGAGGAACAGACTGAAATTTAATTCACCATTCACTGAAAATCAGTTCAGAGAACTGTTAACCACTGCAACTTGATCATTGAGTTTGTGAACAAATCATTCAGCCTGATTTAAACAAATCTTTCAGATCAATTTGTGAATGAATCATTACAACTGGTTTGAACAAATAATTTAAAGAGAACCCTTATATGGCTTAATAAAATAAATGATGTCTCTTACTAAAATATGTAGTAGAAAAATCATGAAAGACTTGCATTACTTAAAAAATCCACATCATTTTATATATTTGGGACCATTATTTTGATGCCGTGAAATGGTTGCCTTTGGTGAACTACTGGTGCTACCTGTTGCTATTTTTACCACAACTCAACTTGGAAAAATAAAATGCTGATATGATGACCACAGCTACTGAAAGAGTTTTCAGGTGGCGATGGATATAAGCACTTAAACCAAATGTCGTACCATTGATATTTCAAGTCAGAACGCCCCCAGATATTGAGTAAAATCCACGCTGAGAAACTCCAGTGGTTGTGGCATCATGACAAGCATCGGTATCTTTACATCCTGTCAGGAAGGCATCTAGCGTTTCTTGTCTCTGCCGTTTGTAAGCTCTTTCAGTAGGTCTAACAATCTCAAAGTCATTAGGGTTAAAGTGGACAGAAAAAAACAACCAAAAAAACGCTGGTCTTTGGTAAGGTTTATTCGTCTGCAGGCATATTCCCATAATTTTCTCCTCTTCTTATTGCTAGGAAGGCAGTGAAGACTTACATCACTTTTTTGTTGCCCTTATTATTATTAAATTACAACCAAAAGCTGCACAAGTTGTGGTAAAAAAAAAACAACAGGTAGCGCCTGTAGCTCACTTAGTGCAACCATTTGACATCATCAAATAATGGGGCCTCCCATAGTCCAAAATATGTATAAAACGATGTGGATTTTTAAAATTACGTAAATCTTTAATGGGTTTTCTACTAATTATTTTAGTAAGAGACATAATTTAAATTATATTAAGCCATTAAAGTCTTAACACCCACGGTTCCATTTTGCTTTCATTAAATTGCAAATAAGTTATAAAATATTGTGAATAAAATGTGTTTGGAATGACACAAGGGTGAGTAAATTATGACAATTTAAAATTTTTGTAGAACTGCACCCAAATCAAAATTAGACAACATTTGTCCACCATATGAATTGCATAAAACTTAAATCACACTCTTAACATTGTATTACGCTGTAGTGGATTGTTGAAATGAAGCTTGTTTGAAGATCAATGTGTACAATCATGATTGAAGACCTCAGCTATCCTCTCTCCTCCCCCATCTCTGCTCTCTCTCTATAAGAGTCATCAGACGCTGTCAGGAGCAGCCATTACTCAAGCTGTTTATCACCCACATGTCTGCTCTCTCTCTCTCTCTCTCTCACACACACACACACACACACACACACACACATCTACAAAACTCACACAAGCTCAGAGATTCCTGTGACCCCCACCCTATGTGTTCAACACACACACACACACACACACTTTAAAATGGGCTTTCCACGACAGTAAAACATAGCGATGACAGGGGATCGGATCAAAGCATCCGGATCAGATGAATGAAGTGGACTGTGCCAGCGCTCTCTAGTGAGCATGCACCTTCTTTAAAAAACATCTTATTCAAAGACACAAAAATATTATTTTTGAAGCATCATGTAATGGCTAAATGGCTATTGAGCTTTTGAACAATAGTGAACATGCAAAAATAGGGGAAATGAACATGCACAATTTTCAACAGAGCTCTGTGTCACACTCCTGCAACAAACAGAATAGTTTCAACCAGGAAACCTTAAAAGCCTCCTAACTGTATATTTAATGATTTTTAGCTATCTATATGTCATAATAGGTCAAAACAAACAAATGTATTGTGAGCAAATGCGCTGTTGTTGTGATTGCTGTGAGCAGTCGATAGGTAAAAGCTTCTGTCTAACCTCAGAAAAGAGATCCTTTTAGATTAATAGCAGAAGAGAATGAATATCTGCTCAATGACAAAATCCACCAAAAGCCTCTTACTCTGCAGATGTTTCACTTCATAATGAGATACACGGACATATCCATTAAAATGGAAGGCCTTGACGTCCTTAGCAACATATCGTTTCCTTGACAACTGTTATCCTATAGTAACCCTTGTAGGTCTTGCTACCAGTCACAGATTACAGATGTAAAAACTCAATAACCTATAATCGAACAGCAGGGAACATTTAGACAACTGCGAGATGTTTTAGCTCAAGAATGTTTGTGCTGATGGAAGATTAGATCAAGTTCATTTGGGTTCAATAGCCTCTGTCTCTTTGCATATCCCTGAGTAAAGGCCAGGGGCCTGCTTGAGCGTTGGGGGGACTGGCCCCGAAATATCTCTGCTTAGAGATAGTAAACACTGACCTGTCTGGGGAGTTGTGGGGTTATTGGCTTCATATTTGTGAGTGCGTAAAAATGTGTACATTGAGTGTTTGTGTGTTTGGGAATGACAGCTCTACAGGGGCTCCATGGTTAATTAGTTACTGGTTTATTTTTTAGATAAATCTTGCTGCAAAACACACAAACTCACAAAGAGATTAAACAAAACAAGATAAAGCCGCAATTCAATCTTGTTTGTTAAAGACAACATGAAATGGCAATCGCAACACATTTAAGGTTTCGGACACGAGAACCAGAACCTACACTACTTATTTACAACATAACGTGCAACCAGTGCAGTTTGTTTACAGAGCTAATAACTCTTAAAGGGATAGTTCACCCAAAAATAAAAATATTGTCATTAATTATTTACTCTCATGTTGTTCCAAACCCATAAGACCTTAAAACAAAAGATATCCAAGAGCTTTCTAATCCTGTATAGACAGCAATGTAACGGAGTAGTCCGATTCCTGGACAAATGACTCTTATGAATTGGTTCTTTAGTGAATCAAGCACATACAACACGACCAGCGTAGTCCGATTCCTCAACAAATGACTCTTACGATTTTGTTCTTTAGTGAATCAGTCATGTATAGCGCAACCACTGTAGTTCAATTCCTGGACAAATTACTCTTACGAGTTGTTTCTTTACTGAATCAGTTACATACAACCAGCATAGTCTGATTCTGGGACAATGACTCTCAGAGTTGATTCTTTAGTGAATTAATCACATACAGTTTGAACGGTTCTAGTCCAATTCCTGGACAAATGACTCTTATGAGTGGGTTCTTTAATGAATCAATCACATACAGTGAAAACAGTGTAGTAGTCCAATTTCTGGACAATGACTCTTACGAACCGGCTCTTTAGTGAATCTAATCACCTACAGTGTGACTAGTTCTAGTCCGATTCTTGGACAAATGACTCTCATGAGTTGGTTCTTTGGTGAATTAAACACATACAGTTTGACCAGTTCTAGTCCAATTCCTGGACGAATGATTCTTATGAGTTGGTTCTTTAGTAAATCAATCACAAACAGTTTGACCAGTTCTAGTCGGATTCCTGGACAAATGATTCTTATTAGTTGGTTCTTCAGTAAAATCAATCACAAACAGTTTGACCAGTTCTAGTCTGATTCCTGAACAAATTATTCTTATGAGTTGGTTCTTTAGTGAATCAAACACATACAGTTTGACCAGTTCTAGTCCAATTCCTGGACGAATGATTCTTATGAGTTGGTTCTTTAGTAAATCAATCACAAACAGTTTGACCAGTTCTAGTCGGATTCCTGGACAAATGATTCTTATTAGTTGGTTCTTCAGTAAAATCAATCACAAACAGTTTGACCAGTTCTAGTCTGATTCCTAAACAAATTATTCTTATGAGTTTGTTCTTTAGTAAATCAGTCACATACAGTGCAACCAGTTGTAGTGCAATTCCCGGACAAATGACTCATGAATTGGTTCTTTAGGAAATCAATCACATACAGTGCAACCAGTTCTAGTGCAATTCCTGGGCAAATGACTCTTATGAATTGGTTCTTCAGGGAATCAATCACATACAGTGCAACCAGTTCTAGTCCAATTCCCGGACAAATTACTCTTATGAATTGGTTCTTTAGTGAATCAAACACATACATTGCAACAAGTTTAGTCCGATTCTTAGACAAATGACTCTTGTAAGTTGGTTCTTTTTAGTGATTCAAAAACATACAGCACCAGTTTGATTACTGAGAAAATCTCTTATGAGCCTGTTATTTTTTAAAGAATCAAACAACACAATACAGCACAATCTCTGTAGTCAAATTCCCAAACAAATGGCTCTTATGAGCAATTTCTTTTTAATGAATCTTTCAGCTTAATGGGACTCTTTATTATTTAAAATATTTCAGAATTGTCATTGGCAAATATTTTTATTCATTTATGAAAACATATGATTAATAGAGTGCAGTAATACCAGGAATGTAAAAAAAAAAAAAAGTAAATAAGTTGAGTTTCTGAGCTTACATCACTAGCAGAACATATTCAGACCTACAGCAGAACTCATTTGCTCTACTGTACACGGCCATAAAGAGAGAAAATTCATTTCAGTACATAGCGGAAATGAATTCAGCACGCACTCACACACAAATATTAGGATGTGCTGTTAATGAATTCCTCTGCTCATACAGAGGGAGCAGTAATCGAGGTTTCTCTGTGGACGAACATGTGAGTCTCACATACCTCCAGGCTGTTCTCAAATTAATATGAACATCTGACAAGGCTGTGTGTTTCGTGATAAGAGCACAGAGTAATCTCTCTCGACAAACATAAGCCTATGTATGTAGACACATTCAACTAGTAAAAAAATAAATTTCTGAGAGCAAAGGAGAAGGAAAGAAGAGAGTAAGGCAGTGCTACATCCATATTTCTCAAGTTCGTAATGCAGGACTAGGCAGATTAATGATATTTCCCATATATTGCTGATATAAAGCTGATGTGACCTTTCCTCCGATTACACAGTGTATTGAGACACAGCTCTGAGGAATGTAGAGGAACATTATTGCAAAAGATCTGTGAAAGGAATTACAACCATGATTTTTACATTAACGTGTTTGTGTTTAAATGAACGTAATTGTTTTTGTTCATTCAGTATAGACAAAAGCTAATAGGTTGCACAACTGTAATACACACAGCAAAAGGGTCAGGGTTGCCAGGTTATCACAACAAAACCCACCCAATTGCTACGCAAAACTAGCCCAATCGGATTTCGAGGGGGGTCTCCCATTAAAAACCAAGTTTCGGGGGGGGGTAAAATACGCATTATAAAAGGTTAAATATCATATTATTGGGGTCGCTTCAACCCACAGACATGAAAAACAACCTAAGGCAACAGTGTTAAAGTAGCCCAATTCCAAAGAAAAACTGCAGACCCAGCAACACTGAATAGGTATCTGAACATCAATAAATCAGTGTTTTTGAACAGTGAGTGATTCAAATGACTCACTAATAAGTAACAGTTACTTGTTTTGTTTCGAATAGAACAAATCTTTAACATTAATCTTTCGTTTTTTAAAACAGCATAAATCAAGCTACAATGGTCACAAACTTTCCAACAATAACTGTATGATTTTGAGATCCATCTTTTCACACTATGGACAACTAAGGGACTCATATGCAATTATTACAGAAGGTTCAAACGCTCACTGATACTTCAGAAGGAAAAATTATGTAACAAACAAATGAAAAATGCTAAATTTGTGAAATAACTTATTCAGGTCAGTACTAAATAAAAAATAACATGCATTTGGTATGATCCCTCTTATTTTGGTAAAATGATTAGCATTTTGCAGATTCTTGCAGATTCTGCAGATTCAAAATTGCTAAATTGTTAAATATTATTACAAATTAAAATAACTGTTTTCTACTTTAAAATATTTTAAAATGTAATTTATTCCTGTGATGGCAAAGCTGAATTTTCAGCCAAGTCTTCAGTGTCAAATTATCCTTTAGAAAACAATTTGATGATTTGCCATTCAATAAACATTTCTATGAATGTTGAAAACAGTTATGCCGCTAAGTATTTTTGTGGAAATTATAATACACTTTCCAGGATTCTTTGATGAATAGAAAAGAAAAACATTTATTTAAAAGAGAAATCTTTTGTAACATTATAAATGTCTTCATAATCACTTCTGGTGAATTTAATGCAGCCTTGAAGAATTAACATATTATCGTCTTTCAAAATTTTCTGTACTGACCCCAAACCTCTGAACTGTAGTCTATAAATATTATCAATATGCTTTCAAAATAGTGTGTATTTTAAAGGTTTATCCAAGTGTAAAGCCTTGCACCACAGACTTCCATTGTGAGCGCTTGAGTGTAAACTCAATTTTTGCCTAAGGGCGGTTTAAAATTATTTTCTGTGGTAATTGACAGCATGTCAGAGACGTGTTTAGCTTGTACTGAACTCAGAACATTCTTTTAATATATCTAATGTGTAGAACAACACATAAAAAATAAATAAATAATTAAAAAAACTGTTTAACACCGCATCCAATCAAACGCACCACCAGGAATTGCTCTCTAGATCGCTGGCTCTTTAAAAACAACTCTGACAACACATTTTTTTTCCCAACAACGGTCTGTCAAATCATGCTGAATAAGTGTGCTTGCCCCAGGCCTCTCTGGTAATGAAATTGTGAAATGGCCTGGCAAAATGAGACTCGCCTCTTCAAACACACACACACACACACACACACACACACACACACACACACACACACACACTCATAACATACATGCACGGACACTGAGACACGCTTGCTACGGAGCTAAATAAGATCAATGAGAGTAACTGAGAGTGCAAGCAGGCTCCATGAGATCTAAAGCATGACCAATAAATAACATCCTACCGTGACACACACACACACGGCTTGAAAAGTGCCCACTATTATGACACACAGAGAGCAGGGAGGGCCTCCTAACCTTTCACCTCCATTTGGCAAATGCCTGTGTTTGTGTGTATGTGTGTCACGGGGGTTTTGTGGACAGAAGGGGGTGCTGCTTAATGATGTCTACTTCCAGACAGTAGGCTACTAAAAGCAGATACCACATCACACACACTACTATCATGTGGGGATGTTTCTCCCACAGATCTTGGTGTTAAACATTAGCTGTTTTATCTGTCTGGCGGAAGACTTTTCTTCTTCTATTTCTATGTCCCATAACACTACTCCTCTCTTCCCTTGAACATCTGTTTGAAATCCAGCAATATTTCAGAGGAAAACCCCTGACAAACATGATCAGCTACTGTCAGCTTCATTTGACGTGCTTTGAGGAAGGAAGCCATTGCATGGAGTAATTCGGGTCAAGTGACTCTGGCTCTCTGCCGTTCCCTGGGTAAATAAATAATAAGAACTCTAAAAATAACCCGAGCTCAAACGCTACGATTTAGCCAACACTAGCACACAGTGACAGCTTTATATGTGAGCTGAGGGATTATGGGAGAACCGAAGCTCAGATGAGGCAGGCACAACTCATGACGCTCAAAGACATGTTTATCTCTCTTCCTCTCAAATGTAAAATACCTAAAATATGTACATGAAAATAATACATATATTCCATTATTGTTGAACGCAATAACTGCTGTCAATTAAATGCTCTGTTCACATTACAAAAGCTTTTTAAGCGTAGCTTAAACCTACCTGATCTCATGACAAAAATGCTTCACAAGACGCGAAATACGTACAAATAAGTGCATATCACTGCAGTTACAAAAACGAACACTATAGGCGGTAAAAAAAGCCAGCACTTGTAATTGTTTTCATACACAGTTATGATTACAGCTCCTTATACTATGGGCCGTTGAATGCTTGAATCTGACTGGCTGATGAACGTTCTGAAGGTGTGCATTATTTTCAGGGAAACGCACGGCGAACGTAGTTCCAGGCAGCTCCTGACCGCAGTATGTCTATATCACTTCGCCATACTATTTCAGTTGTTTCAAAGGTCCTTACAGCCTAAAACAGCAAAATAAGCAAAACCCACAACGACACTGGCCAAACAAACACAGTAAACAACAGGATAAAAATGATAGATTATTTTGTTTGTTTTTGCTGCAAAATTACGTTGTTAAATTACGAAAAGCACACATTCTTTTTCTCCCACACTCTGTCTTACAGATGCACACACATAACAGTCAGCACACGTGAACATACGCGCTAATGTTGTTAGCACTGCTGTGACGATTAACAACTTAAAACTACATGACATTTCTCACAAGCGAGGTAACAACGACGCGGTTCCTGAAGAAAATGAACATTTCACTATATGTAAAGACGCTGCTGCTGATTTTTGAGAGAAGCACAGACTCACAGAAGTAATTCACGAGCTTAATCTCTTTCTTTCTCTCTCTTTCCGTCTGTCTGCCAGTCTGTCTGTCTAAACTACATTACTAACTGCATAGTCTGCTATCAATGGCTCAAGCGTCGTTACTAGGTCTAAAATTATGTTTTGGAATTAGCAACGAAGGAGTTGGATGAGCTCCGTAAGAAATTAATCCTACTCACAATAGCGTTTTAAGGACAAAAACCGGACAAATGCCTTAAAATATATCATCTGATCAATGTCTTGAGGTGTGGTAACCATAGTAAAAGTGGAATAAATGACTTCAGGCAGTTGAATTTCTAGAAAATAATGCACATCTGAGGTGGTCGTGTGTCCACGACGCGAAGCGGGTGTGCATTATTTTCTAAGAATTCAATGGTCGTCAAGTATTCCTTACATATGTTTCACCTTCCGGACGTAACAACCTTGCTGTAACTTAACCAGCGCGGAATTGGATGAATCCCATGAAAAACATGATTCATGTTTAAAGAGCTGAAAGATGACAGATTGAAAAACAAGCTAAAAACATATAGCACGTAAAACGTACATATGTATGTTCATCTGTTCGGAACACTCTTTTAGCGCCACTCAGTGGACATTTCACATCGAATATGTCACGAAACGTACATTGCGCTACGTATTTCGCGTCTTGCCAAAAAAGAGGTACGTTTTCGTCATGAGATCAGGTTGAACAAAAAAAAGTGAAAAAAAAATTGCTTTTTATGTTGACCATAGAATATCATTCTTCTGTTTGTCATCATTTTATAAGTTGCTATGGATAACAGCATCTGCTAAATGAATAAATGTTTGCATGTGCTGCTAGTTAGACTGAGTAAGCGTAAAATCTAAAAATCACAAAACAGACGTGAGAGTTCAGAAATTATTCTTCGGAATCAGGAAGTAATAGATTAGGGGAAATGTGAGTGTAATGACGCAAATGTATGAGAGCCAAGCTGTTTTCCCTATTTTGAACAAGAAGTTGTCGTCGTCTATTACTTCATAAATATTTCTTAATGAATGTTTCATCCGCTTTTCCGCAAGCCTGCAGACTGCAAAGCAGCTGTGTGGAGGAGGATTCCTGAGAAAATCGTTTTTCTTCCCATATCTCCATATATTAAATCAACACTGTTAGACTACAGAGTTCCTGTGTCTGTGTCATGACTTAATAGTATGGTGCTATTGGGTGAATCTCACAGGCTTTCATCTCATGTTTGAGCTTGAAAAAACTAAACAAACAAAAAAAAAAACATTACATCAAGGCCGTCTGAAATGCATTCCCATGGCACTCGGCGCACAACTGACCACATTATTCACTGTTGCCTATGTTATTACTCACACACATATTCACATCAATGCTATACAAATTATCATCATCCCACACATGCAGCCTAATGTATAGCCAGCCTGAGTTGTCATGACAACTCACTGTTGAAGCTTTAGATCCTGTTGATCTCATTGAGGTTTTCTCTGAAATTGTCCTCCAAGAACAAGCATCTATCATATCCTGCGGGGATAATAAGCTGTGAAACGTACATAGAACAGTGTCATTTCAGCAGGCTTTTACATAGTATATTTTTTCATATATATACACACTACCAGTCAAAATGTTCTGAATAGTACGATTTGTTTTAACATTTATTGAAGTCTCTTCTGCTTACTAAGCCTGCATTTATTTGATTCAAAGTACAGCAAAATTCAGAAATATTTGTACAATTTGAAAGAACCTCTTTCTATTTGAATATATTATAAAATGTAATTTATTGATCAAAGCTAAATTTTCAGCATCATTACTCCAGTCTTTAGTGTCACACAATCCTTCAGAAATCAATCTAATATGCTGATTTGCTGTTCAAGAAACATTTATTAATAATAATAATAACAACAACAACATTTAAAACAGTTGAGTACACTTTTTTCAGGATTCTTTGATGAATAGAAAGATCCAAAGATCAGCATTTACCTGAAATAAAAAGCTTTTGTAACATTTTACACTATACCATTCAAAAGCTTTCTTTAAAGTGATCAAATGTGATGATAAAGACATTTATAATGTTACCAAATATTTCTATTTCAAATAAATGCTGTTCTTCTGAACTGTCTATTCATTAATGAAACCTGAAAAAATTCTATTCAGCTGTTTTCAACAAAATAAAATGTCACGTGACTGGAGTAATGATGCTAAAAATTCAGCTTTGAAATTACAGGAATAAATTACATTTTAAAATATATTCAAATAGAAAACAGTTTCTTTATGTAGCAAAAATATTTCTAAATGTTACTGTTTTGCTGTTCTTTGGATCAAATAAATGCAGGCTTGGTGAGCAGAAGAGATTTCTTTAAAAAAATAAAAAATACATTACAAATCTTACTGTTCAAAAACTACTAGTTCACTGGTAGTGTATATATAAAAACTGTACAACAATACAGCTTGTTTGAGGCCTTAAAGTTAGCACTGAAAAATAAAACAGCATTTCTGAGCAAGGCTAACATTACTTGAAGATATTTCCATGCTTCATTCTACAACATAAATTGCAGGGTTTTTTGACAGACATGATTTTTTTTTAGCCACAAGATTCTAACAAGTAGTAAATAATGACTACCTACCGCACGAATGTGAGTTCACATTGCTTGAAGAAACAAACTCTTATTCAGAATCAGAAACTTGTGAGCAACACATTTGTTTTGATATAATATTGAGGACCTCATGGACTTCCATTGTTTTAGCCTACATTATTAACATTTTTAAATAATGAGGACATTTTGTATAGTCTAGTACAAGTATAGTCAGACCTGTACAACCTGTAACAGTTACACAGACATATAGGGTCATTCTATAATTGTGGTTATGTTCTCTCTCTTTCCCCTAATATTGGTTAAACTAACAAACTTGTGTCAAAAGTACATTAATTCAATGTCAAAAGTGTTACCCAAGAATTACTGCTGCAAATTTTAATAAGACAATTTAACTATAACATATGTTTTGTTTATGAAGATATATTTCTGAACATACCATATGCTCAGTAGTTCTATGCTTCCATGTTGAGTTAGGCCCAAAACCCTAAAAATGTCAACTAAGGCATGACTGTGTCATTTTATGCCTTCTTTACCTTATGTACCACTAAAGCACGGAAATACATGATAATTATATGTTAGCTCAAATCTGACTAGAGTTACACAAGAAAGAGGAAATGCACTTTTACCAATTATAGAACAAATCAAGAAAAAGCACACCTACACTCACACAAACTCAACCTCTGCCCACATTAGCAGCACCGCTGGCTGTAAACCTTTCCCTCATAAACAGCACTGGCTTTTTCATAGCAGCCTTACATGGCGCGAAATACAGAGGAAAACGCGCACACTTCTGCTCATACTCACATTTGACACACTTCTGTAGGTTTGCTCGCTCTCCCTCGTTCTATGAACTGCAGTGTTCAAAGGCTCGTGTCAGCCGGAGAGATACAGCATCTGACAAATCACTAGAACAGCCCTGCCCTGCCTTACCAACATGCCACCCGCACCAGAGAAAATATGTCAGTGGCAATAAACACATCTAGAGCACACGGATACACAAGAAGAGACTGTAGAACAAAGCTCCTACGTTGTTCCCATGTTTCACTCTTTAAAGCGTCATCAAAAACGCTCTGCGGGTGGTCGGAGTTAGTATACAGTGCGAATGTAACGTTACCTGTCAAATTTGTCAAAGATCTGTTGGAATACTTGATTCTGATTGGTCAATCGCTACATTCAGAAGTCAGATATTTTTTTAACGCTTACCGTCAACCATAGTAACACGGTAACATCCTGCTCATCTGGGTTACTGAACGGCGCCATCTTGAGTCTCAAGTAAATTACCTCGGAGGATTTCAGTTTTAAAGGGATAGTTCACTCAAATTTTTTGCCATTATTTGCCTAGGCTACCTGATCTCATGACGAAGACATACACTAGAGACGGTAAAACAGTGGGTACTAGTAATCGTTTTCATACACAGTTACGATTACAGCTCATGTTTCGCTTTCGACTGTCGTGCCGAATTCTGACCCCCCACCAAATTACTAGGTGTGAGGGGGGATTAGAACTATTCAATCATGTAGCAATTTTAATGAGAGGGAGAAAATAATTTGGCAAGGGGTTGAAAATGAACAAAACACCGGACGTAACAAGCCTGCTCAGTATATGGCATAGAAACAGACTTAGGTTGTGGAATCTTTGGGAACAAATCGAAAACATGACTCACCATAAAAGAGCTGAAAGATGAGAGATCGAAAAACACGCTAAAAACGCATGCTTGCGATTGCGTTTTTATATCACATTCATTTTTTGTTCATACTATCAGGTAGGCTAGGTTTAAGGTGTAGTGCAGATGGTACATTATTTTTAAAACGTCACTGAGCATTAGATTTATAGCACCACTCAATGGATATTTCAAGTCAGAACTGTGGTAACACGTGCAAAAAAAAAAACATCACATAAACAGTACGAAAAGCACATTAATCTGTTAACGGAGAAAAAAACTCTTTCTCACTCTTTTAGCACCACTCAGTGGACATTTCTGTTGGAAACTGCAGTGATATTTACTTATTGGTACATATTTCACGTCTTGCAAAAATGTTCCAACAAATGGCCTCTGGAATACACCACGATTTTTTGCCCCGATTTTCGTTCTATTTCCAGTCTGCAGAAGTTGACGCTAGTTGCCGAAAGTCAGAGCAAGATGCCGATTTCAGCTGACAGATTCGATAGAAAATCGGGATGTGTATGGTGATATTTTACAGCGTCAGATTTTGATTCCATCCAAGTCGGAGGTTATCAAACCATGTTTGATATTTTGAGCCGATTTTAGAACACATGACCTAGCGTATGACGCGTCGCTACTGAAACCGGAAATCATAGTATGCTGACCTGCCAAATAATACAAAAGTAAATAAACAAAACATACTAATAAATAACAAAATAAACTCAATATATCAGCATAGATAAAACATTTATCTCTAACTCCCTCTGTAATCTATAGAGACCATACTGACCACGTCTACCCACCCAAGACCGCATCCAAATGCGCTTGGCTCCTTTTTTTCTTTTGATTCAGCACACAGAGTCCCTACAAAAAGTACTGCGCTCATCTCCTGTGATCGGAATGACTTGAAATCTGTTAGTGTATGATCGTGATCCTAATCGTGTAGTGTATGATGCTCAGTTGTTCTCTGTAATCACGTCGGCAAGTGTATGATGCCTAGATTTTTAAAATCTGTTCAGATTTTAAAAGTCGTGTAGTGTATTCCAGCCTTAAGTTTTCGTCATGAGACCAGGTCTTTCTCTTAAGGTCACATTTAAGTCCCGGTCAGACTACACGATTTTTTTTGTCGTTTACGACAGGCACTGTGTCAGATTATGCGATTTTGACTCATAAAATCTTGTGGTGTCGTGAGCCAGAAACATGTCAGACTACACGATGCTACCAGAACATTCATCGTATGCCGCCATAACAACGTACGTGCTATCATCGATACAGCGGGACCAAGGTGCTCTGAGTGTAAACAAACAATGCTAGCAAACAGCGTGTTTTGCCCTGTCTTGTCATCAGAAAAGCCCCAAAAGAAAGAGGACCAGACATTAGACACAAATCTGGATTACATGAGGACAGCATGGGCTGTCAAAGAGAACTGAGGTCAAATAGTTTTTATTTTACGTTTCTTTCACTCTGTCGCGGTAGTCCCTCATCATAAATGCGTGAGTAGCTCCACAGTTCCTCCTAGCAGGACTGATACCATTGTCTCTTTTTCGTTTGGCATGTTTGAAAGCTTGTAGGAATGCGTTTCTGTGCTCCTATTGGCCACTGTCACAGATGTGACGGAACTTGTCGTATACTATGTAAAAAATATTAAACATGCTAGTCTTTCTGTTTTGACGTCGTGAAGCATCGCAGACATGTCGTGGACTATGACACACTACACGATTTTGAAGCGTTCGAATCTTGTGTCCCATTGTCGTATACGAATCCCTACGACAAGCAAATCGTGGCAAAATCGGGCTAAAATCGTGTAGTCTGACCGGGGCTTTACGGTTACATAAACATTTAGCGGGCTGAATTATAGTCATTTAAAAAAGAATCCACATGGTCTGGACCTTTGCGTAAAGGTGCTGTCACATTAATGAAATTTCTGTGAAATTTTGCTGTTTAAATATCCATTGTCCATTGCCTATGGAAGCCTGTTTCTGCCACCAAAAAAAAAAAAACGAAGAGAGTAATTGCAATTTTTTTTTCTCACAATTGACTTTTTCCACCCTCAGAACTGCGTGATACAAACTCGCAATTCAACATTTTTTCTCACCATTATGATATATAAACTCGCAGTTCTGCTTAAATTTGCAGTTGGGAGTTATAAATTCAGTTTTGCCCAATTTAAAACGCAATTGTGAGAAAAGTTATTAGTTATTGTGAGTTATTAGGATATAAACTGGCAATTCTAAGAAAACAGTGTTTTATCCCATTCAGAATTGGATTTTATAACTCGCCATCTCTTAGGACTGCTAGAGAATTTTAAATTGCAAGATATACACTTGCAATTGTGAGAAAAAGTCGAATTACAAGATACATACTCGCATTTGAGAGAGAAAAAAGAATTGCGAGTTTATATCTCGCAATGAACTTTTTTTGTCAGTTTCGCAAGTTTATCTTGCAATTGTGACTTCTTAGAATTGAGTTATAAAGTCAGAATTGTGAAATGTTAACTTGCAATTCTGAGGACAGAGTATTTTATCACCTCAGAATTGGATTTTATAACTCACAATTTCTCAGAACTGCTAGAAAAGTCAGAATTGCAAGATATAAACTCAATTACAAGAAAAAAATTGCAAGAAATAAACAGAAGAGTCAGAATTGCTAGATACAAACTCGCATTTGAAAGAAAATAAGTCACAATTGTCATTTTGACTTTAGAACTTGCAAATGCAAGTTTAAATCAGCGTCCCCGCCCCAGCTCTACCACTTCGCTTCCTGACTGCACTACACTATCCTATTATAATAAAGACAAAAAAAAAAACACCCCCCCAAAAAAGTTAAGATGTAAACTCACAATTATTAGAAAATAATCAAAATTGTGCGACAAAGTGTCAATTTTTTTTCCCCATCAGTGGCAGAAACAGGCTTTCATAATTGCAATAAGCCTAGTGTAGCAACGCATAAAGCACCACTACAGGAGCCTTTTTAAAACCAAGCAGCTAAGTAACTAAGTTAAAACATCTGCTATATCTTTCGTGATCACAAAATGATATATTTGGTGAAATTAAGGGATTATGCCAGTAAATAATACAATTTAAGTAAAAAACAGTAAATTTGACCACACCTTGAAGGTGAAAGATTTCATCATTCAGATGTTTTTCCACATGAATTTGCCACACTGATGAACAGAAAGCGAGCTGAGTGCAAATGGTGCTGTGTACCTCACTACACTGTTCACAATAGGCTTAATTTATTAATTTAAATAATAAAAATAATAATAATAATAAAATAATAATAATAAATAGATACATAAATAATGTACATTCCACAGAGGAAAGGTTTGGAAGAACAAAGATGTTTGGGTGAAATAGTACTATAAATATTATAAGTAAATAAATATTACTAATAGTGTTGCAGGGGTGACACATTGTGCTCTGAGGTGATGTGAGAGGAGTTAAATTAAGATCTTATTCAAATCCCTGCCCATAAGTATAAGCAAAACTAGTGATGTTTAGTTTGCAAACACCACTACTTTGCTCCACTCTGCAATAAACCCCTCACAAAAACTGAAAATGAAAGAGCGCCCCCCTCTGGATTACCCAAAAATGAACACTAGTCAAATCAAGGCTTGTGCAAACTTCACCTTGCAGTTCCAAACATTTCTTCATTAGGTCACTACTAGTAAGCTTCTTAGCTTAGCTAAATAGATAAATTAAAAGATAAATTAATCATTGATTGACTTTAATCAGTATATACTGCTAAAGATGAGAAATAGCAGCAGCAAACACCAGCAAAAACCAGAGCAAAATGTGTTTTTGCATAGAGCAGGCAAGATTCAATGCGCTATCTTGCTGAAATGCCTGTTGGCCAGTGTGCTGACACATACACCGCACTCAGCAAGTCCACACACAGACATACAGGAATGCATATCTATGGACTCCAGGCTGAACCACTGACTTAATGTAATCCGAAACCCGTCTAAGACAGCTTACTGAATAAAATACAAATACACATCTGGACAAATAAGACAAAGACACGGCATACACCAAACTTGTGTAAAAACATAACACTTTATACAAGTAGGCTGAAAAAAAAAAAATGCAATGAATACACAACTACTTTACAAATACAAATGCCGTCATCCCCCCCTCCCAAATTATTTACATGTGTTCCTGTCCCAACATCAATACAAAAAGACATATTTATGATCGAAAGCCTCAACGTTATATGATTTACATACACAGAGGGGAAAGTCTTGATTTAAGTCCTTTCGTTACTGATAGCAGGCCAAGGTAAACACGCTAGCGGCCAAGCTGAGGTCTGACTAATGGTGACATTGTTCATAACTACGCATAAAAAAACGGAAATATTTCACAGATGTGTTTTCGGCGATGACATTTCGTCCAAATCGAACTTGGGAGGCTGATACTTCCCACAGCTGCCGCTACCATGAAACGGCTACAGTGCAGGATAGTTTTTCGATCAATTTGTTGTCAGAATTGTACCACTTAACACAAACACTTCACACACAAGCACACATACTAGACAATTTTCAGATGGTATCCATCCATGCAGCTGAACTTGTGTATAGGGTGACAAGAATTCGTTTTAGGGGGGTTTTCATGATACAAGCTATTAAATTCTTCTATTTTCGAATGGGTCACACATCTCAAACTACGGTAGTTTGCCATTTTTACATCCTGAAAGGATGAGTTTGGTTCGCCAAGCCTTGCTGATCTTGATTATCATCATTAAATGTTTAAATAAAGGGATATTTACTGACACAAACAGCAAAGGGACAACAACAACACACCTATTAAAAAAAACATAGGGGGGGGGGACACATATTATTCGACCGATTGACCATTATGAATAATGTTGAGACGATTTGCCAAAAGAGTTTCTGGCACGTCCAAATGAAGCGTTGAAGTGATCCAAACGCACTTGATCCATGACCTTAAGGATGTGATGACATGTTAAACACTGTATAAACAGAACACGTAGCATGGTACAAAAAGAGCGAGCGTTTAATGGCTCGGTAAAGAGTTCAATATGAAAACGAGCCATCAATACGCTTGAATCCTGAGGAAGGTGCCTCAGTTAATAAACAAAAAGAAACAGATTGGCCAAACAAGTGAGGGCCGTTGGCAGAGTGATGTTTGATTAGCATGGTTAGACGTGGTTAGCTTATGAGTATTACTTCAAATTGTAAAAAGCTCAATCCAGACAGTCAACGGTGAGTTCCTGTATTACAAAGGGTCAGTCTTTCCAAAACAAATGAAGAGAGAAACAAAAAACACAGCCCTATGTTGTGCCCAAGTACTTTTTTTTTCCCCATCCGATGATTCTTTAGCTGCCACCGCTGGGTTTGGCAGGGGTTTTGGAGCGCATGGCAGCCCCAGTGCGGGTGTTTCCTTTGCCCTGCTGGGGCTGTGGGGTGGCCTGCTGCGCTGGGGACTCTGAGGCGGTTGTGGTAGCAGCGCTCTGCTGCTGGGCGGGGCTGTGTGGCGGTGGGGTCTGGATTTGAGGGGAGGCGGCTGCTGCCGGAACAACCTGCTGCTGGAGGAGCTTCTGTTGCACCACCTGCGCGGTGCCTGCGGGGATGACCTGCACCTGGGTCTGTGTCGAACCTGCTGCCGGTGTTGCCTGGGTTAGGGCCACTGTCTGAGGCTGAGCCTGGATCTATACACACACATCAATTTAGCTGTCAGAATTAGTAGTAGAAATATATCTTGTAAGCATCACAGAAGTAGGATTGTACGAAAATAATAATAATAATAATAATAATAATAATAATAATAATAATAATAAAACAACAACACACACACACACAAACAGTATATATATACACACATATACTGGTGAAATTTGACCTTTTTTAGGTTTTGATATCATATGCAGGGTTCCCACTCTAAGCCAAATGTCAAATTCCCTGACTTTTCCCTGACTAAAAAGCTGAATTTCCATGACCTATATTTTTTTCTCACAATTGCGAGTTTGTCTCGCAATTCTGACTCTTTTTTTGCGATTGCGAGTTTGTATCTCCAAGTTATAAAGACCATTTCTGAGAAAAAAAAATACTGATATGTTCACAAAATTGCGAGTTTGTATCTCATAATTCTGACTTTATTTCTCAGATTATTTCTCTATTTCTTAATAACTCACAATTGCAAGTTTATATTTGTATCACGCAATTGTGAGACAAAAGATAACCTTTTTTTATTTTTTATTCAGTGGCAGAAACAGGTTTCCATACAAAACACACTACTTTTTTTGCCTTTAACCATCAAATGCAATTTTTACAGTACATTTTTATGTACTATTTCTACAGAAAAGTTTTTTTTATGATTTCAGGGGCTTAAACACAAGGATTTTCTGTTTGTCATCAAGTTGTCATCACTCATTCTTTAAATTCCTTCCTTTAGTATTTGCTTTTCTATTATCTACTTTTAACACCCAGTCTTTGAAGTGGTCTTTTTTTTTTGCCAACGCTGTTGAAATTTACCTTTTCCTGGCATGTTTGCCTTAGTTATCAGGTACAGTCTGGTTTGATTTGACTTAAGCAATTGCCAGATGACATGTGGGAAGGGAATAAAATGGCACTGAAAAATAGCCTAACCATAAAAATAGGCAAAATGTGAAACAATGCAGAAAAAGAAAAAATACAGTATAGAAAAATTACATTTTGATAAATGGAAACTAAAATTTAAAGCAACAAAATTTTCCAAAAATCCCTGATATTCCATGACTTGAACCAAAAAAAACATAAAATTGCCTGACTTTCAATGTCTGGAATAGACCTTTTAAAATTCCATGATATTCCAGAAATTCCATGACCTGTGGGAACCCTGCATATGAATGCTAAATTCAATGAAATGTTGAGAAAACGGGTTTAAGGCGAGACAGGTTTTACTTTCACTTCACGGGTTTAACCAGAGCTGTTTGTCAAGTCAGGAGCGCTATACTGTATATTTTTACACACTAACGTCTGTTATCCTGTCTGTTGTTTATCATGGGCATAGTCTCTGAACTTTTCTCTGAACTTTTGATAGCACAAATTGTGTACCTTGTAGTTTACATTAAAAAAAGCGAGCACAGCGCAGCTGTTTGCGCACATGTGCATATAACAGACTGTCATCGGACTCCTCTTTAGTAACTTCATCATCTGATCCTTCATCTCTGGATGTGAAATCGTCCATTATAACATAGTTTAGGGCACTGACATCACCAAGATTGAGCAGACTGAAACGAGTAAGATCGTGTAAGTGAGCAGCTACAGTACTTCAGACTGCGCTGTTCTCTTTTGCTCCGCCATCTCATGATATTAATAAATAAATAACTGTGTGCGGTAGTTTACACAGGACTGATGGGGAATGTGCACTGATACACCTTTATTAAATATTACGTGGTTTATTTTGATAGGTTAACTGTTTTTTTTTTAATCTATCTATCTATCTATATATATATATATATATATATATATATATATATATACACAAACATACACACACACACACACACAAACATACACACACACACACACACACACACACACACACACACACACACACACACACACACACACAGCCATTCAGGTTTGGGATCAAGTTCTAATGTTTTTAAAAGAAGTCTTAACACTTAATTTTTAACATCATTAGTCCAGTACCACATGATCCTTTAGAAATCAGTCTAATATGTTGATTTCTTATCAATGTTAGAAACAGTTGTGCTGCTTAATATTTTTTGGGAACCTGTGATACTTTTGTGTGTGTGTGTATCAGTTTATATATAAGAGTCAACATTTGAAGTGGATCGAAACCTTTCATTAAACTTGTACGAAAACCAAAACAATACCTGTTCTTGTCTTAACACAACTTTTTTTGATCCACTTCAAATGTTGACTACTGAATGTTTTTGAAAGTACTTCCTTTATGCTCACCAAGGCTATATTTATTTGACCAAAAATACAGTAAAAACAGTTGTACTGTTAAATATTATTACAATATAAAATAACTGTTTTAAAAGAACTGCTTTTGTCTGTGCAACAAAATATTATTACAATATAAAAGAACCATTTTTTTTATTTGAATATATTTTAAAATGTAATTATTCCTGTGAAGCAAAGCTGAATTTTCTGCATCATTACTCCAGTCAGTCTGTCGCACATGATCCGTCAGAAATCATTCTAATATGCTGACTTGTTTCAAGACATTTCTTATTATTATCACTGTTTAAAACAGTTGTGGTGCTTGATATGACAAATTATAAATGTCTTTACGGTGACTTTTGTTCAGTTTAATGCATCCTTGCCAAATTAAATAAAAATATATGTCTTTAAAAAGACCTTACTGACCCCAAACATTTGAACAGAAGTACATGCCAAAAATACAATAAAAAGGGCATTTCAGAGGTGGAACAAAATCAAGAACAAACACAAAGAAAGGAAACAAGGTCACTTTTGACTTCATGTTCCCTTAAAAAAACAGCACCAAATGAATTTAAGCAATCAAACACAAAGTACAGCAAGCACTGAAACACTTACCTGTTGAGGTGAGGATATTATCTGCTGCTGAACTATTTGAGGGAGCTTAGTGACCTACAAGCAAAAGGGAAAATCACTACAAAGCCAAGCTGGGCACTAAAACCACACACGCACATAAAGCACTACATAGCACTGCACATCAAAATACTCACACCACATCATGCTAGAGAGGAGCTTCTTACCTGTATCTGCTGTGCTGTGGCAGGTTTCTGTGGCTGTGCGATGGAGGTGAAGAATTGGGTCTTAATGCCAGGCTGAGTGGGATATGCCACTTTCTGCTGCTGCTGGGCTGTGGTCTGAGCGGCTTGTGTGCCCAGCTGAACAAAGAAATAGGAAAGAGAGATTGAAGGTACATTTATCCAAATAAAGCTTCATTAAGAATAAACCACATTGGCTGATTGGTACCTTTTGCTGCACAGCAGCTTGTGTTTGCTGTGGCTGTGCTGCCTTCTGGACCGTAGCTGCCGGCTGCTTTTGTCTGCTGAACAGCTGCTGAACCTGGAAAGGGTGGGTCACCACTTGACCACCTGCACAAACACACACACGCACACTTTAGTCTACAGTAGCCCCTAAAGGGTTGTTACTGACGATATGGGCGAGTAAAGAAAGCAAGCATCTCCACTGCTAGATAAACGGTGCAAATAAACAGTCTTGTGCCAGTCACTTCAGTCTCTGTCTGATAACTGATTAGGTTAATGTGTTTCACAATACGTTACTGAAATCTCTAATCTCTTAAAGACTCATAGGCTACATGCCCACTGTTTTTGATTTTGAATTAAACTTGTATAAATGCCACCTTTGAAACTGGTTAAACTGATTTATTTAATTAAGCTGCATGCCTGTGCAATCTGATAATCACAGTAGGCTATAATCGCAACACTGATTTTTATTTTGAAAATTTCGAAATTTCATTTCGATAGATATCATTTTATCTCAACTTTTTTTTCTTAGAATAGCGAAACGTAAACTCACAATTGCAAATACAAGTCAGAATTGCGTGATATAAACTCACTGTTGTGAGGAAAAAGTCAGAATTGTGATATAAACTCACAACTGCGAGAAATAAAGTCAGCATTCCGTGATAAAAACTTGCAATTCTGACTTTGTATCTCGCAATGCTGACTTTTTTTTTTCTCAAAATTGCAAATTTGTATCTCGCAATTCTTACTTTTTCACATGTGGGAATTTGTATCTCGCAATTCTGACTTTTTTTTTTTCAAAATTACAAATTTGTATCTCGCAATTCTGACTTTTTTCCACAAAATTGAACATTTGTATCCCGCAATTCTGACTTTTTCACAATTGGGAATTTGTATCTCGCAATTCTGACTTTTCTCTTGCAATTGGGAATTTATATCTCGCAATTCTGACTTTTTTCCTCAAAATTGAAAATTTGTATCCCATAATTATGACCTTTTTACAACTGGGAATTTGTATCTCGCAATTCTGACTTTTTCTCAAAATTGCAAATTTGCATCTCACAATTCTTACTTTTTTTTCACATCTGGGAATTTGTATCCCGCAATTCTGACTTTTTCACAATTGGGAATTTGTATCTTGCAATTCTGACTTTTCTCTTGCAACTGGGAATTTATATCTCGCAATTCTGACTTTTTTTTCCAAAATTGCTAATTTGTATCTCGCAATTCTGGATTTTTTCCTCAAAATTGAAAACTTGTATCTCGCAATTCTGACTTTTTTTCTCAAAATTGCAAATTTGTATCTCACAATTTTTTTTCTTCGAAATTTAAAATTATATCCCTCAATTCTGACTTTTTTTACAATTAGGAATTTATATCGCAATTCAGACTTTTTCTCAGAAATGTGAGATACAAACTCGCAACTGTGAGTTATGAAGTCCATTTTTGAGGGGGAAAAAAGACTGATATGTTCTCAGAATTAAGTTTATTCTGAGAAAAAAAGTCAGAATTGCAAGATACTAGCAATTGAGAGTCAAAATCAGAATTGTGAGAAACTCACAACTGTGAGAAATAAAGTCAGAATAAAATCACAATTCTGACTTTTTTCTCAAAACTGAGAGATACAAACTTGCAATTTTAAATTACAAAGTCCAATTTTGGGGGAAAAAAGAATTGCGAATTGATTTGGATCATTTCTATTTAAATTTAAGGCCATTTTAGACAATTGATCGCCTTCTGCCAATTCACGCCTGCGCGCTAGGTGGTACTGACCAACAATGCATTTTTTTTTTATTAATGAAAAGACGTGTAATAGTTTTAGTTAACAATAATTTCAAATAATAGTCAAATAACTGACTAGTTATTGCAAATCCTTACTATATCATTCTCTTTTTGTTTCAGAGAAAGTCTGTACCTGCTTTCTGCGCTTGCCCGATGGCAACGCTAATGCCAGCCACAGTGACGGGAAGAGTCGTGACTCCGGCGGAGGACACCACAGCAGGAACTGAGACGACAGGAGGTGGTTTGGTCAGAGTCACCTGAGCAGTTTGACCTTGCTGAGCTTGAATAGGTCCTGGGGGTGGGAGACGTGTCTGAATAACAAGACATACACAGAATTAATGTGCATTCAAGTATATGTGAAAAGGTTAGTGTGGATGTGTATATATGTGCTTACCAGCCTGGCCACCTGTAGGTTGGTGACGGTAGTTCCAGCAAGCACAGCTCCTGCTCTGGGCGCAGCGACAGCCGCTATCTGAGGGTTTGACGTAGCCGCTGGTGTGGCGTGAACCTGCTGCGGCTGTTGAGTAGATGCAGCCTGCTGACCTTGAGCTGCAGCTACTGCTGAGGCAACATGCTGCAGCTTCTGCTTCTTTAACAACTCCTGGAGAACAGAGAGGTAAGCAGAGATTTACAAATTATTATTAATCACTATATTCTTTAAACTCCGAGAGCTACACTGACTTTCTGCATTGAAGTGGATTATGGTTTAATTGGATGTTTTTTATAGGAGTGATTGACTTGTAGGTCACTGCTCATTAAACGTACAATCAAGCAATTCTGACAACAACAACACCTCTCAGGCAGAGGTTGCATTCATCCTCTTGTCTAATGATTTATGTCAAGCCCTCATGCATGAAATAGCTTTTATCTCTCTAAAGAACAACAGACTAATGGCTTCACTGAGAAAGCTCTTTATTTGTTTTTGGCCACTTTTCAAATTAAAATCAAAGTGTTTTTTATTTGAAAGATTTTAATCATGATTGTAGCATTTAGGTTATGCTACATGATTAAGTAGCATAACCAAAGTCACCTTTGCTAATAAGACTGATCGATTTATTTACCTATCTATCTATCTATCAAAAAATGAATCGATGAAAAAATAAAGCTAAAAAATTAACATTTATACTTTTACATTTTTTACGTTTCACTCCTCATATTTATAGCATAATAAAGAAAATTGTTAAAAACATAAAAAAGGAAATAAACACTGTAAGCAACAGTGAAATCAGTAGTATAACTGCATTTAGACTTCCTTCACCATATTAAAACCTCATACAGTGAGGCAAAAAAAAACATTTGATCCGCTGCTGATTTTGTACGTTTGCCCACTGACAAAAAAATTATCAGAGGCTGACGTTTGGCAACTCGAACCTTCAGCTCCCTTCTCAGATTTTCTATGGTATTAAAGTCTCCAGGACCTTAATGTGCTTCTTCTTGAGCCATTTCTTTGTTGTGTCCTTGGGGTCATAGGCAGCATTTCTCCTCCTTCAAACACGGCAAGTTGAGTTGATGCCACAGAGCTTGATTTTGTTCTCATCTGACCAAAACACTTTCACCCAGTTCTCCTCTGAATCATTCAGATGTTCACTGCCAAACTTCAGGCGGGCCTGTATATGTGCTTTCTTGAGCAGGGGGACCTTGCAGGTGCTGCAGGATTTCAGTCCTTCAGGGCATAGTGTGTTACCAATTGTTTTTTTGGTGACTATGGATCCAGCTGCCTTGAGATCACTGACAAGATCCTCCAGTGTAGTTTTGGGCTGATTCTTCACCGTTCTCATGATCATTGAAACTTCACGAGGTGAGATCTTGCATGGAGCCCCAGACCGGGGGAGACTGACAGTTGTTTTGTGTTTCTTCCATTTGCAATTAATCGTACCAACTGTTGTCAACTTCTCACCAAGCTGCTTGGAGATGGTCTTGTAGCCCATTCCAGCCTTGTAAAGGTCTACAATCTTGTCCCTGACATCCTTGGACAGCTCTTTGGTCTTGGCCATGGTGGAGAGTTTGGAATCTGATTGACTGATTGCTTCTGTGGACAGGTGACTTTTATGCAGGCAACAAGCTGAGATTAGGAGCACTCCCTTTAAGAGAGTGCTCCTAATCTCAGCTTGTTACCTCTATAAAAGACACCCGGAAGCCAGAAATCTTGCTGATTGACTGGGAATCAAGTACTTATTTCACTCATTTTTTTCAAACTTTTTTGAAATGCGTTTTTCTGGATGTTTGTGTTTTATTCTGTCTCACTGTTAAAATAAACCTACCATTAAATAAACTGATAATTTTTTTGTCAGTGGGCAAACATACAAAACCAGCAGGGGATCAAATGATTTATTCCTCCACTGTAGGTCAGCAAAAGCAAAACAAATATGGCATCTTCCATACTAAGAGTGTGTGTACCTGCTGTGGCTTTACTGCTTTGATCTGTGGAGATGCAGCCTGTGGTTGTTGTTGCTGCTGTTGTAACTGTTGTTGTCTGAGTTGAAATTGGATTTGAGCTGGAGTGAGTGGTTTACCCTGAGACAACTGCATACTGGGAGCTGGGGAAGCAAAAATAATGGCTTCAGAATACAACAATGTTAGATAGTCCAGCTATATAAATCTGATGAAATGAAAAACAATGCGGAAGTGTGACTCTCTGAATCGATTTCACCACCAGAGAACCCAAAACACGCATGGCTTCTCTAAGGATGGCATTTGGTCTACCTGGAGCCACCAGCGTTCGTGTTTGGGACTGACCCGAAGTCAGATTAGTGGACACCACAGCTGATGCGGTCACCGGGGTAACAGCTCTCACGCTCTGACCCGTCGCTATGGCAACAACCTCCGCTGGGGCTGCCGTTGCAGGCACTGCTCTCTGCTGAGTGTGAACCACCTGAGCTGTGGCAGTTCCTGCCGTCTGATTAAGTAATCAAATATTTAACACACATGAACTGGACCGAATGATACAAATCAGTTGAAAAAGTAATTACAAAACAAAATACAGTTTAAAACAGTTTAAACTGAATACATTCTACAATTGGGTCAGAACTCACAGGCAGGGCTCCAGGTATGACAGGAGATGCCAGGCGCTTGTTCACCTGGAATTGACCGGCAGGAACTCCAGCCACAGTGTTTACAATCACATTTCCACTCACTGTAGCTGTCACTGAAGTTTAAACAGAATATATATATAGATGAGCACTTACAGCACTAGAACTGGATCAACAAGTACAGATAAAAGTTGTGTAATGTGATAATACCTGGCTGGATGCTTGTGCCCACTGCAGCGGTTTTGATAGCTCCAGTCTTGAGAATCAACAAAACACAAACAAGATCAACATATACCTTATTATATAATACACTGTTGTTTAAAAATGTGGGGTCAGTAAGATATTTGACTAAAATCTACACTTCACTAATACATTCGTTATTCACTAAGGAAACATTAAACTGATCCAAAGTGACAGCTAAAGTGCCCCTATTATGCCATTGTGAAAATGTAGTAATATAGTTGTATGTGAATGTTAGTGATCTGCAAAGCCGAAAGTGCACAATAAATAAAGTTATTGCCTCCCAAAATAAAGAACTGACTCTGTTCCAACCTAAACAAGTTGTTAGTAATTCAAATTCCAATTAGCATTATGCGCACCTATGTTCTACGTTAGCACGCCCTCAAACATGTCATTTTACTGACAACTGCTTCTCTAATCTCTAACATGGGATTCACAAAACGCTTGTTCTTGAAAGATGGCTCAGTACCCAGTTTATTTGGACCAGCTGGCTCCACTGAATCTCAAACTGTTAGTATGATAAATAATAGATGTATACTTGTATGATATGATAAATGATAAATATAGATGTATATTTTAGTGCAGTAAAATATGGAACTATGGCAATGGGTGTATCATTTCTGACATGCGCTGTATGAGGTTGACCGATCACAACAGACTGGGTCATCTGACCAATCAGAGCAGAGTAGGCTCACAGAAAGGAGGTTTTCACAGACACACTGTCAGAAAATTAGGTATTAAATGCATATTTTGAGCAAGTTTTTTTTTTTATTTTTACATCAGGATCATTAAATATGGCATAATAGGGGCACTTTCAGAGATTTCTAATTGTACAAAACATTTATGTCAAATAGATTTTTTTTTCTGTTGTTTTCTTTCTACTTGTCAAAGAATCCTGAAATATATACATTTCAAAGTTTTCATAAAAATAATAAACACCAGTTTCAACATCGATATTGATAAAGAAATGTTTCTTGAGCATCAAATCAGCTTATTAGTTTGATTTCATGTCACACTGAAGACTGAAGTAATCACAGGAACAAATCACATATTAAAATGTTAAATTGTAATAATATTACAATTTAAACTATATTATTTTACAATATTGTTGTTTTTACTGTATTTCTGATCAAATAAACAGCTGTAATAAGCATAAACCACACACCTCTTTCAAAAATGTTTACAACCCCCAAATTTTGGAACAGTTGTGTATACATTAACAATATAAGTGCAATGTACAAATGACTTAGACCTTCACCTTGGGTAATCTAGAGATAAATGCAGGTGTACGTAAGGTCCACTGTGACATTCAAAAGGATAGTTCACCCAATAATGAAAATTCTGCCAATAATTACTGACAGAACCCGTAAGACCTTTGTTCATCTTCAGAACACAAATTAAGATATTTTTTGATGAAATCCAAAAGCTTTCTGAACCTGTATAGACAGTAATGCAATCAGAAAGGTAGTAAGGACATTGATAAAATAGTCCATGTGACATCGTGAACGTGCATCAAACACTGACACAGAAAGAGAAGAAAGTGTTGAATTTGTTGTTATTTTTGTTTTCTTTGTGCACAAAAAGTATTCTCTCAGCTTCATAACATTACGGTTGTCACATGGACTATTTTAATGATGCCTTTACTACCTTTACGGGTCTTGAACAGTTGCATTGCCATCTATGCAGGGTCAGAAAGCTCTCAGATTTCATCAAAAATATCTTAATTTGTGTTCTAAAGATGAACGGAAGTCTTATGGGCTTAAAACAAGATGTGGGTCAGTATTTAATGACAGAATTTTTATTTTTGGATGAACTATTCATTTTATATGCAGTACTAAAGACTAACCAGTACGGTGGTGTTGGGAACTGCTGCTGTTCCGGGTTGGTTGGGCTGGGGAACTCCCGCTGCCTGTGTGGCTGCTGCAGTGGCCTGTGGCTGGGCCTGAGGCTGGGCAGCAGCTCCCTGAGGCTGGGCGGCTCCTGTAGTCTGCTGCTGTTGTTGCTGGGCTAACTGCTGAGCCCTCTGCTGTTCAGCTAGTGCCTGCGGAGGGCGGAGGAAATGACAGAAGGGTTTAAAATACAAAAAAAAAAAAGTGTCTTTAAAAGGCTCATGAACTAAATCTTACCTTCTTCTCTTTAGCGATTCTCTCAGCTCTCTGAGAGGCGACCTGGATAGGAGGCAGAGGCTTGTCGTAGCTTATCCCGCTATAAATCACAAAAGAAAGAATGAATGAGATGCTGTTTAACCACAAATAAATATCATGTGTAAAAATATATTTTTTTGTTGTTGTTTTTTTTTTTTAAATGATGAATTTCAGTCCAAACTGGCAATATTGGAAGCAGATTACTTCAGTGCTTCAGTTAATACCTCTCAGCCAGCACAGAGGCATGCTTGGGATTCTTCTGGAATGGATTCATGCCCAGTCTAGAAACAAAAACATGAACAAAAGCTGATTTTAAACCATTCTGACATCTAAACGAAATGTTTGAGTTGCTTTTAATGAGGTTTGTGTGATGGACACTGCCTGCACATACAGTGGTTTTATTGGTGGGCTCCTCTTGCTAGCAATGATTTTCATCAGCTCAAAGCGACTGTTGTAAAGCTGGATCTGGGTGGCGTTGTCATCTTGTGTGTAGATCTGACATGTGCGCAGAGGACGACTATTCTTGGACTGTGCAAAAAACTAAGTGTTAGCAAGGAAACAGCTGTTAATATAGTGCCTTGCGAAAGTACTCATACCCCATCATTTTTTTCACATTTTGTTATGTTAGGAGCACTCATATATCACTTGTAGATGTTACTACACTTCAGGTGGAGTTAAACTGCCAAATTCATTTTGAATGAGCATGATTTGGAAAGGCACACACTTCTCAGAAAAAGGTCTAACAGCCGGAAATGGCCTTGAGTGGCCCAGCCACAGCCTGGGATTGAACCCAATCAAATATTTCTGGAGAAACCTGAAAATGTCTGCCAGCCCCCATCCAACCTGACAGAGCTTGAGAGGCGAAGAATTGCAGACAATTTCCAAATGCAGATGTGTACAGCTTGTCGCATCATACCCAAAAAGACTGTAGAGGTGCTTCAACTAAATACTGAGTTATGTAATACTTATGCAATGCACTAATTTCAGTGGTTAACTTTTAATAAATCTGCAAAGTTGTCTCAAATCAGTTTTTTGCTGTCTTTATGGTGTATGGAGTGTAAATTGATTTGGAAAAAAGTAATTTAAAGTAGTTTAATATAAGGCTGCAACATAAAATGTGAGAAAATGAAGGGGTATGAATACTTTCGCAAAGGACTGTATGTACTGGTAATTGTTTTTTTTTTGTTTTTTTAAATACCTTATAAATGCTCTTGGTCTTGTTCTTCTTAGGGTTAGCTTCATATATTAGCTGTAGGACAGTTTGTACAATTATGTCACAAGGAAAATGTTAAAGAAAACTCACAACCACATGATACTAGCACAATCTCTCACCTTGCCCTCCTCTCTGGGAATGATGACATTCTCATAGCGATTACGGCATTGTTTTGGCGAGCGGTAAATTCTGCTGCAGGAGTTGACCACATCGCTCACCAGGTCCCAGTTAGGAGTGTGCGCTGGAGACACGATGGTCAGGTTCAGAGGAAGTTCCAGTAACTGCTTCACAGCCTGTGGGAAAAAAAGGAAAAAAGACAGAATTAAAACCTCAGCTTATCCATTTAACACACAACTGTGCTTCGTGATGGATCAGCTACCTGTAGCAGGGCCCAGTCCTCACTGATGAGCCACTCAGGGTTGTCCTGCCCAGCCTCCATGGCTGGTTTGAGCAGTGAGGGCAGCGGTTTGGCAAAGGGAGCCTGTTGCTTCAGAGAGAAGTTCTTCTTCTGGTCTTTGCCCTCCCGCCTCACTTTGAGCAGACTAGCCTTATCAAAGAGAGAGCGTGGAGGAATCACTGATTCTCCATGGCCCTTCTTTTTCTTACGTCCTAGAGCTAATGAGAGGGGGGAGAGAGAGAGAGAGAGAGGAAGGGAAAATTTAGCATGCTTTGAGCACAGTAAGTTAAGACGTTGACTGTTTTTTTGAAAAGTCCAACCTGACGAGTCCATGTGTCTCTTGCGCTCTTTGCGGACGTAGACCGGGGGCAGTTTGGATTCGGGCATAGGCGCAGTGTCATACATGAGGCAGATTACAGAGTCAATGTAGATATCATTATCATCCTGCGGAGGAGTTGGAGGAGTCCACAGCTACAGAACAGAGAAACAGTAAGAGTTAGAAGTGATCTTCAGGCTTTAAAAAAAAATACAAATATTGGGGTGAATCACACAGAACTCCTCAAAATTTTATCCCAGTTAGCTTAGAATTAGCTTTAAAAAAAACAAAACAAAACAAAAAAATGGCCCTTTTAGCACTCTTAAGATTGTTGCCACTGGAACATAATTTTTCATAATGAGCACATTTCCCTTTAAATATATAAATCCGAAAAATCTCATTCTGTTAACGGTTATAGAACTAAGATATAAAACTTGTAAGTTGTAAATAAATGATATTTTGTACTGTTTTTAATTTTAAACTAATTATTTTAAAAGAAAAAAATGCAATTACATTAAAAAATACTTTAAATAAATAAATTAATTTTTGTTTTGTAGTAAAATGTGATATGGACATGCTTTGTGAGATTCACCTGAAATTTTGTAAACTTACCGGCATGATTTCCGTTTGTCCATCCTCATTCTCAAACACATACTCCTGTAAACAGGGAAATAGGGTATGAAATCTATACAACATGACATCACTTCCTACTATAAAGCACACTAGAATTTTAAAATAGATTTGTACCATGTTGTATGCATCCTCTCTGGTATAGGTGAACAGATCCTCCTCGTCTTCTAGGATCATTTGTTCTTCTTTCTCCACCTTTAGTTTCTGTTGCTGCTGCAGCTCCCAGCCTCTCTTAGCAGCTTCTACACGCTCCTGCAACTCACACAAACAATTAAGCAGTCTGTATTATTTACAGGACAGGCAAAACGTACTGTAATAGGCAAAAAATGTTTCATACCTTTATAACCTGGTCATCTTCGCTGATGTGCAGGTACTCCAGATAGTGCAATGCGTATCTTTCAATAGGAGTTAGCTAGAGAAAACACCACAAACTCTGGTCAAAACAATGCTTTTTCCCCTAAAGAAATGTGTATTTATTTTTTTTATGTTCAGAAGTGACACTAAAAACATTTATAATATTATAATTATAATATAATAATGAATGTGAGAGAACAGATTTGTGCTCATGCAGAAACCACCCCAAACAAACTATAAGAATAGGAAGAAAGTCACGTCTGAAAGCTGCATAGATTTTTTTTTTATTAGAAAAATTTTTTTCTCAACCTTTTCACAGGCATTTTGTTTTCAGTTGGACAGATATTGTGATACATCATTATAGGATTGTCTAGCAATATATCGATTATCGTGATAATCACTGTAACTATGTTATCACTGTATTAATGTTATCATGAGCATATTATCGTATCATGAGGTACCCTGCGATTCCCACCCCTATTAAACATGCATTGCATATATTTAATTAAATTGTAGTGTTAGTGAATTCACAATAGCATTATGCTTTATTATGATTTTTAAATGGGTTTAATATACCATGCAGCCTTAGAAAATGGTCTAATTCTATGGAATGTGGTAAAAATGGAATCAAGGATTTTTAATTTTTTTTTTTTTTTTTTTTAAATCGACTACTCAAATTGAATCGAGAAACCGTGACAGCCCTAAAAAAAAAACTATCACAGCTTTCACAAAAATAGTAAGCCACACAAATGTTTTCAACATAGATACTAAGAAGAAATGATTATGAGCTGTAGTGTTTTCTTTCAAAACTGTAGTATATACAGAAGTTACATGATAACACAAAAGCAAAAGTTCACAGTTGCAATGCATAAAAAGCACATATAAGAACAGAGAAATTTTCAAGCAACACTTTCTATGAATTTCAATAACCTCACCTGCTCCATGACTGCCGCCAGCTCCTCTAACTGTGACGCCTCCTCTCTTGCCCCTTCTTCCACATCCATCTCCTCTTGTCCTCCCACCTTCTCACTTTTGGTGTTTATCTCAGTCTCCTCTTCCTTATCTTCGTACTGGGTATCCAGTCGGATGGTGTTGAGGGCCTGGATGTAAGGTCTGGCCACATGAGGGGGGATGGTTTCGGACGGGGATGGCTCCTGGTGGAGAACCACAAACTCCTCCACCTTCTCTCCAGAACCGGCTTCCACCTCAAACAGATCCTGAATGGTGCGCTACAACACATTTATAATATGAGCATCAGGCTTTGTTCTAAACCCTAGTGAGCTGCATCTCTGTCTACTGAAAGTCAACCTCATGACTGGCTAGGTTTTACCTGTGTTAAAAAGGCTAGAGTGTAGTCCATGCCCTGCGCAGCCACCTCTCGTATAAGGTCTTTAGTGCCATTCTTTAGGAGCTTCTCCTCAATAGAGTTCCCGCTCTCCAACCTGACAGAGCACAGCGTCAGTAAACAAGCTGGCAAATATAAACCTGACAAATATTTATCTATACTTGTCCATCAGTCTGACCTGTAGATGTGGATGTCTTTGGAGCGGCCGATCTTGTCACACCACTCCTGTGTGCGCATGTCCATACTGGGATTTAGGTCTGTGTCGTAAAACACAATGGTGTCTGCGTCAAACACGTGGCCCATGGCTGAGCAGCAGCGATTAGTCAAGATGGTGCAGAAGATCTGTCTGTTGCGGTTAAATCTCTTGACCTGATCCTGAAAGTGGTTGGGACATGAGGAACAAGATAATAAGATGATCAAGCTCAGGTGTTTATGTATTGGTGATGATATCATAGCATTTCACTCATATGTAAGCGTTCTTTGAAGCCCTGTGTGGAACAAAATCCAACAGGGAGGGAAAAGCGCTGGTTAATCTGCCCTTTTAAATACAGCCCAGAAACCCACACAGCCTCAGTGGGATATGGACCTGGCCAGGGCAACAGAAAGCAAGAGAATGTGTTACTCCACGTCTTTTACCTGTCTCTCTTCCAGCGACAGACTCTCATCCAGTCGTACATAGGTGAGGTGACGGTGGTCTAAGAAGGCCTCCAGTATATCCAGCATGCTGGTCATCTGGGTAAAGATTAGCACACGCCTGTTCTCAGCACTCAGCTTCTGCAGCAGGATGGACAATGCCTCTAGTTTTCCTGCAAACAGATACAGGAACATTAGATTATATCATAATGTATACCATTATGTCAGTTTTTATTTAGTTAAAGGGATCATACAAATGCATACAAATGTTTTTTTTTTTAGTACTGACCTGAATAAGATATTTTACATAAAAGACATTTACATAAATGTCCACAAGAGAAAAGTTGAATTTATAAAAAAAAAAAAAAGTTTACACTTGATTCTTAATACTGTGAATGATATACAGCTGTTTTTGTTTCTGTTTGTTCGTTCTGAACAGTTAAACTGCTCGCTGTTCTTCAGAAAAATCCACTTTCTAAGAATGACTGTATGATTTTGAGATCCATCTTTTCACACTGAGGAAAACTGAGGGACTCAAACGCAACTATTACAAAAGGTTCAAACGCTCACTGATGCTTCAGAAGGAATCACAATGCATTAAGAGCCAGGGGCTGTAAACTTTTAAACAGAATAAAGAGGTGGACCATGGACATCTTTCTTATTTTGCCTAAATATATATTTTTTCCCCATTTACTACTGCCCTTCAGAAGCTACTAAATATATGTACATGTTTTCCAGAAGACAAAATGTGTTAAATGTACCCTGATCTTCAAATTCAAAAAGTTTTCACCCCCCACCTCTTTATGCATTCCGTTTCCTTCAGAAGTATCAGTGAGCGTTTGAACCTTCTGTAGTAGTTGCATATGAGTCCCTCAGTTGTCCTCAGTGTGAAAAGAGGGATCTCAAAATCATACAGTCATTGTTGGAAAGGGTTCATATACACAAAAATGCTGAAAAACCAAAGAATGTGTGGGACCTGAAGGATTTTTCTGAAGAACAGCAGGCAGTTTAACTGTTCAGAACAAACAAGGGATTCACGAAAAACTATCACTAAAACAACAACCAAAAACAAAACAAAACAAAAAAACAGCTGTAGATCATTCTGGTAACAGTATTAGGAATCAAGTGTATGTAAACTTTTGAACAGGGTCCTTTTTACAAATTCAACTATATTGAGAACTATACATCTCATTCAGGTCAGTACTAAATAAAATAATAACATGCATTTTGAATAATCCCTCTTATTTTAGTAAAACAATTAACATTTCTTTAGATTATTAAAAGTGTAAACTTCTGACCTCAACTTTACACTTCCGTTCAAGTTTAATAATGTATTATTGTTTTTAAAAGAAAATCCATGTTCACTTCACTTATTTGACTAAAAATGCAGTAAAAAGAGTAATATTGTGATATTTTATTAAAGTTTAAATTATTTGGAAACATAAAATAGTGTGTTCAACTGAATATATCAGTAGTATTTGTGAAATTTAAATCTGAAGGTAACAGAGTTGAGGTGATGTTGTGGCGCTCACCTGAATCCATCTCCAACATGTGAACATCAGGAAAGCTGACGACAGAAGGACACGCTAAGTTACGGATCTCTGCGTTTTGTGGAGCGGACACTTCCTGTAGCTGTCTCCTGAATGATTTTTGTGCTAGGCTGTAAGATGGTGGAGGATTGGACGCATACAGCTGAGGGGCAGGGGCCACAGCAGCAGGAAGCATGCAGGAGAACCTTTAATATAACAGGAAGCAGTATTAGATCACAAAAAACTGACAAAACTGCTTTCATGGCAAGGAGTTCATTGTCAAATCCAGACCTCTTCAACAAGCTGCCTGCTGCTGCCTCCTGCTCCTTGTTGGAGAGAATTGCTGAGCGGAGTGGGGCCACCGTGGACACACATGTCTGCTGAGCCCTAATACAGCTGTCTCTGCCGACCCAGGACCAGCGTGAGTGCTGGGGTGCGGGGAAAGCAGGTGGAGGGCGTCCCTCATAAACGGAGCAGGTCTTGATCAGGTCAGAACCATACATCACAGAGCGAGAGGACCGTCGCTCGTTGGCATGAAATAAACTGGCCAGACGCTCTTTCAGCTGCCTGTTTCTTTCCTCGCTTGTCTCCTAAATAGACACAAATACAAGTTTCAAAGTTCACAACCATTTAAAAGACTTCATTAATTGCTTCAACATATTTTTTTTTAAAAATCACCTACCTGCGTTGTGGCATTTGTTGAGTGTTTAGCATTTGTTTCCATGTCTGTGGTAGCTGGAGCGACTGTGGTGCTTGCTTTAAAATGGAAACAGGCAAAAACACAGAAACATAAGTTTAAAGGGATAGTTCACCCTAAAATGAAAATTACTCCATGATTTACTCATCTTCAAGCCATTCTAGGTGTATATGACTTTCTTCTTTCAGACATTATACAGTCGGAATTATATATATATATAAAAAAAATGTTTAGCTTTATAATGTCAGTGATCGGTAACAATTTACAATAAAGTTCATTAGTTAAACATTAATTAATGTATTAACTAACATGAACTAACCATGAGCAATACATTTGTTACTGTATTTTTAATTTTCATTAAGATTAGTTAGTTCATTGTTTATTCATGTTAGTTCACAGTGCATTAACTAATGTTAACAAGATTTGAATAGTGTACAAGTAAATGTTAAAATTAACAAAGATTAATAAATGCTGTATAAGTGCAGTTCATTATTAGTTCATGTTAATTAATGGAGTTAACTAATGTTAACTAATGAACCTTATTGTAAAGTGATACCAGTGCATCCATCTATAATAAAAAGTGCTGCGGATGGTTAATTAAGGCTTTCTTTAGTCAATCTGTGCTTTTGTGTGAAAAACAAAAAACAAAAAAAATCCATATTTAAAACATTATATACTGTAATCTCTAGTTTCTGCTAACTGAGACTACCCATCAAATTATCGTTTTTTCACTAACAGATTTTATTGTATAGGAAATTATTGTATAATCACAATTTCACTCCGCACAGAACCCCAATATGGAACAATAGGTTTATTCCATTTAGATATAAGTCTCTGTGTATTCTTAATTCGGATTGAAAAGGGTGTTTGGTCAGTTTTGCTGAATGAGGATGGGAGTTTGTTATCTTTCAGTGACTTTTTTAAAATTCAGTTGCATTGTGGACATAAACTATTTGAGTGTGTTTTAAAAGGGCATTCCAAAAAGTTTTATACATAGTACAAAACACTTTTGTTAACATTCCAGATGGATCATGTGAACTCCCGCCACTTCTCTTTAACGGTAATGACCTCAAAGCAATGCTTCTCAACAAACTTATTCGTTCTTGTTTCAATTCTGTACTATATCCGACATCTTTATACTACAACAGTACTTTGCAAGTTTATGATAGTCAACTATTAAAAAATTGTGAACACAATATATTAGCTTTCCAGTGGCTTCTAAAGCAAAGGAAACTCATTTTAAAATATTTAATGGTATATATCCCTTGTATGAGTTAAGACACATGACATAGAGACAACTGATCATCTTTTCTTTTTATATTTTTATGTATTCCAGAATTTTCTGGCTTATGATACGCCTACGTCATCCGTTGGAACGCCACTCTCTCATAAACATGCATACGACAGTTAGCGGAAGGTGGATTTTCCGATTTATAAAGTTATACATATGGATATTTTTCTTACACAAACGCGTCATTTCTCTACAGAAGGCATTTATTATTTATAAGACCTTTATTAGTACTTTTTTGATGGATGGATGGATGCACTTTATTGGACTTTAAAATCTCAACTAGGGCTGTGCCGATATTTACATGCGATTAGGGCTGCACGATATTGGAAAAAACTCACATTGCGATATTTTGTTTTTCTGCGATAAATATTGCGATATGAAAAAAATAAAATAAAATCACCATATTACTTGAATAGCTCTTTGGGAAAAAAATGGAATGATTTTATAGATGAGTAAATCAGCATTGAAAAAAATTACAAACACAGATAAAGATAATAGAACAAAGATACAAATAAAATAAAACACTGTTTATATTTTTCAGGTAAGTCTAACAGTATTCAGGTACAGAAATTGAATAATCAAATGTAAAATAGCACTGCATATTCTTCATTGTATAGCCTAAATGTAATCTAATAAATCTGTGTTAAAGCTAAAAAGTGATTTTTCTTTGTGTTTTGCTGTTTGATTAACATTCATCATGACACAGAAAGCCTCAAATACATTAAACTGCTGTGAACCTGTTACACATCCATTTTCTTTCTCAACTGTTTAACTTCACCTAAGCCATAAGCAACTGTGTTTACACTGATACTTGCAGAGACCTGCATTTTGACATAGTTTTGCGTGTACGTGTCATTTCAAGCACAAAAGAAGTGAACGGAATTCCGTGTTCTCACGCATCTGGCGTGGCTCTCACTGTGTCCACAGCGGACGAGAGCGGCACGACGCGCTAAATGCGGTAGACCTCATTATAGTCAGTGATGGTGTCTGCACTGGACGCGAGCGGCGCGACAAATACTGTAGAAGTCATTATAATAATGCTCCCTGCACTGGATGCGGCGCGGCACGTCACATTCCGTTTATATGTTCAAAAAGTTAAAATGATATGCAACGGTCGCTTTTGTCGCGTTCAGTGTTTAGACAGACTTTCACTTTAGATGTTGCGGCGCAGGCAGCGCGACAAGCCAGCTGTCGCGTCCGGTGTAGACAAGGTGTCTGTGTGTGAGCAAAGAAACGATCCATATAAATAAATATAACGATCAGTATACTAAACATCGCACGTCCTGTGATGCGACTATTGCGGATGAGCAAATCGAGATATCGAGTCCTACATGCGATTATCATGCGTATCTCGTCAGTAATGCCGGTGTTCTGTGATTAGTCGTAAATCTCATTCACGTGTTCATTCATACAGCCGCGTTTACTACACAGAGCCGTAGTTCACGGACAAGCTACGCAATATCGCCTTCATTATTGCAGGCGATATATATCGACAATGCACGCGAAACTGCATAGCTTGCCAGTGAACTACGGCTCTGTTTAGTAAACGCCGCTGCATGAATGAACACGTGAATGAGATTTACGACTAATCACAGAACCGGCATTATTGATGAGATACGCATGATAATTGCCTGCAAATATCGGCACAGCCCTAATCTCAACACCCATTAACTACCATTATAAAGTGGGGAAGAGCCAGGGCATACTGACTGAAAAAAGATGAAAATATATTATATATATATATATATATATATCTCCATATCCAAGATGGCTTAAGGGTGAGTAAATCATGTTGTAATTTAAATTTTTGGGTTAACTATCCCTTTAAGTTAACTAGGACAGCAGTAGAACATCACATACTTGGGTTAGTGGTGCTTAACCAGTGTTATTTTACCCAGTGTTATCTTAATCAAATTATTTGAATATATTGCAACTACATTGAAAACAATTTTTAAAAAATTAAAGTTGAGAACGACTTGTTTAACAATCAGCTTCAGGACAGAGCAGTGTGGTACCTTGCGGCAGTGTGGAGGTGGAGGTGGCAGAGGGCAGCGTGCCTGAGGAGTTCTGGACAGGCGCAGCTTGGGGTACGGTAGGCATCACCATAGGTGGCCCCTGTGGCCTTAGAAGAGGCTGTCCGGGGGCTGACACAATCTGCAAGATGTTGCCTAAAGCAGACACATAAACGTATGAGCGTCACATTAAGCCATGTAATGAAGATTTACTGAACACACATAAAAAAAGCTGACACAAGTGACTGGATATGGAAGTGAAATGAGACAGAGAGTGGATGAATATGGGCTGGACATTACCGAGTGTACCTTGGAGCTGCAGGGGCTGGCCGGTGGTCAGCTGCCGCAGCTGACTTGGTGACAAGGTAAACTTGTTGCCCTGGAACTGCAGGGTCACAGGGGTCTCTGGCTGGGCGATACGACCCTGACCAACCAACTGAGCCACCTTCACTACATCTCCACCTTCAGTAGAAAACAACTAATGTTAAATGACAGCACAAAGTGGCTAAAAATTAATCTCTGAGAAAGAAAAAAAACATTTTAGTTAGTTTCAGGGTGAGCACGGGAAGGGACATGCACAACCACAGTGTGTTAAACAGGAAGAACAGCACTTTTTCCTTAAAAAAAACCTGAAACAAACTGAAACCAAATTGATTCGTTTAGCAGAGCAGAGCAAAACAAAGTCAGAGAAAATCTTGTTTAAAAGGTTTTCCATGTAACAGCGGTTACATGTGACATGGGGAGCTGCGCCCACAAGCTTGACGCTTTTTACACCCACAGAAGGACAACAAAATAAACGGCTCTGAAGAAAAGCTGTACTGAAAAGATAGGGAGGCAAAACCATATTAGAAAGCTTCTGGATCATCCTTCAGCTGTACTGCATGAAAAACAAAGAGATTAGTCATTAAAATGCAGAGGGGAAAAAAGAAAAGAAAAAGGGAATAAATAAGTCAAAAAAAAAGAAGACGTGAATAAACTGGAGGCAGCGGGTGCAGTCCGGAGAGAGATCTGGAGGGCTCATGCTTGTTTACGAAGGGTGAGAAGAGAAACCACCATAGGTCATCTGCTGAAGATATTCTGCACTTCAAATCAGACTGGAAATACACCAGCTTTATGGTGTCGATTTGGCTGAATTTGAGTTGAAAATCACCATTAGTTTTTTTTTTGGTGCAACTCTGTATTCTCTGTATTAGCCCACTTCAGCAGAGCCATACCGTAGTCTCTGATCTTCACTGAGGTCATTTACTGCTGTGTTTGGGGGCATAATAAGAAGGAAACAGGTGCACAAAGGAGAGGGCTGATCTGCGGTGGGTGATGATGAGGCCACTTACTAGGCAAGCGTGCCTGGGCCTGGGAGCTGAGCACCAGCCTCTGGGGTACCAAACTGGGCTGGAGGGGGTGGGCGGCAGGGGCATGGGGGGCCACACCAGGCATAGTTGTGACCCCTGTCACACCCACAGGCAGAGGGGTAGAAGGGGGGTTAGGAGTGGCTCCTGTTAAGAGTGATCCTGATGAGCTGATGATTGCGGAGGCTAAAGAGGAAGAGGAGTTAACAATCTGAATGGACCAATGAGAGCGAGTGTAATGGGGCTGAAGGATAATTTTTTTAATCCTCTAAAAAGAAAGTTATTTGGGACATACAATATTACAATTGGGGGTGTAACGGTACACAGAAGTCACAATTCGGTATGTACCTCGGTTTTGGTGTCATGGTTCGATATGAGTTCGGTATAACAAGGAAATGTTTTGGGGTTTTTTTTCCCAAAAGTTTTGCCTGAGTGATGATTAGATTCAATGTTTTGGAGCTCTGCATTTAATCTGAGAATGCATGCACAGAATGAAGTGTTTATTTTGATTTAAAAGGTCAGAAGCTTACAGTATAGCTTACATTAATAAAAAAAAGAATAAATTCACAAACACGACACTTAGAAATTAAATTATTTTATATATACTGATTTATTCATTTATGTGTAATATGTTAACATTTTTTAAACAAATTATGAGCTCTAAACAATTTCCAGAACGTCACAAATGTTAAATCTTAAACGTAAATGTTAAGGTTACCACTGCATTTTTCTGAAGAAAAAAAAGATATATAGTTTATTTATAGTTATTTTCAAAGCTTCAATTTACTTTCATTATAAAAGAACTTCATTATTGTTTATTTAATAATAAGCTCTAGATAAAAACAAAACAAAATAAAAAATAAATAAATAAATAAATAAATATCTGATAATTTCCGCACAGGAAAGACTTGGTGTAAAATCCAGTATCATGCATCCCTATTGAATTATATTGTGCAATTTATTTAAGATTTAAAGCAAAAAGAGAAAGCGATATAGCATTTCCTTGGTTACCGCTGTAAACAAAGCAGCTGTGCTTATAAACATTATATGCATATAGTGCATAATATGCATTATACGTAATGTAATACGCATGGAAGTGGAGAGTTTGCAGAGTTAGTAATATTTCACATAAATAACATTTTAGGAAATGGTTGCAATGCAGCTTTTATGAAATTCCAGAGTAAAGATCAGCCAAAATAAAACTGAAAGACTGATTTTTTTTTTTTATTTTAATGACTAAGCTTATTTCTAGAACCCGATTTTTTCTTCTTGCTCATGTGCCATCTGAACTTGATGTTCTTGTTTTGGATTGGTGCGTAGATAATCTATTCTTCTGCTCTTTCCTGTTGTGACAGTTAGTGTAGCATCACAGTGCGTGCTTTTAGATTTATTGCCTATGACTGACTGTATTTGTCGTCTGACTGCATGAATCGAACTGTGACGTCCATACCGTTACGGTTCAGGACAAATACATGTGCCGTTACACCCCTAATTCAAATGTTTTACAAAATCTTTATTGTTGTTGGGTGGTGAGTGCTTGCCCATGCAAAACTCACAGCTACAGTACCAGTCCATTCCTTTGCTTGAAGTCAACACGAAATCAAAACTGCTGTTGGAAAATTGCTGTTTATTAAAGCAACTCAATAATCACAGCAATTAAAAATGACAACAATCCAATCAATTCCCAACTGCCAAAATGGAGTCCACCCTACATTTTGATTGAAATTTCCGTTTAACATCAACTTTAAAGAAATAGTTCACCCAAAAATGAAAATTCGGGGTTAGGAGTTTCAGTGAACCTACAGAAAGCAAAAAATATTATTTTTTAATTGCAAAAGGGATTTATAAAAAAAAAAAAATAAAAAAAAAAATAAACATATTTATGAAATGTATTAGATACAATAAGTCTGGCACCTCAATTACATTTTTGTATCGCCTATGTTTATCCTTGTCTGCATCTGCATATTTTGGCATGTCTTCACATTTTGGCTTGTACTTCTGTTACCAAAATTCTTTTCTAATTTAACATATCAGATATTGTTCCACACTCAGTAAACACCCTCTGGTTCAGCCTGTTACTAGCCACCACCCAAACGTTCGCTGAAGGTTTAGTATGTGTGTTCAAATCTGAGCATATTTTTTTAGGGAAGAAGCACAAGATCTGCATCAAAAAGCAACTACGACAATATCATACCACTTTCCAAAAAACTTGCAGATTGTGAAACAGTGTGGGAACATGTTACACAAGAAGCGGTCTTACCCTGTGCAGAAGTGGTTGTGGTAAGAGGTGATTTGCCTCTGGGCTGTGTGCTTGGAGCTGCAGTAACAGGGTTGGTAGTGGTGGTGGGGGCAGTAGTCACAGCAGTGGCACGAGGGGCTTGAGTGGTGCTGCTAGTCATGGGGACCAGACGCCCCTCTGGTTTAGTTCCATACTGCACCGGCAGGAACAAGCTGAAATTACAAATATGCTACAGTTAGAATCAATTTATATTAGTCTATTTTTTTGTATGTTAAAGAACAGGCCATATGGGTTTTCAAAAAACTGTGAGTCTCTTTTTTGCAGTTTGTAACATAGCTATCCTTCAATGTAAACAGTCTGCTGTTAATTAAAAAAGCGCATGAGAAATAAAAATATTGTCTCTCAAAAGAAAGAGTCGTCATATTTTTTCATCTTCTGCCAATTACCGTTATACGTCACTCTGTAACACATTAGCCTAATCCCCTAGTTCTGCAAATTACTATGAACCCACAATTTTCTAAGAATGTGTCTATTAATGTAGACTGTCGTTGTTCTAATTACTTAGTTTAATAATAAGGAATGTAGACATTTTGGTTTAGCACTCGGCTAACATATCCACCATTATTGTTTTTGTGAACTGTTTACAGTTTAGCAGCTAGTTAACTTTAGCTGTGGACACAAAAAAGTCACTTGCATTGTATATGGCAAAACCAATCACAACAGGCTTGGCCATCTTACCAATCAGAGCAGAGTAGGCCTATGGAAGTGAAGGGTTTACTGACCTTAAGCTCAGAACTGATTGCCAAAATGATTCTAATACTAAATGTTTACTCTAAGGTTTTCTAAACTGCTAAGATGCATTTGAATCTGTTGTAGGGGACTCCAACACAATATTAGGACACTTTAAAACACCATATGACCTGCAAGTGTTCAGAGCTGATAGGTCTGCACAGATGGATACCTCATAGGCTTGATCTTGCATGGTCTGGGTCTGGCTGGTGGGTCGCGTGCATTGTAGATCTCCTCGATCAGCTGTTTGGTCATTCTGAGTTTTGGCAGAGCCTCCTCTGCCTCGTAACGGGTCCATTTGCCCTCGTTACCGATCAGGTCAAACAGTGACATATCCACAGTCTGAAAAAGAAAACAAAAATGGCTTATCAGTCATTTCTTAACAACATCTTATTAACATTTCTTCTGTATTTCACATTCCAAGCGTTCTTTTCTTTACCTTCCACTGGTCCCGCTGCAGGGCTGTGAGCAGTAATGATGGGGTATTGTACTGCAGTGGCTGACAAATATAAGAGTTGTGTGTATCTCTGGGTTGAATCAGGTCTGGATGGTTGCAGATCTTCTGCAGCTGCATAAGAACCTCTAGGACTCTAACAAAATGTCCTGTCTTCAGTGCTTCCTGTGCACTAAAGGGCATTTGAAAAGCAGAGTATCATTCAAAACAGATGAACTGGAAAGAGCTGGTTAAAATTGTGTTTGACAATGTGTTCTGTGCTGACCTGGGCTGGATGAGGATGTCCTCATACATGCTCTTTTGCCTCTTGGACAGACGGCACTTGAGAATGTGCTCATACTTCTTAGGCATTTGCTTCTCCACGTCTCTCTTGGAACGCCGCAGGATGAAGGGCTGAATCATCTACAGCAAAGAGGAAGAAGACAAAACTATGATTGTGGTGCTCAAGCAAGGTAGTTAACCAACAACCGTGTTCTGTGGTGAAAGTCGGCAGAAACGACTTCCAGCAAGCCTCACCCTGTGCAGTCTGATGACCAGTTTGTGGCAGTAGTCCTGGTTCTGATCAGTGCCAGGTTTGATGGGGAAGTTGAGGTATGGGTGAGTGATTCCAGGCAGCAGGAAGTGGATCATGGTCCATAACTCTTTCAGAGTGTTCTGCAGAGGTGTGTTGATTAGGAGGATCCTCTGCTGACTGTTGAGAAGACAGAGAAAAAAAAACATGAATATTTAACAACATCAGGGGTATTCATTTCAACAGATACTGTATAGAAAACAGCTGCATTGTTTCTAACCTCTTTATGTTGAAGATGGTCTCCCAATGTTTCTCCGTCATGTTTTTGATAAGTTGCACCTCATCTAGCACCAGATGCCTCCAGCGTCTCCTTAGGAAGTGAGACTGATCTTTCAGTAGGAGCTTGTATGAAGTCACACACACGTGGAAGCTGTTGGGCTCACTCCACCGCTGCACACATTAGAGAACAGTGGGAAAGTGAGGACAGACAAAAAACATGAACAAAAGCTTCAATGACAAACTGGTTTGAAAACTACAGGGTTGGATAGACAGGTGTCAGTATGTTTTCTGTGGTTCATACCGATCTCTTGTATCTGCGCTGCCTTCTGCTACCGAGATACAGGAGTATTTTCAGTCCAGGACACCAGCGTTTAAACTCCATTTCCCAGTTGAGAAGCTTACAAGTCCTCACCACCACTAAATGCGGCCCCCAGACACCTGCAACAATCACATGACAGCAGAGTGTGTTGCATTTATTCTTAGGAATAGAACAAACTAATGCTTTGGGTAGAAAAAACTATTTTATCATCTCTATAAGGTGGTAAATGTGGTTGGTAATTGTACCCTGGTTGCAGGCCAAGTGAGCAAAGTAAGCCACAGTCTGTACGGTTTTGCCAAGGCCGGTTTCATCTGCCAGAATGCCGTTAAGGTTTTTGCGGTGGAGGTTCGCCAGCCACTCCACCCCAACCTGTTGGTACTCTCTCAGAGAGCCGTGCAGCAGGGCAGGAGGAGAGGAACGACTCTGAGAGGAAAAGGTTCATGCGTCATAATACAATCAGACACTGTGAGAGCAATTTGAATTAAACAGCTGCTCAATTGAATCTTTAAGTAAGAGCATAAATGACTCACGATTAGAGTGGTCCTGGCGCTGCCTTTGGGGAGAATCAGGTCTGTTGCTGCAGCGACCTCAGCGATGTCCTTTGTGGGCTTCCCATCAGGGCCAGAAGCTGTCCGCTCAGCCCCACGGTACTGATCCATACTCAGCAAAGAGTCTATCAGTACTGCATCATGTGGACTGTCCAAGGGAGAATCCATGTCTGAACAGAGAAGAGCGTAGAGCCACTGTGACACCAAATCAATATACTTTCAAAAGTACTGACTTATTTGAATTCTTTAGTATTTCAGGGATTTTATGCAGCTCTACAGTTAGTACAAACCCTCAGCGTCCTCTCTGTCTTCATCATCGCTCTGGCTGGAAGGATGTGGCCACTCAAAGCCCTCAGCGTAAGCTCCAGCATACTGCTTAACCAGATCATCCAATGGCACTTCAGCTACAACACAAACAGTTTATAACAGTAGCTGTGCCATGTGAGTTTTCAGTGGCTAATAAAATTACAGAAATTAATTAAAAATTCACTCAACCATACTGAAAACATTACAAATAATTAGCCTGAAAAAGGGTTGTACAAAAAACTGTTTGCTCATACACAGTCTGATATTTTTCTAAATAGTTAAAAGTGATAGTTCACCTAAAAATTATTATTTCATGTCATTAATTACTCACCCTCATCTCGTTCCAAACCTGTTAAGACCTTTGGTCATCTTCAGAACAAATCTGAGAGCTTTCTGACCCTGCATAAACAGCACCACATTCAAGGCCCAGAAAGGTAGTATGGACATTGTTTAAAATTGTCCATTTGACATCAGTGGTTTAACCCTAATGTTATGAAGCTACAAGAATAATTTTATGTGCAAAGAAAACAAAAATAATGACTTTATTCAACAATTTATTTTCTTGTGTGTCCTGCCGCTGAACGTCCAGCTCTCGTAGTTCATCGTCTATATATTCTGATTAAAATAAGTAAGGCTCAGCAAAAAATTGGAAGTCATCCTTTCTGTAAAAAACTTTAGACATCGAGGTACAGTCGTGGTAATCTCATGAACATGTCGAAGACTGACACGGAAGAGAAGAAATTGTTACATAAAACCTTGTTTTTTTTTTCGTTTGCTTCATTAAATTACGGTTGAACCACTAATGTCACATTGAGTATTTTAATGATGTCCTTGAATGTGTCAGTTGTGTTGCTGTCTATGCAGGGTCCAAGCTCTTGGATTTCATCAAAAATATCTTAATTTGTGTTCTTACAGGTTTTAAACAACATAAGGGTGAGTAATTATTGACAGCATTTTCTTTTTTGGGCAAACTAATCTTTAAAGAGGAGACCCTGAAACCCATAAGTTTAAGATGTATAACTTACCTTCTTTTGTTAGTTCGGCCAGCTCTGCTTTCTGATCAGCTGCCACCTCTGTAGCCTCCTGCTCCTCTATTGTACTCTCTTCATCTTCAACTGCAAGACATCAACAGCGCAATCAGCAGCATGCACACAGAGAACGGAAATCAACTATGTATAAATGCAATATGTACCCTCTACATCCGACAGCGTGGTGCTTGACTTTCTCTTGCGGGATGAGCCAGTCTCCTGCTCAAAGCAAAAAAAGGAATGAAAATTTGTTAAGTACAATGAGAGGATGAGTGTAGCAGCAATGAGAAAGTGTCTTGGAGTACTCATGAAGAAGATCTTACCCCTTTACTCTCTTTGTCAGACTTCTCTCCAGATGACTGGGTCACTTTAGCACACTGGCCTGTATCAATACAAAATCTCTTCTGAATTAATAAACTCTGACAAAGTCTGAACTTTCAATTAAGACAGGTCAGATACAATTACTTAATCTTACCTTTATTCACAGCCTTTTGCAAGGTATGAACTTTTTGTCGTTTGTCATAGATCTCAAAACGCAGTTTGATTTCCACAACCTGTTGTATGAGAAATACGCTCTATATGAGGAACTAATACGAACCATCACATACAGTGGAATAGCATTTATCACAGTGAGATTTTCTGTATAAATGTAAATTCATAATAAATTAATAAACCCAAACACAGGTGAATGCCTCTGAGGATCCTGAACATCTTAAGATTCATTCAAAATAATTCCTTGATTTTATTTATTTTTTTACTTTTATTTTCCAGTTTTGTTCCAGTACTAAAGTACAAGCTAGTGTTATTATTGTTAACTAAAATGAAAGTTTAAATGTAGTTTTTGTTGAATAAAATTGTTAACTGAAATAAAACTTAAACATAAAATATAAAACATGAGTCTGGCTTCTGGTCTCATCCACGTCCAGCTATTTTTAGCTGTACAAAACAGCCTGTTTGGCCACTTGATATCGTAAATTGGTGTGTCTTACCATATTATTTCATAGTATTATCTTAATTACAAACACACTGGTTTGTTGTGCAAACAGTTTTACCATGTACTGCATATTCTTTTTCTTCTCGTTATTTCCCTATAGTGGTTAATATCGCCCTTACTTAAGGTGGATAGAAAAATGGTAAAATGTTGCCTTGGCAAGTAACTGAAATAACATGAGTTGAAGAACTAAAATGGCTAGAACTAAAAAAAAAAAAAAAAATTCACTAAAATAACACTGGTGTAAATGGTATGTAAATGTACCTGTTCAATATTGGACCAGAAGTAGTCAACCCCACGGGCGATGGTGCTGGCAATGTGCCGCAGCCTCATCTCCTCCTCCTTTTTCTCACGTTCCACCATCTTCTTCTGTTCAACATGGTAACGAGCACATGTGCGCACAAGCTATAGAGAGAGAGAGAGAGATATTGTTTAACCTAAAATCAAAGCTGAATTTTAGCCTGCTCCAAACTGAACGTTCATCAGCACTAGAACATGCGGCTGAAAACATTGAGGTTACATCTTCAACGTCCAACAAAATCTTTGGTTTCCCAGGATTTTTATGTATTTGAACCCTTTCCAACAATGACTGTATGATTTTGAAATGCATCTTTTCACACTGTAGGACAACTGAGAGACTCATATGCAACTTTTACAGTAGGTTCAACCGCCCATTGATGCTCCAGAAGGAAAAAACAATGCATTAAGAGCCGGGGGTGTAAACTTTTAAACAGAATGAAGATGTGTACATTTTTCTTATTTTGCCTAAATATTATATTTTTCCATTTAATACTGCCCTTCAGATGATACAGAAGATACTTCCATGTATGAACCTTCAGAAATAGTTGCATACGAGTGCCTCAGTGTTAAAAGATGGATCTTATAATCATACAGTCATTGTTGGTAATGGTTTTAATACACAAAAATGCTTAAAAACACAGAATTTGTGGGACCTAAAGGATTGCATAACAGAGTGCAGTTTAACTGTTTAGGACAAACAAGGGGCTTATGAACTATGACTAAAACTGTCATTTTTATAATTTCAACTATTATTTTCTCTTGTGGACTATATGTAAATCTCTTTTATGTGAAATATATTATTCAAGTCAGTAATAAATAAAAAACATGGTGTATGTAAACTTCAACTGTAATTGGCTTAGTTCATAGACCATCATAGCCCAAGTGTGAGTCTTCTCACCTTCTTGGCAGCAGCCATCTTCCAGCGCCTTTCCTGGGCAAAGTCAGCAGCCATCCACTGCATTTCCTCCAGTAGGTAGTCCCAGTGGGATTTGGGCCTGCAGGACTCCTGCAGCTTGGGTAAGCGACTAGCTGACCACTGGCCCTCTTTTCGGAGCTCTGCGATGCGCTGGTGCACATGACTCTCCTACAATGACATGAAACATTGTGTGATATATCTTGTGTGATATGTATGCAGCAAGGGCTGGGCGATATGGCCAAAAAATAATCACGATAATTTTTTTTCCATATCAGTCGATATCGATAATTATCATGATAAATGTAAATTTTTTTTCTTTCTAATTTTGTTCTTTATAGTTTAAAGGCAGATTTTTGTGCTACAATGTAAAAGTTGTACAAATCAGACAGTTAAATGTGGCTTAGAAATATTTGGTAGTAGATTGATTTAGAATGAAGATGTAGATCAGTAATATCTGTAATTTGTATTGTAACTGACTTAGAGCAAAGGTTAATAAAAAAAACTCATTCATCGTATCATGATAATAATGAATTCATGTGCTTCACACTGGCGCCGTTTAGTGACAGAGACTCATCAGCAAGTGAAAGCATCTGCTCTAGTGAGCAGTGCCGTCATTTGAACTTTGATCCGAGTGGATAAATGGTCCGAGTGGCACACTTTGACTAGCGCTCTTTTGTTCCTTTGCAACGTAAACATTACATATTGAACTCTTGTTATCGTTTATGGAGGAAATTCATCATTATTGATTTGTCACCCAGTCCTATATGCAGCATATATTATAATGCATAGTTAAAGATCTCACCAGCCTGGCTTGTTCTGCTTGCTGGTCCTGAGAGCATTCCTGTGAGGTCTGCCCAACTGGACTCTGACCCAGATTGGACATTTTCAGCCCAGTGGTGCCATTTGTGACAGCAAGTTTGGACTGGGCAGCGGGAGAGAGGCTGGGGCCAGTACTGGGGGTGCGGACCGGGGCAGAAGGGTGTGGGGAGGAGAGAGAGGATGGGGATGTGAGAGGAGCAGGAGACATGTTAGGGTTGGAGAGAGAGTTGGACATCAAACGCTGGCCAGGTTGGGAGGAATCTGATCCAGGACGCACAAGCGCCACAGTCTGAGAAAGAGAGAGAGAATGAACTGTAACAAAATCTACTGTTGCGAGTAGGGCTGTGCAATTACTATTACTACCACTGTAAGCAGAACAAACTTTGTTTAAACAAGGAAGACAAACTTCTCAATGTGGTTATGGAGGTTTTCTGTAGCATACTCACTGCCTGTCCAGGCTGCATGACTGGCTGCTGCATCTGCTGTTGCTGCTGGATCTGTAGGTGGAGACCTGGCTGGATCTGCTGAAGATGGGCCTGCAAATGTGCATGTGGGTTGACCGAAGCCAGCATGGCCCCGGCACCCTGCACACCTTGAACCTTAACCTGGAGCTGACCACCAGCAACTGGAGCCTGCTGGTCCACCACCATGGCCTGGCCCTGAGACAGGGAGAGAGGCAGGCCAGCCATAGGGAGCCCACCCTGGGGGAGGCGGCCTGGAAGCTGCGGGGGTGGCGTGTGGAGGCTGGCGGCGTTCTGGACCGGAGGACCTTTGGATGGATCGTACTGCTGCTGGTTCTGTTTCTGCCCACCAATCTGGACTGTTTGTGGGGTCGGGGGCATGCCTCCTGTTGTGGGGGTGCAAGATGAAGGAAACAGAGCAGAGAGAGGAAAGAGGAGAGAAAGAGGGATATGGAGAGCAAGAAAGAGTTCCATAGAAGGAGAAAATGAAGAATTGGAAACACAATATATTGTCTTAGCTCATGTCTGTTTGCAGAGACTACCTGACTGCACCTAACAGAATAGCAACTAAAATTACAGCATTCTCTGTCATGTTTTTTTTTATGTAAATATATATATTTTAAGTACCCTAAAGGCCCATTTTGAGCCAAAATGTTGTATTTGACACTTTATATAACACTTGATATCTGACATAATTTTCCTTGCTTTTAGATAAAATGAAAAGAACATGTCTGAGTCACAGTTCACCCGCAAATCAGAAGAAATAAATTATACACAGCTTGACAAAGAGTTTTGGTGAAATCCAAGAGCTTTCTGACCCTGCATAGACAGCAACGCAACTGCAACGTTCAAGGCCCAGAAATATAGTAAGGATATCATTAAAATAGTTACATCAGTGGTTCAACCATAATTTTATGAAACTTCGAGAATACTTTTTGTGTGCAAAGAAAATTAAAATAACTTTATTCAACAATTTATTCTATTCCATGAATGCATGACGAAGACATGGAAGAGAAATTGTTGAAATTAATATTTTGTGCACAAAAAGTATTCTTATAGCTTCATAAAATTATGGTTGAACCACCAATGTCACATTGGTTATTTTAATGATATTTTTACTATATTTCTGGGCTTTGGAACATGTCAGTTCTGTTCCCGTCTATGCAGGGTCGGAAAGCTCTTGGATTTCATCAAAAATATCTTAATTTGTGTTCTGAAGATGAATGAAGATCTTACCGTTTTGGAACGCCATGAGGGTGAGTAATTAATGACAGAATTGTCATGTTTGGGCAAACTATTCCTTTAAGAACACTCTCTAATTCTCATTTTCTTGATGTTAGATATTAATTATTTCATAATTATTTTTATAAAAAAGATTTGCAATACCATACATGCAATTTATTATATTATATAACATTTTAAATATTTACACGTTTGTTGATATAAATTATGGTAAAGTGCCTGCAATTTAAATAAAAAAAAATAAATAACTGTAATACAATATAATTAAGGTGTTACATTGCTATGAAAGTAGTGTTGCATTCTTTATGGTTCTAAAAATCAATTTTGATTGTGGGGTGCAATAGAACTCAGACATGGTTTTTCAGCTACACTTGATTTGATTTTATGGGTATGATGTTATGAATTACCAGCAATGTGTTACACAATGCTGGAGAAAAGGGAACATTAATGAAAAATACCGTTCATGTCACAATGACAAAAATCAAGGAAGATTTACATGTTCTAATGAATGAAAATTAGAACTCGTAAATGTGAAAATCAAAATATTTCGTTCAATGCTTAAGAATACTACTATGAAGAACAAAACTAATCATGCATTACCATTGAACTATCCATAAGTGGAAAAGTCTAGATATACAAAGAAACAAAATCAAGGAAACAAAATAAAACAAACAACAGGAGAAGAACTCAAAAGGAAAAAAAAAAAAGCACAGAAAGGTAATGGACACGACTGAAGCACTGACACACTTCATGAGCATGCATGAAGCAGGTAATGTCTGGAACATCTGCGTTAATACTCGAGCTACAAAACAGCAAAGCAGAGGGTATAGCAGAGGAATGACAAGGGAAGTTAAGCACAGAGGAAGGTAAAGCCCAGCTGTAAACACTAAGTATCTCCCTCTTTTAGCATTTCATCATGTTAAATTACCAACTGTCAATTTGTCAACTCCGAAGCTTTCAGAGGTTAAGCTACTTGATTATAAGACCTTTCCTGAGCGCCACTCTCGGCTCTTCACCATCAGCTCATGAAGAAATGTTATGGAAACCGAAGATGAGGGTGGGAACTGAAAATATGGAGACGATAAAACGAGGAGAAACGAAAATAACTCGCTACATGAAGGGAACCAAGACTGAAAATGCATTTAGATTCCAAGCTGACAATGCAGTGAATTTAGGGAAGTGAAGAAGGAGCTTTGTAGGATCAGGAGAGGAGATGTCAACTATACAACCGCAGAACTAAACGCAAAACAAACTCTATGTGAAACGGGACATCCCAGTAGACAGTTTGGGGCTCATCATCTGATGAGCCCTGGATGGAATCAGAGATGCCATTATGGCAAAGAAGAACGTAAACAGATGAGGTGAATGGCTCAAGGAACTAATGAGCAAATCATAGATGAAAAAAATGTGATGTTTTCCAAATTGATCTTCAGCTGTATCTTCTGCCCAGCTGTCCCTCTGATGGTTAGAGAAAGGTTTTAAATGAGGGCTCAGTCTGAATGGAGTCCCAACAATTGGATCACAACTGGTAGATGATGCTTGGATAAAAAGGTGGGATCAACTTTGGGAACTCTGGAATGAACCCTGACCTCCAGCAGCATTGAATAACCGCCACAAGAGCGGATCTGTCCCGAGACGCAACGGCGCTCCTACCTTGCGCTGTCGGCATGAGCTGCTGGAGGGGAACGCCGGGAGATCCTAAAGGAGTTACAGCGGGGTGCTGAAATATCATCCCATGCCGACCCACTTCCATCCGGGACCTCTTAGCCTGATCTGGGATGCAAAACACACAATACCCTCAAAACGCACAAAAAAAAAAAAAAACTCCCTCCCAAAAATGAGAAAGAGAACAGGAAAAACCAAAAGAAGGAGAAAAAACACTTGGCACATGGCAATGACGTTTGCACACCAGCAGGGAGCTGTTGGGAAGCTCCGCTCCCCGTTTTCTGGATTACAGGCTTCAAACACAGAGCTGGGAAAAGATGCTGGAATACTGAGTAAGCAGAAGCGAATTGGAAGGGGAGAACGGAAAAGCAAACGGAAAAGTAGAAAACAAAAAGGGGGAATAAAGAAACAAACAAAAACAAAACAGGCTTCCACCTTTGCCCTGCGTCAACGTCACCCTACCTGCTTGTGCCATGGCCTGCTGCCGTTTGAAAGCCTCCATGTCCACAGGGTTAGTGATGCTGCCACCTGCCACCCCGGCATGGGTCTGCGAGACGGAAAACAAACCAAAGTGAGAATCTCTTTTACGAACACAGTACTGTTGACCTTAACAAAAATCTTGCCTGATTATGTCTAATGTCACAATTCCGCCAAACCACATAATGAAAGTGCTATCATACTGAAGGTTAAAATCTTTGAAATGTTCTCAATGAATCCTCCTTCACATTTATAGTAAGGAAGCCTCCATCACCTGGAACTGCTGCTGAGCAGAGAACGCTGCTGACACGTTGGGTGGGAGTTGTGTAGCTATAGCAACAGGAGTCACCGTCTGTCCATCCTTTCCAGTCACTACTTTCACCTGAGAGGTTGTCATAGAAACAGATGAAAGATACAAAGCCACAGAAAATACATCTTGATATTTCCAAATGAAAAAAAGACTAAGAGTTCAATACAAACAAAAGTTGTTTTATAAGTCACAAAGACCCCATGATTAAAAATAAACTCCAAATTGATATTTATTTTGATATTTGGGGAGGGTTGTTGTGGGACAGAAAAAAAAAAAAAGAAAAAGAAATGATATTCAGTTTAAAAGTTTGGGGACAGTAATTTATAGTTTTATTTAACAAGGATGCATTAAACTGAGCAAAGAAGACAGTAAAGATATACATGTTTTAAAAAGATCTGATGTAAATTCAATTCTTTTGATCTTTTATTCATTAAAGAATCCTCAAAATATTGAGTTTTGACAAAAATGTTAAGCACCACAATTGTTTTCAACACTGATAATAATAAGGAACATTTCTTGAGCAGCAAATCAGCAGATGTGGATATATTTGTAGCAGCAGCCAAAAATATGCTGTTTTTTTTTTCTTTTATGCCAAAAATCATTACGATATAAGGGAAAGATCATGTTTCATGAAGACATTTTGTAAATGTCCTATCGTAAACATCAAAACATATTTTTTAATTGAAAAAAATTCTTTAAATATCTGAACATTTTAAAAATTGTACCAACCCCAAACTTTTAAACGGTAATGTGTTTTCTGTTATGGTCACACTTTATTTTAAGGTCCAAATCTCACTATTAACTACAGCATTTGGCTTGATAAATTCCTAAGTACTGCTTATTATTAGTTTAAGTTTAGGTATTGGGTAAGATTACAGGATGTAGAATATAGTAATGGCATGTAGAATAATATGGTATGTGCCATAATATAGTAGTACTAATAAACAGCCAATATGCTAGCAATAATCATGCTTTTCCCAAATTCCATTTTTTCCAGTTAACATTTTCTAGACTCTGTTTTAAGAGTCAAATTAAATTTTATTAATCAGAAAGCATGTTTAACCCCTTAATTGTCACCCGTCCCATTTGTCGGACGCCTAAGTTAAGTTTACCATTTTACAAATAAATCCTAATTTAATCATGACAAACTATATGTTCAAAAATTGGAGTGACAGTTAAAGGGTTAATTAATCAAAATCATGAAACTTACACAATATATTACAAATTTAACAAAAAATACATTTTTAAGGCCCTTAATATATATATATATTTTTTTTTACCAAATTCTGTTTTCCATAAATTTTAATAGTTTTCCCATTTTAATACTTTCCCTACATTTTAATAATCAAAAGCAATAATTGAGATATATATATATATATATATATATATTTTTTTTTTTTTTTTTTTTTTTTGGAACAAATTCAGATTATTTTTTTTTTCGTAAATAAATTCTGTTAAATAATTTTCCTGGTAAATATTCCTTAAAAATAATGTTTTGTTAATAATTTTATTAGCAGTTAATATTTCAATAGTATTTTTGCGGCTTAATATTTCAAGACATTAGTCCATATCGAGTTTTGTTTTAGGTGTACTGACCTTTGTTTGATTTATTCATTCAAAATGTAGTAAATTCCATGGCATTCCATGTTATACAGTAAATTCTATTTTCATGCATTGCATAAAGTATGTACAGTCAAACCAAAAATTCTGCAGTCACCAGATATAATTTTAGATTTTTTTTTACTAATGGGTGCAGGACACTATAGTTCATTTATGTTAGTGAGGATAGCAAAATAAAGTAAACTGTGACATATTACACGAAATAATTCTTCATACAGTGGACTACCAGTAAAACACTTTGACCTGACCATGTTTTGCTTAAGTGTTTTTTCTTTAATTGCTAATGTGACATTTTTACACCACAGACTAAGCATTGCTTGGTAATTGGTCAACAAAGTATTGATAGTTGTTTAAATATTGTCATACTAACAGATTTTTGGGTTGATTGTAATCCATTACATACCTTTCTATCAAAGTTATCTGACATTATTAAGATTTGTTGACTCTGAGTTCTTGTCATATTTTATTACCATTTTCTAAACTATGTCAAATAAACTGATAATGTGGGAAATGTTGAAGGTGTCTGAATAATTTTGGTTTGACTATGTTCTAATGTATCTATTTTTTTCTTTTCTCTTCTTTTCTTTATCATGCACACTTACTAAACACTGACCTTTATACAAAAAACAGTGCATTACTGTAGGTTAGGAGCACAAAGCATTCTTTTACCTCATCATTGATGACCTCGGACTGCTCTTCCTCGTCCTCTTCATCTTCAAGGTCAAGATCATTTTGCCTCAGGTAGGTGAAGAGAGGCACACAGGGCTTTTTCTTGAAAGCAAGGTAGTCCATCATGTTCCCTTGCAGATGCTGCAGGAAAAACAGCTCAATCAGGTACTCCTTAAACACCTCCTTCAGACTTTCCATCTTCTTTGCATGATGCTCCAGACACTGCTTCCTCAACTGTGCCACTTCTGGATTTGAGGGAGCGATCTCCTCCAGCTTCTTCGGCTGCATCTTCTTCATGCTGGTAGGGGTCAGGGACTGGTTGGCGAGACCCTGAGGAGGGTTGCTCCTGGATGGGCTGGATGGAGGGATGGCAGATGGGACCCCAAAAGAGGCCGCAGTAGGGGCCGCCACACCAGCCACAACACCTTGCGCTGTCTTTTCAAAAATCATAGGACGCGCTAACTGGCCTTGGATGATGCTACTGATTTGAGGAGGCAGATTAGAGGTGGTGATGTGCCCAGGGCTGCCTAATGTTGGGAGCGCAGCCCCTGCAGCAACAGGGCTCTGCGGCCCCAAATGGTGAATAGTGCCTCCAGTTTGAGAGTGCGGCTGAGACAGCCGTCTTTCTCTGACAGCCCCTGGCGTCCCAGGTGAAGTCAGCTGAACAGCTCCTGCAGTTGTCGGAGCCAGCTGAGTCAATCCTGTTCCATCCTGGTATACAAAATGACCGCTTCCAGGTGGGCTGCTTAAGTTGATTTGTCTAACCATTATGCCTGCCTCCACAAATCGCGTTGGGCTCTGACCACACACTCCCAGAGCCGATCCAGGAGCGTTCGGCCTGGGCACAGTCTGTATGGGGACCGGACTGTGCTGGGTTGGACTTTGCGGCTGCATGGTCTGGGGCAAGGGTGACGTCACCACGTAAGACGAAGACCCAGTATCAAATCTCCACTGCTGGGGCTGATGCTGAAAGCCAGGGGATGCTGGGCTCTGAAGAGGAAGTGAAGTGAGGGTGATCTGTTGGTTTCCAGGAACCATTGGTCCCACGTTCTGTAAAGTGATGTTCATGTTCTGGCCTGTGACCGGACTCCGACTCATGATGATTTGATAATTAGGAGACTGTGGCGCAGAGGGGCTGGCGGACGGAGCAAAAGATGTCACCGGTGACTGAGGGTGGTTGGCATTTGCCGGCTGTTGTTGGGTAACCGGCATGGGCTGCTGTTGTTGTTGGGATTGCTGTGGCTGTTGGTCTTCTGCCTCAGATCCAGTGAAGGACTTGGATCTCTGAAGGTTCCTCTGCACATTTGGTGGGCCTCCTCCATGGTGCATTGCGTGCCACTTCAAATGTATTAAAAGACACTCTGTGGGGAGACAACAGAGATGTTTCTACCATGCAAATATATTTTTAAAAATTCATTCTAAACCTCAATGGAAAATGTAATTTGTAGAGACAGATCAATATATTTGCTCAGGCCAAATAAAGGAACAGTTCACACAAACATGAGAATTCAGTCATCATTTACAAAAATCACTACATGATTTTTTTTTTTAAAGGCTGCATTTATTTGATTATAAATACAGAGGAAAAACAGTAATATTGTGAAATATGACTGCAGTTTAAAATAGCGGTTTCAAATTTAATAGACTTTAAAATAGAATTTATTCCTGTGATGCAAAGCTGAATTTTCAGCATCATTACTACAGCCTTCAGTGTCACATGATCCTACAGAAATCATTGTAATATGCTGATTTATTCTAAATGTTGGAAACAGTTGTGCTGCATATACTTTTTTAGAATTCCTTGATGAATAAAATGTTAAAAAGAACAGCATTTATTTAAATTAGAAATATTTTCTAACAATTTCTTGCTTTCTTTGTTTGAAAGAAATTAATACTTTTATTCACCAAGGATGTGTTAAGTTGTTAAAAACTGATAGAAAAGACTTATATTGTTAGGAAAGATTTCTATTTTGAATAAATGCTGTTCTTTTTAACTTTTTATTCATCAAAGAACCCTGAAAAAAAAAAAAAAAGCATCACAGGTTTAAAAAAAAAAATATCTGGCAGCACAACAGTTGCCAACATTGATAATTCTATTAACAAATTAGCATATTAGAATGATTTCTAAAGGGCCTTGTGACACGGAAGACTGGAGTAATGATGATGAAAACCATTATAAACTGTAATAACATTTTGCAATATTACGATTTTCTTCTGTATTTTTGATTAAATAAATCCAGCATTAGAGACGGCATTAAAAAAACATTGCAAGTCTTACTGATCCCAAACATTTGAACAGCAATGTATGTTCATATATAAAGCCGTAAGTAAATCTGTTCATCATTATAAAGCAATTGTGTCTCTTCAGATTCATATGGATTAATTTAACAATGTCTTTATGAAATTTCTGATGCATGAAAGTTTTGGAGGAACTGCATTTCAAAGACCACAAAAAGTCATAGAGGTTACTAATGACAGAATTCAGTTTTTGGGATAACAAATAACTGGTCAGATTTTCATTCTCATATAATGACCATGTAATAAACATGTGTTATTACATCCTTGTGTCAGTTACGAAATTTATTTCACAGATTATTTCTATTTTAACAAACTATTTTTTTTTATATATATATATATATATATATATATATATATATATATATATATATATATATATATATATATATATATATAAAAGCAAAAATCTATATATTGACCACCAGATATTTAAATATCAGTATCAGCTATTTTTTTCACCTACTAAATCTATCACTCATCACTCAGGTGATTTACAGCACACTTATTATAAGGACAAGGGTTTGAACGTAGAAACTAAAACACCAAGGTTACAATAGCCACAAATGAATGTAAAACAAATATCTATGCATACAGTATGCTAGCGATATAGCAAAGATCAATTTGATTGTTTACATATGTAATGTAAACTATATTATTGCCAGCACAACTCTTCTATGTGCAACTATGAACCATGAGAACATTAAAATAATATGTGATCCTGGATCACATAATCAGTCAAGTAGCAAAGGTATATTCGTAGCAATAGCCAACAATACACTGTATTTGGTCAAAATTACAGATTTTCCTTTTATCCCAAAAATCATTAGGATATTAAGTAAAAACCATGTTCCATGAAAATATTTTATACATTTTCTACCATAAATATATCAAAACCTAATTTTTGATTAGTGATATGCATTGCTAAGAACTTCATTTGAACAACTTTAAAAGCGATATTTTGATTTTTTGCACCCTCACGTTCTAGATTTTCAAATAGTTGTATCTCGGCCAAATATTGTCCTATCCTAACAAACCATACATCAGTGGAAAGCTTATTTATTCAGCTAAAATAAAACCCCGTCCCTTATGACTGGTTTTACAGTCCGGGGTCACATTTTATAATCATTAACATTATGATTTTATGTAAAGCAGTTTTTAAACAATGCGGCTTGAAAAAAAACGCTATACACCGCTCACCTGATCATTCAGTACAATCAATACAGTATCGATTAGTTATTACCCGTCATCCATTTCACCTCTCACAGTAATTCACCATGGTAACCATGGCTTCGGGATAAAAAAAAAATGACAATCACTACAGGTGCTGTGATTGTCATTACATTAAATATTTAATTATTTTCCACTGTCAACAAAAAGAAATGAAATAAAGCAACGTTACCAGAACAACCTCTGACAGATATCTACTGTATTTGAATTAGATCCCGTATTAACTTTTCATAATTTTACACAAGCAATTATGGCATTTTGAGGGACAACACAGTTACCATGGTACATTTCAGCAATAAATAATGCCCACTGTGCGACTGACAACACGGTGTTTACTATTAGTGAAGCCCTTTCTGCTCTTCAGGCTGACTGATACAGTGAGCCCCAGTCTGCTACTGCTAACAAACCCACCCACTCTCTGCTTATCAACACCTAGCTCTTCCTATCCACTGAGAACACGTTTAACACACCCGTATCTATTCTTCATGTATATGCAGTGGTGTAGTTTATGTGAACACACAGAGCAGAATATGTTTGAGTTTCCGCTCGCTGAGCATTAGCTCGCTGCTAAACACAAACATCAACACGCGCCACTTACTGTAAAATCACCGTCCCGCGCTGCGACCATCCACTGTAGCTCTAGCTTCAGAGTCTAAGTGACAAAACGCCTGTGTTTCCACTCTGACAAACACAACGCTCAATAAAACAATTATAAGCGTTTGACAGATATTTCTGTGTATAACATGGCGATAGACTGATTTTTTTTTCTTTCTTCTCGGAACACCCGGAAACACTCGAATCAGAGAGTGACGTTTACTTGAGTGACGGGCTCTTGGCCAATCACAGCACAGAATGAAAGAGTACCGCATATGTGGGGGCGGGACTAACGTAGGTTTTGCTTCCCTTCGTTTCATTGCAGCGCAGCAGGAGTTACTGAAGATTATGATAATTTATAATTTAGTGGAAATTATATGTATTTTAACTATATGAACTAGCCCTAAAACACAGTTTTATACCTTAATACTTGGGAATATAAAATCTTTTTATCATTTCCACCATTATTAACCCACAACTGTTTAAAGACAAGACTTTTCATAGTATATTTCGAAATGATTCAGCACAGAGTAAATATAAAAGTGAAATTTATTCAAATACACACCCATACCACATGCATTCTGCACATATTTTAGATTTTGGCTTCGCAAATGGAAATAAAAAGACAGACATACCAGAAAACACATCATAAATACTGTAACAACAACAACATATACAAAACAGTTAATTGTCTTCAATTTAACATCATCATTTTTTTTAAACATTTTCATGTGCATTCATCACAATCATTCTACCACACACAATTCTGACTAAACGCCTTAAACACCTTGATATGAAACTACTATCAGATAAGGTAAAAAACACCTTTAGAGTTATCGTCGTTGGAAAATGCAAAAATAGTGCAAGTACTGATGAATGTGATATGAAAATGCTGGAAGTATAACAGATTGTAAGTCTCAGCGTCCGGTGTGAGATTTAAACAGCTCGGTCATTTAAGGCACTATCAAATCACTACAAAAACCAAAGACTAAGTCATCTCAGCACATTGTGCAAAGCAAAGAGAAAACTAAAACATCTAAAGATCAGACTGAGAGCTAAAACAGATCAATATAAAACGTTACAGACAAGATACTGACTGTCTTTGCATTTGATTGTCTTTGTATTGCATTTCCTGTGACTTTCAGGTGTTAATGTACCCGAAATGAGCCGTTAGGCTTTTCTCTGCAGTGGTTCTTTTTCAGGCATCCAGAAGGCAAATGGGTTTATAAAGTGCTTCACTGATTCACACACACATTGATAACAGTATGATAGTCACTATAATACAAATCTCAAGTATTTTTTTCCACCTTCATATGACAACATATGAAACTGACGGTCTTTATCAGTAGGTCTACAAAAGTTTGCCACGATTTTGGTCAATTGCCACATTAGAGCTGTGTAGATGTAACACTGAATACTACACATCGCCACTGAATGCTTTTTCAACAACATTTTGGTGGCCAACTTATTATTATTTATTATTATGAATTCCCTATAATTTCCTCAGAATCATGCAAAAACATGCAGTCTGTCAAAAACAGGATCATTCCATGTAACTTCATGAGACTAATGCTACAGGCATGTTTTAGGACAACTGAATGAAAAGCATCCAAGCTGTTACTCATTCTGACTCCAACACTGGCTTTAACATTGTAGTACTAAGATTAAATGTTTAACATTGCTTAAGAAGTGCCATCATGCATTGGTGTAGATTCAGAGGTCAAAGCATTTTAACATGACATCTATTCAACCAACAATGCTGTCTTGATTCTGTGTCACTCTTCTTTTTTTATGGTGAACAAAATAGGTCTTTATGTTCGCAGATGTTGCGTCTGTTTATATACATATATCAATAGAGATTTCATCTCTGTCTATTATGAAAGAGTCTTTTCTCACCTTTTTTGGCTTTGGAAGCCAAGTATCACATTTTTTAACGAGTGGGTGAGTGTGAGTTTTTTCTTTTACAGAATTTCAAATGGCAGCTGGGATGAAATGAGATGTGGATGTTGTGAGTGTGATGCAGAGAAAAAAGAACAAGGGTTTATCACACACATCCTTTGGGCTGGAGGGAGCAGAGTCGCCTCTCAATACACTGTCTACCTACAGACAGAGAACAGAGAAACAAATAAACATGAGAGATGAGTCATGGTGGTAAACATTATTACAATTTAAAATAATTGTTTTGTGTTTGAATAGATTTTAAAATGTAGTTTATTCCTGTGACAGCAAAGCTGCAAGGATCACATGATCCTTCAGAAGTCATTCTAATATGCTGATTTGATGCTCAAGAAACATTTCTTAGTAATGTTGAAAACAGTTGTGCTTTTTGTGGAAACCGCAATACTTTTCATATTTGAAATACAGTTGAGGTCAAAAGTTTACACACACATTGGAGAATCTGCAAAATGTTAATTCTTTTACCAAAATATAAGGGATCATACAAAATACATGCTATTTTTTTATTTAGTACCGACCTGAATAAGATATTTTACATAAAAGATGTTTATATATAGTCCACAAGAGAAAATAACAGCTGAATTTATAAAAATGACCTTGTTCAAAAGTTACACTTGATTCTTAATACTGTGTTGCTACCTGAATGACCCACAGCTGTTTTTTTTTTTTTGTTTAGTGATCGTTGTTCATGAGTCGCTTGTTTGTCCTGAACAGTTAAAGTGCACACTGTTATTCAAAAACATCCTTCAGGTCCCACTAATTCTGTGGTTTTTCAGCATTTTCGTGTATTTGAACCCGTATGATTTTAAGATTCATCTTTTCACACTGAGGACAACTGAGGGACTCATATGCAGCTATAACAGAAACTTTAAGCACTCACTGATGCTCCAGAAGGAAACACAATGCATTAAGAGCCAGGGGTGAAAACTTTTGAACAGAATGAAGATTACATTTTCCTCATTTTGCCTAAATATCTTTTTTTTTTTTTTTTTTATTTAGTACTGCCCTTCTGTAGCTACAAAAGATACTTACATGTTTCCCGGAAGACAAAATAAAGTAAATTTACCCTGATTTTTAAATTCAAAAGGTTTTCACCCCCCGGCTCTTAATGCATTGTGTTTCCTTCTGGAGCATCATTGAGCATTTGAACCGTCTGTAACAGTTGCATATGAGTTGTCCTACTGATGGATCTCAAAATTATACATTCATTGAAGTCAAGGTTCAAACAAACACACATGCTGAAAAAACACAGAATTTGTGGGACCTGAAGGATTTTACTGAAGAACAGAAGGCAGTTTAACTGTTCAGGACAAACAAGGGACTCATGAACAACTGACAAAAAAAAAAAAAAACAGCTGTGGATCGTTCAGGTAACAACACAGTATTAAGAATCAAGTGCATTTTGTCCGATCACTCTTAATTTGGTAAAATAATTAACATTTTGTAGATTCTGCAAAATATCTTTACTGTCACTCTTGATCCATTTAATGCATCTTTGCTAAAGTATTAATCTTACTAACCCCACATTTTTGAATGGTAGTGTATGCATGTCATACTTACATTTGTTGATATTGTTTAAATCTGCAGTCTCTGTAATAATTAAGGACAGGCCCTCCATCAGCAGTAAGGCCTTATGGTATCGCTCTACAGAGGTTTCTCCGTGATGAAACATCTCATCCAGTGCTGCCGTCTGTACCTGATCACATAAGAAAGTACTCTGTATTAACAGCTGGGTTGTAAATTTAACTAATGCAAAATTGGAATAATCATTGGCAAATGAGCACCGTTTCCATTCAACAAGCCAAAAAGAAGAAAATCGTCCCACATAAAATGGGACTAAGTATCACTTAGAAAGGTAAGAGAAGACACTGAATATAATAAATTTTTATATATGTGACCCGGACCACAAAACCAGTCATAAGTAGCACAGGTATATTTGTAGCAATAGCCAACATGGGTCAAAATGATGATTTTTCTTTTATGCCAAAAATCATTAGGATATTAAGTAAAGATCATGTTCCATGAAGATATTTTGTAAATGTCCTACTGTAAATGTACAAAAACATATTTTTTTGATTAGCAATATGCATTCGCATTAGTCAAAAACCACCTCAATTTGGCTATTCCATCACTTGTTTTTGATGCGCTACTTCAAAATGCTCATTACAAAAACAGGGTGATGAAACATAGCTACTGATAGCTACCAGGGTCAGAGATTAATGAGGGCTTGTGGTAAAAATGTCCCATAAATTCAAAAATGCCCCTGCACAATAAAACAACATATTACAGCTGTCACAATTAAAATGAAATGTGGAAATTCGTGGAATTACATTTAGATTCACTTACACTGCATCAGATTGCTTTTACACTCTTTTTATGCAGCGTTGAGCCTTATAACCAATCAAGTGCGTTTCTGTTGAACTTAGAAATGCATTGTCCAAACAGGGGCGCTTAGTTTAGTCAGCACTGAAAACACAGGAGCTATCGTTGAGTGCGCATGCTCGCGAATTCCCTCATCATAGACAACACAGTGCAGATAATGACAATAACAATAATGATTTTTGTTATAATATTGCAGCCCTATGAGCTCCTGTTTTTTACATGTATAATTTAGATAGAATTTTAACAGTCAACAGTTATTGACAACAGTTTAAAATATTGATTAAAGTAACTGGATAACTGGAAGTATTTTAAAAAACAATTAGTAGCATTATAAATATTGCCCTCACAATTGTAAAAAATGTCCCTGGAAATTAATTATTTCCTTAATGGAAAAGTTAATAGTTCTGTATGTAAGTTTTTGACTCTTCTTAAGCCAAAAAATAACATAATATGTTTGTAGATATTTATTAAACATTTTATGTTTACATAACTGTTTCTCTGAAAACTAATGCTATAGCCAGTAATTCTACTCTGAAATATGCATTTCGGGCAGATTCCGGGATATTTTTTACATATTACATACTGCACAATGATCTATGAGCAAAGGAACATTAAAACACAGTAAATCAACTCATCAAATTATAGTGCAAGGCTAGTCGTGTGTCCTCAATCTGACAAACCTGCGTGAGTGTCGAGTCTGAGTAAAAGAAAGCGGTAGAAATGGTTCTCTCCAATATTTTGATTTTGGACTGCAGTCCCCATTTCAACCGCTAGCTGTCAATCTTACATACTGCACCTTTAATTTCTGACCCTGTATGATACTGATAGGTTTCTCTTCATATTATAAGAAATATAATGTGAATATGTTCATACCATCTGAATGGTGTGTGTGTAGATGAGTCTCTCTGCAGTAATGCTGTTGATGCGGTCCATCAGTCTTTGTTTGCTGCTAAAGAAGAGCTGGAGCTTCTCAGTGAGAGAACGGCAGGAGGTCACACTCTTCTTATACATCTCATTCAGCTTACGCACTACTGCAAGTGCAACACAAACAAAACATAATATAGAAAGAATGACTTAATTACAGCATTGCCATTTTTCATGAATCATTTGCAACAATAAAGACATGTATAATGGTACAAAAGAGTTCTATGATTCTATAACATGCCTTGTTTAACAGATCCTGATGGATAGAGTTTGCCTTCTTTGATCCCGGCCATCGCTGTGTGAAGTGCAGAGGACAGCAGCTCAGCACACTTCATATAGAGGACCAGCTGCTCTGCAGAGCTACATACACATGTGCACATCACTCACAGTGTATATGACTTTATCTCAGACATGAAACATAAAACATGTATGTTTATGTGTGACCGAGTTGTATCTCACCTCCACTCACGGCTCAGCAAGCTGATCTGGTCGGCCACCATGCTCTGCTCTAAAAATGAAGCATCAAGTGCCATATTCCTTTCAATCCCACTCTCCTTTGTTCCAGCGACCTCTGTGATGCAGTGGGAAAAGGCTAGGATGAAGCGCAGTTGGCTGAGCAAGTCTGTATGCCCCTCCTGTGGTGAATAAGAGGTAGATGTCACATCCTGAAATTACTTGTTTTAATAAAACACACAATACCAGGTGCCAGAATAACAACAAAAAATGGCATTTATTTAGTAAGCAGTTAATATTCAGGATAATGTCCAGGCAGTCAGTTATTATCACAAAATGAACCCCTTCAGAATGATGCAAAAGCATCTTAGTCATTTGGGTTTACTGTAATATGATAATTAGGATACCTGACTGACTGTCTAAATGACTGTATCCGTCATACATAATGTATAGGCTAATTATTTTACCTCCATGAGCGTCTCCTCTGGCAGTTCAGGTGGCACAAAGGCCACACCCTCACATAGGTTTGTTGCCATTACATCTGTGCAACCATAGCGGAGACTGTCAGGCGAGCCGTAAGCATCGTGCAAATGACCGTGAGTCCAGCCAGGGCTTGTTGGGCTGGGAGTTCCCACTTCAAGAACAAATGAAGTAAATCGAAGATGCATTGTGAGTCTCAGATACTGTAACATACAAATACAATACTTGTGTTTCAGTCTCATCAAGCAAAATCATGGAAGTGTTACCTGAGAAGCGTCTAGGTCGAGTGGCGTGAGGAGGTGTGTGTCCATATTCAGGAGAGCCCAGCGTGAACACGACTCCAGCTCCAGGGCTGCCTGAGCCTGTCTCTGTGCCATCACTGCCACCAGGGGGTGCTAGAGAGATAAGGACAAAATGGCTTTTTAATTAGCAGATACACTGATAGCAGTGCCTGATGCCATTTTTATAAACAGATATAAACTGCAGATATAAAGAAAACATATAAATAAATTTCCACATTTCAATAATCATTCTAGTCATTTGTGATTACTGGAAATAAAATAAAATTAAATAAATATTAGTTTGGCTGTAAATTTCCTTTTTTGTAAAAAAAAAAACAAAAAAACATTTCAATAATTGTTCTAGTCATTAGTGAGCACTGGAAAATAAAATAAAATAAAGATTTCCTTTTGTTAAAAAAACAAAAACAAACCCAAGTGTCTGACATATATGTGACAATATATATGAATTTCCACAACATTTCACTAATCATTCTAGACATTAGTGATTACTGGGAAAAAAAATAACAATAATAATTATATATATATATATATATATATATATATATATATATCAAATAAAATACAATAAATATATATATATACATATATATACACACACATATATATATATATATATATATATATATATATACACACATATACACATATATATATATATATATATATATATATATATATATATAATAAAATACAAAAAAATAAATAAATAAAAAATTATTTTAGATGTGAATTTCCTTTTGTAAATAAAACAAATTAATTTTTTTTGCTTACTGAAAATAAAATGCAGTAAAATAAAATAATATAAAAGATTTTGGCTGTACATTTCCATTTGTACATAAATTAATTTCCACAACATTTTAATCATTTCAGTCATTATTGAATACTGTAAATAATAATAAAAAAATAAATTAATTAATGATTTTGGCTGTGAATTTCCCTTTGTAAAGAAAATATATCAATGAATTTCTACAACATTTCAATAATCATTTTAGTGATTAGTGCTTACTGGAAAACTAAAATAAAAAAAAAATTGGATTTGGAAAAGAAAAAATAATCTAACTGTAATGTCTTGTATGAAACTTGTGATGGAGACTTAAAATGAATTGAAAAAAATTCCAGGTTAATTGATTCTTAAATATTACACCATCAAACCATCATTTTGGCATAAAACATGACTGTTAGTGTAAGCTCATACCTGTTGTGTCCATGGGTTTCTCTGAATTTAAGCTCTCACAGCTGCCCCTGTCAAACTGATGTCCAAACACAGCCTTCAGCAGCTTATCTGAGAGACGGCCGGTACTTAATGACCTGAAACACAAATGACCCATAAACACAGCTCTAGGGAACAAACTCATCTAACAACAATCATATCACAGCAGCGATTCCATTTCTGATTATAAAATACAAATCGTCGTCATTACTGCATCACAACCTTTCTTCACCCTGAACTAAAGCCAAACTAAAGTTGACTAATACCTTTTGACAGTGTCCCTTCTTTCTGCTGGCCTGAGAAGTGGCACACGGGGCCCTGTAGCTGGATACTGTGCCAGATCTTTTAGGTCAGACATGGTCTTGTTTCGAGTGATCAAGCCTCTCTGAACCAGCGCTGTATTTGGAGTTTGACCAGAGATGGGTCGCCGATACAAATCCCACTGAAATGAAGAGTAGTCACATACATAGCAAATGTGTTTCCAATAAGTGTGATTTTGACAAAACATGTATTATACATAGCTCTGTGCTAAATCTAATAACTTCCTCTTCCATCCACCTTATTTTTCCCATAAGAGTGGGTGCGGCCATTTGTAAATTGAATGTGTCTGGCTTCCGGTCTCATCCGCATCCAGCTATTTTTAGCTGTAAAAAAAGCTTGTTTTGCTGCTTGATATTGCAAACTGGTGTGTCTTACCATATTATTTTAATGTGTTATTTTTATTATGAACAATGGTTTGTAGTGCAAACAGTTTTACCATTTACTGTACTTTGTTATTCTTTTCCTTATTTCCCTACGGCGGCTAATGAACCGGAAGTCTCACACATTACCAGAGAACAGCTTACTTCCGCATTGAAAAATAAGGTGGGTACAGGAACACCTCACTATGGTAGTGAGGCTGTTTTTTATGTTTATATTTGTTATGCTATGCTATGCAACAGTTACTCACTCTGTGCATGACCGATTCTGGATTGTGTCGATGACCCCTGAGTCTGTGGGTGAGGTTTTTGTCCATGGCTGTGATGTCAGTGAAGAGAGGAGAGACCTGACCAGGCTGTTTACACATATCTGGGAGACAAAGAGAGACAGTTGGAAAGATGTAACACAAAGTCTTAAAAATTAAATTGATATGCAGTGAAACAGGGTTTTTACCTGCAGCATGCAACCCTGTCCTACTGCCAACGGGTTTAGGCTGATTGGGTGTTTCAGGAACATTTCCCACTGAAAATGGAATAAGCAACAAATCAGCAACCCCTACATAATCTGCAAAAACACACAGTTTTCATCTCCGTAAGGCAAGTATACACAGAGTTTCGAAGTTTCAAGCTGTGTTCTCAGAGACTGACACAGTAGAAAGCGTATTCCTTTTTGCTTTCATTATTATACAAAAGCACAACATTTTGTTGTTATTGTGAGTGCACACAAATAAATAAAGTCTTGAGTCTTTACAGATTCAAAAGATGTATTACTTTTATCTGTATGACCAAAAATGACGAATAGCTCTGAGCTTTAATTTTTATATTTTCAGTTTGTTTAATTTTAGTAATTTGTTATGTGCTTAATTTTTTTTTTTTTTTTTTTTTGATATTTATATAGAGCTGTAATTAATTTTTATTTCAGATTTATCAGTTTGTAGTTTTATTTCAATTGGTTGCCAAAGCAACATTTATTATTTTTTTTTAAGTTTTTCATTTAATAATTATATATGATTTTTGAAAGATTATAACATTTTTAAAAAATATAAAATTAATTCATTTAATAATTATATGGGATTTTAGTTAACAGAAACAAAACTGATTTCCATAACTTTTCTGTTAAAAAGTTAAATTTTAACAGAATTAAAATTTCCTGATAATTTACTCACCTCCATTTCATCTAAGACATAAATGTCTTTCTTTCTTTCTTCAGTCGAAAAAAATTAAGGTTTTTGAGGAAAACATTCCAGGATTTTTCTTCTTATAGTGGACTTCAATAGGAACCAACTGGTTGAAAGTCCAAAATTGCAATTTCAATGCAGCTTCAAATGATCACAAATGAGAAATAAGGGTCTTATCTAGTGAAACGATCAGTCATTTTCTAAAGAAAATGCTAATTTGTATACTTTTTAACCACAAATGCTTGTCTTGCAGCACGACTCTGTGTCCACGACGCATGTGATGTAGGCAGAAGTACCAACCCAGTGTTTACAAAGCATACATTCAAAGAGTGACAAATGGCCTTTACAAAAAAAGGCAAAACCACAATGTTGGGCAATTCTGAATGAATCTACATGATCACATAATAAGTGAAGTTGAGCTAGAGTAAGATGAGCATTTGTGGTTAGAAAGTATATAAATTTTAATTTTTTTACGAAAATGACCAATCATTTTGCCTTAATTTCTCGGCTGGGATCGTGTAGAGCCGATCGTTTAAAGCTGCATTGAAACTGCAATTTGGAACTTCAGCCTGTTAGTTTTTCTCAGAAACCTTAATTTCTTTTTGACTGATGAGAGAGAGAGACATGAACATCTTGAATGAAAAAGGGGGGCGGGGATTTTTAGGAAATTTAAATTCAGTAGTGAACTAAGAGGGTTTTCAAAAAAAATTTTGATTCAGACAAATTTGCAAAGGATTTCTGTTATTTCCAGCTTCCTACTAGAACTACCGTTAAAATCTCTTCCTCTATTAGTAAAGTATGCAAATCAAAACACAATTCTGAAGTGAGCTGTTTCTGTACCCTGTGGGGAGGGTAGATACGGTCTGGATCCTCCTGATTTTGGAGAAGCTCCGATTCTCCCACATGTTGGAAGCCCATTTGAACAGCAGTGCTGTACAGGTGCTGTCATCCTGAAATTCGAGAAACAAAGCTCTTGTGTTGATGTGTTGATGCATAAGCACATTATGCATTATGCATTTATGTATCTATTTCATGTCAGAGATAGTGATGTTTAGATAAACCCAACCTGTCAGACTCTTGTAGGTTCTGCTCCATCCTCTGGTAGTTGTGTTTTTGTGTCGGCACTGGAACAGGCACAGACTGAGCGTAACTACTGCCACACGACTCCAGAGGCCTAGAGAGGGAGAGAGAGAAAAGGGGTGAATGATTGACACGTCATGTGCACAAACAAACATTTAAACCATTTGTTCCCTGGTGATCTGTGATTTACTTTCATCTCTAGAATTCCTGCTTTCTCCAGTTTCTCCAGCTGTCTCTCACTTCACACATGCAAACAAAGCCTATTGTTTAATGTGAGAAGCTTCAGGGAGAGTGTGCTTTTACAGCCCCTACAGTATTACATTCTAATCTCCATACTAAAACACAGACAGTACCTGGAAGGGCTTGGGGAGGCTCTGACAGATGGGGAGGATGATGGTGTCCGACCCACACCCAGCAGTGAGCTGCTAGAAATAGTACACATACAAGTACACAGTTATGCTTAAACCATCCATTTGTATAATACACACTACTACTGTGCTAAAGTTTGAATTTGTAAGATTTTTTTAATTTATCTGAAAGAAGTCTCTGATTGCAGGATATAAACTAGCAGTTCTGACTTTTTTCTCGCAATTGCGGGATATAAACTCGCAATTCTGACTTTTTTTCTTGCGATTGCAGGAAATAAACTCACAATTCTGACTTTCTTCTTGCAATTGCGGGATATAAACTCGCAATTCTGACTTTTTTTCTTGTGACTGCAGGAAATAAACTCACAATTCAGACTTTTTTTCTCATGATTGGGGGATATAAATGAGCAATTCAGACTTTTTTTCTCATGATTGAGTGATATAAGTGAGCAATTCTGACTATGTCTTGCGATTGTGGCAAATAAAGTCACAATTCAGACTTTTTTCCTCACAATGCACAATATAAACTTGCAATTCTGACTTTTTTCCTCACAATGCGCAATATAAACTTGCAATTCTGACTTTTTTCTCGCAATTGCAGGATCTAATCTTGCAATTCTGACTTTTTTTTATTTGCGTTTGCAGGAAATAAACTCACAATTCAGACTTGTTCTCACAATTGCGGGATATAGACGCACAATTCAGAATGTTTTTCCTCACGATTGCGAGATATGAACTCACAATTCAGATTTTTTTCCTCACGATTTCGGGATATAAACTTACAGTTCTGACTTTTTTTTCCTCACTACTGCAGGAAATAAACTCAATTCAGACTTTTTTTCTCATGATTGGGGGATATAAACTCACAATTCAGACTTTTTTTCTCACAATTGAGTGATATAAATGAGCAATTCTGACTATGTCTTGTGATTGTGGCAAATAAAGTCACAATTCAGACTTTCTTCCTCACAATGCACAACATAAACGCGCAATTCTGACTTTTTTCTCGCAACTGCGGGATATAATCTTGCAATTCTGACTTTTTTTTATTTGCGATTGCAGGAAATAAACTCACAATTCAGACTTGTTCTCACAATTGCGGGATATAGACGCACAATTCAGAATGTTTTTCCTCACGATTGCGAGATATGAACTCACAATTCAGATTTTTTTTCTCACGATTTCGGGATATAAACTTACAGTTCTGACTTTTTTTTCCTCACTACTGCAGGAAATAAACTCAATTCAGACTTTTTTTCTCATGATTGGGGGATATAAACTCACAATTCAGACTTTTTTTCTCACAATTGAGTGATATAAATGAGCAATTCTGACTATGTCTTGCGATTGTGGCAAATAAAGTCACAATTCAGACTTTTTTCCTCACAATGCACAACATAAACGCGCAATTCTGACTTTTTTCTCGCAACTGCGGGATATAATCTTGCAATTCTGACTTTTTTTATTCACGACTGCAGAAAATAAACTCACAATTCAGACTTTTTCTCACAATTTCGGGCTATAAACTCGCAATTCTGACTTTTTTCTTGTGATTGCGGTAAATAAACTTAGAATTTAGACTTTTTTCCCTCATGATTGTAGGATATAAACTCACAATTCTGACTTTCTTCTTGCAATTGCGGGATATAAACTCGCAATTCTGACTTTTTTTCTTGTGACTGCAGGAAATAAACTCACAATTCAGACTTTTTTTCTCATGATTGGGGGATATAAATGAGCAATTCAGACTTTTTTTCTCATGATTGAGTGATATAAGTGAGCAATTCTGACTATGTCTTGCGATTGTGGCAAATAAAGTCACAATTCAGACTTTTTTCCTCACAATGCACAATATAAACTTGCAATTCTGACTTTTTTCCTCACAATACGCAATATAAACTTGCAATTCTGACTTTTTTCTCGCAATTGCGGGATCTAATCTTGCAATTCTGACTTTTTTTTATTTGCGTTTGCAGGAAATAAACTCACAATTCAGACTTGTTCTCACAATTGCGGGATATAGACGCACAATTCAGAATGTTTTTCCTCACGATTGCGAGATATGAACTCACAATTCAGATTTTTTTCCTCACGATTTCGGGATATAAACTTACAGTTCTGACTTTTTTTTCCTCACTACTGCAGGAAATAAACTCAATTCAGACTTTTTTTCTCATGATTGGGGGATATAAACTCACAATTCAGACTTTTTTTCTCACAATTGAGTGATATAAATGAGCAATTCTGACTATGTCTTGTGATTGTGGCAAATAAAGTCACAATTCAGACTTTTTTCCTCACAATGCACAACATAAACGCGCAATTCTGACTTTTTTCTCGCAACTGCGGGATATAATCTTGCAATTCTGACTTTTTTTATTCACGACTGCAGAAAATAAACTCACAATTCAGACTTTTTCTCACAATTTCGGGCTATAAACTCGCAATTCTGACTTTTTTCTTGTGATTGCGGTAAATAAACTTAGAATTTAGACTTTTTTCCCTCATGATTGTAGGATATAAACTTGCAATTCTGACTTTTTTTCTCACAATTGCGGGATATAAACTTGCAATTCTGACTTTTGTCTCTCAATTGCAGACAAATAAACTCACAATTCAGACTTTTTTCCCCACAATCGCAGGATATAAATTCACAATTCAGATTAAGTTCAATTATCTATTTGTAATTAACGTGACAACAGTTTGTAAAAATTTACTTGATTTAAATGTATTTGCAAAAGAATCATTCAGACTTGCACAGAAACACAGAAGTAAATGACTTTTTTCTTTAAATATATGAAAATAGAAAAGTTTTTTTAAATGGTAGTATTTCACAATATTACTGTTTTATTGTATTTTTAATCCAATAAATCCAGTCTTGATAATCATAAGAGACTTCTTACTGATCTCAAACTTTTGAACGGTAGTTTACAGACATATGCCTCTAAACTAGGTCATAAATGCATAAGTTGACAGATACAGATGGTAAAAACAGCTAGAATATACTTGAAGTTATAGTGGAAAGGTAAGCCATTTTTTCTATCGTGACCGTAAGGTCTTCCCTCTTTCTTTGTACAAATGTGTCAATGCGTGAACAGCCCTTTTCACAGAACCATAAAAATGGTCAGCATGTCAAAAGGTCAACTGACACCCTTAAAATGAATACTGATGACATGTGACATGCTGGCAAGCATGCAAACCATTATATTAGGTGCAGAAACAAAATGCTTCTGCGCATGTGTGTTGTATGAATATGCAGGTTACAGCTGAGGAGCATGCCACATGTAACTATATACGCTATGTGTGCAGGCCCTGTCACTTTAACACTTAAAGCATGGGAAAAATGTAAACCCACTTACCCGCTGCGCATCAGACTGTCCTGCCCTCCTGCACTGACTAGATCACCTGCAAGAGTTATCAGATTGAGATTTAGTATTTGTGCAAATAAAGCGGTTTTGTCTGTTACATAATCCAATGTAGGTCAACAAGTGTGAGGGCTCATCTTACTAGTGAACTGAGCCGGCACCATTACATAGTCATCAGAGTCTGAGGAAGATGAGTCTTTCAGCAGGGAAACTGGAGGTGGTGTGGGGTTCGTTTGAGGGACGGACCTCGGAGCTTCAGTTTCAGACTGTGAAGAAAAAAACATTATACATTACAGTTCAAAAGGACTCTTTGATGAATAGAAAGTTCACAGTACAAATCTTACAAGACATTAAAAATATCTTTAGAGTCACTTTTGACCAAGTGAATGCATCCTTGATAAATAAAAGTACAAAAAAAAAATATTTTTTAAATAGTTATGCAAGTATATAGTATTGTGTACACAATATATGGAGCATAAAAATCACAATAAACCTCAAACAGAGTCTAAAATTCATGCATCATGTGCTTATTGTGGTACCTGAGTAGGAGTGAGGCGAGACGTTGAGGAACCACTGCTGGAGCTCCCAGAGCCAGAGCTTGGATATGTGGGCATGGGCACTGGAGAGGCTAAGAGAATAATAAACAAACTTATAAGACTGTAGCCAAAACTATAGCAGATGAGCATAAACAAAGTGATGTACATCACAATCTTACATTTCTTCATGGATGTACTGGCCTCCAGGAAGGGATGGTGGAATAATTCCTCTAGAATAGGCAATAATTGCTTTATTACAATCATGTCTTTCAAATTAAAATGTCTCAGTTTATGATTTTTAGATAGTGTGTCCACTGACCAAAATCCATGCGTTCCCCGTGGTTCCTCTGTAGCAGCCCAAGTAGAAGGTGCCTGAGGTGACTGGAGGTTTCCCGTGGAATACTGGGAAAAGCAGCTGAGTTAGACACTGACAGGAATCACAATCTACACAGTTACGTTTGCATGTTTATACTCTTGTGCAAGCCAGGGCTCTTTGAGTTGCCAGAGTTACTCTGTAATTGACAGAGTGAGTAAAAAAATTGATACTCATGAATTTAAACATTGCAACAGTCTACATAAACAAAACTTCACTGTAAATGATGGAAAGGAATGAAAGATGGGAGATAGAAAAACAATGAGAGAAAAGAAACCGGTTCTACTGCACCATCCTGTGGGGGAGACTACTACTGTTCAAAAGTTTAGGGTTGGTAAGATTTGTAATTTTTCTGCACATTTTTTATGCTCATGATTTCTGTGATGCAGAAAATGCAGAGGGAATCATGGAATCCAGTCCTAAAAATGGAATTATGGAACTATATAACAGAATGTCTTGTAATCTGCTAAATTTGGGATGAATAAATCATAAGTAGGTCTTAAAGTACACCTAAATCAAAACGTCTTCTTACAGATGGCGATGACCGTCATCTTCATAAAGGTCTTCATAGCAAATCGTCAAAATAAACGTTTGGTTTAACTTGAAGAAAACGTGACAAATATATTGTAATTTAATGATAGTACTACTAATCAAAAACACTATTTTTTTAAGGAATATTTTCCAGAGAAATTATTTAACAGACTTTATTTACCAGTAAATTGTAAATACACAACATAGTATTTTGGGGAAAAAAATAATGAAACCATTAAAATAGAATAAAGAACTGTATTTGATAAAAATAAAACCGAATTTGAGAAAAAAAAACTTTTCTTAGAGCCTTAAAAATTTAGTTTTTGTTTACATTTAATACATTGCTGTTACAACTGTGTATGTGTTATAATATCAATTAGTTAGACATGCTTGTTGATAATTATTTTATAATTTGACCATTAAAACAGAATCTATAAAAATAAATACGGGAAAAAAAAAATTAGGGAATTTAGGGAAAAAAATAAAACAGATTTCATACATTTTAATATATGTTAAAACATACAGCATTAAGACATTTAAGCAGCCATTACTCCAGACAATGTCACATGATCCCTCAGAAATCATTCTAATATGCTGATTAGATGCTCAAAAAGAAAACAGCTGTGCCATTTTGTGGAGATACGTTTTTCAGTATTCTTTTATAAACAGAAAGTTCATGAAAAGAAAAGAACAGCATTTATTTGAAATATTAATTTTTTTTAACATTTTAAATGTCTTTACTGTCTCTTAACATAATCTCCCCAACCCTAAACTTTTAAATGGAAAGTACCTCTGAAGTTGTAAAAATTTATAACACCAGTGACCTTTGTGCCTGTTGTGCCCAAACTAAACTGGATCATGTTGATTGATGACTAACATACAGTCCTCAGGGTCACTTACCTGGGACTCAGGCTCCGGTTTCTTTCATAGAACTGCCGCAGCTCCTGAGGAGTACTTGCCTGGAAAAAGATTTTAGATAGAAGAAGAATTTGAAATTGTGTTGACATCATTACTACTTATTGATCATAAGAAGACTTTTTATGGACAATAAAATGTGCAAAAACCCTGAATCAGAACATTGTTTGACTTTGGCTTGTCAGCAACCACAACGGACACCCTAGCATTCACACAGCAATTTATCATGACACTGGGAGACTTGCAAGATCAAATAGCACTCAAATCTAGTTTGATGTTGGTTCACTCTGAACTGCACTGCAGGCAAACATAATAGATATTTTTAGACTTTAGTTCATAGTGAGTTATAGTTTGTGGTTGAGTAGTTCATCACATGGCTTAACACTACATTCATTTTTGTAAACTCTAGCTGTTTGAGATGTAAACACATTTTTCCAGGTCTGAGTTTAAATCTTACACTGTGGGTCTGTTTCTACAAATCATAAAGGCTTTCTAATGGCTGTGTGAACAAGCACTTAAAGCACTATTTCCATGCAGGAGGAGGTAAACACAATGAGAATTTGTCCTCTGAATGAACTCAGTGACCCATCTTAACACATTCACAGACTGAAATTGCTTTACAGGACTGTCAGGAATTCCTAATAAATTACCAACTCTTTCTGAAGACTAAAAATATGAAGCCATAAATAGACACGGTTGTTGTGACCATGTGATCAGACGGGGTTCACATGTTAGCCGTCTGGACTCTGGAAGCGGAGGTCAAATGGGTAAACTTTACCCACAAATCAGCCCCGCTAACAGCAGCACCTGGCTAAAAGCTTAGCTGAAGGATCCCAATAATACTTGATGGCACTCGCATCACCTTTTCAGGATTCTGTTATGAATTTTAATAAACTAATGACCAGCCTGTGGCAACATTCAGTGGAAGTATTGCAGCAACTAACTCTGCGAACATGCATATTTTGCAATACGATCATCACACAGAAAAAAAAAAAAACACCCTGTTCTGGTAGTGAAACCAAAGAGATGCCACCCATGTGAATGGACATGTGCGTATGTATGGGTGTGAGTGTTAGTAAATCAGAGGGTGTGTTTAAATGCAGACATGCGGTTTTGTTTATTAGTGAGATGTCACAATCATGTTTCACACTCTACAGGGCATAAATAACCAAGGGTGCCAGCCAGTTACGCTTTCGCAATTAAACCGTTCCAGAAGGATCAGGACTGACGCAGTAGAAACTAACACTCTGTGACACTGCTTACATTTCTCCTTGATAACAATATGCTACCGTTCAAAAGTTTGTATGTTTTTTAAAGGCTTGTATGGCTTAATATAACTTAAATGCTGTTTCTTTCTGAAAAAAATGTAGTAAATCTACATTTTTTATACATATTTTAGACTATGGGGGCACCATTATTCTAAAGGTGTGACATGGTTGCACTCCGTGAGCTACCTGTTGCTATTTTAGGTAGCGCTATTTTACTGCAACACAACTGGAAAATAAAATACTGATATGCCAAATTGTGCAGTTTTTGGTTGTAAATTTTAGTTGAAGGGCAACAGGAGAAGCAACTGAAGTCTTCACACTGCAAAAAATACTTAAATCTAAAAAATTAAAAAATATATATATATTTTGATAAAAATATATTTTTTGATAATACTTAAAAAAAAATATTAAAAAATTCTTAAATTAAGAAGGATTTTCTAGACAAGTCAAATGTATTTGTCTTGTTTTCAGACAAAATTAAGTGAATTTTTGATTAAAGGGGGGGTACAATGGTGTTTCGTATATTCAAAGTAGTGTACAGTGTTAAAGAGTTGGATTCTTATGCTAAACATGGCCAAAGTTTAAAATAATTATTTAGACGAATGACTTTGCCAAAAATCTTACTTCCAGGTTGGTACAAGTTTTGGCTGTTTTTTTCGATCGTGGCTTATTGACGTAGAAAATTGGTGGAACTCCTTACATGAGCATTTCTCCCGGAAAAGCGTACCCGCGGCGCCCGCGCTCACGTCGACTAGACCGTGAGAGAGAGAGTGCGCCCATCAACGCGCTTCATTCGGCTGCACTGCTGCAAGGGATTCACTCGGGAAGAATGTCTCTAAAGAAGTGTGGTTTTGGTTGTAAGGCAAAGATAACTTTGCTCAGCTTCCCGAAGAATCCCGGGTTACGTGAACAGTGGGGACGCAGTTCCTTTTTCTGGGGCAGCAATGGAGTTTTGCAAGTGTGTTTGTTGACGAACATTTCATATACAAGGCCCAGTTCGACGCTGGATTTGCACATTGTTTAATACTGAAAGATGGAGTGGTCCCAGCTGTAAAAGATCCCGGTCATGATTCAGAACTGCAGATGGTAAATGAAACGGCATCAAATGTCTATGTTTTAGCACGAGTGCTCGTCGAATTAAGCTCCACCCAGGGCGCGCCTCCAGAAGCTCGGCTTTTTCCAGAGAAAAACAGAAAGCTGTATTTTTCTTTTATAAATATGATAAAACTAAAGACTTTTTGGAAATAATAAGGATGCAGTACTACTCTATAGGTACTCAGGATTAACATGAGATTAGGTGAAACTCTGTATGTTATGTACCCTTTAAAACAAGCAAAATAATCTGCCAGTGGGGTAAGCAGAATAATCTTCTTTCAAGCAGAAAACTAGATTATTTTGTTTATCCCACTGGCAGATTATTTTGCTTGTTTCAAGCAAAAACTCACTTAATTTTATCTTCTTTTTTTCTGAAAACAAGACAATAATTTTTACTTGCCTAGAAAATCCTTCTTGATTTAAGAACGTTTAGATATTTTGGCAAGAAACAGTAGACATGCTGAAGCTTGTCATGATACTGCAGCCACTAAGTTTCTCAGCGTGGCTTTCACTCAATATCCGGGGGTGTTTAGACTCCTTGTGGGGAAAAATCGATGGTACGACATTTGATTTAAGCCTAAAAATTTTTTATTTTTTTTAATACCCGGGGTACCCTTTAAAAAAACGAATGAATACTATTGTTAATACTTATTCAGCAAAAATGAAAACTGTGTCACTTCTTTACTCACCCTGATGCCACTTTAAATCTTTTAAACGTTCTACTATTACACTTTTTCAGTGAATAACAACTTAATTTCTGGTTTGTTCCTGAGACATTTGGATAAGTAAATGATAAAAAGATTTTAATTTTGGCTTTACTTTCCCATTTAATGAATCCATAATGTTTAAAGAGAAAGTATTACTGTATATGTATGTATACTGTATTACTGTATTACTTTCTCTCTCAAGATCATATATGTTTTTTTCTAGTGTGTGTATGTTACTGACCTGAAATGGGGCTTTGCCAGTCAAGCACTGGTAGATGATGGTTCCTACACTCCACAGGTCAGCTTTGGCATCATAATTCTGTGACATGATGACCTCAGGAGCCTGCAAAGATGAACAAGACAAGTAGCGGTCTCAGTATTTTGCTCTAGTCACTCAAAATATCTGGAGTAAGTCACACAGAGTAATTTTGAATATCTAATACTTGGTTATTTTAACAAATAAAGGCAGTACTTTACCATGACATAACATACTGCATGATTATAAAATCTATTAAGGCTGCAATTTTATTAAATGCATGCATTGTGTGTTTTAGAGTGAAGCATGGCACTATCGCGATTCTTTCTGAAACGATTTAAAAATCAATTGGTTTACCTCACAATTTATATCTAATTATTTTACTTTTCCTAAGAGGTGGTGGGGAGAATTTACCGCTTTTATTCCAAAAAGAGGGTGAAATATATAAATGCGTTGGACTTTAAACAGCACCGCACTGACGATCAGCATACGACAGTACTGCGAGAGCAATTTGAAAGCATGCGGAGCCATCTGCGCTCTCAGAGCGACCATTTTTTTCTGCAGGTGGGACTAATTTTTGTGAGCGTTGTTCAACTCATAAGAGCTGCCATGATATGCATACAAAACGAAAGCGAAACTAAACCGTGCTGCATTCAGCGAACAGTTTATCAGCTGGGGACGCAAACAAACTTGTCCGAGCTCAAAACAGCTGTACTCAGGAGAATTCTCCGACATGTCTAAACATGGCTAAAACGGCTTGCAAAGTAACATAGCACTTCTCATTTTGTTGAACATTTGACTATTATATTCATGTGCAAGTTAAGGGTTTTGGTACTTGAAAGTTTTATAGTTCAAGGTACTTTAAAATATACACTATGTATGTGCATGCTCCTATATAAAAGTTCAGAAAGGTGTGATGCATTGTTTTTGTTAATATGACTCATCATCTCTTTAAGGATATAATCAGGTATTTTCCATTGTCTAGTCTTTAATGAATAAAGAAAAAACACAATAAATTGTAATATTGAATCGCAATACACAATTATCGCAATATATGAATTGGCACACAAGAATTGGGAAAGTACTGAATCAGCAGATTAGCATATCGTCCCAGTCAGCAATATCGAACTCTTTAAAAAAAAAAATCACAATACATATTGTATAGGCACCCAAGTATCGTGATAGTATCGAATCGGGAGGTGGGTAAATACTGTAAATATTTTAAAAAGTTGTACACTTATATTTTAAACAACAGTGTGAAATAAAACTCTTTTTTTTTTTTTTTACTTTACAACAATATTTGTTATTATTTATTATTTTGTTTGATAATTGTATTTAGTAATAATAATAATAATAATAATAATACAATCTTAAAGGGATAGTTCACCCAAAAATGAAAATTCTGTCATTAATTACTCACCTTCATGTCGTTCCAAACTCGTAAGACCTTCGTTCATCTTTGGAATTAAGGTATTTTTTGATGATATCCAAGAGCTTTCTGACTCTGCATGGACAGCAAGGGTCGTTTTTCTTTGCACACTCTAGTATCTTCATAAAATTCTGATTGAACCACTGATGTCACATGGACTATTTTAACAATGTCCTTACTACTTTTCTGATACTTGAATGTTTCAGTTGCGTTGCTGTCTATGGAGGGTCAGAAAGCTCTTAGATTTCATCAAAAATATTTTAATTTGTGTTCAGAAGATGAACGAAGGTCTTACAGGTTTGAAACAACATGAGGGTGAGTATGTAATGACAGAATTAAATTTTTGTGTGAGCTATCCCTTTAATGACAGTAAACGACTTACTTTAATAATCCTTTGTTTTTAATCACTTTTTAAACTGAAATTGCAATTAGATTTCTTCCCCAAGTCATGCAACCCTATTTTCCTGAACGTCTGAGTAATATAGGACATGAAGTCAAGCACTCACCATGTACATTGGAGAGCCACAGAGTGTAGCAGCCATTGTGTTTCCCTGCAGATACCGCGCAAAGCCAAAATCAGCTGGAGAGAGAGAGAGAGAAAGAAAGAAAAATTAATGTACAGTGCTAAGGACTTAATTTGAGGGCTTGTTTTGGTAATGAAAGGTGGTGCACAAATGTTTACAGAAAGTGTCTTTTAGCTGTTTGACTTTGCACAGCTGTGTAGTGACACGCAGTGTCTACAAAACACTCAAGAGCAAACAGAACAACGCCGTCAACACCTAAAACAAACCACAGTCAAAACACAAGAACAAAAACACAACAACCAAGCCTTGCCAAAACTGATAACTCATAATCTCACAGCCTCATAATCAGTACACAGAGATTCATAACCAGTCTTTGAATTTCCTTTAGAAGAGGGTTCAAAATGGTGTACTTTGACCAGGAGCACTCACCCAGTTTGATGCAGATGTTGTTGGGATTAGATCTGCGCCCTGTGCTGTACGAAAGGAGAATGTTTTGGGGCTTCAGGTCGCGGTGGATGATGCCTTTACTTCTTAAAACACTCATGGCTCCCGCTAACTGCTGCAGCAACACACGGATTGTGTCCTCGCTCAGAGAGCCTTTAGCTATGGGGGAAGATTTGGGAACAACAACAAGAATTATTCTGATGAAAACAATTTGAATTGTGGGTTATTCACCAAAAACATAAAGTCCAGCTGCCTCTCAGGTCACCTCTTTCCTTCCCCTCAAAACATGCTTGTTTCATGAAGTCTTATTTTTAGCCCCCATGTTTTTCCACTGCAGGACAGAGCAGATAACAGACTGACAGGTGGATGAGGTCAGGCTGTGGCTTGAGTTTCAGCAGGGGATCTTGGTTCTGTGCCAGCGAGTCTGTGGCAAGAGGTGAGCGGGTGAAGGCAAACACGACCCCTGATGAGGCTGGCATAGAACCTAACAAAGTCTGACAGCTTAAAATAGAGCGGTCAACGCAAACGTGGTAAATATAGTCACGCTGGAAACTTTGTGTTTAGATGAGGTGTATTTTAACCCCCAAGAAGTGTCTGAGAGGATGAGACCACTTCCAAAGGGGCTCTATTTGTGGCAGCACATGTGTGAAACGAGCTATTCTCAGAAGTCCTGAATTATCTTCCTGAGGAAAGATCAGGCATGTTGTTTGTTTGGTGAATGTCTCTAAATCCTAGACCAAAGCAAGTTCAAGGCTTCAAATTTCGAGAAACGGACTTAAACTCTTAAATTCTGTTAGCAATCAATCTTTATTACACAAACATTATCCCTTTGTAAACAAAACAAGATGTTGATGAATAAACAATGCAAAATTAACATTTTAATGGACCCTCTCAATAAGTAGAATTTTAGAGAAGCACTGAAGCACTAAATGGTAATAAAACTGAAGCACTAAAATGCCTATGAAATGGAAATTAAAAAAAGGAAAATATAAAAATAAAAGTTTACTTTAAAAAAGCATATCAAATTTTACAATTAGACTTTATACAATTATAACATTTTATTTAAAATACTTGTACTAGTATTAAATATTTTTAAATTTAAAAATATTTGATATTTTTTTTGCATTGAATATTCACTTGTTCATGCTCACCTCCAATTTTTACATTCAGATAACCTAATAATTTAGGTTATTAATAACACTGTTAAATGTAATCTTCTGAAAATCTCAAAATAAATATGAATTTTTCATAATGTACATGTTTTTGATGCCTGAATTTACTTGGTTGCATTTAAAATGAATGATTTTAGTCTTTAATATTTATATTTGTATATATTCAGATAAAATAACATACAATTTTGAAATTAAATTTAAATAAAAATAATTCTTAGCATTAGCCAGTATTTTAATTATTGATGCATCTGAAACTGCATACGACTATATATATATATATATATATATATATAAAGATTAATAATAATAATAATAATAATATAGTTATTATTATTTGTACTGATACAATTAAGTATTAATAAAAAAAGTTCTATAAATTAATTACAATAACCCAAAGTTAAGTAATAACAACAAAAATATGACTAATTATATTTATTGTAAAATAAATAAATATCATACTTATTTTAAAACCAACTACAAATAATTAAATTAACAATAATTAAATAATTGTATAATTATAAAGTTATAAAAAATATAAAACATTAAATTAATAAATAAATAATTATAAATATTTATTAAAATATTCCATACTTATAATAATAGTTCTTACCACTGTTATTTACTATTATCATTATTATTAATAATAATAATTATTATTATTATTAATAATAATAATAATATTATTATTATTAATGAATCGTGTAGATGTCCTAATGTGTTTATTTAATAATATTATATATTTGGCCCTCATTTCAAACCACTGTTCATATACCAAGATGTTTCTGGCTCAGACTACAAAAGATATTATGCTTTTATAAAATAGCATCCCATTTTAACATTAACCATGAAATGAAAATAATTACCAGTATTAACCAGTATTTTAATTCTTGATGCATCTCAATTTGCCAACAACTGCATACAACAACATAATAAAAATATAATGGTAATATGATTATTATTATTACTATTTAGAAAATTAGTACTTCTAAAAAGTTCTATAAATTAATTACAATAACCTTAAAAAATAGTATTAATAAAAATAAAAATATTATTAAAACATTTAAAATAAATAAATATTATACTTATGTTAAACCAACTACAAATAATTAATAATAAATACATATTTATAAATATTCATAATTATAAAAAATTATCAGTTATTATTATAATAATTATTATAATATAATAATATATTAGCATATCCTACTGTGTTTATTTAATAATTAATATATTTGCCCACATTTCAAACCGCTGTCCGTATACCAAGCAAGTTTGAAAGACGTTTCCACCTCAGACTACTAAAGATATTATTCTTTTATGCTGATACATTCAGATAAAATGACAACGAAATGTGCAAAAATTCCACGAAAAAAAAAAAATCTGCACTACAAATATGTCTATAGAAGCAGACTACGCAGGTATAATAACATGGAAAAATGATACCTCACTTGTATAATTATCCATTTCTTAATTTGCAATAACAACTGCCTAATTTGTAGTAATCAGTGGCTTATATAATGGTGAAGTGCAGGTGACGTTGAAATGAGGCTAGTGCACTTACAGTGTAAATACTCAGCTAGGTCTCCTCCATTGCAGTACTGTAAGAGGAGACAGACAAACACTGTCAATGTACAGTCAACACAAAACAAACTCTCATCAATAGAAAGAGTAATCACAATAACACCAGGGCTTCAAATGGCTTTATGCTGACAATAATAACATGTGTGAATTAGGCTTAGCATAAAGGACATCCTGCAAAGGGGAGGTGAAATTTGACCTCTGATTTTTTTCTCTACTTCACAGCAAGTCTATTTTGAGGTTTACACTGGGTATGTGAGAGGTGCAGCATACCATCTGGACTCACCTCCATGACAAGATAGACACATCCTGATATTTCCTGCAGACAAAGACAGGTGATGCACAATTAAACATTTACAATTGATTATAGGAAAGGAACACCCAGCAACGTGCCATATGACAGCCATGGCACGAACTCTTCATTGTCTAGATCAGGACGGACCACGGGCTGGACTCACAACAGATGCCAGTGAGTCACACTGACTCAAGCCTACAATTACCTAAGCTTTCTATGAATAGTTTGTTATTATAGCGTGAGCTCATAAGCAATACAAATCATAATGTGTGCCTGCATTTCACAACAGGTTATATTTTATGCACTCTTTCAGGTGCAGAAGTTCCTCATTTTGTGTTTGAGTTATTTATGTAATTATTTTTATTTTTAAGTTTAATTTTTTCTAACTTTGTTGGCAGGAAAAATGTAATGCACAGGAGTACTTTTTATTTTTAAGTTGGGTTAACAGAGTCTGTTGAAGCTAAAAAAAAATGAAACTGCTTAACAGCTGTATTTCATATGTAAACAATTATTTTTATTATTATTATTATACTAATTATAAAACAAATTACTTATAAAAAGTATATAAAAGAGTAATAAACTTAACAATAACCTTTACAAAAATAAATATGGTAATAACATGAATTTACTCACTGTAAAAGGAGTATTAATTAATAAAAATATAACAAATATAATAATATTTTTTTAATAAATATAAATAAATATAAATATATAAAAATATGACAAATAATTAATAATAATATTTAAATTCATTTACATAATTAATAATAATACTTATTATTATGATGTTATGATGATGATGATGATGATATTATATTATATTATATTATAAACAGTAAATAATTATAATAATAACATAATAATAACAAAAAGTATTAATTATAATACTATTTATTTTAAAATAAACAAAATAACAAATTATAACAAATAATAAAACAACAATTACAAATAATTCATAATAATTAAAATAATCACATGATAACAACAATTATTATTATTGTTGTTATTATTCTTAGCACTGTTGTTGTTATTATTATTATTGCTAATTCTAAAATTAATTAAAGTTCTATAAATAATTATTATTATTATTATTATTACTAATTCTAAAATTAATTAAAGTTCTATAAATTAATTACAATAATACAATACTATATATATATATATATATATATATATATACACACACACACACACACACTTATTTGAAACAATTTCAAATACTTAATACTAATTAAATGCATTTACATAATAAAAAAACTATTAATTATTATAATAAAAATAATTATTATTATTATTATCACTGTTGTTGTTGTTGTTGTTATTATTATAATATAAATATGGTTATTATCATTACTAATTATTAATTAATTACTTATAAAAAGTTTATCACTGTTATTATTAATAATAATATAAATATGTTTATTATTATAATAAATATGAAAAATAATTACTTACATAAAGTATATTATATTATACATTTATTATATATTAATTACAATGCTAATGCTAATCAGTGCACAAAATAAATGCACAGAGTGCAACAAAATGCTCTTTACTGAGAGGTTCTTAAAGTGCAATAGTCACTAGTTGAAACCATTTAAAAAATGGCCTTTGACCTCTAGCCTGCATAATCAAACCCAATGAGGATTCTAGATGATTTATTGATCATGTACATGAATTCTACTGTAGAAATTCTGCTTCAGAAAGGGTTAATGAAGCAGATCAATATGTCCACACACAGGCCAAGTGCCATAGTGACCAGCCTGAAAGAGGCATTTACATGGCCCACTTGTTGTGCAACAAAAATCCCATTTGGCCGATTTCCATGCAGGCCTTGCGTGTTGCCACAGTCAGGACAGAAACAGGAGGTGTCATTACCCACAGCTGACTGACACACAGATCGGCAGCCGGCAGGCGTGACAGACTGTGCTTTCGTGAGCATTTGTGTTTAAACAGCATATTACACAAGCAAAAAAGCTTGTTTCATAAAAGACAACAACCCCTTTATGACTTTAAAGTTGTGTAACAGCTAATTTTATAAGTGTGACAATCATTGTGGACAAAGGCTTAATGTTAAGCTTCCCTTGTTTGTGTGTGTGTGTGTGTGTGTGTGTGTGTGTGTTTGTGTGCAGAACCCTTGAGAAATGAAACCAGGCCATCAGCAGTAATACAGAGTAAACTAAGTAAACCCTGCCCAAGGCTATAGACCACACACAGGGCAAAATCCACTTTAATTATCTTCTCTAGACATATTTACCAGGCCTTGGAGACAAGTGTCAAAACATTATAAGCCTTCTGCACACAAAAAGGAGTTTCGCAACAACAAAAAACTAAAACAACATAAAGCGTAACAACGTTAAAGGCTTCCGTGAGTGCTGGATGGTGGACGAGAGTTAGGTTTCACTGAGTAAGCATAAGTCATTTTTTGTGCTATTGTTTAGCTTTAACACAGGACAGCAGCCAGCCACCTGTGTGCGTTGTTTTGTCAAGTGAACCCACTGCCTGGTGGCTGTCTGCTGAGCAGCTGATCGACCCTGGTGGACAAAGCCAAGGCAAATACTGTAAGTGCTGGCCAGATGTAAATTAGACTGATATTGGAGCCAGTTAAAGGGGGTGGTCCTATAATTGCAGGCTTGTGTGGTATCAAATGCACCTGTGTCAGTTTTAACAGTGCGTGAAGCATGATGGAGTGAGCATGAATTATTAGTGTGCATTCAATGTCTGGTCATTCTCTAAGGATATTACGGTGAGAGGTTTGACTAACTATGCAATGCTGTTCATTTTATTGCAATTTACTTAAAAGTTAGCATTTAAAAGACCATTCTACAACTAGATGCCTTGTGTACTGGAGTAATGCTGTAATATATATATATATATATATATATATAAAGATTAATCTAATTAACAATTCTATCTCTCTCTCTATAGTATGTTTAATTTAATAAATAATTCAATTACATAAATACATACAAAATATTTTGTCATAGGTGTTTTATTTTGATTTTACTTTTTTTTTCTTTAATTTATACATGCACACACACACACACACACACACACACACACACATATCATTTATATATTTAATTTCATAAATAATTTAATTAAATTATATAAATATATACAAATAAAATATTTTGTCATAAGTGTTTTATTTGGATTTTGCTTGTATTTTTTCTTTAATAAATGTATCATTTATATATATAATTTCATAAATAATTAAATTAAATTATATAAATATATACAAATAAAATATTTTGTCATATGTGTTTTATTTGGATTTTACTTATAATTTTACATCATGACATAGGTAAATGAATAAAATATTTTGTCATAAGTGTTTTATTTTGATTTTGCTTGTATTTTATATATATATATATATATATATATATATAATTTCATAAATAATTAAATCAAATTATATAATATATATTTATTATTTAGGCATTTAATTTAATAAATAATTACATTACATATAAATTACAGAAGAGGAATTTTATATGTGATTAAATGACATACTGGTAAACTAATCAAATATTTTGTCGTTTTATTTTCATTTTACTTGTATTTTTTCTTTAATACATGCATCATTTATATATTTAATTTCATAAATAATTAAATAAAATTATATATTATAAAGAAGTATTTTATATGGGATTCAACTAATTATTTTATCTTGACTTCTGGTATTTTACCAGCACAAACAATCTGAAGTAAACCTGTCATACTTGCTCAAGGGCACAATACCGCAGTGTCACACACTGTGTTGTGTTTCTTAATCTCTCCACACCTGAGACACCTGTCATCAGATCAGCCTGACTGGCTGCAGTCCTGTCCTCTATTCATTAAGATACATTGATAAGGGTATCCTACATCAGACAACGTCTGCTCTGTATGCAAATGATACAGACAAGCAGTTAAAAGGGTGTGCAGGGCTGGCAGGTGCTGCCTAATGCATGCACAGGTGTCAGGTGTATACTTCAACAGACATATGGACACCTGTCACAGCTGCCATTGTTTCTTGCCTGTTAACTTTCAGTACTTTAACCACAAGAGGTAATGGGCTAACGGAGCTTCAAACCATGGAGATGTCAGATAGTGATTCTAGGTTTCTGATGCAAGAAATTGCAAGGTGAAATCATTACTCATGGTGAGTCATATATTTAGACTACATCTATTCAACATGGCTAAAATTGCTGATAAATTGCCCACAGTGCGTGACGTCAGGGGCGGGGCTTAACGTCTAACCAATCAGGTGAAGGTTACAGCACCCATAATATCAACACTGGGCCATGCGATATGCGACTTATAAATATCTTCAGTAACATGGAAAAAGCGCCATGTTTTAATAGCATAGAAACCACTTAAAATAACACAGTTGGCCTAACGTACTCAACTAAATTCACTCAAGTTAGCAAACAATTAATTGATACATACCTGAAAGTCCAGTAAACTGACAATGTTCTCATGTTTCAGCTCCTGGCAAAAACACAAACACACAATCACTATATTAGTAAGCTGAATAAGTCACTTGTAAGTAGGTGATGATGTTTGCTTAACCTTATACACTGTTCATAACAATAGCTAAACTTAGTTTGGCCCGTGTATAAGCCTTTCGGATAGCAAGAAACACCCGAGTGACTTCGCAAGTCGGATTTCGCAATGTTTACTAACGTTGTATTTCTGAGGTAAATAAATAAATAAATAACATTAAAAGTATAGCAAACTTACCTTTAATATTCTGATTTCTTTTCCTAGGAGCGACTGTGATTTGGCGAGATTTTTCTTGTTAATGCATTTCACCGCCACTTCAAAATCATGTTTCTGTGAATGAAGACATGGATTTATGTTCTGACATTCGTGTAGAATAATCATTCACACGTAAAAAGTCACAGTGTACGGCTTCACAGGCTTCTTAGCGTTACCTGTTTATGTCTTCCTTTGAACACCACAGCAAAAGCGCCGTGTCCTATCAAGTCCTTCCTGTTGAACTCGTATTTTCCAACACTTTCCATCGCGTTTAGACGTTTAAACTGCTCAGTAAATCCACAGGTGAGTTTAGGGTGTGAGGAATCCGTGTGTGCGCCCAGCACAGGACAACTGGACCCGTCTATCGCTTCCCATCCGCTGCTTTGCACCCAAACAATCTGACACTTCGGTCATGATCGGTATTCGCTACCTACTTGTTAATAAAAACGACGACACTGTCATCTTGAGCGTACTATATTAAAACGCTGTTGCTCAAAATTATGTCACCGAGTGTACAAAAGTGTACTTAAATAGATTTGGAAACTGTCAGAAACAGACTTGGTCGGTGACGCCTCGGGTTCAGACTTGTATACTGCGCTGTTTTGGTCGTCACTTTCCAAACAAAGCTTGAACTGGCGTGTAGATTACACGCATGCGCACTACCGCTTTGTTGACAACAAGTGCGCATGTCAAAATGTTAACCTTAATGAACTGCTGAGGTTGCCTTCTTTTTAGTGTTGTATGTGGACAAAAATAAGTAAAAAGTTTTTGAATAGTAAGAATTTTTTATGTTTTTTAAAGAAGTCTCTTCTGCTCACCAAGCCTGCATTTATTTGATTCAAAGGACAGCAAAAACAGTACAATTTTGAAATATTTTTACTATTTAAAATAACTGTTTTCTTTTTGAATATATTTTAATTTATTCCTGTGATTTCAAAGCATCATTAGAATAGATTTTTTTAGAATAGAGTAAACATTTTCTGGTTTCTTTGATGAGTAGAAAATTCAGAAGAACAGCATTCATTTGAAATCTTTTGTAACATTATAAATGTCTTTATCATCACTTTTGATCAATTTAAAGCATCCTTGCTAAATAAAAGTATTAATTTATATAATTTCTGTCATAAAAAAGCTTTTTATTTCACATAAATGCTGTTCTTTGCATCTTTATATTAATCAAAGAATCCTGAAAAAAATGTACTCAACTGTTTTAAATATTGATAATAATAACAATAATAATAATAAAAAAAATGTTTCTTGAGTAGCAAATCAGCATATTAGATCACGTGACACTGAAGACTGGAGTAATGAGCTTTGATCACAGAAATAAATTACATTTTAAAATATATTCAAATAGAAAACAGTTATTTTAAATAGTAAAAATATTTCAGAATTTTACTGTTTTTGGATCCAATAAATGCAGGCTTGGTGAGCAGAAGAGACTTAAAACATGAAAAATCTTACAGTCAAAAATACTTTTGACTGGTAGTGTATGTTTAATCAAAAATACAGTAAAACAGTAATAGCTACTGTAAAAAAAATAATATTACAGTTTATTACAAAATAATTTTTTACTATTGTAATATATATATATTACAGTGTCATTTATTCCAGTACCCCAGTCTTCAGTGCCACTCGGTCCTTCAGAAATCATATGTTGATTTTGTGCTCAAGAAACATTTCTTTATATTAAAAGCAGATTTAAAAACAGATTTTGCTGCTTAATATTTTGGTAGAAACTATGATGCTTTTTTTTTTAAAGATTTTTTGATGAAAAGATCCTAGAACAGGCCTAGTCCAAATAACTGTCACATTATATCAATGTAATGCCATTCAAAACTTGAGTATGACAATTTCCACAAAAAATATTAAGAAGCATAAACTGTTTTAACATTGATAATATTGAGAAATGTTTGTTCTGCAGCAAATCAGCATATTATGATTTCTGAAGGATCATGTGACACTGAAAACTGGAGTAATGATGCTGAAAATTCAGATTTGCATCACAGGAATAAATTACAATAATAATAACAATAATGCAAATTTAACAGCAATTGTTTAAATTAAAATAGTAAACATAACAACAATTAACCTATTATTTTCCATTCAAATATACAAACAAACCCAAACTTATGTACGTATGTATGTATGTGTATTTTTGTACATGCATTGTAACAAATGTTACATAACCTGCCCATACTTATGTTAAATTATTGTCTGTCTGCTATTTAGAAAGTTACACATTAACTTTACAGAAGATAAAGTCAGATGATTATATAAATCTAACATCATCAAGCTGCCCTCATGTGATAACAAATAATGAAATCATATAATAACATAACAAGCATAACTGCCTGTGAAGCACGAGTCTAGACAAAAATGCAGCTTTCCTCGTTTCATTTTGTAACTTAAGGCCTTTAGACATTAAAACATTGCCCTCTTGTGGTAAAATTGCATTATTACACTCGTACACACTAATAACAGTAGCCTAAATTCAATGTAAAAAAATAAATAAATCAAAGCTCCTTCGAAGCAGTCAGAGATACGACGTCTTGATAGATGAACATGAACTAGCCAGTGAAAAGCTGTAATTTATCAGATGTATGCCTATTATTGAGATTTATTATTAAAATAATGGTGTTGTTGCTAAAGCCTGTTAAAATGACAGGGCAGAAAATCCCTAGGTTTGTGAGATATACTGTAGAACTAGTTAGAAATGTAGTTTATAATCGTGTTCGCTCTGCCTTTTTATTTTAATTGGAAGGAATTAGACGGATGGCATCTTTCCCCTATCTATGTAACAGGAAATGTAGTCCATAAGGAGTTTATTAAAAAGAGGCCGTATTCCCGAACGATCCACTTCAGGATCAGGGACCGTTTTCCATGTTGTTTTTCAGTAAATCACATTAAGGAGTCCTGGTCATTGTCTTCTCTTTTGGACGTCACATGCTGTTTGCATCACCCTATTCATTGTCTTGAATGAATAAGAGCATTATGTGAGCACTCTGCCTGGGTTATTATATCATTCATAATATTAAATTGAACGTTTGGCATAAAAACACCTCCACCCCAAACCTAACGATATAGGATACTGATGGATCATTATTCATCTTCTGCTCCGTTTCTGCCCATAAAACGTGCAGATGATAAAGCAGCACTCCTTAAAACTTACATTTGAAAAAGCCGCCTGGGAGCTTCATCTGTCATTTACAGTGAACGTAATCGATGAATCTGCATAATCTGCTTTTGTATCTCATCTGGACTCCACCCGGTCACGCTTTCATCTGCCAAATCTATGAGACACTGAGCATGTAAGAGGTTTTAAATGTGTATCACTAACTCTGAGCCATGATGACACTTCCTAAAGAACAAGCGTCATTCTCTCCAGTCCTGGCTTGGCGAAAAAGTGCAAAAACGTAATGAGACTAATGTCCAGCCTGTCAGTTTGTTTTTCACTTTACTGACAATTTTATCCAAAACAGAGATGTACAGGACATATTACATGGTGACTTTCATTTAAAATTAATGGATGGAAATAACAATGAAAATCATCAGTTTTTATTTTATATGTAAAGACAGTCAGCATGGGTACGGTTTCGATGTCTCATTGTCCATGTCATCCAAGATGTTTATGTCTTTCTTTCTTTAGTCGAGAAAAAATAAAGCTTTGGAGGAGAACATTCCAGGATTTTTCTCCAGAGTGTTTTCACGACGTGTCATCAATCGGCCACGTGGCGGCACTGAACGTAAACAATGCCACTGAACCGAACGAAGCTTGCATATTTTGCTGATTATTGCGGGTGAATATGGTAAATTATTGTCATGTTTTGGGCTGTACTAATCGGAAAAAATGTTTGGAGGAGTACAACAGCTACTGCTACTGCTACTACTGCTAAAAGTTATCAAGGAGAAGAGAGCAAAAAACTGAGGAACAAAAGACGTTTTTGGTTGGCCAAAGAATCTTTGACAACATTCGTGTTTGTTCTTATAATTTTCAGGCAGGTAGGTGAAATATTGGGCTAATATCTTAATACTGCTTAGTGCTTGTACTCATCTTTGCCACCTATTAACTATAGCTTGTCAAAATATTGTGCCCTTTTCTGCTTATTAAGTCCTTCTCTATATGATTTAGCAGCTTCGTCATGTATTTTTTGTGGTTTTAGACACCATAAATTAGCAGAACAACGTAGGCCTATTCAGTAGTACACTAACTCTGCAATCCATGCTGTTGTTTACATCAGAGTATCGCCAATATGGCCGCGCATCCAGGTAACTGACCAAATCGTGACCCGCTATAGTGGACTTAAATGGGACTCAATGGGTTTAATGTCCAAATTGCAGTTTCAATGCAGCTTTAAAGGTCTCTACACAATCTCAGCCTAGGAATAAGGGAATATATATATATATATATATATACACACACACACACACACACAGTTTTTAACCACAAATGTGTCTTGCACTAGTACAACTTTTGTCATGTAGTCACGTCGAAATAGTAACGTTCCAAAAAAATGCTCCAAATGAAAATGTATAAATCCACAAGACGAAAGTGCTGATGCTGTTTACAAAGGAAAAGGTAAAACACTGATGTTGGACGATTTTAAAGTTCGAGGAAAAAACGAGATGAGTTTTTCACCCCACTCTACCTTTTTGAACCGAAGTAAACAGATGTAGAACTAACCATGCATGACTTTTCCAATGTGTCTACGTAAGGCATGCTAGTGTAAGCATTTGTGGTTAAAAGGTATATAAATTATTATTATTTTTTTTAAGAAAATGATCAATCGCTTGGCTAGACACTTGTAGAGCTGGGATCATGTAGAGCCCTTTAAAGCTGCACTGAAACTGCAATTTGGACCTTCAACCCCTTGATCCCCAGTGAAGTCCACTATATGGAGAATATCCTAATGTTTCCCTCCGAAATTTATTTTCGACTAAAAACAGAAAGACATAAAAATCTTGGATGACATGGGGTGTTTAAATTATCAGGAAAATTTTATTCTGGAAGTGAACTAACCCTTTAATAATCAGATCTCTTATAAATGACAGATTTATGTAGGAATATAGGACTTACAAATATGTACAACTCATATCACAGTACAGTTTATAAGACTTAAATAAAACTTTATTTAGCATAAAAGAGAACTGAAAAATCCATTTGCATTAGAACAGAATAAATCAAGAAAATAGAATCAAAAACTTCACAGAAAGATTTCTCACATTATACACTTAAGGACAACACTCTCTACTGGAATTTCTAGAGCAAATGCACTTCCTCTGTAAAAGTCACTATATTTATATATACAGCATCTTCTCAAAACACTGCTATGGCCATTTATGTGTGTACTGTATGTTCTGAGATCATACTGCGCTATTTAATACTTCTGAAGCATGTGTAATCTGAAAGTGTGTAAATCCAGTCTTATATGGTGTAATATCACGTCAGCATTTTTATAAGAAAAACAAATATGGTGAATGTCCCTCGATTGAGACACTACATAAACAATTATTTTCAAATATAAAGTGGGCAAGAAGTGCACTTGGCCTTTAAAATGTTCATTTGGGAGAAACTGTCTTTAACTTTTGGTACCTTCTGCATTTTGTTCTTGGCAGAGAGCATGAACACTGAGACATCCACTCACAAACTACAAACAATAGCTGATTAAGCTATATGTTGATAACAACAGTGTTATGATACTGTATAAGAAGATCTTTCAAGCAGTATCAAAGTCTTGCTGGAACACGACGACGACAATAATTTAAAGATATACTGTATATGGTCACACATTAATAATACACTGACCTCTTGTGGTACCAATAAATACGGCTATGACAGCACAATTACAGACACTGTATGGCTGTGTGTGTCACACACTGGCTTTAAGGCGTTTAGCATCAGTTCTGTGCTATGTACATCACTACACAAGTGTCCACCTTTATGAAATGACGCATACTGATACATGAGATCATGAGGAAACTATTTGGCACGGTCCATGAATAGGGTACAATTAGGTGTTCAGTTAAGTGTTTCAAAGAGACACAAGTCCCATGTTGAACCCTATTTGGTTAAAAACAAGTGCCATTTGCAATACCAGATTATGAAAGAGACAATAATGGGGAAGAACTCCAGAAAATGTCGCCCATATTGTACTTCTTTTCCAGGTCTAATTTAAAGCCATAGTAGATGGACAAATGAACAGGAATTATTAGAAGCTGCTACTTCACTCGAGCCGGTTGCAAAGAAACGTTCTCACTGACGTTGAGACACTCCAGATTTGTTTAAGTGACGGCGAAACAGTGGTCCAAATGTAGCACAGGTCTAGTGTGTTGTCCAAAAAATCAAAGCAAGGAAACACTGATACAGTACAGGTACTGAAATCCCAGGAGAGTCTCCTGTCTGTGCGGGTTAGTGTGTTTTCTTGAATTCAGATTCCTCAGCAAACGCTCCAAAAAAGTCATACTCTTCTTTATCCCAACAATGGGCCATGTATCTTCATCCTAGGTTTGTATTAGAGAGATGATCAGCAGGAGGAAATGACAGCAGAGAACTTTGTGTTGTGAGTTATCTATTCTACAATTGGCTGCAAGTGTTTGTAGCCATTTCATAATTTGGAAAGTCAGAAAGTCACATCTTTTACAAGAAATGCTGTGCTGTTGTCCTCTTGCTCTCTTTGGCTCAGAAGCCATTATACAGCTGACAAATCGATGCGGTTGGCTGAGTTGGTGCTTTTGTCCCATGTGTTCATCTTTGTGGGAGTCACACCGCCCTTGTTGCCGTTCATCTGCAATAGAAAATCAGATTAATACAGGATTGGGTTCCAATACGCTTATGAAAAACAAGTGTTTAGTTTGATTAAATGTGCACTTTTAGTGTACTTCAGGAAATTTATATTTAAAATACTTAGTTATTGTATTATAAGGGAAAGCTCACTTAAAGAGTTAAAAGTTCATTCAAAAATTACTATTCTGTCATTTATTACTCACCCCCATGTCGCTTGAAAACCTTAAGACTATTTATCTTCGGAACACAAATTAAGATATTTTTGATGAAAAGTGAGAGCTTGCATAGACAGCAGCACAACCGACACGTTTGAGGCACTATTGTGAACACGCGTCGAAGACTGACACGAAAGAGAAGAAATTGTTGAATGAAGTCATTGTTTTTGTTTTCTTTTCACACAAAGTATTTTCATAGCTTCATAAAATTACAGTTGAACCAATGATGTCACATGGACTATTTTAATAATGTCCTTACTACCTTTCTGGGCCTTAAATGTGTCAGTTGCGTTGCTGTCTATGCAGGGTCAGAAAGCTCTCAGATTTCATCAAAAATATCTTCATTTGTGTTTCGAAGATGAACAAACGTCTTTCGGTTTTGGAACGACATGAGGGTGAGTAATTAATGACAGTATTTTCATTTTTGACTGAACTATGGCTTTTAAATAGGTTTTTACTAACCATGTCATGCTTTAAAAAAGTCCACTTTTTTTACAGTGTGGAAAACACATGCTTATAATTAACTGTAGCATGGTATTTATATTATAGTTAAAGTAATTAAAAAAAAAAGTTCTACTTTGCAGCTTTCTTATTTTTAATGTGCAACTACAAATTTATTTAAATACATGTTTACAAGTTTAATTAGGAATGACATTAAATTTCAATTAGATTTTAGTTTACCATAAATACTTGTCAGTACATTTGGCACTACACTTTAACCACATTACAAAGACAATAGAAGTAATTATAAAAATATAGCAGCAAGCAGTAATTACCGGGGTTCAAGCGCTTTAAGGCATTCAAGGCTTCTCAATCGTTTAACAAACAATTTGATTGACAACAGTGGTTCTAGAGGCAAAGTTGTCCAGAATGAGGAGTTCTATCAAATGATAGGAATATTGCGTGTATGTACGGAAAACTGAGCAATGTACAATCGTTTACGCCCCTTGAAAAATGCAGTGGCCAATTTCTTTAAAATTTCTCACAGACCTTTGGGGCCGTGAGTCAAAAATGCAATTGTTTTAAATTTGTTTGTTTTTTTGGATAATTATTGTTATTCACAGAGAATCTTTCTGCACTGGTTTTGTTCTGATCAGGCGAAAAATTTAGATAGAGCCAAGAATTCCAACAACATAAGACAGTTGAGCCTGCAACTGATGGTTTAGGAGTTATGAGCATTTTTGTAGTTTTGATTGCTGTAGCGCCCCCGATAGGCAGATTGGGGTGAACCTAGGTACTACCATCTCTCCAAGTTTCAAGTCTCTATGACTTACAGTTTGGTCTGCACGATTAGTTTCAAACAGATTGCTGATCCTTGGCCATTCTAACAATTACAATATGGTATACCAAGATGATCGATAAAGTAGTCCATGTGACATCAGAGGTTCAACCGCAATTTTACGAAGCTACGAGAATACTTTTTTTGCACAAAGAAAACAAAAATATCGACTTTATTCCATATTTTTGTCTCTACTGTGTCACACGCTGATCCAGATGTGCCGTTATGACCTCGAACACATGTGCCGTGCCTTGTTTACACACAGAGAAAGACACATGCTGTATGAAAGCTATTGAAATCTTTTGTTCTGGGTCAGCAGTGAGCAACACTCATGCGTCGGGGTACTCTTGCGAATAACGTCGTTATTTTTGTTTTCTTTGCACAAAAAAGTATTCTCGTAGCTTCATAACATTACAGTTGAACCCCTGATGTCACATCATTTTGGTACTTTTCTGGGCCACTGAACGTGGAGGGACCCTTGCTGTCTATGGTAGGGTCAGAGACCTCTCGGGATCGGATTTCATCAAAAATATCTGAATTTGTGTTCCAAAGATGAAAGGTCTTACAGGTTTGGAATTAATGACAGGATGTTAATGTTTAGGTGAACTAACCCTTTAAGTGTAATTACATTCAATTAATTAAAATCATTTTCAGGTAGGACTCAAATTACTGGTCATGAACAATACAAATGTAAAAATGAAAGAACTGGAATTACTCACTATATCTGAGTTGAAAGGTTTGACGTTGATGTTGCGGATTGAGCTGCTGGTTAAAGTCCACACTTTGGTTTTGTGTTTGAAAGCAGCCCTCACCTGAAGAGCAGTAACAAGACATAAAATCTGTTAACAAATAGCTTGGTGTTTGGAACATTACTTTGGAAATGTAATAGGTTACAGATTACAAATTACCCTATTAAAATGTAATAAGTATTGTAACTATTTCAATTATTTATTAAAGTAATGCAACTGGTTAACCTTACAGTAGTACTCAAAACTGATTACTGTCAGACTTTCAAAATCTTTCATCACTTGAATTAAGACTATGACAGGAGACACTGGCAAAAAACAGTTAATAAAAAATAAAGCATACACACAAACAAAATAAGAAATAAATGCTATCAAATAAATCTGTCCCAAAGATTTGACTGATTTCTTTCCAAAATTGCATTGACTTCTCAAAAATATGAGACACCAATGTTGAATACTACTGTATTCACATAATGCAGTATCAAATCATCACCACTAGATGGCGATCACACTTTAACTCTTATTATTTACATCAGTTTGCTGTTGCTACGTCATACATTTTCCCTTGACATACAGCACAGACTTCTGACACAGCTGCACAAACACACTCTTACCTCAGAGTTTAACAGGCAGTGAAACAGGAATATGAAGAACCCCTTTGAGGAATAGAAGAAAAACAGCAGATAACACTAAATGTTGCGCTCCAACTCACATCTGTGAAAGTTCCTACAAGTCAGGCCAGGTCCAAAGTCATTTCAAACAATGTTATGTCCCATATTTTTTAAAGCTGTCATTGTTTGGCGAACGCGCTATTGACTTTGGAGGCTGTCAACTGAGTGGAAATCAATCAGTTTGCTGGTGAAATTGTTGTGTTACACAGTAGTGATATCTGACCTGTAGTGAGTTAAACACTGCAAACATGTACTGGAAAAGCAGGGAGTGGTCGTTCACCGCCAGAACCCCAAAGATCCACGATATCCCCAGAATGGGCAAGAGTACCGCTACTGCTTTAGTCGTAAGCCTAGAAGGACAAATACGCATGTGGGAAAAAAACAAACAAAGGCATGATGGCTGATATTAGAGTTATGAGATAAACTCACTTTACAGAGTTGGCGTCTCCGTGAACCTTATAGTTTTCAGCGCTGATCCTGGATATGATCCGTGTCACAGCTATCAAGATGCCAATGTTCACCTGGACGACAGAGATTTCAACATTACAAATGTTCCTCTCATGGTTACCTAATGTAGTGTATTTAACACACCTTATTAACAGCTGCTTACCATTATAACAAACAGAGCAGGGGCTACAAAAGCCCAAATCGCCCCATTCTTCAGCGAGAGCCAACAACTAATACAGAGAAAGACAAAACAAGAGACAAATGATGTCAGACAATTCATCTTTTCTCTTCAGACTGGACATCTGTTTACCATGTCATTCCCCATGGTGTTGTAATGGTTACTTACTTGCCAACCTCTCCATAGCTGTTTAGTGAAGAGGTCATAGACACCACACATATGACCAAAGGACATCCTGAGTAAAGACATGAACAGTTTTAGAGGGAAGTTACCATTTCAAGCAGTGCAATTAAATGAAAAGTATTTCAAACTACATTTTTTGTAATGTATGCATAATTAATATGCACTATTTTACAAACGTTAGTACAAAAGTAAAAGTACAAAATATAACAAAAAAATGTATAATCACTTGTTTTTCTAAGGAAACACTGTCCAACAATGACACCAGCAGATAAACTTACAGTGCTTCCCCTCAACCCACTGAGTTTTAACAGACCCCCTAAAGAAGTGGTCAGGAGCCTATGGCTCTTTGACAAAAATGACGTGGCTCGCCAGTTGTCTCCCTTCACTAACATTACATTAAAACATAAAAAAAATGTAACCGTCATAAGAAATCAGTCCCCTGCAGAAAATAAAAGTGCGTTTTCTTTGTTGTACAGTGAACAAAAGTTAACAAAAGCATCTGTGTTCAACACCTTGAGCACGCAGACTCAAGCAATAACCGCAACAACCGTGAGTGGTGATGGCAAAAAGAAAACATTCAGAGGAGCACTGACCAGCAAGTTTCAAAATGAGTGGACAGAAACATTTGCTTTAATTAAAAGCTATGTGCTCTGCTCTGTCTGGTTTGCTCAGATCATTTGTCGTTTCAAAACTGATTTAAATCTTCAATTCCCGCATTATTTAAATTTAAAGGAGATCATATCAAGAAAAGCAACAGGTAAGTGGTGCATTTTATTAATTATTAGCTAATTACAAGATGAAAGACTGCAAGAGGAGAGAGCGCGGCTGAAATGCGGCCCAGACTACCTCCTGAAGTGGTTTGAGAGATCGGATTTTAATCCGTCTTGAAAGCGTTTCAGAGGGCTTCTACACTTGGTCTTTTCACAGACAGATATATATCCAAACAGAGAAAACGCATAAAGTGACCGGGTGTAAACAAAGTACCCCGTGGGGGAAAGCCAAAATAAGGAAATGCTATTTTTATAGTAAAATATTTGTTTATTTTAAATTGTATTTGTGTAACCAGAATTTAAAAATGTGCATATTCATATTTGTTTATTTTTGAGTTGTACACTGACAAATTAAGTTTTTGTTATTGAAAACCTTTATTTCTTATTATAGTAATATATTGTTATTTTTAATGGCTCTTTTGAAAAAATGCACTCGCTAAAAAATAAAAATGGACCCCTGCCCTAAAGCGTGTGATGGGTTTGGTGGGGGGTAATTGAGAACGAATGGAGGAAAGTCTTGTGAGATATTATTGGATATGACTGGTTCTGATGCGATGAATCCCGCCTTTTCTGTTTGTGCACGTTCTGCATTCGCGAATAAGTCTGAGGCTACATTCACACTCCAAATCAGATTTCTTTTTTGGCTCAGATATGTTTTTGTCATGACAATATGAACAGCACAAACAACATGGAATCTGATCGTTTCAATTCCAATTTGTGCCCTTTCCATATGTGGTACTAAATCCGATACAGGTCAGATGTTTTGCAATGTGACCATAGTGCGAACAGTCGTGTTGGAATTTATTTGACTTTTACATCACTCTACATCGACGTTCGACAAAGATTTTACATACCCAAAGTTATCAAGACAGTTGTGAAAAGTAATCAGTGGAAGCATTACAGTGACAACTCTATATACAAGCAAAACATGAGGGCTCGTATTATAAAAATGTAGAAAACTCTGCTGTTTTTTGCCACATACTTGTGCATAATTTCGCTGGATTCTGCAACAGATCACACTATAAATAAACGCATAATCACTTACTTCATGTCCTCTATGTTTACTTCCGTAAATGTTGCCAAATCGTTCTTTTGCGCATGCAGGTCAGTTCAGAACCATGATCTGTTCACACTGTAAATCTGATATTGGCCACATTTAAAACAACAATGTAAACAGCTATACAAAACCAATACAAAATCGGATCTGAGAAAAAAAATCACAACTGAGCATTAAGGCCCGCAGTGTGAACGTACCCTGAATGAATAATATAATGGCTGTAATAGGAAGACTAATTAAAAAAATAACTTGCGTATAACCATTTTTTTTTCATGTCAAAATAAGACTTAAAATGGCATAAAAACATGATCTTTGGGAGTTTTTAGCTTAGTGAAATTTAAAGTAAATCTCCATATCTGTGACCAATATTTACCTTTGATGACCGATGATCCAAAAATTCCAAAATAGTTAAAAAATAAAACTTTTAAAAAGAATAGTTGAACAAAAACAAATAAAATGTTTAAATTGTTACTGTTTTGAGTTATTGTTATGGAACAAATGTAAAATGCTTTTTCTGATATGTAATGTTTATTTAACAAATAAAATGTGACTGGGACATGGATTTACATTTGATTTAAAAAAACTGCTTTTGAGGACTTTTCCTCCTCATTTCAGAATCATTTAATGCTGTGCAAAAAGCTAAATGTGGTTAAAAAAAAATAAGAAATTTGAGTATACAAATATACACACTGATAAATATGGTAAAAGATATGGTTTATAATTTATTAAATAATGTTACGTTTTAAATATACAATTTTTATGTTCTTAATTTTCTACAACTTGAAATTTGAAAAAAAAAAAAATAAATTTAATTACTACTAATATTCAGCAAGGATGCATTAAAATGATAAAGTGACAAGCTTTTATTTAGTTACATAAGATTTCTATTTTAAATAAACCGCACTGATTTCAACAATAATACTGATGTTTACTGAGCACCAAATCAGCATAACTGAATGATTTCTGTAGAATCACGTGACACTGAAGACTGCAGTATTAATGCTGAAAATTCAGCTTTGTCATCGCAAGAATAAACTACATTTTTAAATATATTCAAATAGAAAACAGCTTTTTTAAATTGCAATAATAATTTACAACATATACTACACATATGTATATATAGAATAAAGAGTTTTTGGCTTTTAGTAGTGTTGTCAAATTCCTCTCTCCCTCCCACCATATGTTTTTGTTATATAGGAATGACGTGCTAAAAGACAAATGTTTGTGGGAAAAAACCTGGAAGGTTTTGGAGCTAAAAATACCTTGTTGTAAAACCCAGCGTAGAAGTTTTCAGATTATGTCGTAGGAACTAAAATAAGAACTTTTGGACTGTAGCCGCTTGTTTCGTGCCACCATAAATAAAGAGCAGTCTGGCTGTGCCAAAGGCTTTTAGAAAGGGAGTAAACTTCAATCTAAAGTAATGACTTAAGTTTAACAAAGCCTGTTTTCTTCATCCACACTGAGCGTATCACCAGTGTCACTATGGATACAAATAAACACGTCTATTTATTCAACACTTTATCATATGTAATAATGGAAAACACCTTTGGTTACCACGATGCCAACTTTGCGTGTACTAATAAAAGTGTGTATTGATTTACTTCAAGGCCCCTTGTAGCTTTGGCAATGTCATTTTATGTGAAAAAAAAACACAAACACAAAAGGCCGATTATAAATTGTTCTCAAAAGAGCGAGCGAGCACATGTTGTCTATTATCACATTTGCACATTTCAGATCAGGTCAATTAATAACAGTGACGGCATCACTAGCGATGACCCACTGAAGACTCACTGTCCTTTAATCTATTGACATCTCAGACAGACCGTAACGCACAAATGTCTTCTTTTCCTCCCTTTTTAAATGACACTGGCACATCAGTCATGGCTGAGGGAGGAGGCTGATTTCTCTCAGCACTAATGCCTGCCATGGGACAACCTCATTTGACTCTCTTGGGTTTGTACATTAGGCTGAATTGGGTCGTTTAAGGCAAATGAAACTGATCTGATGTTCTCCTTCTCAGCATGTGTGATTCTGTGTCTTTGTGACGAAGTGTGTAGTTTATATGAATGTGTGTCTATCTGTGGGATTTCCGTGGTGTACTCACCCCATCCGATGGCATAGTAATAAAAGTGTTTGCTGCCCTCGGAACCGAACACCTTGATCACCATGCTGTAGAGATGCAGCCCTTCCACCAACATCCAGGCGAACGCACACAGGAAGAAGAAATGCAGCAGTATGGCCATGATCTTACACGGGAGCTGGGAGAGAGAGTGAGAGAGGGAGCACAGTTTCGGTTACTGTGGCCTTTCGGATCAGGACAAGCGTCTAGACGATATGCACTGCAGCGAAAACTGATCTATTTTGTGAATCTTAGCTAACGCAACACATGTTGTTAAAATAAACATATGGGCGACAGCGTGGTTGAGCTCGATGATCTCAACAATGACATTACCATAGCAAGATTTCAGCCAAATCCTCAGACAGAGGAAACACAATCAAATGAATCTGTCCGTAATGCCGGAGGCATGTTAGGAGATTAGTGGAGTCATCGACTCTTTCCAGCTTATTAGATTTCTTCATGTAATGACAACATGCTGTTTCTGATACTGATGATGATACGATAATCGCCATAGACAACAAACAAAATTAAACACAATCACGCATTGTAAATGAGATGCTGATGTAATTCAAACATTTCATAAGCGAGTAAGTATCTTCTATCAATATTTGTGTGGACACTGTCTTTTTTTAAGACATTTTTTCACTGCTGTTTTTAGTGCAGAACTGTGCTCTAAAAGAAGTATGACTTACAACTAGAACTAAAACATTTTTGTTAATAAACAAAGCTGAAATAAAATATAAATATTAGGTGAAAATCTACACTTTCTTTCAGTTAGGAAGTGGAAATGAAATAAATAAAAACTCAAATTAAACCTAATCTGTGGAAAACCGCTTCCGCAACTGAATAATAATAATGAAAAAAGGTAATTGTGATTTTTTATCTCACAATTCTGACTTTTTTTTCTCTCAATTGAGTTTACATCTTGAACTAGTTGTGAGATCTAAACTCAGTTGTGAGTTATAAAGTCAGAATTGTGAGATATAAACTCAATTATGAGTTATGAAGTCAGAATTGTGAGATATAAACTCAATTATGAGTTATAAAGTCAGAATAGTGAGATATACACCTAATTTTGAGTTATAAAGACAGAATTGTGAGATACAAACTCAGTTGTGAGTTACAAAGTTAGAATTGTGAGATATACAGTCAGAATTGTGAGATATAAATTCAATTATGAGTTACAAAGAATTGTAAGATATAAACTCAATTATGAGTTATAAAGTCAGATTTGTGAGATAAAAACTCAATTATGAGTTAGAAAGTTAGAATAATGAGATACAAACTTAATTTTGAGTTATAAAGTCAGAATTGTGAGATATAAATTCAATTATGAGTTACAAAGAATTGTAAGATATAAACTCAATTATGAGTTATAAAGTCAGAATAGTGAGATATAAACTCAATTATGACTTATAAAGTCAGAATAGTGAGATATACACTTAATTTTGAGTTATAAAGTCAGAATTGTGAGATATAAACTCAATTGTGAGTTACAAAGTTAGAATTGTGAGATATACAGTCAGAATTGTGAGATATAAATTCAATTATGATTTACAAAGTCAGAATAGTGAGATATAAACTCAATTATGACTTATAAAGTCAGAATAGTGAGATATACACTTAATTTTGAGTTATAAAGTCAGAATTGTGAGATATAAACTCAATTGTGAGTTACAAAGTTAGAATTGTGAGATATACAGTCAGAATTGTGAGATATAAATTCAATTATGATTTACAAAGTCAGAATAGTGAGATATAAACTCAATTATGACTTATAAAGTCAGAATAGTGAGATATACACTTAATTTTGAGTTATAAAGTCAGAATTGTGAGATATAAACTCAATTGTGGGTTACAAAGTTAGAATTGTGAGATATACAGTCAGAATTTTGAGATATAAATTCAATTATGAGTTACAAAGTCAGAATAGTGAGATATAAACTTAATTTTGAGTTATAAAGTCAGAATTGTGAGATATAAACAACTGTAAGATATAGTCAGAAATCTGAGATATAAATTCAATTGTGAGTTATAAAGTTAGAATTGTGACATAAACAGTTATGAGTCATAAAGTTAGAATTGTGTGATATAAACTCAGTTATGAGTTATAAAGTCAGAACTGTGAGATATAAACTCAACTTTGAGATATAGTCAGAATTTTGAGATATAAACACAGTTGTGTTATAAAGTTAAAATTGTGATATAAACTCAATTATGAGGTATAAAGTCAGAATTGTAAGACAAACTCAACTGTGTTATGAAGTCAGAATTTTGAGATATAAACTCAGTTGTGAGTTATATATTTTATATTTTAAGATATAAACTTATAATTCTGACTTTTTTCTTAGAATTAGAAGTTTATATCTCACAATTGTGACTTTTTAACACAGAATTCCGAGTTTTTATTAAGCAATTCTGAGAAAAAAGTCAGAACTGTAAGATAAAAAGTTGCAATAAAGTTTTTTGGAAATGTGCTTCCGTACTAATCAGTAATATTACAAGAATACATAACACATAACACATACAACAAAACCATCTAAATTTGTACTAAATAATAAAAAATATTTAACTAAAATTTACATGAAAACAGTATAAAAAAAATAAAAGCCTATTTAAAATGTTAATAAACAATATAACAGTATACATAATAAATTGATAAATTGTTATTATGTTAGACTCACCGTTCCGGGATTGAAACGGAAACTGATAAGAAGAAGGATCTGAGCGACTAAGATCGCAAATGCCAAGTTTGCATGAATATGGTAACGCTGGTTACGGATGGTGCTAACAGACCTGTATGCACAGACAAATAAAAGTATGAATTTGAAATAGTAATTGTACAGAAACTTTAAAAGCTTTTAGTGTTTAATTCATTGAAACTGCAAGTTATTATTTTTAATTAATCAAAAAAAGAACTGAGAAGTTTAGCCATACAAATAAAACATTTTTGACCCTATTTAAACATTAGATTAAATCACGCATGTTTGCAGCGCATTGTGAGATACTTACGACAGCACGGCAAAGGTGACCAGTGTAATTGCCAGGCAGAAAATGGAGATGGAGCAGCCGATGTAGCTAATGGTGGACAGCGCCACCTGGTGGGCCTTTGAGAGCTGAAGTGGAGACAAACATGACAGCACAAGCAATGAGATGATGAAAATCTGCAAAGTTGGCCTAGTGTACAACACTGAAGGGGGTTCAAGGAATTGAAAACCCCAAATGTAACCACAAATCAGAAACAGTGAATACCACAGCAACAATGCACTGATTGAAAAGTCAAAGGTTACCGATGACCAGCTGCACTGGGATTGACGTTTGCATAATATTAAATGACTTGAAAATTTCAAGACCATTTTATCAGAACAGATCTGCATGAGCCTGACAATCAATCTAAGAAATTCTTGGAACAAGTTGCTTTTCATAGAGCGCACTAACTATTCACAGACATGGAAGACCAACAGTTGGGAAAAGATGAACAGTGACAGCCCCAGTCTTCCTTTATGCAAGCAAATATCTCTACATTCACTCTCTATGTACACTTAGTTCACCCAAAAATGTAAATTCTGTCATTAATTACTCACCCTAATGTTGTTCTAAACCCGTAAGACCTTCGCTCATCTTTGAAACACAAATTAAAGGGGGGTACAATGGTGTTTTGTGTATTCAGAGTTGTTTACAGTGTTAAAGAGTTGGATTCTCATGCTAAACATGGCCAAAGTTTAAAAAAATAATTTGGACAAATGACAGAATTTCTGTGCTGAAAATCGTACTTCCGGGTTGGTACAAGTTTCGGCTGTTTTTTTTTCGATCGTGGCTTTAATGACATAGACGCTGGTGGAACTCCTTATACGAGCATTTCTCCCGGAAAAGCGTGTCCACGCACACGTCGACTAGAGCGAGAGAAAGAGCGCGACCATCAACGCGCTTCATTCGGCTGCACTGCTGCAAGGGATTCACTCGGGAAGAATGTCTCTAAAGAAGTGTGGTTTTGGTTGTAAGGCAAAGATAACTTTGCTCAGCTTCCGAAGAACCCAGCGTTACGTGAACAGTGGATGCAGTTCCTTTTTTCTGGGGCAGCAATGGAGTTTTGCAAGTGTGTTTGTTAACGAACGTTTCATATACAAGGCCCAGTTCAATGCTGGATTTGCACATTGTTTGATACTGAAAGATGGAGCGGTCCCAGCTATAATAGATCCCGGTCATGATTCAGAACTGCAGATGGTAAGTCAAACGGCATCAAATGTCTGTGTTTTATTGGCAATCTGAGTGCGAGTGATAGTCAAACTTAGCTCCGCCCACGGTGCGCCTCCAGAAGCTTGGCTTTTTCCAGAGAGAATCGGAAAGCAGTATTTTTCTTTTATAAATATGATCAAACTAAAGACTTTTTGGAGATATTAAGGATGCAGTACTACTCTATAGGTACTCAAGATTAACATGAGATTAGGTGAAACTGTGTATGTTATGTACCCTTTAAGATATTTTTGATTAAATCGTAGAGCTTTCTGACCCATTCATAATTTTATGTACTTTTTGGGTGCAAAGAAAACAAAAATAACAACTTTATTCAACAATTTCTTCACTTCCGTGTTAGTCTTTGATCCACATTCACGAGAATATTCTGATTGCTGTCTATGGAGGGTCTAAAAAGCTCTCGGATTTAATCAAAAATATGTTCATTTGTGTTCTGCAGATGAACGATTTTCTTACCAGTTTGGAACAACATGACTGTGAGTAATTAACAATAGATCAAAGGATTTGGATATTTTTGGTAATACAATTTCAGGAAATTAATAATTTTATTCAGAAATGCATTAAATTGACTTTTAAAATGTTACAAAAGTTTTCAAATTTGAATGTTCAGTTTAACAAAGAATCCTAAAATTATTGCAGTTTTCATAAAAATATTAATCAGCACAACTATTTTCAACATTGACAATAATAAATGTTTTTGGAGCTTAGAATGATTTCTGAAGGATCATGTGACACTGAAGACGCTGAAAATTCATCACAAGAATAAATTACATATTAGAAAACGTATTATAGAAAACAGTTCTTTTAATTTGTATTCACAATTAGTTTTTACTGCATTTTGATCAAATAAATGCAGCCTTGATGAACAAACTAAAATATTACTACTGAAACATTTGCTTAAATCACAACTGATTCAAAACAGATGGTTCATAAATGTTTCAAAACTACAAAACTCGATTTTTTTTTAATCACCAATTAAGTAAGAAATTGTAAAATGGTCATAAAAAATGCTTCACTGGAAATACGTGCCTCTATATACATTTCTGCAACACCGTAATTACGTACCTTACTGCATGTTTCATGGCAGTTTCAAAGTTAAATGTCCAGAGAGTGGCGCTAAAACATACGTTCAATACGTGACCGTGGCACGGTTTCATTATGTTGGTACAGGCACGTATTGCTGCAGTTTTATTATTGTATTTTGGCGTATTGGTGTATCACGTGAGCTACCGAGCAAACCTACTGAATAAGAAAATGTATGCATATGAAGCTGTAAATGTGACGACAACATTCAGAAGTATCAGTTTTCAAATCACGCAGGATGTCTTAACGTAATATTCTGTAGTAATTGTGTGAAAATTAGGCTTAAATCATACTTTGTGTGAAAAAGAATAAAATCTGCCAGAGTTTTACTACCTCTAGTGTTCATTTCAACTGGAAACTGCAGTGATTTGTACATATAGGTATGTTTTTTAGATCTTGCAGAAATGTATATAGAGGAACGTATTTCCAATAAGCCTATGTTGCAACTAACACTACAGGTGGAAAGATTTCTATGCTACGACACTTTCTAAGCATCTGTTGGTGAAGAGTGAATAATTCCCGAACATCCGTCAGGATATAGAGCTGTATTGTTACGGTTTCTCTGACCCAGTGCCAGTAATTGGTACTCAGTGTTGCGTCTGCACGCCGGACCCATCGGCAGTTGTTTTCCCCCATAATTCTATTTTCGTGCGTGGGTTCGATCGTACATTAACTCCGCTTCCTGCCTTGTGATTATCGTGGGCCCAGAATATCGAGGATCTGCGGAGCGGTGGAGAAAGCACGATTTCCTCCAGGCTTGAAGTATTGAGGTGAGCCGCTAATTGAGGCCCAGGCAGAGGCGGGCATCAGCATCAAAGCTCCAGAGGAGATGATTACATGACTGAGCGAGGACAGATTTTCTCAACAAACACATGCAGATGATAGATGCAGAAGAGCCAAGCTGCACCTGGGTGCCTCGGTTTTGGCTTACACATCTCGAAATCTTGAAACGCCAATCTGCCTTCGTGCAAAGCAATATGTCTCTCATCTTCACAAACATGTCCCTACTTAGTGAGTAGTTGTTGCTGACAGGGTCTTTACCCTGAGTTAAATTCGCTCTTCAGCTCTCTTCAAATAAATCAACAGGACAAGGGTTACCAAAATATCAGGCTGTGCCTGTCGCTCAGTATTTCAAAGGCAGATGTTATTTACAAGCTTTCTCTGACAAATGACAATCCATCTGTCCGCCCAAACCCAGCCCACAGTCTTCGACCCACACAGCCTGAGACTAGTGGCCTCCCTCGAGACACTTTCACACACAACGACGGGTTTCGAATTAACTGGAAACAAAATCCAGCACGTCACCCTTGGAGAAGTGTCTTAACTACGTCCAAATTGTCTTCTTTCTTAAAGCTCTGCTGCTGATTTACTGAGAGTCCTGGCCAATCAAAACCTCAAGCCCTGCATGCTGTTGGCTCGCTGAAGACGAGAAACACAGTTAGCATCGCATTCATCGCGGTGCCTTGGTGTTTTCAGAGATTCCTGCTGGGAAATGACCTACATGTCCAATCAAGAAATCTTGAGAAATTCCACTAACATCAGAGTTCGCTGCCAATTTTGTATTATACATGCATATTTCTGGATGTCTACAGCTTAGATAAGCTTAGCTAGTCAGACTGAAGTAAATATGTGGTTTACTGATTAGAATAATGTTGCAATATGGGGACTGTAAAAAACAAAAACATAGGCAACATGGTATTTTTTTTTATATATATTTTTGGAAGTATAATATTAATGGGCTAGACCTTACATAAGGGAGAAGGAAATTACTGAGAGTCATTGTATGAGCATTTTAAGATTTATTTTGAGAAAAACTATCGTCATATCATATACAAACAGAAACTTAAAGGTCTTCACAGCAACGTGTCAAAATAAAAGTTCAGTTTAACTGGAAGAAACTGTGACAGAAATATTTTTTTTTTATTATTTAATGATAGTTCTACTACTTCTAATAAAATAAATATTAAAACATTATATATATTTTTTTTAGGAATTTAGGAAAATTTACTAGAAAAATTATTTACCATTTATTTACCTGAAAAATATATAAATGTAAAATATAATAATAATAATAATAATTGTCTTTAACTAAAATTAACTAGCAATGCTTTTGATTAATAAAATTGAATGAAACAGTTACATTAGTTTCATTCAAACTGATGATTGATGGAAACAGAATTTGGTAAAAATGTAACTAAATTAAAAAGCTGTTAAATTGTAACCATTAAAATAGAGTCTAGAAAAATTATAAGGGGAGAAATGGAATGATTTCTGAAGGATCATGTGACACTGAAGACGCTGAAAATTCATCACAAGAATAAATTACATATTAAAAAACGTATTATAGAAAACAGTTCTTTTAATTTGTATTCACAATATTATAGTTTTACTGCATTTTGATCAAATAAATGCAGCTTTGATGAACTAAAATATTACTACTAAAACATTTGCTTAAATCACAACTGATTCAAAACAGATGGTTCATAAATGTTTCAAAACTACAAAACAACTAGATTTTTTTAGGAATTTAGGAAAATTTACCAGAAAAATTATTTACCAGAATTTATTTACCTGAAAAATGTATAAATGTAAAATATAATAATAATAATAATAATAATAATAATAATAATAATAATAACAATAATAATAATAACAATATTAATAATAATAATAATAATAATAATAATAATAATTGTCTTTAACTAAAATTAATTAGCAATGCTTTTGATTAATAAAATTGAATGAAGCAGTTACATTTGCTTTATTCAAATTGATGATTGATGGAAACACAGAATTTGGTAAAAATTTAACTAAATTAAAAAGCTGTTAAATTGTAACCATTAAAATAGAGTCTAGATTAAAATTATAAGGGGAAAAATGGAATACAGAAAAATTAACGGAACAAGCAGAATTTGGGGGAAAAAAGTATATATGTGATGCGATCTGGGAAAACCCACACGTGGTGAAATTGTAACTTTTTTTAGGTGAACCTGGGTTCAAGCCCTTTCCAAATCTGTTATTTTGCTTGAATGTAACAAAAGTTATGGCTATCTGAAGTTGGCTGATAGCTATGATTTTCAGGAATGGAATTTTGAGAAAAACGTGTTTAAAGTGAGATGTGTTTTCTTTCAATTTACGGGTTTAAGGAGAGCTGTCAGGAGCGCTATACTGCATTATTACACAAACAGACTAATGTCTGTTTTCCGTTGTTTATCATGGGTATAATCTCCGAACTTTTGATTACCCCTTGTATGTTTAAATAGCACGAATAATGTACCTTGTAGTTGTAATTTACATGTAGCACAACTGTTCGCGCACTGTTTATATAACAGACTGTCATCGGACTCCTCCTCTTTAGTAACTTCATCATCCGATTCCTCATCTCTGGATGTGAACTAGTCCCAATTATAACATCGTTTAGGGCACTGACATCAACAGGATTGAGCAGATTGAGGCATTGTTTGAGTGAGCAGCTGCATTGATCTCTTGCACTCCGCCATCTCTCAATATCAAAAAAAAAATAAAATAAATACAACTTTGCGTTCCACAAATTTACACAGGACTGGTGGGAAATGTGCATTGATACACCTTTATTAAATATGTTACGTGGTTTATTTTGATAGATTAACTGTTTTTGTGGTGTTTAGAGAAAGCACCTCCGCAGCACGTTGTTAACATTAGAGAAAAGACACAGTCATTTCTGCTCGCTGCAATAAATCGCAATTTTACTGCACTAAACAAGTGAATTTTGGCAAGATATTTTCAGAGATGATAGACATGATTTTATAGAATAATAATTTAATGAAAAAATGAATTTTGACAAAAAATTGACATTCAACCTATTTTCCAGCACAACATCCGATGTGTTTTCCCAGATTGCATCATTTATATATATATATATATATATATATATATAATTTCATAGAGCCCTACTTATACTATTGTCCAAGTGTGGGGTCAGTAAGATTCAACAAAGGATGCATTAAATTGATGAAAATTGGCAGAGATTACTTTTGTTACGAAATATTTCTAGTTCAAAGAAAATTGAACTAGAAATGCCACTAATAGAGTTGGGTACTGTTCACATTTTAATCTCACGGAGACTCGCAAGACCAAACGTGACTAGAGAAGAAAAACAAAGGTAAGACAATCAATGTTGTCAGAAGGTTCTCCTGGTGATTGATTGGTTTGATTCACAGTGAAAAACAAAGAATAAAAAAAAATATGGGGGACGTATTCTGCTTCCGTGGCATGTTTGTGGTTGCTAGGTTCAGCTATAGAAGCATGCAACATCTGGTAAGTGACACTTGCTCGCTCTCATTGGCTATCGCAGGTATGACGTCAGAGGCAGCTCGATCAAGAATCCTAAATATCAAACACGCTTGTGACAAGCTGCGAATCGGGCTTTAAATTGGCCTTAAAATCCTCTAGTGTCTTTATTTGCATACAAAATTAGAAATAACAACGGAGAGGAAATTGCATGCTTTCATTTAAAAGGGGCCATTCGAACAGAATGCATTGATAACAGATAGATGAAACCTGATGGGATGGAGAAAATCACAGAGGTCTCAAGATGTGTGTGTTTTTTACGCTGACTTCTTGTTTTACTTAAAACAGAACCTTGAAATGGGGTTGTCACAGTGAAACTTAGCAGAATCAATTATAACGAAAGCAACTAAATAGTACAGTAAAACAGTACTATTGTAAATGTATTGTAAATGTGTTATTCTTAACAGTGCAATTTGCAAATCTGACTAAATATGAAAAAGAAAAAATAACAACTGTTCAAAAGTTTGGGGCCGATACAATTTTTTCAGCATTCTCAGGACTAATAAAAAATCTAAAAGGACAGTATTTATTTGAAATAGAAACATAAATGTCTTTACTGTCACACTAATCAATTTAAATGTTCCATGGAACATGTAGACAGAATTGTGTAAAGCCTAAAGACATACACACACATATGCACACACAATGAGTTGTAAAGTTCTTAAAATATTTAATACTTAATTACTCGCCAAAGCAAGCAAGACGAATGGTAATTCATCTATAGCACCAAATAAAACTGCCACCAACACTGAGAGTACCTCACCTCCATGGGAACCACTTGCATAAGGATGGCGAAGTTTGTCAGATGGTTACACAAGCAAATAGAGAAGGACAGGTTTCCATCAGCTCTCACACAGCCCTCATTGGACCACACACCTTCCTTGGAGCTGAAACACAAATACATACAGGTTTAATTGAGCATTACAGTTGCTGGAGTTATTCATTGTTTATATTGAAACCATACACATTCACACCCTCGCCCAGCGTTAATGCAATTACCAGCGAGTTATTAATCAAATCAGATCTAAACGAAATCAAAACTAGAGAAAGACCCCATTAATCTCAGCGAGAGGCAATACTCCAGCTTCATCATTCCATTAAAGATGCAGTCATTTATTAAATACCCACATGGGAGAAAGAACAAACGAGCATACGAAAGAACGAGGAAGGGCTCTCAATCCAAATCAAACATGCTCCATTTCAAATTATTCACATTTTTTACATGATCCTAAAAATTGGCTTCGTTTATTGGCTTTAAGTGATTTCTCGGGCATAGCTATTATGGTATAAAATTGCTTTTTATTAAAAACAGACTTGCACAATTTCCAAATGACATGTTTGAATGATGAATTGGAAGACAGACAGAAAGATTTAGACTGCGAGCAAAAGTACAAGACTGCAAATTCTGTTCTTTAAATAGTCCACATAAAAATGGCTGGATAACACAATGTAGAGGTGCTAAATGACATAAATGTAGCCCACTTCTGGCCCTTACATAGGTAACGGGATAACAGTGGGACATAAATATAAGACACACACATTGATATAATATAGCACTACCTGACAAGCTTTAACAGGAAATGTGAAATTAAACACTAAAAATGACAGACTGAGAGAGATAGATGGGAGAGAAAGAATATACAGGAAGGACTGCATAAATATCTCTGAACAGTGAAAGTTGGGACACACTCAAAGAGAAGCATAAAAGACCATAAATAAAGCGAAAGATGTCTTAAAATATCTAAAAATGTAAACACGAGTCCCACACTGCAATCTTAATAGTTTTAACAGACAAAGTAAGTTAAAAATCTACCATAAAACCATTCATTGGATTAGACATTTATATTAAAGTACTCCTAAAACAATATTTATGTATGTATATACACTCCCCTCCAAAAGTATTGGGACAGTGATGCCAGTTTGTTTATTTTTGCTGTAGACTGAAAACATTTGGGTTTGATATCAAAGGACGGATATCAGACAATAGATTTACATGCCAGCTTTTATTTCCAGGTATTTACATCTGAATCTGACAATCAACTTAGAAGATATCACCTTTTGTTTGAACCCTCCCATTTTTAATGTGAGCAAAAGTATTGGAACATGTGACTGACAGGTGTATTTTGTTGCCCAGGTGTGTCCTATCACAATGATTATTCAAACAATAATTAGCACTGAATGTCTATGCTCAGTTTCAGATTTGGGTTTTGCCTGTTCAAAGTGCATTTATAGATAAATAGCTGTAACCAACATGAAAACCAGAGAGCTGTCTATGGGCGAAAAACAAGCAATTGTGAAGCTGAGAGAAGAAGGAAAATCAATCAGAGCCATTGCACACACATTGACCATAGCCATTACAACCGTTTGGAATGTCCTGAAGAAGAAAGAAGCCAGTGGTGTACTGAGTAACAGACATCGAACAGGTAGACCAAGGAAAACAACTCCAGTGGATGACAGAAACATTGTGAGAGCTGTCAGTAAAGACCCTAAAACAACTGTAAGTGGGATCACCAACAACCTCCAGAGGGCTGGAGTGAAGGTATCACAATCTACTGTCCACAGAAGACTTCATGATCACAAGTACAGAGGCTACACCAGAAGGTGCAAACCACTCATCAGCAAAAAGAATAGGAAGGCCAGGCTGGAATTCGCCAAAAAGTACAGAGATGAGCCTCAGAAATTCTGGGACAAAGTTTTATGGACTGATGAGACAAAGATTAACCTTTACCAAAGTGACAGGAAGGCTAAAGTTTGGAGAAAGAAAGGATCTGCTCATGATCCCAAAAATACAAGCTCATTTGTCAAACACAGTGGAGGAAATGTCATGGCTTGGGCTTGCATGGCTTCTTCTGGGACGGGCTCAATAGTCTTCATTGATGATGTAACACATGATGGCAGCAGCAAAATGAACTCAGAAGTCTACAGAAACATTTTGTCAGCCAATTTAAAGAAAGATGCAACCAAACTTATTGGGAGATCCTTAGCAAAAAAAGACAAATTTGTTTCTGGCTTTATATTTTGTTTAAATAGTTATTTAAATCAAATATTGTTATTTTTTTAACACAGTGGTTATTAGCATATATTTTAAAGTACACAACAGATTTCAACAGTTCAAGAAAGTTGGGATTTTAACATTATATTGAGTAAGAAAAAAACATACAAGCACCAAAACGGCATCCCATAATGCCTGCCATTCAAAAGTTTGGAATCAGTAAGATTTTTAATGTTTTTGATATGTTAATAAAGTTTCTTATGCATATCAAGTTTGCATTTGTTTGATAATATAAGTAAAATTGTGAAATATTATTTCAATGTAATATATGTGAATATATTTACAAATTGTCATTTATTCCTGTGATGCAAAGCTGAATTTATCAAAGAATCCTGAAAAAAGAACCATTATTTTAAACTGTAATAATATTTCACAATATTGCTGTTTTTGATCAAATAAATGCAGCCTTGATGAATCTTACTGATCCAAAACTTTTGAACGGCAGTGTATTTCCCTTGAATTTTTAATATTAAAATGTTGGCTGTATTCTTAAGAATTACAAACAAATAATTGTTGCATGCAATATGAAATCATTTTGTGTGCATGAATACATATTTGAAGCTGTGACACCCACCTGTAATCCAGAAAGGCGCAGTACAGGAACACTTTATTACTTTGGTTTAAAGCCTGGAGCTGCTGTTCTTTATTCTAAAAGAGAGGGAACAACACAGTTAAGAATGTAACATCATATTAGCTGATATAAGTAATTCTGAGACTCCATTCAGTCAGTCCAAAAAGTTTAAGTCTGTCACACCAGAGGTTCAAATAAGTGTTACAGTATCTCTACTGCAATACTGCTAAATATATCAATAAATATATAACAGGTGACATTTTAGACATACACACACACACACACACACAGTCCTTTCAACTAAATATACACTCAGAAACAAGAACGCTTTTCATCTCTTTCCAATAGTCAGATTCTCAGAACATCCATGACTGCATGAATGTCATGACTATATTGGGATGGAGTAAAGAACAGAGCCATATTTCAGACATGAATGGAAACGAACTGGTGGAGTGGATGAAGGATGTTCGGAAACGGCTCGGAAATTACCTCTAGGATATTATCCAGTCCAACTGGTGATAATTTAAGAGAGGAAAGAATTGAGAGAATCGGAAGAACATACCAACCCTAAACTTTCAAAATGTGAACCAGTTGTGGCTGCGTTTGACAGCAGATGAAAATAAAGATACTATTAATGCGGCGGGTGTTGAGAAAAAATTCAGGATGACAAGAGAAATGATAACATGACACTTTCAGTTACTGATGGCAGTGCTATTTTGTAAGCTGCTATTACAGTTTGTATTAATATTTTTAATTGTTTTTTAATTTTTATATTTTGTGGTTTTATTTTAATTTTAGTTAAACTTTTGGTTGTGTTGTCATATTAGTTTTTTTCAAATATGTGCGTATAGGTTTTTGTATTCATTTTGTGTTCATGTTTAAGTTTTTTAAGGTTAAAGTTAATGTTTATTGTGGTTTTTATTTTAATTTTACTTTTAACTATAATAACCCTGACTCCTAATGGTCACAATAAATTATTTGGTCATAATAAACTCTTTTGTAGCATTTTCCAAATCTCTCCTTCCTGGACATGGCTATGAACTAAGTTGTTTAATTAATTTTAGAAGATGGTTTAACTAATAAAATGGTGGTTTAAATGAAAGTGGCAAAGCATGTTGTTCCCTGAAGGGAACAGGACAAACTATTAACATCTAAACGGAAAGAACAGTGTGATTGCAGGGGTGTTGAGAGACACAAACCTGGTACTTTTTTTTTTTTTTTTTTATTTCGCAATACTATGGCTGAAATAAATGGCGTAAGGGTGTCTAAGAGTTTCAGAGAGGGAAATGCATGTGATTAAAATGTAATTACGTTCACAGACACTTTCCAGCATTTTTAAAGGGAATCTTTGTAAGGGAAATAAACAGAAACACAGACCATAAATAAAAATAATTATTTTTTAAGATCTAATACATAACTGATTACTGTAATCTTAATAATGTGAACTGCTATGGCAAAAACTGTTGGTGAAATGTTATAATGTTAAGACTTTTTATTTAAATACTATTAAAAATATGTGATATGTAAGCACAAGTTTAACATACCTTATAATCTATAGTAATAAATAAATAAATCAATCAATAAATACAACAAAACAAACCTTCCCAGAGGTTTCTGCATGATACAATCACATTTGATTTTAGATTTATATTTTTACACTACAATTCAAGTTTATGGTTGGTAAGATATTCACCATGGCTGCATTTATTTGTTAAAAAAAACAACAACAGTAAAAACAGTAATTTTGTAAAATATTATTATTTTAAATGGCTCTTTTCTATTTTAATGCATTTTTACATTTTATTTATTCCTGTTATGCTCACCAAGGCTGCATTTATTTGTTAAAAAAATACAGTAATATTTTAAAATAGTGTTATTTTAATTGGCTCTTTTCTATTTTAATATATTTTAAAATTAAATGTATTCCTGTTATGTTCACCAAAGCTGCATTTATTTGTTAAAAAATACAGTAAAAACTATAATTTTGTAAAATATGATTCTTTTAAATGGCTGTTTTCTATTTTTATGTATTTTAAAATGTATTTTATTGATGTTATGTTCACCAAGACTACATTTATTTTTTAAAATAAAGTAAAAACAGTAATATTGTAAAATATGATTATTTTAAATGGCTCTTTTCAATTTTGATTTATTTTATAATGTCATTTATTCATATTACGTTCACCAAGGATGCGTTTATTTGTTCAAAATATACTGTAAAAACTATAATATTGTAAAAATGTCTATTATCTATTTTGATGTATTTTATAATGTCATTTATTCCTGTTATGTTCACCAAAGCTGCATTTATTTGTTCAAAAAACACAGTAAAAACTATAATATTGTAAAATAAATGGCTGTTTTCTATTTTTATGTATTTTAAATTGTATTTTATTGCTGTTATGTTCACCAATGCTACATTTATTTGTTAAAATAAATAAAGAGTAATATTGTAAAATATGATTATTTTAAATGACTCTTTTCTATTTTAATATACTTTAAAGTGTAATTTATTCCTGTAATAAAAAGCTACATTTTCAGCAACAAGGAATATTTATTACTAGAAATGTGAAAAACAGAACAACAAAATGTTGCTGCTTAATATTTTTGTGGATATACAGTTTTTTCAAGATTCTTTGACGAATACAAAGTTCAAAACATCAGCATTTATTTCAAATTACAATTTAGAAACTGAGATTTATAAATCATCTGGAAGCTGAATAAACTAAGCTTTCCATTGGCATATGGTTTGTTAGGATAGGACAATATTTGGCACAGATAAAACTATTTGAATATGTGCAATCAAAGAAATCAAAATACTGAGGAAATCGCCTTAATAGTTGTTGAAATGAAGTTCTCAGCAATGCATATTACTAATAAAAAATAAGTTTTTATATATTTATGGTAGGAAATTAACAAAACATCTTCATGAAACATGATCTTTACTTAATATCCTAATGATTTTTGGCTTAAAAGAAAAAAATTAATTTTGACCCATAATGTATTTTTGGTTATTGCTACAAATAACCCTGTGCTACTACGTTTTGTGGTCCGGGGTCACAAATGTATTTACTGTCACTTTTAATATCTGACATATTATTGCTAAACAAAAGTAATTTCTTTTTAAAACATCTTACTGGTCCCAAACTTCTGTAATAATATTATCAGAAATATTCTAGTAGTACATAATATAATAATTGAATACAATAATAATTGAAACAACAGCACACTGAATATTGATTGCTATATTATTAACACATTTTCCACTTTTTTTATGGCAGATATACATATATATTTATATATTAAATACCAATTAATTAGCAATTTCTAAGTAAAAATGTTCTGGTCGGTTTTGGGTCAAAATACAATATTCCACGTGTCAAAAATCTGTCTAAGTGTGATTAGATGGAAAGTTTGAGCCATCCTGACAGGGACAAGACAGCCTGTGTGATGAGCAGAGAGGAGCGGCTATGGGTGCGGTTCTCCTCTGCGCTCCCCAAAGTTTCTCACTTTCACTCGCTGGGTCTATCGCCATCCTACTCTCTCTCTCCAGGCCAAAATCTCATTACTAAAAAAAGCAGGTAATTTTTACAGCTCCATCAGCAAGTCTCTTTCTCTCTCTCTCTCTCCAGTCAAATGAACACAGATGGGGCTGGCTTGGTGTTTGCGGCTCCCCCCTGCCCCGCAGCACTCTGCACTTGCCAGAGGAGCGTGAAAGCACTCCAACACTTTATTAACAACAAAGGGCTTGCAAAAGAGCAAGCAGTATTGGAGGAGCTCCCTTTCGAACCTATCTAAAGAACAAAATTACACTTAGAATACATGCAAAATCACAGCTTGGTGATTAAGTACAAGCTTTTATGAGAAGCTCGCACAGGTTTGGAAGGAGCCCTTGAGTTTAAGAACTTTTATAGCCGCTCTGAACTGTACTGGTACAACTCATCGTATGGGGTTAAGCGTTGGCTAGATGTTACGTAACCTTCGTTTTTTGGGGGGTGCTTGGGGTATTTGGCAGCTGCTATGACATCATTCTCACCAGCCTATCAGATGGCAGCAGGTTGTGTAATCACACATCAGGTCTATTCAGAGAGCCTGAATGACATGTGTTCATAATTAGGCAGAAAACACTCATCCCTGTCATGCTGATGGAATGGTTTACACAGTCAACTTTGCCAACTGGCGCTTTAGATTCTCTTCTGATTGGACGACGTGTTTAATTCCAAGCGTATGCGAGTCTCTGTATTGTCTCTGAGAGGAATGTGGAGAATGACAATAATGTGAATACAGATTAACATTCTGGATGAAACTGACAACAGTTGAAGACCATAAGGCATGTAAGCTGGGTTGAGCCCTGCGGATTTGGTTTAATATGGTTAAAATTTTTCTAAATCACCAAAAGTCACAACAATTGAGTAAAACAGTGTCTCTTTTAGCCCTCCTCTCATCTCTCTTGTCAAAATATTAAAACTTCTTCCACCAGAATGTGCCAGAAGTTAATAGAAAACAACCTCACAGCTTTGCTCTATTTGGGTCTTTTTCAAAGTTCCCCTCAAAGCTTCACGTGGGTGCCAAACTTCCTCACACTTCACACCCGCCTGAGTGATCTCTCCATCTGTGTCATCATTTGTTGGGGACTGTTTGAGGGTGGGAGGTGCACAGATGTGCTGGCTGTAACATCACAACATGGCAAAGGCTTGTGAATGTTATTTACAACATGAACATACTATTTAACATAAATATTTGTAATAATAACCCTACCTATCATTAACACTAGTATTTAAAAGTTCAGGGTTGGTAAGATTTAAAAAAAAAAATTATACTTACCAAGGCTGCATTTATTTGATCAAACCAAAATAAAAAATAAAATAAAATAGTACAAACAGAAATATTCTAAAATTATTTAAATGACACATCTATTTCAATATATTTTGAAATGTAATTTGTCCCTGTGGTACTATGGAAGCCTATTTCCACCACTGAATAAAAAAAGGTTTTTTATACAATACAAACTGAAAATTTGGACTTTTTTTAAAACAGAATTGTGTGATACAAACTCATAATTATGACTTTTTTACTCAATTTTGTCTTTCTTCTCATAATTGTGATACAAACTTACAATTTTGACTTTTTTTCAGAATTGTGATACAAACTCTTAATTTTGACTTTCTCAGAATTGCGTGATACAAAATCACAGCTTTGAGTTTTTTCTCAGAATTGTGATACAAACTTATAATTTAGACTTTTTTTCTCAGAACTGATACAAACTCACAATTTTTACTTTTTTTTTCTCAGAATTCCATGACAAACTCGCAATTATTACTTTTTTTACTCAGAATTGCATTATACAAACTTGCAATTTTGACTTTTTTTTCTCAGAAGTGTGTGATACAATCAAAAATTTTTGACCTTTTTTCTTATAGAACTGCGTGAATTTATGCGTGCAATTATGACTTTTTTTGTACTCAGAATTACAATTTAGCCTTTGTTTCTCAGAAGTGCATGATACAAACTAAAAATCTGGACTTTTTTTTAGAATTGTTTGACAAACTTGAAATTTTGACTTCCATCTCAGAATTGCATAATACAAACTCATAATTTTGACTTTTTTTTTCTCAAAAATTCAATATTCAAACTCCCAATTTTGATCATTTATTTGATCAAATCAAACCAAAATAAAAAAATTAATAACATAGTACAAACAGAAATATTATGAAATTATTTAAATTACTCTTATCTATTTCAATATATTTTGAAATGTAATTTATCCCTGTGGTACTATGGAAGCCTATTCCCACCACTGAATTAAAAAAAAGGTAATTGCGTCTTTTTATCTCACAATTCTGAGAATTTTCTCAGAATTGCGTGATACAAAGTGAAATTTAGAATTTTTTTTTAAATCAGAATTGCATGATACAAACTCACAATTATGACTTTTTACTCAGAATTTCATGATACAAACTCAAAATGTTGACTTTTTTTTTCAGAATTGCATTATACAAACTCGCAATTTTGACTTTTTTCTCAGAATTGTGTTAAACAAACTCACAATTTTGACTTTTTTCTCAGAATTGCATTATTCAAACTTACTATTTTGACTTTTTTTTCTCAGAATTGCATAATACAAAAGCTGCATTTTCAGCTACTGCTCAAATATTAGAATAATTTCTGCTCAAGAAACATTACTATAAATGTGGAAAACAGAACAACAAAATGTTGCTGCTTAATATTTTTGTGGATATCCAGGTTTTTCAGGATTCTTTGATGAACAGAAATTATAAAGATTTCAAAACATTATAAATGTCTTCACTGTCACTTTTAATGTTGTAATAATAAATAACTAAAAATATATATATTAATTAATATATAATATATATATTAAATGTACTGTTGTTTCAGTTATTTAATTTTTTAAGCATTTAACCTGCATTTAAATTTCATATTGTGTGTGTATATATATATATATATATACACTGTGTATTTTGAAAAGTTGCACGTTCGTCTGTACGTTTTCACTGAGCCGCTTCAGACAGTGCATCAGTTGCACTTCAACGGACGAAAACACACACAATTATGTCAAAATGTGCGGTTTGGGCGAGTTACCTTGTAAACATAGTCTTAAATTAGTTTTAAATGACCATTAAGAGTTGGGAGAAAATCGCGTCAGATTTTAAACATTTTAAAGATACAGCGCTGATTTTAAAGTGAAACCTGCCATTGATGAAAATGAACAAAAGAAAAAGAGAAAACACTCGACTGCTCTAGTCTCTGATTAACTTGTAGCTTGAATAAATATTAATCTGTATAGTTTATGCATATACAATTTATGTAAAGATTGTTTTAAAATCACTTAAATTAAAAGTTGTTATATATTTCAGAGCCTATTAAATGTAAAAAAAAAAATGGAAATCAATTATACTGTAATGATAAATGGCTATAATTAATATGTACAATTGGGGAAAAATGCATTTAATAGATACACCAGTAGCAGTATTGGTATCAATACTACTTAGTAAAAATGATGCCATTAAACGTGTTTAAAATATATTATCTTTACGCTGATTCTACATGAACTTAATACATAAATTGGATGTATTGATTTGACTTAATTCTTACATCTGCCACTTTCATAACATTTTGGCTTTAAATGTGACAGATATAACTGAAGTAAAACTTATATTATCTTAGGCCTACATACCATCACAATTTACAAATCTTCCCTAAAAATGCAATATGTTGCATTGTGTATCTGAAGGGCTAACAGTGTGATAGAGAAGTGGTAGTACTGTGTCTATGCTTTTGGGACCATACCCTTGATGCCTGACTTTTATGACTAACCCACTGACTAACTGAAGGAAAAACTGAGCACTAGCAATACAATAAAGTCTATATTTCATTTATGCAACACAAGAAGCATACAGTATTTCACAAGTGTTAAAAGAGCAGTAAAATAGTGGTCTTTTATTATCTTCAAAAAAGCAGCTGAAAAGCTGTTTAAATGTCTCATATGCTTTATTATAATTCTTCTGGATCAATAAGACTTATATTAGGCAAGTAAAGTGAATTAGTAAATACTCAGGTTTGGCATGTCTTTAAAATAAATCGTATTCACATAATGTCTCTCCTTCTCTCTCACACTCATACGTAAGAGCACATGTTGGGAATGGCCTGCTAAACATCTCCTCACACATTCTCTCTGATTGTGACCCAACCCTGTTACACACTGTATGAAACATGCTGCCGTTGGTTTCTGTGAGGTATGCTGGTTAATGGCACTGGGCTTGGGTATATTTAAAGCACTGCTCAATCTAAATAAAGCCTGGCTGGGCTAAATTTAAAAAGACAGAGCAGAGGAGCATAGTCCAAGCTTAACACAGAAGATAAATCGTGAAAAGTAAATGTAGGTTTTCGGTCTCTCCCGTTCTATTCACAGGCTCTATAATTACAAAGTCTATGGACAGGCTGGGCTGTAATTTAGAGCAGCTGCTTCTGCAGACTAAGAATAATGTACATGCAAAGTCACCGAAAAACGTAGAGACCTGTTCCATCAAAAACCTGGAAATGAGACAGGAATACTAAATATCGCAAGCCAGATTTGAACTAGTGTTGCTGAAATAAACATGGATCACTGTGTAGAAGTGCTAACCACAAACTTTAATCTGATTCCCACTAAATCCCAATAAGGCCCAAGCCACACAGCTAAATTTAACTTCAATATATGCCATTGTGATTGCTTTATACTTGGCTGCTCTTGATCACAACCAATGATAAACCATGAGAAAAGTTGCCCACAAACAGTGACATGGTGCATAAACAGAGTTAAAAGATTTGCATTGATGAAAATAGTGTTATTTTGAGCAATCTATCCCACTTTTCATTTAGTTTTGCCACAAAATGTTTAATCCTCATGGATTTGGCTCACTTAAACAGATAAAATCTGGAAATTTCAAGTTGCTGGTCTTGTTTTTTCGCCAACTATGCATGAGAAACAGGATACTGTGGAAGCCAATTTCCGCCACTAAATAAAAAATTTAAAAAGGTAATTGCGACTTTTATCTTGCAATTCTGACACAACACAAACTCTTTCTGAGTTTCTTTCTCAGAATTGTGTGATACAAGCTCACAATTTTTACTTTTTTTCTCAGAATTGCATGACAAAATCACAATTATGACTTTTTTCTTAGAATTGTGTGATAAAACTTACAATTTTGACTTTTTTTCTCAGAATTGCATGATACAAACTAACAATTCTGACTTTTTTCCTCAAAATTGCGTGATACAAACTCACAATTTTACCTTTTTTCTCTCAGAATTGCATGATACAAACTCACAATTTTGACTTTTTTCTTAGAATTATGTGATACAAACACAATTCACACTTTTTTTCTTTGAACTACGTGATTCAAACTCACAATTTGTAAATTTTTCTTTCTCAGAATTGCGTGACACAAACTCACAATTATGATTTTTTTAGAATTGTATAATACAAACTCACAATTTTCACTTTTTTTCTTAGAATTGCATGACACAAACTCACAATTGACTTTTTCTCAGAACTGCATGATACAAACTCACAATTTTACCTTTTTTCTCAGAATTGCGTGATACAAACTCACAATTTTGACTTTCTTCTTAGAATTGTGTCATACAAACACAATTTACACTTTTTTCTTTGAACTACGTGATTCAAACTCACAATTTGTACATTTTTCTTTCTCAGAATTGCGTGACACAAACTCACAATTATTATTTTTTTTAGAATTGTATAATACAAACTCACAATTTTCACTTTTTTTCTTAGAATTGCATGACACAAACTCACAATTGACTTTTTCTCAGAACTGCATGATACAAACTCACAATTTTACCTTTTTTCTCAGAACTACGTGATTCAAACTCACAATTTGTACTTTTTTTCTCAGAATTGCATGACAAACTCACAATTATGATTTTTATTTAGAATTGTATAATATAAACTCACAATTTTCACTTTTTTCTTAGAACTGCGTAATACAAACTCACAATTTTCACTTTTCTCAGAATTGCGTGATACAAACTCACAATTTTGACTTTTTTTTTTAGAATTGCGTGATACAAACAATTTAGACTCACAACTGACTTTATAACTTGCAATTGCGAGTTTATATTCTTAGAAGAAAAAGTCAGAAAGCAATTCTAACTTACTATAAACTCACAATTCTGAGAAAGAAAGCCAGAATTTCAAGTTTGTACCACAATTCTTAGAAAAAAAGTCAGAAATGTGAGATAAAAAGTCGCAAATACCTTTTTTAAATTCTTTATTCAGTGGCAGAAACAAGCTTCCATAGGATAGGGATAGGAGTTTTAGCACACAATATCTTATATCCTATGACTGTGATTCAAGTGTGAAAACATATATGCCACGTTAACTTTTTTGTGTGTATGTATATGCCTCCAATGTGACAAATTTTGTATTGTAAACCTATTTGTATTGTATAACCTAAATTTCATTGGCTCATTACAAGTGATTCCCCTTCATACAAACTGCAGTCGTATAAGGGTTTATATATATATATAAAACAGGCACTGAAGAATATAAATGCACTGCAGGCAAAACATGCCATTAGCATGAAAAACACTTTAAAAGAGAGCTCATTTTAAAAGTTAAAGCGCATAGGAGCTGTATGTAGTCAGAGGAGAAATGCAGAGAGGTGCTCAGGGGGTCAGCCGGTTGTCGGACGTCCTCCGGATCTCTGGAAAAAGCTAGGAAATGGTTGAAACCTCTGTGGAACACTAAAAAACCTGGATACAGTCAAGGCTAAATATGCAGTGGAACGTGCTCAGGTGATCGTGTGGGGACATTTTAAGAGCTTACTGGTATTTCTATCAGATTGTTGAAGAAAAAAACAAGCTTTTGTTCACTGTAAATCATAATATGAGAAAAGTCTAAAGATATAACTATTAGAGTAACAGGGCAAGGCAAAACTAACAGTTTAAAGGCCACATTTGCAGGCATAGTATAAAAGCGACAAAGGGAAAGAAAGAGAGAAATATGGAGAAAAAGAGGAGGCCACACAATCCGCAGCCGTTGGCTACAACAGGATCGCTTGAGCCAGACCATCTGCTATAGATTATAACGATTCATCTGAGAAAGCATGAGAGAGGGAGGGGAAATAAAGACATAAGGGGACGTCACACCAACTCAAAGACACATTCAAAGAAAGATCGGCGATGAATGAGTGAGTGAGCTAGTGAATGAGCAGCCGAGCGAAAGAGTGAATCAATGATTTATGTTTGAATGAGTGAGTGAGGAATCAGTGATTGATTAAGTAGGTAAGACACAGCTTTTTTAAACACTGATAATAGTAATACAAAGTTTCTTGAGCACCAAATCAGCAGATTAGAATGATTTCTCAGGGTCATATGACACTGAAAACTAGTGTATTGATAGTGAAAATTCAGCTTTCAGTTTTCACGGAATTAAATTACATTTTAATCGTATATTAAAATAGAAAACAGTTTTTTAAATTGTAATAATATGTCAAATAAGTTCAGCCTTGGTAATTATTCCAACTTTTGACAGAAGAAATGTACTCATATTGTGAAGTGTTTGGCCACCCCAAGCCTAAATAGTTTCATTAGTTTTACAGCTATATATATATATATATATATATATATATATATATATATATTTTTTTTTTTTTTATTAGTTTGGCTGTACTGCTCAGTAACTTGCAAAACAGTCTGTAAAATCAACATGAAAAAGAATCGATAAAGTTCTGTTATGACATTTTTGCCACTTAATGAAATCAGTCAGTGAATGAGTGAATCAGAAAGCAGTGTTGGGAAGTAACTAGTGACATGTAACAGCATTACGTAACTGAATTAGAAAATAAATGTAACTGTAATCTGTAACAGTACTGAGAAAAAATGTACTTATGAAAATGTTAATGATTACAAAAGGGACAATCTGGGGTTACAATTTTTTTTGTTATGATTTTGAATCTGTGTTCTCAGAATGATCTCAAAGTAAAAAAAGGTGCTGAAGTCTTTTAGTGTTTTTTTTTTGGCAACTTGGTTTGATTGCTTCTATTTTCCCTTACAAATCATTTTCGATAAAAGTGTCTGGTAAAAGAATGTATAATGTATCATCTATAAATGTAATCTTAGAAAAGTAATAAAAATGTAATCAGTTACATTACTTTAATTACTGTAATAAATTAGTTGAATTTAATCAGTTCCAATCTGAAAGTTCAATCTGGAAATGCTTGATGTAATCACCTTAATCAGAATAGAAATGCCCAGACTGATTGAAATTTCAATCAAGTTGAGAGGAGTGGGGTGTCACATGACCTGCAGAAATCATTCTAATCTGCTGATTTGGTGCTCAAAAACTTGTTTTTATTATTATTAATGTTTAAAACAGCTGTGGTGCTTCATATTTTTGTGGAAATTATGGTTTCGCTCTCACATTCACCCACTGACTTCTAATCCATTCGTTATGTATGTAAACACTTGACTGGATTGAAAAGTGAAACTAGAAAGTTCTGCACACATACGTGCAATAACGTGAAATGATGCACAGAAATGCCACACATAATGACACAATTTTGTTGTTGAATATAATAAACGACCATTGAGTCAATCTGAAATTCTCTTTCCACTCATTCGTGCAGTGATGCAGGATAACACTGTGCCAAAAGTGCTTGCTTCATTTTGGGCACAGGAATCGCTGTTTTTACTGCTTGATTGATATAAACATCATTACACAAAGCTTAATGTTGTCTCCTAATTAGGACCCAAAATACATAAAAAAGTTTTTTAAAGGAGACCTATTATGGCCCTTTTTACAAAACGTAATACAGGTCTCAGGTGTCCCCCAAATGTGTCTGTGAAGTTTTATCTCAAAACACCTCACTGATCATCTATTATATCATTTTGAAAATGCCTATTTTGAGTGAAAGCAGAAACATGCTGATTTCGTGCATCTCTTTAAATGCAAATGAGCTGCAAGTTTTCGATTATCACGTCTATCGCACTGAAATCATGCTTTTTAAACCATATTAGTTTCAACTTTTGATATAGCGTTTTCTGAGCTCACACATCCAAAGCACACATACAGAAAGCAGCTGTCACACGGCATGTGAGTACTAAATTAGGTTCTCTTTCATGTCTTATTGCACTTAAACTGTCAACTACATACAAGTTTATGTTAAAAACACACATGAGTTACAAAAACAGTTGGTCATGTCTGTGAAGGTTGCAGAGAAAGGCTTACTAAAAAAACACTGGGTTGTTCTTTTTTACGTTTTCTGGGTTGGTAGATACATTGGGGACCCGATTATAGCACTGAAACTGGGAAAAGTCTAATATATATCACCTTTAAAAACAAAGAAAAGGAGAATGGTTATTTTGCAAAAACAGCAGGAAACTCTGTATACGTGATGCGATCTGGGAAAACCTGTTGGATGTAGTGCTGAGACATTTTCAGGAAATTTGAAAAATAGGTTAAATGTCACTTTTTGTCAAAATTAGGTTTTCATTTGATTATTATCCTATAACATCTTGTTTATCATCTTGGCAAAATTCACTTTAGTGCAGAAAAATAGCGATTTACTGCAGCAAGCAGAAATGACTGTGTCTTTCTCTTATGTTAAGAACGCGCTGCGGAGGTGTTTTCTCTAACACCACAAAAACAGTTATCACCTATCAAAATAAACCATTTAGCATATTTAATAAAGGTGTATCAATGCACATTCCCTGCCAGTCCTGTGTAAACTACAACACACAAATTTGTATTTATTTATTTATTTTTTAATATCGTGAGATGGCGGACTGCAAGAGAACAACGCAGCCTGAAATACTGTAGCTGCTCACTTCAATGATCTTAATTTAATCTGCTCAATCTTGGTGATGTCAGTGCCCTAAACAAAGTTATAATGGACGATTTTAAATCCAGAGATGAAGGATCAAATGATGAAGTTACTAAAGAGGAGTCTAATGACAGTCTGTTATATGCACAGGTGCGCAAACAGTTGCGCTGTGCTCGCTTTTCTAAATGTGAACTACAAGGTACACTATTCGTGCTATCTAAACATACAAGTGGTGATCAAAAGTTCAGACTATGCCCATGATAAACAATGGAAAACAGACATTAGTCTGTTTGTGTAATGATGCAGTATAACGCTCAATCCTGACTTGACAGTCAGCTCTTGTTAAACCCGTGAAGTGAAAGTAAAACCTGTTTTCTGAAAATCATAGCTAACAGCCAACTTAAGACAGCCATAACTTTTGTTACGTTCAAGCTATGGACAAAATAAAAACAGTTTTGGAAAGGGCCTAAACTTTCATATGGTATGAAAACCTAAAAAAGGTCCATTTTCACCATGTTGGGTTTTTACTAGATCGCATCACATATTTGTGCAGTGTGCGCTTGTCAAAAGATTAAATCTGATTTGAAGTGAAGTGAATTTGAGTGAATTTGCAAGTAAGTGAATGAGTGAAGGAATGAATTAAGTGAATGAGTGGCTGTCATTAAGTTAGTATTAAATATTATGTGAACGAGTGACCTAGTTAGTGACTGGTGAGCGAGGGAGTGTGTGAACAGGCGCTTGAGTGAGTGAGTTCAGACAGGAACTGGGTGTGCGAGTTATAAAAAGCGTCTGGCGGTGAGCACTACTCATTATAGTACCTTTAAAAACAGCAACTGTACAATGTAGACAACAAAAGTCCTCAGTCATCCATCAAAATGTGTGTCAAGCTTGCTGAGATTTCTTATAAGTTGTAATGCCATTAGGGCTGTGTGAATCTGTGATTATATTTGAACCACAGCAGAAATACTTTCTTGACAAAAAACCGCTTGTGGTTCAGTAATTTACTCATAAACATCTTTACTGGACATGAAAACCACATTCACATGAACACATCACAATGGACATTAATCCAATGCAGGCTGCTTCACATACACATCGGATTTGGAGGTTCGTTGTATTAAAATGAGTACAATAACAGCCTCTAGCAATGTCTTTGGTTAGCGTAAACATACGAATGCTCACACACAGTGCAACAGACGTGCGCTCACGCTCAGTATGCGTGGCGTCTCTGTTTCATGTCCGCTCCGCTAAAGCTTTATTAGGTTGTAAAGGCAGTGAGAGCTTGTCAGAAATCTTTTTTTTAATCCTCCTGATTTCGACACTGAGCATCGCCAGCATTCCTTATGAAATCACTCTTTCCATTTGTTCACCTCGTACCATGTGATCCAGCAGTGAGAGACCAGACAGGTGAGAAGTGTAGAGGGAAGAAAAGAAGAAGAAAGGGAAAGATGAAGAGAGGTAATAAGGTGATTGCTGCTTATAGCTGCTCGACTGTTATTTATGTTGATGCCTGTGTAGTTTAGGGATGGGTAGGTCATCCAACAACTTAGCTTTAATATTTTAGTGGCATCGCTTTAAAGCATAAAAGACTTTGAGACACTATTTTGTTTAAATTTACGAATTGACAAATTAGTTGTTAAACAATTAGCAGAAGCTGAGACAACAGTTGCCAGACAACAAGATATACCTTGTAACAAATCCACTGCCTTGAACAAAAAATTACAGTAATGGCTGTTTAGTGTTCATATCTACTGTTAACATTTTGAATGAAATGCAGAACTGCACCTAAATGGTGTCTTTTGAACTTGATCCCTAATTAACTTAATTATAAAGGGCTTCCTTAAAGGGATAGTTCACCCAAAAATGAAAATTACCCCATGATTTACTCCAGTGTCTTAGTCTTTTGACTAAAATGCCATTTAGTTTTAGTCACATTAAAGTCATTTGAATTGTTTTAGTGTAAGTCTAGTTTTAGTCAACTAAATATCACAAGATTTTAGTCAACGAAATCTACAGTAGATTTAGTCGGCTAAAATCGAATAGGTTTATTTATAGTGTAATGCATTTATGAAGCATTTTTCCATTTTACCAAGTATAGGTTTTATCATGATTGAACTGCTGTGACACGCAACATGCCTTTAGATTAAAGTTAAATGAAACAACTTCTCATAAAGAAACAAAACCATGGTCTTCTTTTCATAAAATGCCAATGGTTATACAAGCTAATTATGCATTCTTTATAACAACTTGTTTTCCACATTCTTCACTCTTTCAAGCAGACATATTTATTTATAGAAGTAATTTTAGATTTGTCTGTATTAGGGATACTGAAGCGATAAAGTCAAGAGCAGTAAGTGATTTTCTGTCTATCTTTTCTTGCTTGATTAGCATCAGTGCCACAGACAATAGCAACTAAATTAGGCTGCTGTCCCTTTAAAACCAAATGCACGGATGCAATGTACTGCTACACATTTGATATTCTACAAACTGTTTGTTTACATAAAATGTAACCAAGTGTGTTTACATGAATACCCGTCAAAATGGATAATTCAACATCATTTTGTATGCATCTCTCCGTTTATGAGATGCAAAAGAGTACTTGTGTGCTGTGTGAGAGGGGCTCCTTCAGTGCCTGTCATTCAAAACGAGTTTTTGTTTTGTTATTGTATCATTTTTGTAGGCGAAAAAATGTTGTTGAGGAAAATTATGGCGAAAATTATTTGTCAACGAAATTATCATTGATTTACTTACCCTTAAGCCATTCTGGGTGTGATTTATTTTGTACTTTTAATTCTCAACCTGTGTTTTGTTTTGCTCCCTTCTCTGTGCTTCTGCATTCGTCACTTCTCACCAGAGTTTACGCTTACGTCCAACGCCATCTACTCAAACGCCACTTTCTCATGAATGTGTACAACAGTTAGTAAAAGCAAGAGATTACGGTTTATAAAGTTTTAAATATAAAATTTTCTCATACAAATGCATCAATTCACTTCAAAAGGCCTTTATTAACCCCCAGAGCTGTGTAGAGTACTTTTTATGATGAACAGATGCACTTTAATGGACTTCAAAATTTTCACTGCCATTCACTGCCATTATAAAGCACGGTAGAGCCAGGAAATGTTTTAATATAACTCTGATGTACACTTCTGAAAGAAGAAAGTCGTACACACCTAGGATGACTTGAGGATGAGTAAATCATGGGGTAATTTCATTTTTGAGTGAACTGTTTCTTTAAGAACAAATTGTTGACTAGTCATTCAAACAAACAGTTGATTTTCTTGCTCTGATCACAGAGGGAATTTACCGTGGGAAGTGGTGACATCCTCCAAAAAAAAAACAATTTATAAGCTTATAATTCATTCTGTAATGTTTAACTGTTGTTGAATCATTCTACCTAACAAGACATTGGCTAAAACACAACACAGAGACCATTATCTTAAACAGTCTTATCACAGTACTCTATCACAGATGCAGTGACAGATTATTGATCCAGTGATTCAGCTCACATACATTACTCATGAAACACTGGCCTAACACTAATGCTTCTGTTCTGGACTGTCCCACGCACAGGAAGCCAGTGTCCCAGGATTAATTAGACAATCACTCAAACCATGACCAACGGAAATTAAAATGTCAGAATAATGTGTAGTATAGGGACATACTGGAAGTCAGTGGCTACTGTCAACTGTTTGGTTGCCAACGTTCTTCAAAATATCTTCTTTTGTGTTCAGCAGGAGAAAGAAACTTGTACAAGGTTTGGAACATTAAGTGGAGGAAGAGTAAATGATGACAGAGTTTTCATTTTGGGGCAAATGATCCTTTTTTAGCATGTTTCTGGATTTAGTCTTTTAGCAGGTTCCTTTCATTTAGCCTAATGGTCTTTGTACAAAGACTCATTTCCATCAACAAACATCACCGAAATAAACATCCCTCACAAAACCATAAAAAGCCAGCAAAACAAACCTTAGTCTCTATAGTTACATGCATGCCAGCATGGTTTTGATTTGGAAGGCTTTAAAAATGCTGTAAAAGAACAATGAAAAAAGAAACGACCGCTCATTTAAATAATTTGCTTCTTTGAGAGAATTACGCTGTATATGAGTTTCTTGTTTATTTATTGGAAGCCTTTGTTTAGTAGGGTTATGACAGACTGCAAAGGTTAGCAGATCTTATGTAATGGTCAAAAGTATGGTGAGCTGTCAAATGTGGGTTAGCTGATGAATAACGTGTGTAACGTGGTGTGTGAAATCCAATGCTACGATGAACTCCTTGCTGTTCTTTTTTTTAACAGCAGATACTCTCCAAAAACATGCTGTATTGGTTAACTTGTCTACATGCCATCTGTATCCATTTTTGATCGTTTTCCCATGGAAATTTGGCAGACAGATGCATCCTCGACTGAGTCGTAGCATCTGCGCACACACGCCAAATAAGCTCCTTGTTAAACCAAATCATCTTTCCCTTCTCAAAAGACCTCAAGGCTTATGGTTCCAACATTCAGAACCACTTTTCTTTTGGCGCAAAGCTCTCAATGTTTCAGAGCTGAAAAGGGATGTAAGGGATGATGCAAACCAAAATGGATTTCCATGGTTAGTGCTGGCAGTTCTGAACTCTGGGGTTCTTGTGTAACACGGCTCAACGAAAGACAAAACCGCAAACACAGCAGCAAAAAAAAAAGTGGTGTTTGAAAGTTTTCCTCCAACATATTAAGAAACATTTCTGTTCCGTTTAAGAAATATAAAGGGATGATTCTGGTCAGATAAATGTCTCCGGAAAAATTTACGCATCAATCAAACCTTAATGTGCAGAATAAACACTCACAAATGACCTGAAATATGTAGGAAATCTCATCAGTCTCTCTTCACATGCATAACACTGTTTTAAATTCCCACTTGCCATGAAAGATGAAAATTGAAAGCTTAAAAAATTTGATTTCCAAAACCATTAGACATTCTAGCATATATATCGTAAATTAGGCCTAAAATACTAACGAGACAGGAACATTACCAGTCAAAGTTTTTAATGTTTTTAAAGAAGTCTCTTCAGCTCAAAGAGCCTGTATGTACTTAATCCAAAGTACAGCAAAAACAGTACAATATTAAAATATTTGTACTATTTAAAACAACTGTTTTCCATTTTAAAAATGTAATTTATTCCTGTCATTTCAAAATTTGAATTTTTAGCATCATTACTCCAGTCACGTTCCTTCAGAAATCATTCTAATATTCTTATATGCTGCTCAAAAAACATGTATTATTATTGTTCAGGTTATTATTTTAGGTTTCTCTGATGAATAGGAAGTTCAGAAGAACAGCATTTATCTGAAATATAAATCTTTTGTAACATTATAAATGTCTTTATCATCATTTTTGATCAATTTAAAGCATCCTTGCTAAATAAAAGTATTCATTTCTAACCACCCCCCTTGATTACAAGCGTAAAGTGTATAATGTTACAAAAGCTTTTTATTCCCGATAAATGCTCTGGATAAATCTTTGAATCTTTCTATACATTAAAGAACCCTGAAAAAATGTACTCAACTATTTTAAATATTGATAATAATTAAAAATGTTTCTTGAAAAGCAAATCACTTATTATAATGATTTCTGAAGACACTAAAGATAATACATGCAAGCTTGGTGAGCAGAAGAGACTTATTTAAAAACATGAAAAATCTTACTGTTCAGAAACTTTTGACTTTTGTAGTGTGTGACTATAATTTTTTTAGGACATTTACTTTTTGCCACCAGCTTGGTGCTGAATCTGCCAGGCCAACTTAGGCCATAAATATTAATTTATTATGTTAATTACATTCAGTCTAACTAATTTGCTGAATGCCAGATGATGGTTGATGAGTCTGAAATTTGTGCAGTATTTTCAGCTTGATCCTAAAGTCATTGTTGTACTATTTTTTTTCTTGGCACCTTAGACCTGCAGAATAAAATTCTTCAAATATGCTAATCTTCCAAGCATATTCAATAACTTGTATAAACACAAAATGTACACAAGCACCTGCACTCGTTAATGAACATCAAAATGAACAGGATGAGGACTTATGTTTTCCTACCAGCTGATGCGTGAGGACGATCCGGATGAGCGGCTCAGTGGAAAGGTTGAGTGACAAGGCAGGAGAGGGCTCCACCTTCAGAGATATAAGATGACTAGCCATCTGGATCTTATGATCTTTAAAATCCACCGCCTCGTTTATGCTGCAGAGACAGACAGAGACGGTCAGTTAGTGTCCACACTTCAACTACTGTACAAACTCTACATAATGAGCTAATAAATGATGCTAATGACAGCTATCTGCAAATAACTAATATTGTACCAATAATAACAAGTAATGGAAGTATTAAGATAATAATAATCACATCTAAAGAGAAAAACAGCAAGATTGTGATTTTGTTTTTAGAGAACAGCTCACTAAACAAGAGGTAGTTACATTATTCAGTTACACTGTCAGTTTTTGCTCTGCCAATGAGAAGCCACAGCAAAATCAGCTGTTCTGCATTTCAGAGGAACAGTGGCATTTGTTTTGTTCCTGTGTTAATCCGTGTTTCTATATATATCTGTTGAACTATGAGTCAGTAACTCACTTACTTGTTTCCTTAATGGATGAATCTGTGTTTTTAAGTCAAGTTACCTTTATTTAGGGATTCACAAGCTTGCAATTAGATATAATTTTCGATCTGACTTAATATAGATTATTCTGGATATATATAAGGTACAGTACATGCCAGATTTTCTCAAGAAAAAAATCTCTGAACTGTTAAGGCTGTAATAAAAAACTTGACCAATTTGTTCAAACATAAATGAAACACTGAAGAACAGTAAAAATTATAATAATTATATGGTGCATACATATATAGAAATGTCTTGCGCAGTTGAAACACTGATTGAACGATTACATGAGACAGGATACTGATTTTGATAAGTTAAATGCTTTTGTTTAACATACCTTCAGATGTTTATTCATGTTTATTTCACGCTGAAACTGGTTTTAAAGCAGAGGAGATGATCAGTGGCACTTCTCTTTAACCAAGGCACTACAGTGATCTGTCACTCCACATTAAACAGTGCCAAAATGGTATTTATAGTTTGAATACTGTATTAAAATGGAAATAATTTTCAATCTGAGACTTTGTTTCATATCAAAAGTAACAAAGCACAAAGCTTATTGTGATTTATTGGATGGGAGGTGCACTACAATGGTTCATTAACTGAAAACTGGCTTGACTAATCTATCTTGGGATTTATGAATTTATATTGTTTTGTAAAATGAGAATCAATATAAATAAAATTTAAATTGAGAAATCCCTATATTTTTTTGTTACCCAGCCCTTTATTTTTCTAGCGCTTTATATAATCGAGATTGTTTCAAAGCAGCTCCATAGTAATTATGCTCTATATAGTTAGTTATAGTTATATTTAGTACATCATGCAATTTTGGATGCATTCATGCACTTGTTTTGTTAAATGAATGTGCTTTTGAACAAATTAGCTGAACAAATGATTCAATGACTCACTTATAATGGCAGTCTTTTGTCGCCACCAACTGCTGTAAGGATGTAACACACTACTAAGACTGATAGCGCATATAACGTTTGTATCAATTTTATTTTAGGTTCTCATTAAAGCTTAAAAGTCAACATAAATTTACCCTCGAGCAGCCCTCAGCTCTGTTGGCCAGTTCAGTTACATAAAAGGCCAGCTAAGTTTCAGAGCTGTGCTAAAAAAAAATTAATTGAGATAAGCAGTGATCATGGCCGTGTTAAGATATAAAGAGAGTGTTATCAGGCGACTTAATGGTTGGGAGTATCAGACGCAGAGTCCCAGATGAGAGAGAACCACAGTGATAAAGACATGCTCGCAAGAACATGATGTACAACAGGAAACACACACACAAACACACACTTTACCTCGTTTGTAGCGGGCTGATTTTTTTGTAGTAGTTGTGCATTTTGTGGTAGAAAAGTCCCACGATCGTGGTTTGAGCTGAATGGGGAAACAAACAAATACACAAATATTAACATTTAAACACACACATGCATGTGTGTTGAAGAATGTGGTGGGCTGCCGTTGAAATACTCAAAGAGAAAAGACTCATTATCACAGACACTGCATGCACTCCTCTCACTGCGGCTCTAATGGGAAAGATGTGTGTTCACAAACACACGCGAGATGAGTGCGATGTGGGACCACCACGTGTGTGAGGAGGAAATATGTTACACTCTACTTCAAAAAAATTTCAACCATTAAATGATAAGCACACAGGGCCATTTCCCTTTGAGTTCAACTCCAGTATTAACATGAAAACACAATCGTTATTATTACAATTTGACAGAGGAAATTGAGTAAGTAACCTTGTTAAATAAGTGTTGTGGACCATCGGATATTGCAATATAATTTCATCAGGGTCTGAATTACAGCCGCACAATTAATTGCATAAATAATTTACATTATGACTGGGATCAAAGTATCATTTACAGTCTTACATTTAATTATACAGCCATTTGCAACATGCTTTTTTCACAGAATTCGAGCACAGAACCCACTCACAGAGGCATTTCAATTAGTCTACGCCAATTATTAACAAGAACCAGTTTAACGCAACCTGATCCAGTGATTTTATTTCGTTTTTTTTTGGTATAGACCAATTTGGAGTAGATGTTACTGTTACATCACTTGCAGCTTTGTGTGCATTGTGGTGGCAGAAAAACACCGGAGACAAGTGGAGGGAAATGGGTAAAATCCATGGAACGAGAAAAAAAATGTTTTGTTGTGCCTTTGGATGTCAGAATTGGAATGCAAATCATTTTTATAGAAAACTGTCGTCAAAGATGTCATTTGAAGCTAAATGCAGACATTTTAACAGATTTATAGATGAACAGGTCTACATAATATTCACAAAATGCTTTTCATATAGGACATATTATATTAACCCTACAGCTACAGCATGAAATACGATTTAAACCTATAACATTTTACATTTACCTGTTTTATCTCACAATTCTGACTTTTTTTTTTTTCAAGTTTATATGTTGTATGTCAGACTTCATAACTCAATTTAACTCAACAATAGTGAGTTTGTCAATTCTGAGGAAAAAAAAGAAGTGTGGGATATAAACTCATGTTTTTAAACCGAGGATAAAAGAGAGATTATCGGAATTGTGAGATATAATCTTGGAATTGCAAGAATAAAGTCTGAATTTTGAAATATAAACTCAAATTTCAGGTTCCACAGACTGCAGCTTGAAAACTGTCATTTTCTGCCACCCAAAAAACAAACAAACAAAAAAAACGTCATCACTGTTTGCAAATGCAGAATTAGTCTATATGGGTTTATTAACTGATGTCTAAACAAGGAATAAAATGATTCAGCAACTTGAGCTAAAAGAAAGAAAAAAATCAAGCAAGCAGTTGCCCCACACAATATCAATATTTACAATTAAATATTATTTAAATGAACAAATAGAATCAAATATTAATTTTATATTTTCATTTTAATTTGAGTTTTGGTTTCAGCAATTTAATGTGCTTTTCTTTTATTCATTACTTTTCTCTATTTAGTTTTTATTTCATTTACTTTAACAAACTTTTTTTTATCTAGTAGTTTTTATCTAATATTTATAATTTATTTCAGCTGTATTTCAACTAAGAAAATCAGTTTTTAATAGTTTTAATAGTTTAATTTAACCATTACCGTATCAAATAAATAAATAAACCAGGATTTTTGGTTAATTTGAATTATAACCTGCTTTTGAAGCACCATAGTGATGCATGTTTGCAGTTCTGGTTACTTTGAAACAGGCTGAGAACTGTTGCAACTTATTAGTGTTTTTACAGGTGTTAATGGGCCGAATATGCAATATCACCACCTCCCAACTAACTCCTCTGAGTTGGGCTTCAGATGAGCTGTGGGCCAATAACCTCACAAACCAAGGGGCAAAATCTCTCTACAAATGTTTTTATTAAGACTAAAAGAAACTTGGCCCAGCGGAAATACAGAGCCATTCAATGCGCTCCTTCTCTCGCGGTCTTTAATTGGCGTATAAAAGCTCTGCTAGGTTCTGTTAATGAAGTGTACCATATGTCCGGCTGAACAGCAGAAGCGGTTCAGTGGCACGTTAATGCCAGTGCTAGCGTTTATGTGCCATTTCTGATAATAGAGCTTTAATAGATTATTAAAACTGTTTATAATGAACAGAGCGGGGCTCAGGTTCAGCACCGTGCCAGAGGAGCTGAGGGGAGCTGACCCCCAAATGGTGTCAAACAAACAAAACGTTTAATGCCCTCATAATTACCGCCGCCACATGGGAAACATTGCAACACTCGCTCTTCAACTATTGCTCGCATTTATATGCAAAAGAGGGCCAAACGCACACACTTTCTCTGTTTTTAATGAAACTCTCCTTGAGGCCCTTGTGTGATTGACAGTTTTCGTCAGCGAGCAGCAGGAAATCATCAGAGTTGATTGCATTGTCCTTTTCAGCCATAAACAACAAATAAACAGACAACAAATAAATGTCCCTCATATGAAAAAAACATGTTCTTTTACCCCAGCCTGAGGTGTCCAAAGCAAAAGTGTGTGTGCATTTACTCACAATCAGGGTTTAAATGGGGTAGGAACGATTCAGAACAACAACCTTCTATTCAAAAAAGAAAATATGATTGGCAGTTTGTTTAGCAGTCCATTCCATTTCATATGTGTATGCTCCAGTTCAGGTTTTGTTTGTTCCATTATGCACATTATGGCTAAATTGTGGTTAAGCGAGTGGAAAAGCATTAAAGTTTGCTACTTTAAGCATGATTTATCCCATTAGTCAGTGCCGGATAGCATAGGCGACATAGACAGGCACTGTTCTCCCGGGTGGCACAGAATAACCTGCACTCCGGTCTGGTGAAATCACAAAAAAAATCTAATCAAATGTGCCTACCCTTGTAATAAACATTCATTAACATAAATCTGCAGGATCAAGACATGGATCAACACCAGACTTTAGGGTTTTGCAGATACTCACACTGCATCATGAGGGCCTCCCCTGGAACTGAGATGTAACTCTTTCCTTGTGGAGGGAACCGGTAGCTTTGCATATTGTAGTTCTGAGGGATCTTCATTAGAGAGTAATCTAGATGCATTTAAAAAAAGAAGAAGGTTGGGTCACTGTTCACAGTACGTATGCTGTTGGTTTGTTACTGCATCACTTCCTAGAAAGTCAAAAGGCCCAGGATCTTGGTGCCAAGTCTGTGGTACTAAGTACTGACTGTATTTGGAAATGTGCACCATCTGAAAGCCAGCTTGTTACAAAATTTTACACATATTACTCTGTGACAAGCAGCTACACTTGTGCACATTTTAGAGCAATTATTTGTGAGGTATTAATGTAAACTCAGTCTGTACTGTTTACTTAAATACTTAATTTTATTACAGACCTTTTAAATGTCTTAAGTAATTGTGTGATTAACTTGAAACCATTTTTACTTAATTGAAACAAATACTTTGTTTTATCAAAGATGAGAGCAAAAACATTTATAATAACATGCATGATTTACAGTATATTTTAAATAAAAGCATTACATCGTCAGATAATCCTGAAAAAAAAAGTGTCATGGGTTCCACAAAAATATTAAGCACCACAACCAGCATATTATAATTATCATGGATCATATAAGAAAATTCAGCTTTGCCATCACATAAATAAATTAAAATATACTGAATGAAGACTTGTATTGCTCAATATTATGCAAATTATGTCTTTTACTGAAATATGTAGTAGAAAACCAATGCAAGAGTTACGTTATTTAAAAAATCCACATTGTTTTATGCATATTTTGGAATATGGAGGACATCATTATTTCGATGATGTAAAATGGGCGAGCTTGTTGCTACTTTTACCACACAACACAGAAAATAAAATACTGATACAATGCCACATTGTGCGGATTTTGGTTGCAATTTTTTAGCCGAAGGGCAACAAGAGAAGCAATGTAATTCTTCACTGCTTAGAAGAATAAGAAGAGGAAAAAAGGAATGGGAAGATGCCAGTTGATGAATAAAGCTTCCTAAAGACCTGCGTCTTTGTTCTCTCCACTTTAGCCCTGATGCCTCTGAAGCTTTTTAGTAGACCACAGCTTACAAACTGCAGAGACAAAAAAAAAACGCAAGATGCCATCCTGGCAGGATGTAAAGTTGCCGTCATTTGTTTAGAGTACATGTGGGGAAAAATCAATAGTGCAGCATTTTGTTTAAGCCTACACTTATATCCATCGCCATCTGTAAGCTCTTTCAGTAGCTGTGGTCATTGTATCAGTATTTTATTTTCCAAATGCTTATTCCAAGTTGTGTTCTGGTAAAAATATCAACAGGTAGAAGCAGTAGCTCACCGAGTGCAACCATTTTACATCATCGAAATATTGGCGCCATCCATAGTCCAAAATATGTATAAAAATAATGTAAAATAATGTAAATCTTTCATGGGTTTGCTACTACATACTTCAGTAAGAGATATTGTTTTCATTATATTAAGCCACACAAGTCTTAATACTTAGTCTTAAAATCTCTGTAAAATCTCTGTAAAAATCTACGTCTTGGTAAGTGTCCTAGCAGACATAGCTGCCTGAACATAGTGCACTGTATCAGTGCATTCTTTTAAAGTGACAGCACTTTCTTAATATTAATCAAACAGCAACAACAAGAAAATAACTCACTGCTCTTGGTTGAATAGCTTTTGTAGCTTTAATAAAGATGAATCTTTAATTTATACAGTCAAATATGCAATGTTATTTTACATTTGATTACTATTTCATTTCTGTACCTAAAAACTAATGTTAGACCTATCTAAAAACCTGAAAAGCACTGTTTATTTTATTTGTATCTTTACTCTATTGTATATATTCATGCTGTTGCTTGTAGTTAGATTATTTGTTCTCATTTTATTTATTTTTATTTCACAGTATAGTTTTTTCCCTAAACATAGCACATACTGAACCGTACTGAAACCGTGACTGTAAAACTGTGATACAAACCAAACCATGAGTAAGTTGAACCATTGCACCCTTATTTTTTACTGTATTTAAAGAAAAAAAATGCAGCCTTGATTATCTGGTACAGTACATGCTTTTAAAGGTTGGTATGAGACAATGCTATTACAGGGTGCCATTCGAATAATATCATGGAAAGTCTTTTCTCAACATCTTCTCTTGTTTTTGAGTGATTCATCGTTCTCTCTCTCTCTTTTTTTATCTGTGATCGTGTTTATTTATGCTTTATTCACTGACTGCAAAAGTGAAGTTCAATAATAGCTCAAGAAACCCAAAACTTTTTCAAGTGACTTCTGATGCTCACACACGACGGTCTTATCATAGCAAAGGGAGGATCAGAGACAGAGTTGACTCTAAAGCATGAAATCTCTGAGGGACTTATTATGTTGAATCTGCACAGAGCAGATCAAGATATGTTACGACCCATATCTAATTCATTTCATGTTACCTTTTTTTTTTAAAAGACACGATAGACATTTGTTAATTAGGGGCACTTCTGACTAGTTAAAATCAATACAAATGAAACTTGTTCCAACTGTTTCTCGTGTTAAAACACACATCTTGGAATTAATTTCAGTAAATTAACTTCTGAATAAAAAATGTAACAAAAAAGCAACAAACCTAGAAACAGGATGAAGTAACTAAAGAAACATAATAGAATGCAGCTGTGAAATATGTCTATTTAGCATTTTCAAGTCATGTTTCTTGTCTCAAACCTCAAATTTCTTCAGTCAGGCCTAATTGTACATTGTGACACACACCCTGTTCCTATGAGAACATCCTATGAGCATACTTGGACATACTCCACATACTTCTAGCCAGTCATGTATGTAGATGAAGGGGAGGAAGTGTGAATTTCTAGGAACAGATCTTCTAGAAAAGGAAGTCTGAAGAAGTGTTTTGGAGTGTGTGCTGACCTGCTACAGAGCTCTTGCCTCCGATAGCCAAAGGAGCCTCTGCGTCTGAGCCGGACCGAAGCTTTGAGGCCATATGCACCATCACTTTATCCACGGTCTCCACCAGCCCACTGACCACTGGACTCCACTGTTTACCACAACAAAAGTCCAAAGTATATTACGGCTCTTTGAGGTTACACAACTAAAAAATGTGTAGTAACTTAAGCTACATTTAACACATTTTTGTTTGAATTCTTTCAGTTTTAGATATTTTCCCACAAAAGTATACTACGTATGAATGAATGGACTGATAAAATCTTTCTATCTTTCCAATCATCAATCTATCCATTAAACGTACCTCATCATTTTCTCTCCAGTCACTGGCAGTTATGACCTCATCCACACTCTTCAGTAGAGACTGAAACACGCAGAGCAGAATAAGGCATAGTTAAAAATGTGCGTGTGTTTGTGTTAAGTCCAGAAGAAACAGTGAAGATGCTTCTGTTTTTCTCATTGTAATATAAACTACTGTTCAAAATTTTGAGCTCAGTAAGATTTGTAAAAAAATATGTTTGTAAGAAGTGTCTTATGATTAAAATACTCTAAAAACAGCAATATTGCAAAATATTATAACAATTTAAAATAACAGTTTTTTGTTGTAATAAATATTAAAATGTAATTTAAAAGCATTTTAAAGCATTTATTTAAAATAACATTAGAAATGTATTTACTGTCACTATTGATACTACTGATGAGTTGAATTTGTCTTTGCTAAAAAAGTATAATTTCTTTCATTAAAAAAACAAACTGTATTTACTATAAATCCTGAATTTTAAACAGTAGCATATTTTTTATAAGTTAATACAATACTTTCACAACAAATTATAATATTAGCATGATCACTTGAATAAAATGTTGAAAAGGTAACATTAAATTAGATTTGAAGATGTTCTAAAGAGCATTTTGTGCTTCAATAGAAGCATGACATCTGTAAAAATAATCACATAATCAGTAGCTATGTTACCATCACCTTGTTTTTATGCGTATTTTGAAGTATCGTATGAAACACGAGCGATGGAAAAGCCGAATTCAGAAAGAAAAAAGTTTTACGCTCGCTTGAGGTGGTTTTTGACTGAAAAATTAAAAAAGATGTGAAAAATCGGAGATGGAAATGCATTTGACGAATACATTCCTCCACGCCCATTAAAAATGTCACATGACTGATCAGTGGACTGGTCTCGTTGCACAGCATCTGAAATGTTGTTATTGTCATTCTGAAAAGCCCAAGCAAAGTTTGTCATCAAAGTATTTCTGTACAATTGCTTCCCAGTACTAACTGCGTTCCCACACAGCAGGCATCCACCTCTGAAAGCAATGACTGCATTTATTGTGTTGCGTCTGCTCACTCTGAGGTGCAAGTTATTTAATATATATGAAAATGATTATATTCAGTGGCTTCTCCTATTTTTCTTGATATTTATTGCCAGGTTATCAGGAAGTGACAAATTTGTTCTCTTTGACTGCAATGTTCCAGTTTTGCGCGTAAGTTTGGATGGAAACCCAGCTAATGTCACAAATGTATTTATTTGATTAGTGACCTAAAAATAGAGTAGGATGAGAAATATTTATTTCTTTAACTTCTGTGATTTTTATGATTCTCAAAACCTTCAAACTTCCTATCTTTACCTGTGTAAGATTGTTGGCTGTTTCCTGAGGTATAGTCTTGTTTGAAAGGTTAAATGATAGAGACTGAAGGAGGTCCAGTGTTTGTAACCGCATGGGGTCCTGAAGTCTCTGAACTTTCTCTGTTAGGTTTGTGGAGGCAGGTCGGGGCATCTCTGTGGTTCTCTGTAACACGCACATAAAAAAGCGGATATGTGTCAACAGCACTCCATAAAATTACCCACAATCACATGTAATGGCTCTGTGTGGCTTGGACTTGACATTCAAAATATAAAGGCGTTCTTGTGGTTTCCTATAATTTAATAGAATCATTTCAACAACAAGCATCAGAATGGCTGGCGCTTACCGTAGAGCTTAAATGATTTAATTAAATCACATTCTCATGGGATTTGCGAATGTCAATTTCAACAGCAAAACTGAATGCCAGTTTGACTTGAACTTTCCAAAGAATTTGAAGAAAGAACCTCCAAACTAGTTGTTTAAAGTCTTATTTTGTCATCCATACCCTATGAGAGGCCATTACGGAAAAATCTTCTCTTCTACTTGACCTCCTTACTCAATAACAGGCAGTGTTGTCATTTGTGCGAATGCTCAATCTCTGATTTCTTTCCATTTCCTCAGAGTCTGGGGGGAAACAATAGTTCCAAAAGAGCTGAATTTGTTTGTGTTTACAGCTTTGGCCTCCACCTCATTTCCTGCTGTGCTCTTGTATGTCTGCCAAGGGTGTGTGCGTCTATACGCACATGGACGGTCCCAGAGCGACGTCTGCATCGGCTTCGTAACACCTAATCATCCAAGGGTGTGTGAGGTGTAGTCTGGGAGGCCCTGTTGTGTGTGTGCGTGTGTGTGTTTGTCTGCGTTTGTTCACTCCATTTAATTACTGCACAGGGAAGAAGTCCGAGCAGACAGATTAAGGGCCTGTAAAAGGAGGTGTATCAAACACCACTGAGAGCCTTTGGAGGATATGTCAGTGTCTTGAATGGCCAACTTAATTTACTAGCATTCAAATGAAGTCAACAGTCTGAGTGTACTGCTCTCGGTGACTGCTGTTCTCCATATGCTCACATTTACAAAGGTGTGCAATTATTTCAAGAAATGGCAATAAATATATATACAATATATACAAATAAAACTTACTTCAGCTACTTGCAATGGCAACATTTCTAATTGTTCTTTAGATTAAAGTAAAGCTAACTAAAACTTAATGCAACATTGGCTCAACCAATGGCATGAGTTTGAGGCAGGACTAACTGTTTGCTTTACCGCTGGCAGACTGGGTGATGGTTTGGGACACTGTAATTAACATAACTGAAATAAAATACAATATAAACAAATTAAACTTACTTCAGCTTTTTGCAAATGCAACATTTCTAATTGTTCTTTAGTTTAAATGAAAGTAAAACTAACTAAAACTAAAAACTAAAACTTAATGCAACATTGGCTCAACCAATAGCGCGAGTTTGAGACAGGACCAACTCTGTTTGGTTGACCAATGGCAGACTGGGTGTTGGCTTGGGACACTGTTATTATCATAAGTGAAATAAAATGTAATACTTACAAATTAGACTTACTTCAGTTAGTTGCAAATGCAACATATCTAATTGCTATTTAGCCTAAATTAAAGTAAACCTAACTAAAACTAAAACATTGATACAACATTGGCTCAACCAACGGCATGAGTTTGAGATGGGGCTAACTCTGTTTGTTTGACCAATGGCAGACTGGGTGATGGTTTTGGGACAGGGTCATTATCATAACTGAAATAAAATGTAATATAAACAAATTAAACTTACTTCAGCTAGTTGCAAAGGCAACATTTCTAATTGTTCTTTAGATTAAATTAAAGTAAAACTAACTAAAACTAAAAACTGAAACATTATACAACATTGGCTCAACCAATGACATGAGTCTGAGGTGGGACTAAATCCGTTTGATTGACCAATAGCAGACTGAGTGTTAGTTTGGGACACTGTTATGATCATAACTGATATAAAATACAGTATAAACAAATGAAACTTACATCAGCTAGTTGCAAAGGCAACATTTCTAATTCTTATTTAGTTTAAATTAAAGTAAAACTAACTAAAACTTTAATACAACATTAGCACAAACAATGGCATGAGTTCGAGGTGGGACTAACTCTGTTTGATTGACCAATGGCAGACTCAGTGTTGGTTTGGGACAGGGTCATTAACATAACTAAAATAAAATGCAATATAAACAAAATCAACTTAAAATGTTAAAATTAATCTAAAAAAGAAATAATAAAAATGTAACCTAATTCAAAATATTAGCAAAAACCATAATAGTACATCAATAATACTAAACTAACACTGACAAAATCCAACTGTTACAAAAATAATGATTTTTTTGCCATTAGCTGACAGTGGTGACATAATTAATTTACATACGTAACCTTCAAGGTTTACCAAGTGTATTTTGGGGGATTTTTAGTTGTTATTTTGCTTAAACAAACTCATCAATTTTAAACTCCAAAAACAGACTTCATTGCAGTTAAGCTAGCCAGGCTGGGACGGTTTTGATTAAGGCTGATGAGTGAGAAATCCCGCCTTGTACTTGTGGTCGTTTCAGTGAACTCAATTAATCAAACCAACAGAAACCAAAGACAAACATGTTTCGTAATTAGATACTGGCGAATTCACCGCACTTCTTACTTTCGCTGAGAGAGAAGCAAAACAGGTCAGTGCTTACGCTCATTACAGATGTGTTTGCATTTACATACATTAGTCAAACAAAATGACTGCTCTCAAAGTTTCAGTGTTTTTGGGAATATTCTAATAAGTGCTCCTGCCCTGCATGTGAAATCTCTCAGATAACCCTGGAATTTAGAGTGATACGTGATGAAGTTGTATTTCTGCTGTTACGTTTCTACACTGATTAGGGAGACTACAGTAACTGACTCATAGAAAGTGGAACGGGTGACCTCAGGCCAGAAGAATTTACCTTTAACTGAGTATCTGTTGCAGCAGTGACATTGATGGATGCTTCGGTCGGGAAGGTGGACATCACATTCTCACCTGTGGTGACAAAAACAAATGAAATTCTGTGCAAATTTTCAATAAAAATGTAATAAATAAGAATAATTAAATAGGGTAGAATTTTTGATACAGCTATGCACAGAAGCCATGATCTACAGGTCTCTGAACAAGTTCTCTTCCTCTCATGGAACAAATAGTTCACACCTGCTGGAAAGGCACATGTGATACCTTTCCCCGAATGCACATGTCGGTTGCAGTGAAGCTGGTTTATAGGGCCCCTGGCAAAGCAGTTCTCTAATGACTCTGTACTATGCCCCTCATTAGAGCCTATTACAGCTGGACTTGAGCAAAACAACTGTAGATTTTCTCTTCTTCAACAACAACATGTTTTTTTATCATTAACAAAAGGTCTTTATCCTTAACAGTGGCTAACAATCAGCGCTTTGAGAGGATATATTTCACAGTTTCTAAAGTGGTGGCCAATACCACCTCCACAGTGCCAAAATCGACCTACATAATCACTATCATCCCTCTTTAAAGGAGCCATGGATCCATACTTGTTAAAATGCCAATATGGAAGCTTTATGGAACTGAACTGTAAAGCAGCAACCATAAAAGTTTCAATAATTTACTTGCGAAACATAATGGTAGAGATATGAATTTATTTTGAAGTTAAGATATTGGAGACAGGGTTTTTATATTTAATAACATTTTTGGATATTACTTTTTGAGAAACACTTAATTTGTTTAAAAAAGGAAGAAAAAAAATATTTTTTAAACCAGTTTTACTTCTCCAGAAAATGTATCTTATTTTAAAAGATTAGTTCACTTCCAGAATGAAAATATTCTGATAATTTAACTCACCCCTTCCAAGTGCAAGTCTTCCAAGTTGTTCATGTCTTTCTTTCTTCAGTCAAAAAAAAAAAAGGTTTTGAAGAAAACATTCCAGGATTTTTTTCTATATAGTGGACTTTAATGGGGATCAACGGGTTGAAGGTCCAAACTGCAGTTTCAATGCAGCTTCAAAGGGCTGCACCTAAGTAATAAGGGTCTTATCTAGTGAAACAATTGGTCATTTAAAAAAATAAATAAATAAATAAAATGTATATACTTTTTAACCACAAATGCTCATCTTGCACTAGTTCTGAGGTGCACATGTGCGTTCACGCATTATATAATTATGTTGGAAAAAATTTGAAAAGTAGTTCTTCGCATGTGTACTTAGGATAAAAAAATGTAGGGTAGATAAAAAACTCAATCATTTTCTACTCCAAACTTTAAAATCATCCTTCATTGTTGTTTTACCTTTTTTTGTAAAGGGCGTTTGACTTTTGCACAAATTTGCACGTTCGCTTTGTAAACACTGGGTTGGTACTACCACCTATGTCACACATGCGTGATTACGAAATGTGTGAGGTCGAGCTAGGGCAAGACGAGCATTTATGGTTAAAAAGTATATACATTTAATTTTTTTTTAAGAATATTGCCCATCGTTTCACTAGATAAGACCCTTATTCCTCAGCTGGGATCATGTAGAGCCCTTTGAAGCGGCACTGAAACTGCATTTTGGACTTTCAATCCGTTGATTTCCATTGAAGTCCACTATATGGAGAAAAATCCTGGAAAACCTTAATTTCTTTTCGACTGAAGAAAGAAAGACCTGAACATCTCAGATGACATGGAGTGAGTAAATTATCAGGAAATGAAATAATCCGGAAGTGAAATAATCCTTTAAGGATTTTCAAATACATACATAATGTATTAAATGCACCACTCCAGGTCTGATCTTCCAGATGAGCAGTCCGGTACTGTACTTGATATCATTTTCTTTTTACTTTTTGGAAGAAAATACAATTTTCTTCATATGGTAATGGAAAGGCAAGCTTTTCGTGTTGTCTGGTCTAAAAGGTCAAGGTTTGTCTAATTAGTATGGCCATATTAGCCCTCGCTGGCAGATTCTGGTGTGAATTTGCCAACTGGCATTGAGACAAATGGGAATGCTAACTTTTAGCATTCTCCAGGTGTTAAAGATCACATCGGTCTGCCCTCCGATAGATGGAAACCATTTGTACCTTTATTAGAGCTTAAATTTGTCATTGCCACAATGAAGATGTCTTGCCTGCAAGAAACTTCAACCAGCTGCCTAAACGGGGTTCCAAACACAAGAAAACAAAACTCTGATATAAAACCTGTCCCGTCGCCACATACATATAAGGTAAAGATATGCGCAGTTACGTCCAAAGCCAACAAAACTGCCTTCGAGGACAGATACACAAGAACAAACATATAATGGTATTTCAACAGTGCGTTTCAATCTGGTTCGTTTGAGGACTGGCGGAATGTAGACCAGTGTCTCTGAAGGAAATTGCCTGCAAATGCTGCTTCCTTTCTATAATAACCTGCACGCAGGGTAATAACTCCAGAAGTAATGGCAAAAAAGCAAAGCGGCAGCATTAGAGATGTTTTTTATCAATCCAGTCAAAAAGAACATTCTGAAATCCAACTTTTAGCCATGATCTCCACCAATGGCACTTCAAAGAACTTTTTTTTTCTTTGTACTTATTTTAGCTTGCTTTAAGTGTTTTGAAAGTAGCCTCTTATGCTCACCAATACTTTACTTGCATTTCCATTTATCTGATCAAAATTACAGTAAAACAGTAATATATTACAATAATCATACAATAATCATCATATTTGAATTATCAAATATTAACTATCAACTTTAAGATTTTTATTTTAGAAACAAGTTTTGTGCGCAATGCTACTTTAAAGTTTAATATCTTGGTAAAACTCTGCAACAAGGTTCATTGGTTAACTATATTAGATAATGTCAATTTTAGCATTTACTAATGCATTATTAAAATCACAAGTTGTGTTTGTTAATTAGTTAATATACTTTGAACTAACATGAACAAACAACGATCAGCTGTATTTTTATTAACTAAAATGACCAAAGATTAATAAATAGTGTAATAAATGTATTGTTCATTGTTCGTTCATGTTAGTTACATTAACTAATGTTAACAAATGATACCTTATTGTAAAGTGTTACCATTCTATATTCAAACTACTAAAACAATCATACATTTAAGCATTACTTGATTGATCAATTGTTCAGTGACATAATTAACCAGGAATATTCAATATATTGAAAAGCATGGGGTGCCACAATCTGCTAAAAGGCAAGTTGGGACAAGCCAGAGACACCAAAGACCAAGTGCAGCTAATTTGGGAAACCCGGACAACAACGGCAATGGCTGACAACTGCAGAGAAGCACAGAGTCAGGACAAGTAAAGGCTGCCACAGAGAAAATAAACTATTAGATAAATGAAATGATAATAACAGCAGATTAGAGTCACAATGAGCTCCATATTAACTTACCAATGGCTGCTTTGTAGTACATCCAAACATCCTGAGGGGACAAGGCCCTCTCCCAAATCACAAACTCATCGAATGCCCCTGTGGCATAGTGGTTGTAATTCCCGGTGTTTCCTGTGCCAATAACCAGGTCGGCATATGGATCGCCGTAGTTATGAGAAACATTTCCTCTAGGGGCTCCAACACTGAATGTCCCATTAATGTAGACCTTCAACCCGTCCGTTTGGGTCCATGTGAAGAGCACGTGTGTCCAGTAGGGCCCTAGATAAAAACAGAGATGACAGAAGAAAGAAAGCGAGCAAATGAAATTTCAAACAAGCATACACAGATTTCATGTTCTGACTTTTTGGAAATAAAGATAATAGCAATATTATTTCCAGATCTACTCATAGTGTCTGGATCCATAAAACACAAGTTTAAACTGAACAGAAACTAAGAGCTGGAGGCAGCATGTGGAATGGATTTCATCAGCCTATAATGAAGCCAATAAGACATGGTATACAGAAACTCTAAGCTGAACTGTCAATGGCTCATTTCATCTGTCCATGAATAAAATGGCACATGGAGAATGTCTCATCGCATCATCCCACTTAGTACGTAATGTTTTAATGTCTCTCTTTTTCGAGGAACTGTTGTATGCTTTGGTAATACATGTTTTAGTCTTAGAGACAATACTTGGGTATCTTGTTTCTTTTCTGACTTTCGACTATTTCCATTTTAATATATTAAAATGCATTCCTGTGAATGCTGAAAGCTGAATTTTCAACAGCCATTACTCCATTCTTCAGTGTAACATGATCCCTCAGAAATCATTCTAACTTTTAAACAGTAGTGCATAATCATTAAACGACATAACACTTCCAGATACTGAAGATGTATTCTGAAAATCACCAAAAGACAGAAAAATTTTAGATGAAAGAAATGATTATTTTCTTAGGCAGCTAAATGATTTGACTTGAGCTACTTTTTCACTCGCAATTCCATTTCTTTTCACAGTGAGATAATCACTCTGTCAAGTCCAACAGAGAAAGTTTATTCTGCAGCCTATCGACTCAAGTACTTTTGGACATCTGGATGTAATCAATATAATTATGCACAAAACTACATTTTCAAAATATTTACGGTTAGACTGCAAATGTAATTCCAAACCAGAATTTATTTCAAAATGAGTCCATGTGTGCAAAATTTCGAGAGCATGGGAAATGTTTTTTGGCTTTAAAGATAACGCAAAATACTATGGTTCCCCAAACCCTTTAAACACTTTCCACATCCTGAACTGAAATCCCCCCCCAACACACACACACACACACACACACACACACAAATCATACCTACCTGGAAGTTTAATGTGTGCTTTCCATGTCTTGGAGTCTCCTCTTGTGTAGAACTCCACATATCCGCCATGAGGGTTGGAGTAGACAGAGAAACCGCTTGAGACAACTTTACCTCCGGATGCAATCGCAAAACGAGAATCTACATCATTATTTTTCCAGAAGAAGGAAAAAGTTATCCCTGTCCAGGAGTAAGAATTAAACAAAGCTTTAGTGTTGAGCACAAGGTAGTGTGACACAGTAATACAGCAAACTGTGACAGAAATATTGCAATTACTTAATGTAATGATAGAACTACTAATAATACATTTAATTATTACATTTTTTTTTTATTTGTTAAGGAATGTTAACCAGAAAATGATTTACTAAAATGTATTTACTAGAAAACACAGTATTTCTGAAAAAAAACAAATATATAAAATATAAATAAAATAATAATAAACCATTTTTTAAATCAATTCATTAGACATGCTTGCAATTATTACAATTTCATGAAACCATTCAAATAGAACACAGAATTCCGTAGAAATAAAACTGAATTTGAGAAAAAAAAGTATTTCATAGGGCCTTAAAAATGTAATATTTTGTTAAACTTTAAATAAATTGCTGTTAAACTGTGTACGTTTCATGATTTCTATTAATTACACATTTTACATTACAACATTTTTTAATTAAACCATTAAAGTAGAATAGAAAAATTTAAATGGAAAAAAAAATGGAATCCAGAAAAATGTAAACAGAATTTGGGAAAAACAAAAATTGATTTCATAGGGTCCTATGTGATTTGATGGGCAAATAATTGCATTTATTAATTAAAAATTATATTTTTATTTTCCTTCATTATAACAACATTTTAATAATAATATTTAACACAACATACGTGACCCTGGACCACAAAACGTCATAAGTAGCATGGTTATATTTGTAGCAATGGCCAAAAATACATTGTTTGGGTCAGAATTATAGATTTTTCTTTTATGCCAAAAATCTCAATTTGATAAAAATGATCCTTATGGTTGGTTTTGTGGTCCAGGGTCACAAATATATTATCATTTGGTGTAAATTGAAATGTAAATTTGAAATAATAATATGAACAAATAACAAAGAGTGATGCTTTAAGTCTGATTTTCATAATCCTCTGGCTACAAGCAAAACCCAAGCTCTTTTTCCAATACGTACTGATATCTAACTTTAAACAAAAGCTTCTTTATTAGATCCAGGCCACTTCATCACAAACAATATTGCAAGTCTTACTTTGCAAGTCAAGCCCTGGAAAGTAAATATAAATACAACATATTCTCTGTTTTTGAAAGCAAAGGAATGTGCGCCGATGTGAGCAGATGAATAACAGATGATATCAGCTTTCACGCAGTAAATGCTTGATGTAAGCTGATATATTTGCTCTTGAGCAATATGAACTTAATTTTGAACCATTAGCCTTTATTACATCATGTATAACCTGAGCAACACATTACTCAACTGTCATACATCTGACCGTATGACCATATAAAGATGCACCTCTATAACAACAGAAAAGAGTGTAGAAGGACAATAAAAACTCACCGGCAGGTCCGCACAGGGTAGGATCACTTATGCAGGAGTCTTTATAGTTGCCAAAGTGAAGGAAAGTGGCTCCGTTATCACCGTTCAGATAGATGCCCTTATTCACCATACCTTCTACAATGTCTACAAGACGAGAGAGCAACCAAAAAGATTATAACACTTGAAATGAATGTCAGAAAGTTCATAATAATCTCACGCAAAAGCCTAATTTATCATTCTTCCCTTGCACAAATGGAAATCTGGGTGAATAATCATTGATAGTCAAACTCAAAGAAAGCTGCTTTATGCTCGACAAAGTCATTTGTTCATGTGATGTACTGACTAGAGACTTTATGAGGAAATCCTAACCTTTCACCCATATAGTAAAAATATGAGCATTTTACTCCATTCTCTAAAACAAGAGCAGATCTCCTGACTTATGAGGATCTGGGGAATTAAAAAGCCCCCATTTGAACAACTAATCTGCAGATGATTCACGATAGTCAGTTTTTTTGTCAATGGTAAGTTGTTCATCTGTCAGTGTAGTGACTTTCTTTAATAAATCCTCTGTTTTTAGACCTAAAAAGCCAGGATCTGTGGATTGCTGAGAGCCGCAGCACCATCGCACCTCATGAATGGATGAGTTGAGAGAAGAGATGATCATGGAAAAGAGTGCTCAGTGAAGACACAGTGGATGGCAGAAGACAGAGAAGAGACAGAACGAAGTATGGAGCGAGTGAATAACAGTTGTACTGTGGGGGCAGAGAGATAAAGAGGTACAGAGGACCAAACATCCATCTATGCAGTGAGATCCAGGGTATGCCTTTGTGAAGTATATGTGCAGAAGTACCTTAAATGTGGCTTTTTAGAGCGAAGGCAACTGAACTATCAATAAAAGGTTTCCTACAGTAAAAATAATAGACACAAAAGAGATCTGAATTACAAAATCACATACTGTAAAAGCCATGCTGATATTAATGCTGTCTTTATACTGTACCAGTTCCACTGGAAGTTTTCACTTAAATACTCCAGTAAACTTTCAAAACCGTGAATTTTGAAAGAAATGTTATTTTTTTTATCATTGCTTTTTTCTTTTTTTTTAATGAACAACTTGACTTAAAAAGTTTCTTGTGCTCATCAAGGCTGTGTTTATTTGATGAAAACAGAAAAAAAACATGTCATATTGTGAAATATTATTACAATGTAAAATAACAATTTATTCCTGTGATCAAAGCTGAATTTTCATCATAATTACTCCTTCCGAAATCATTCTAATATGCTGATTGATTATCAATGTTGGAAACAGTTGTGCTGCTTAATATTTTATTTTTTATTTTTTGGAACCTGTGATATTTTTTTAAGGATTCTTTGATGAATAAAAAGTTAAAAAGAGTAGCATTTATCTAAAACAGAAATCTTTTCTAACAATATACACTACCATTCAAAAGTTTGGGGTCAGTGCATTATTATTCTTTCTTTTCTGAAAGAAATTAATACTTTTATTCAGCAAGGATGTGTTAAATTGATAAAAAGTGATAGCAAAGACTTATATTGTTAGAAAACATTTATATTTAGAATAAATGTTGTTATTTGTAACTTTTTATTCATCAAAGGTTACTGAAAAAAAGTAACTGTTGCCAACATTCCAAAGTTGATAATTCTAATAATAAATCAGCACATTAGAATGATTTCCGAAGGATGCTGTGACACTAAAGACTGGAGTATCACAGGAATAAATTATATTTTATAGTATATTAAAATACAAACAATTATTTTATATTGTAATACCATTTTACAATATTACTGTTTTTTTTTTTTTCATTTTTGATCAAATAAATGCAGCCTTGATGAGCACAAGAGACTAAAAAACTGTAACTGTAACGTAAACTGTAAGTTTGGACTATTTCTTTTTCTTTGCCAATGAAATCAGAATTCATGTACTGTAGCAAACAAAGACAAGTGGATGGATTTGAACAGTGGAACAAACACTGCAGGACTGTTATACCAAATATCAGCACTTTCCAATCAATTAGATTCGAACGGATGTCCAATTTTGGCTGGGACATTTGTTTTAAAAGAACTGACATAACAAATCACACCACATACAGTTGATTTCCAAAACGGGACAAGGTTTTCAAACGCAGTTTTACAAACACACTGGATCCAATAAAATCAGTCGCAAATCTTACGAAAGAATGAAGAATGCCAGATTAAACAGCACTAAACAATGCATGCTTCAATTACCCTAATGTAAAAGGCCATATATCATTTTTTTTTGTTTACTTTCTCCTAATGATGTCCTGCTGATATACAAGGTCTATGTGAATGTATAGGCCCTAACACTATTCCCCAAGACCAAGTGAACATGTGTAAGAGCCTCACCTACAGTGGCGGAAATGTTAGTGTAGGCAGAGTCATTGGTATACACAGAGGAAGAATTATGGGTAGTCAGGACAGTGTGGTTGTGGATTCTGACAGCTGTGATGGAGAAAACGTGGAAACAACAAAGAAAGTGAGACAGGAAAAAAACAAAAAACAGATGATTCAGCAACAGACACATGTACAAATGAGCAAAGAGACATGAAACAGAAACTCAAGCAGACATGGTGGGCAAGATGGCAAATACTCAGATTTTAGGGTTTCTTTTTAAGGTCTCCACATTGTGTCGACACAAGCCTGAGAGGCCCAGAGAATTCCTCTCAGCCCTCCATTTGTTCTGAATTAGCCAGCACAGAACAACTGCCATACTGTACTTATACTGGGAACATACTCCAGCTATGGAACCACGTTTGAGTGTTTGTCCTACTAGAACCAATTTTCAACAGATCTGTTGAGGGCATTTCAGAGCTATCTGACTAGTGATGGATTTGGACAGCCAAAAATCCAAGCGGACTAGTAAATCACAGAGAGAAGCTGTGTGTACTTTTGACACCCTTAAATGTCATAGTCATTTGTCTTCATCACAACTGAGGTAATCATGTAAGTCCTAAACATTTCGAATCAAATGAGGAAATCATTTTGTTTTAAGAACTGAAGACAGCTGCAAAGCCACAGAGATTTCTGCAACTAAGACGTGACCGTGGAAGAATGTTAAACAGCTGTGGTGACAGAAAGAAGGAACGATAGAAAGAAAGAGCGAGACAGACAGACAGACAGAAAGAAAGAGCAACAAAGCAGGTGTGAGATGTTAACATACTTATATTAGTCCCATTAACATGACCTGTTCTGTTCCCAATCTGGTCTGATAGGCCGTGGATCCCTTCTACTGAATCCAGAGGCCAGTAGTGTGAAGCTGTGGCCAACACCTGCAGGCCTGAGCACAACACACACATCCATATACACACATGCAACACATTATAATGAGAGTTTGTAGTCAATCCAGCATCATTATTCCAACATTTCTGAGCTTGATTTGTTTTCTGTTTATTCTTATTAAGGCTCATGGAAATTATCTTGAGACAGTTCTACTGCATGTTGGTTGTCACTGGTTTAGTCCAGTTTAAACTTGTCCTTGCTGGTTAGGTTAGATTAAATATTTAATTTTAGTAATATTCTTTGTGCAGAGAAATAAACACCCAGTGCTTAACCTGGAGGTCCTTTTAATCACTACACCTGCCGTTTGAGAATCTTCCAAATCTAGAATTTTCTATCTGTATTCAAAGACAGCTTTTTTAGTTGTTAATAATCTACATAATCCTAAAATATAAAGAGAAATTCCATTAACTTCCAAAGTGGCAATTTAAAAGTTAAGTTTTATCTTCCTGCTCTGCAACTTAATTATTTCCGAGAAGTGCTATATAATCTCTCTCACTGTCTATATAATTTAGTTTGTTTCTTTATTCATTTTCTATCATTATGAATTACCTATAAATGTTCTCATTTTCTGAGTTTCATAACATATGTCATAACGTTTCACAACGGCCAAAAGATGATCTCAGCGCTGAATCAATTTTCCTCAGTCAAACGTATAATTTTATGAAACTAGATAAGATTTGGAGCAAATGTGGAGGAGAAAGTATTGTGGATGAGACTGTTGGTCTGTATTTGTAGTTTTGTAGAAATGTTAAATGTCAATCCGTCGTTTATATTTAGAGTTTCACTAAATAAGTGAGTTTTGACAAAAAAAAAAAAAAAAAAAAAAAAAATTACGACATTTAAAATTCAGTTTAATTCGTCTCTGTAAATCACCAGTGCAAACGATCATTTATGTTTATTATATTATAATATAGTAAATAATGAAAAGACTGTGACGAATTAAACGAACCTTTTCAATTCAACATAACTGAGAAAAAGTCATACGCAGGTTAATTTAAGATTCATTTCTTAAGGTTTTATTAGTGTATTTTTATTGCATAAATAAAACTGTAAATTTAGTCTAAATGATTTACGTTTTTAACACATTTCCACGAGTTCTTAAGTAAAAAGACATTTTACTTCAGACAAAAATACATTTGTAAATTTTAACTGACCTTTTAACTTACCTGGATGTTTCGACGGTGACACCACGTCACTACGAACCTGAAAGAAATAAAACATTCAGCTTAATCAATCGACTTTGCATTAAAACTCACATCAAAACCATATTAAAAACGTTTCTTCCGTCCACAAAAACAAATTTCTTACCTGAAGGCTCAGGAGAGTCATAAGTAGGACTTTACTGTATATCAAGTCCATTGTTTTCAAAAGCGTTTTAGCAAAAGTTACAAACTCGAAATCTATATTGCGGCGTTAATGGTAAACGAACAAAACCATTGCGCTTATATCAATATGTAAAGATATTGTTAAAGTATATTTTCAAAGAAAAAAAAAATGTGTTCGTCAGAATATTACTTTAAAAATGACCGGCAGGTATAAAGATCACTTTAAAAAACTAAATTCAGAGTTTGTAATCCATCGTCCGTAAGTATCACGCGCTGCGCTCGAGCTCTGATGAAGATGAAGAACAAGCGCTGCGCTCGCGCTCTCATCAGTGGGTTGAGCCCTTTGGGCGGTAAATGTCACTACACTGTTTTCTGTGGGACACAAGTTGTTTTCCTGCAGGGGGCGTATGGCAGCTCAACAAGCCGAGTCCCTCAGTTGATTCGCATATTTGTTTTAGTGTAGATGTTATTACATTCGAGTAACGGTTTAAATCTGTGCATTACACATAATTTTACCTGGCATATGAAAGGAACTCCGTTCCGTCAGTCTCTACCTTACGTAGTAATCCCAAGCAGCAGCGATTGGCCCTTCCAGAGCAGCGTTGAGAATAGTAACAGATACCCCGTGACAACATCGCCTTTATGGTGCGTCTACAACTTTGTGGATGTAATTTATTATTTTTTACTTGAATGATGACACTGAGAATCGCTACAATGTATTGATATTCGAATACACAGCAAATATTAAAAAAAAGGCTAAAACTAGGCCCATTATGAAATCCAAGTAATCCCTTGTGCCATTCCACCCACTTTTTCTGCTCCAGTGATTGAGCATCTGGACGTGGGAATTCTGTAATGGCGTCATTTTTTAGACGTAAAAACAAAACAAAAACAAACAAACAAACAAAAAACGATACGGTGGAGCTTCAGAAAAACAAATGGATGAAAATGTGGTTAGTTGTTCTGCCATAAACAACAACAGGTAAAATAGTTATTATATTGGTTATAATGTGTTTGATAGAGAAAGGGACCTTTGATCTTACAACTTTACAATGTAGTAACAAGGAGAAAAAATATACAAATATATTTCTAAAATTATTATTATTATTATTATTATTATTTTTATTATTTATTTATTTTTTTAAATCGCTACTTCAGCAGGCAATTGTGGACTTTGGGCGCCATCTTTTGGAAGTTGTGGGAGAAAACGCCCCTCTTAAAGGACTGTAATTTTTTTACTTTTTTTTTCTGTGAAACAAAAGTTGAATGAATGTTCAGAATAGTTATCATAGTTATAGTGACAATGACATTAATTATAAACAAAGTATGATAAATGTCCAGAGTTTTCATGCTATTAGATTTGTAACAAAAATTAAAATAGTGCCAAGGGGGCGTTTTGCCCCACACGCGGGGTAATGCCCCCCAGTCTGACAAAGCAATCAGCTTTTTCCACCTTTGTCTTCTCGTGGGTTTACACTGGTTTGCAGTGTAAGGGAAAATTAGGCAGAAGTACAATAAAAAGTATCTAAAGTAATTTCAGGATGTTTCATCTTAAATTATCAGAATGTATCTATAACAAATATGGCTTCTTATAGAAAGTGCCCGCGGCTCAATTCACCCCAGGTTAGGGGCAAGCTGACCCTAGGTGCACCATCTGGGTGAAAACTGACCATCTGACTGAATCTGATTCAAACCCATATGAAACTTTAAAGATAATTGAGCTCTTTTTTAAAAACTAACCTAATAATCAAATTTCATTTTAAAAACAGTCATATTTCTTGTCTTACAGCTAACTTAAAATATCATCAAATTTCATTTTAATTTTAAATCTTTAATTGTTTGCATTTCTGAAACAATATGTTAAACAGAAGTTTTAACCTTCCAAAAACCAGACTGAACAGAGTTTGTTGAGTAAAATTAAATAAAAACTGAATTAGAATGAAGGAATTAATGTCATTGAAACTAATAAATATTTTAGTCAAAAGATTCTTAGCATGGTACCTTTTCTGCAATGTCGAAAGATATATTTGATTATAATATGATGAAAAGCATCTTCTGGTTCTCAGAAAAAGATATGGTGCACTTGTACACCATAAAAAGTGGTATCAAATAAATTACAAATAATATCCATATATATGATAAACCAAACTAGTTGCGTATTCACATTAAAATACCAGTTTGTACTAAAGAGATCTAACTTAAATTCAGTGCCTTGTTGGCTCAACTTACCCCACAGAATTTGGCTCACCTTGCCCAATAGCTGGCATTTTGGGGAAAAAAAAGTAACAATTCAGGCTAATATTTAGCTAAATGATTTGCATGGTTTTATATGTTGCTAAATCACCTATATGCATCATAAATATTTTTAGACCTGGATACATTTGTTTTGATGTAATGGCCATTACATCTGTTATGCTAAAAAAGTTTTTAATGGGTGCCTTCTACTCGTCCCATGTGTTTCTCATTTTCACAGTCTGAGAGAAATTGTGTACTATTCCAAAATATATGGTCACATGACAGTAAAAGCATACTGTTGCCAAAATAGGGGTGCCAATTTACCCCATTCTCTCCTACAGGCAGTTTTAGCTTAAAAAAAAAAAAAAAAAGTGAATATGAATTACAAATTTATAATAGCTTATTTGAAACATATTGTTAGCTGATGCTAACTGGCTAGCTAACTAGCTACCTGAAGCTAACTTGAGGTCATTTTTAAATATGAAGTCTACATATTTTTATTTAACCAACTAGTTAAATACGTTTGATTGAAAAACAAAGGATTTGATGTTCAGATCAGAACTACGCCTACAGTAATTGTCATTCTGAAAATATAATAATTTTTTTCCCTATCTACAGGCCTTATACTTTTATCATATCATAACTGTGATGTTCTACAAAACAACAAGCTTTAAAACACTTTTTTACTGCTGAAAATGAGATAATTTACTGTTTCTTTTAGGTACATCACCAATGTAAGCTTCATGGTGACAATTTCTATCACTTTTGTCCATGTTGTCTATAGTTATAAAAATGTATCTTGACTTTATCCAGTGGTTTTACCCAACTGTATTCTAACAAGGAGGAAAAAAATAATAATTCTACCCACTTTTTAAAATCACTTAGGCAGATAATTGTGGACTATGGGCGCCATCTTTTGGAAGTATTCTATATGATTATCATCAACCCTCACCATAATAACTCATTCACTCACCTGTAAAATTGCACAAACTTGACTTGAGTAAATAAAATGAACACATACAACGGTGTGTATAAAATATCAAATTTATTTTGATATAAAACTGCACATGCACACTCACACAATATTTGATAACCATCAATATAGGCTTATAATTCTTTTTCATAAAGCTAGCACACAATTGCAGACTTTAAAACAGTATGGTTTGAAGACACCATGAGGAAAGCTTGCACTGTCAGATTATAAAGTTTAATGTACAAAAAAGGCAGTCTGAAAAGCAAGTATAAACATTTAAAAAGAATGTACAAATGGACAAAAAGTACAAAAAGAGCAGCAGTCACTCAAACATATGTAGAAGCGATGCTCTGTAACGTATTTTATGATTAAATGATTCGGCAAAAAAAAAAAAAAATGTAAAAGAAAAACGACAGTTATTCTGATGAATTAAAATGACTGGAATTTTGGCTGTAAATTGTACAAGATATACAGAATGTTTCTCATACATTCCTGTTTTTTGGCAGTCTCGGTCCATACTCGGTGCAAACCTATATGTTCGTTCAGGACAAAATGAAGGGGTGAAATGACAAACAAATGTATGGAGAAGAAATACAGTAACGTTACAGATAAATCACGTATTGGAGACGGAGGAACTGTTAGAAGTATTTCCGGGAAGGTTTCCTTGGCCATACATTCACAATTGCTCATTTCCTTCATCCTTATCGAGTACGGAATATGTGCATCATGTTATTCGAAAGATTTGAATGCTGGGAGAGGGATCAGTGAGTCATTAACCAAACTGATTTTTGTAAAACTAAATAAGTGGTAAACTAAGGGCCGTAACTTCTGTGTAAATAGTAAATAAAAACATTCTTATGCAAATTGTTGCCTTCGGCTGCACAGTTTACACGCGAATGGATTTTTGAACCATTTAAACAGACATTTGTTCCTTCCAAAGTGTTTAAACAAAGTTAGAATCCCTCCTTCTGTATTTTTGACACCCATTGCAAAAAGAAAAAACACAACACTTGTTCACATAGATTCAAAATACACTGTTTTTTCTTTTCATGAGAAGGAAAGCATCGACATGACTGCAGACGACACAGACAAACCTCAGCCAACTGACTGGACACAACACAACACAAACCATTGTGCATTGAATAAGGCAAATATGAGGAGGCTCACTTCCACTAGGAGTTCCATGACCTGTCAGTGTTTTAAAAATAAAAATCCAGTCAAAAGTGTCAGAACACACTGTTTTCCCTCATATTTGTGCTAACTCCTAAAACTTTGTGCTAGGTTATTAGGTTATTCTCTGAGATGAAGAAAAATGTGCCAAAATATAGTTTATTAATAATAATAATAATTATTGTATTAAATATTAAACAACTTTATTAAATAACAATAAATAGAATATCCATTTAAATGAATACAATTAAATATTTTACTAATTACTAATTAAATAGAGATTTTATTATCCAAGGACATCTCTTGTATTGTATATTTCTAACAAGACATCTTAGTAACTCACATTAATGAGCATTTCTGTGCTTTTAAGAATCAAACATGGGCAAACAGAACTTAAAGTGTTTAAGGTTCTAGTTTCAAAGGCATAAAGCTGAAGTTATGGTCATGAAAGCCCTAGTTTCCACCATATCCCTTTCTCTTTTCTATGGCCAAGCCATGTGATTACAGAAACAGAAGATGGGAGAACTGTTCTTTTCCCCTCCTTCTAAGGTAATTTCTCCCCAATATTCCAACTTTCTTAACCCGGCCGCTGTGAAGAGAGTTATGTAAAAATAAAAAAACTATTTGACAGCACCAAGCCGTTTCAATAGATTCTTTCCTTTGGAGAGCAGTCCTGTTTTCTTAGAGTCAGCTCGGGGGCGCCGGATGGGACTGCCGGGCCCCTGGGCTGCGGGGCCGGACCCCGGGATGTGTGGGCGCACTGTGGGGGTGGCACTTCTTCTGGGAGGGCCCGCTTTTTCCACGGGAACCTAACGGAAGACCCGCAAGGGACAGTTCAGGGCTGGATGTTTAAAAAGAAAAGAAGGTGTTTCTTTGCCTTTTAAAGCATCTCTATGTCATTACTGTACAACAGACACTCCATCTCCTCTCACAGTCCTTTCTGTCCCAGCAGGGCCACCATACAGTCAATTATCAATTGGTAGTACATTCTGAATCATGAATAATACACCCAGACAGTAGGGGGCGGCGCTCTAAACAGTTATCTACGAATGATAAAGGGTGAAACCTGACAAATCGAGTGCGCTGCACTTCAATTTCTAGCTAAACTCTCATTGAAACATTAATAAACCTGATCAGACTGCAAGTGCAACATAAGAAATTTACTGTTTTTACACAGTAACATGACAGTAATCTCATTTCTAGTGACCTTTAGTGAATAGTTCAACCAGAGATGAACATTTGGTAGAAATATACTCACCTCAAGCCATCTAAGATCAAAACAGATTTGGAGTGAATGGGTGCCGTCAGAATGAGAGTCCAAACAGCTGATAAAAACATCACAATCAGACAAATGTGTGGATTACTGTGATGTTTCTATCAGCTGTTTGGACTCTCTTTCTGACAGCACCCATTCACTAGAGAGGATCCACTGGTGAGCAAGTGATGTAACGCTAAATTTCTCCAAATGTCTGTCTGCTGTTTTGATGAAAAAGCTCATCTACATCTTGGACGGCCCGAGTACACTTTCAGCAAATTTCCATTTTTGGGTGAACTATTCCTTTAACAGCAAAAACACATCTTTTGCATGCCCTTAATATCATATAGTTGCATAACACAACATTTAAATGAATATTTATGCTAACAGCAACAAAATCTATAATGGTAATGAAAAGAGAAGATAAGTATTTAATTTACCAGTCTTTTGAAGTAATCTATCACCTTTCAGCATGGTAACTTCACCAAGGGTGTTGGAGCCAAATCAAACCTGCTTTAAAAAAGCTTCATTTACAAAAGTGGCTGCAAAAAACTCAATCAAGTTTAAGAAACAGATTTGTTAATAAATCTAATCTTTAGATAGATAAAGATAATGATACTTATGTTTGCTGGACGTTTTTGATCATTCCTACAGAGTTAATGGAAATAGTGCACCCTAATCACACACACACATCCCTTTATGATCTGGCTGACCTTGCCAATGTCCAGTATTCATTTCAAAAGCATTTAGTGTGAATTGGTGCTCAGTGTGGTATGAGAGGGTGCACAGCTACAGGAGAGGAGAGGGTTTGTCCCAGGGCTTACACTAGGAATATACTAAACTGCACACATTAGAGAAGAGAAGGGGTGGGGGTAAGGGGGTCAGGGGTCCAATTCTGACCGTGCAACAATGGCCTTATAGCTTCTTATGACTTACAGGAGTCAATGAAAGACGGACATTATAATGGACAACACCCAGAGAAACAACTGAAGATACCAGCTGTGTCTGTCTAATGCACTGACAGCAGTGGACCAATCACAGCTCTCTGAGTAGCCGTACTTGTGGTACTGTGAACTGATGCACAAAAATGTGACAATTCCAGGTCATGTATCTGTACGAAATATGTGTGCACACTAAGACTGTCAGTTTAACACTTTATTTAGAGGATTACTTCACTTCTGAATAAAAATGTCCTGCTAATTTACTCACTCCCATTTCATCCAAGATGTTCATGTCTTTCTTTCTTCTGTTGAAAAGAAATGAAGGTTTTTGAGGAAAACATTCCAGGATTTTTCTCCATATAGTGGACTTCAATGGGGATCAACAGGTTGAAGGTCCAAATTGCAGATTCAGTAAAGCTTCAAAGGGCTCTACACAATTGCAGCCGAGGAATAAAGGTCTTATCTAGTGAAATGATTTTCTAAAAAAATCCATGATTTCATGCATTACCTAACCACATTGGAAAGACCTTGCGTGGTTAGTTCTTCATCTGTGTAGCCTACTTCGGTTAAAAAATAGGTTAGGGTGAAAAACTTCTTCATCTTGCACGTTCGTTTTGTAAACACTGGGTCAGTACTTCCACCTACCACCGTGTGTCCTAACTACACACCATACCTGTCAACATTCGAGTTCCGAAATACGGGAAAAGGGTTGTTATTATTATACATATAAATATATTTTAGTGTATGCTATTAATTCTCTGCCAGCGGGTGGCGCTTTTCGCCATGAATATAGCCGTTTCCTCGGTAACCGCAGAAAACAAAGCAGAGCACCTGGCTTTGAAATGTGCAGCGCTGATATTTAAATTAATGAAACAATATTCAACCTTGAAATATGTTAATGTGATCATTTATATAATGAGGTTTGGGCCATACAAATTACGGGAGTTTTAGCAAAGGCGAATGTAGGAAATATATAAAATACCCAGTGGGATTTTTTTTAGGAAGATTAAAAATACGGGGGAAATACGGGAAAACGTTTAAACGGGATGATAGCGGGATAGAATGGTAAAATACGGGAGAATCCCGGGAAAAACGGAAGGGTTGACAGGTATGGCGACACGTGAAATTTCTATTTTAGAAACAGTTTCTATTTCTGCGACGCCGCGGCTGGAACAACGGCAGTCAAACTAAGCCCCTTTCACACAGAGATTCCGGAAAATACACAGGTAATGTGTTCCGGTACTGTCCCGGTAACGTTTGATTTTGGTTCATTCACACTGATTTTCCAGAATACGTGCGTGCGTTCACACACAACCCGTAAAGATCCCGTAAAGACACGTGACATTAGCACATTAGGTTATAATGCGAGGCGTGCCGTTACACTAAACTGGTGAACAATTTCCACTTCAGCGCGGATAGTAAGAAGATCTGCCTTCAAAACATTCGGTAAAAGAGTCGCACAATAACGTCACTTTTACTTCACTTTTACATAGCCTTTACGGCATTGGTTCTGGCTTTTGTTCACACAGCACTCGTCCCGGGGCTGATCCCTGCAATGTTACTAGGTCCCCAACCCGGAATCGTTCCCGGAATCAATCCCGGGACGTGGTTGCGTTCACACAGAAGGCACTCCGGCAATGTTACGTCAATTTTCCGGAATCAATGGGCAGTGTGAAAGGGGCTCTACAGTGATAATCTCAGGTACTGATTATGTGCTTTATTCAAAGTTAAATGTGTCAAATGTGAGTTCGAATATCAGTTTGTGTTACTTTTATAGCCATACTGAAAGCAACAACCGATAGTTTACCTCAGATCTGGAAAATAAAAGGGGAAGTCACTGGTTTGGCTGCCATTCCAGTGCACTTTCACCAGTAGAAGAAAAACACGGGTAACGGGTTGCCTGGAATGCGGCATTAGTCACGGCTTCAAACCACGACTCACAACTTTGTAGCGTTCCAGGCTTATGCTCATTTACAAATCATTTCTATCGCCAAAGGTGTTTACTCCTTGCTTATTTGAGGGAAACAGAGGAGGAAAACGGAGCATGACAAGAGAAGCTGTTATACCTTTTATTTTATGTTATATTTCGGAATACATCTGTAGGGGCTGCCATCGTTGGTTCGCGGGCTGTGTTACGTCAGAGGGCTGAACTGGGAGTACATCGATCTAGTACAAGTTCACGGATGGGAAGTCACGGGTTTGACTGCCGTTCCAGTGCACTTTCCCGGGTAGAAGGTTGGAAAAACACGGGTAACGGGTTGCCTGGAAAGCGGCATGACTTTGTAATGTGTGACGTATACAGAAAAAAAATTCCACAGGAAGTGGCGAAGTCACGCAGTTTGTGACGCACAGACTCTTAACAGCTGGTCTATGTGGTAATATAGTGCATTGGGCAACACATCCAAACGCTCACCTATCATCCATTGACCTCAAATATGGCTTTTCATCTGAAAGATGTAGTAGCAACTTTACATGGCTGCTCAATCTAATGTTAACCTAGAAAATTGTGTGCTATCCAGAGTATGGAAGCTGAATAGTAGTGTGCTTACTGTATGACAGATGGAGGCGCCGGTGTGGCCACTTTTCTTTTAAAATACTCCGTCATTTTTTGGTCATACAGATAAAGTAATACTTTTGAATCTGTAAAGACTCTACGTTTATTTGTGTGCACTCAGAATAGCAACAAAACGTTGCGCTTTTGTAAAATAATTAAAGCAAGGATACGCTTTTTGCCATCTAGGTCTCTGAACTTGAGTGTGAAACTTGAGAATGTATACTTGCCTTACAGACATGGAAAATATATCTAGACAGTGAAATTTCTACATTTAAATGAATAATGCTTTAAAACCAATGCTTGAAATTAACGACTGCCAGTCGACTAGAAAAATCTTCGTTTCGCTAGACAAATCTTTATTCCTCAGCTGGGATCGTTTAGAACCCTTTGAAGCTGCATTAAAACTGCAATTTGGACCTTCAACCTGCTGATCCCCATTGAAGTCCACTATATGGAAAAAAATCCTGGAATGTTTTCCTCAAAAAACTTAAATTCTTTTCGACTGAAGAAAGAAAGACATGAACATCTGGGATGACATGAGGGTGAGAATTTTAATTCTGGAGTGAAGTAATCCTTCAACTGTGTAATTAATGAAAATATAATTTGAATGAATATATATATATTAGAATAAAATATTATTTTTAATAAAATATTTTAAGCAATTTAGATCTTTAAAAATATTTAAAATAAAATTAAAATAGTGAAATTACAAACAGTAAAAATGACAATCGCATATTAATAAAATTATATAATGATAAATATAGAATACAAACTTAAATATTATTTAATATAAATATCAATACTTATTAAAAAATATGTCTTTGACTAATTGTAATGGATCTTTTGTGCAAATGGTTGGTGTGAATGTGCCATACGAGTGTGTTTTGTGCATACCAAGAGCGATAGTAATAAGGACCCGCGTCGTGTGCATTAGACGAGGACAGCGTTATTTGTGGTATCCTCTGTTGCTCACTTACGTGACAGATACTGAGCCGTTACGGAGTGAAATGAACACTCTTCTTCTGTTTTGCCAAGCAAGTGAGGAAAAAAAACAATGCCATGATGTAATGCATCTCAATAGTCTGCACAATGAATATGAGAAAAGAATCACAGAACTTTCAGTACAGAAAAACCTTGATGGGTCCTGATGATTGAGCAGAACATCCATCAGCAATTATATTTTCTTTTTTCTCTTTTCTTTTTTTATACAGACCATGTACAATATCTACATCTACAGATAAAATCATTCTTGATATCTCCCTCTATTTGCAACATTTGTTTTGTGTCTTTCTTTAAGTTGATAGTCTTATATATCAGCAATATACAAAAACAATTCTTTTGGAAACATATACAAAAGGGTTTAAGGTTGTTGTTGTTGTTTTTTTTTTAAACTGGTCTCAATCCGTTAAAGCACCTAAAAAAATTTCACGGTGGTGTTGAAGCATTCTGAAAGAAAAAGCATGCAGTTCTACAGTTCTACATGGATTCAGTTCTCTGTACATCAAAACTATCTCCTCTATTATAAATTGATTTCACTTTTAAACACAGTTACATTCATAAAGCATCTATTACAATGCCTCAACTTGTGAATTGGGTAAAAAATAAAGAGTCTTTTAGTGCTTCTTTTTCCAGAAATGATAACAACTAATAATCTGGCACGTCACTTTGTGTGAATTCTTCTTTTCCAAACAATGCTTTATGAATATGCAGTTTCATTAACAGTTCACATTTCTCCTCCGCCGAACATCTGACATAAAAATAAAGGTTCCTCAGTCTTGTATTTTACAGTACGTCTCTGTGTTTAGTAAGCTGTCTCTCTTTTCTGTTTTCCTTCAATGATCCATCAAAAAAGCAACCGGCTGTCACACAACACAAACACAGACGGAGAAGAGGAAAAAAACAGCGGAGCAGGAAGGAGATTAAAAAAAGAGCGAATGGATGACAGAGGGCTAGTGTGAAACAGGATGTACCCTTTTGTTCTTTGTCCGGGACGGGTGGTCCTGGGGGTGACGGCTCGGGGTGTTGGTGAGGTAAACCTCCACGTCATCAGGCACTTCTTCAAGAAAGTTGGAGGGGACCAGACCCTTGTGTCCATTGAGCTCCCCCTGAATGTAAAACAGAGGACATCATGCATCTAAGGCTAAATGCGAGTGTGGCGGCTCTCCTTTGCTCAAGACTGAAAGCAGGAATAACCTCAAACATGAAGGATCAGCATTAGGTATTTTGCAACACACATTTGCAGGATAGTACAGTGCCTGAGATGGCATGAATAATCTACTCACGTAATAAAAGCCATCCTCATCGATCTCTCCGAATACTGTGATCACATCACCAGCACAAAATGTCAGCTCAGCCTGAAGGACAGAAAAAGTAAACCATGTTAGATTTCACAGAGATAATTTAATATGACAGAGATAATTTAATATGAAACAGTTACAACCACAATGTAGATGCATTCATCACTTTAAGGATCAAGCAATCATAAATCAGCCTCTATTTATCCATCTATCTATCTATCTATCTATACATCTGTCTGTCTGTTTATCTGTCTATACGTCCACCTGTCTATCCGACTGTCTGTCTACACTTCTGTCTGTCTGTGTATCTATCTGTCCATCTGTCTATACATCCACCTGTTTGTCTGTCCATATGTCCACCTGTCTCTCCGTCTATATGTTCTTCTATACATCTGTCTGTCTGCCCATCTGTCTATACATTCATCTATATGTCCACCTGTCTCTCCATCTATATGTCCATCTATACTTCAGTCTATCTATCTGCCCATCTGTCTATACGTCCACCTGTCTATCTGTCCATCTGTACTTCAGTGTGTCTGTCCATTCGTCCATGTCCATCTATGCATTCATCTGTCTGTCTGTCCATGTCTATGTCCATCTATACATCCTTCTGTATATCTATCAGTCTATCTATCTGTATATACGTCCATCTATGTCAACATGTCTGTCTGTCTATCTATACATCTGTCTGTCTGTCTATCTGCTCATCTGTCTATACATCCATCTATACGTCCACCTGTCTATCCTTCTGTCTGTGTGTATCTATCTGTCCATCTGTCTATACATCCATCTATACATCCACCTGTTTGTCTGTCCATATGTCCACCTGTCTCTCTGTCTATATGTTCATCTATACATCTGTCTGTCTGCCCATCTGTCTATACGTCCATCTATATGTCAACATGTCTGTCTGTCTGTCTGTCTGTCTGTCTGTCTATCTATCTATCTTAGCCCATCTATACATCCATTTATATGTCCACCTGTCTATCTGTCTATACGTCCATCTATATGTCCACCTGTCTATCTATCTCTCCATCCATACACCTCTGTCTGTCTATATATCCATCTATGCATCCATCTGTACATCTACCTGTGTGTGTGTCTGTCTCTGTCTGTTTATATATCTATCTGTCTATACATCCATCTATACATCCACCTGTCTGTCTGTCTATACGTTCATCTATATGTCCACTTGCCTGTCTGTCTATATGTCCACCTGTCTATCTATCTGTCCATCCATCCACTTGTGTGTCTGTCTCTGTTTGTCTATATAGCTATCTCCCTATACGTCTATCTATACATCCACCTGTCTGCCTGTCTATTTATTTATAGGGACACTTTTTCACTTCTGGTAACTTACAAACTATTTAGCTAGTAAAGACAACTTAACTTTGACAGAATGAAAACTTGAACATTCAACCTACACAAAGTTTAGGCCTAACACTTTACTCATAAAAACAAACCTAAGTAATGTCAGATATCTAAAAGAATCTTCGTACCTTATTTGAATGTAAATAAAATAATAATTTCTACCAACATTATCTAGTTCAGGTCCAAAACAACATCCACCAAACTTGTAAAATACAAACACAGATCAACCAACACTGGGCAAGGCAGGTCCTCTCTGTCAGATTGGGAGCTGTGTTCACAAAACAGCGATTGTGTAACTCTTTACCTCCAGTCTAACAACAGCAAAAACCACACACAGAGATCTCACTGTCACGAATAACCATTCCCTATTCCTTTCACAGGAACTCACTCACATACAGCAGAGCAGACTTCTCCACAGCCTGTCACAAAGCCTTCATAAATGCATTATAATGATTCATAATATCCAATAAATGCATGCATACACATTGGAATTCATTTAAATGCATATCTGGTTCACTAAAGCATGACACTAACACTACCATCATGGAATATAAAGCGTCCTGTTACGCTTATTTCCTTAGAGAATCATTCATCAAGCAAATTATGAAGGCTTTAAAACACATTCAGTATGAAATGCAAATGTATTGCTCATGCATTATGATGTTTGGGTCCCATAAGTGAGATGTCCACACAGTACAGATGCTGATGCAGTGCAGTGAGCTCCCTCAGCAGGAAATAGAGTGTCATTTGGCAAAGGCCCAGTGAGTGTAGACTCACTACTTCCTTCCACACTCACCTCCTCACTCTGCAAGCTGCCCCCATAGCGGGCCTGTGCGCCAGCGGCAATGCAAAGGTGACAGTAAGTGACAATGGGGTGTAAAAGACTTGGAAATGCTAATTATAATGTACAATGTATAGCTGATCTAACCTTGTTTGTTCCGTGATTTTTTATAGATTTGGAATTGAACTGGACATGGATTTAAACAAACTACTAAAGACCTAAAGACACATTGCAGCCAATTATCTGCTGTTAAATGTATTGTTTTTAACATTGCTATTTCTTTTTTGATGTTTTTAATGATTAAAATCTTATATGAAGTACAGTTACACTTAAACACAAGTAAATATGTACAAAAAAAAAGTACAGCATGATTTATGGATGACAGCAGGCCTGGTTGTCAGGATGTAACATGAATCATTCAATTTAATGTTATTCTATTTTGTATGGAAGCCTGTTTACGCCATTAAATAACAAATAAAATAGGTTATTGTGACTTTTTTATCTCACAATTCTGACTTTTTTCAGGAAATTCTGACTTTTCTCAGAATTGTGAGATATAAACTCGCAATTCTAAAAAAAGTTCTCTCTTTATATCTTTATTCTGACTTTATAATCACAATTGCAAATATATATCTAGAAAAAAAATCTAAATTGCAAGATGTAAACTTACAATTGCCAGAGAAAAAAAATCTGATTTGTGAGATAAAGTCACAGTTATTTTTTTTTTTTTAGTGGCAGAAATGGGCTTCCATAATTTTGATGCCCTCTGATAAATACATTCAGAAGTGCTTAATACCAACTTTAAAGGTGAAGTCTGTGGGACTACTACAATTAAAACTAAAACTAAAAATAAAAAAGATAAATATATAATAAAATCTAAAAAGCTGATTTAAAATATTAATAAATACTACAATAATAAAAGTCAAAAGATTTTTTATGTTTTTAAAGAAGTCTCTTTTGTGCACCAAGCCTGCATTTATTTGATCCAAAATACAACAAAAGCAGTAATATTGTAAAATATATTTATACTATATTCAATATATGTAAAATAAAGATATATACTATTTTACTATTTAAAATAACCGATTTCTATTTGGATATATTTTAAAATGTAATTTATTTCTGTGATCAAATCTAAATTTTCAGCATCATTACTCCAGTCTTTAGTGTCACGCGAAATCAGATATCATTCTAATATGCTGATTCAATTGCTGTTCATGAAACTTTTTTTTTTTTTTTTTTTTTAAGGATTTCAGGATTATTTAATGAATAGAAAAATCCAAAGATCAGCATTTATCTGAAATAAAAATATTTTGTAACATTATGCACTATGCCATTCCCTTTTGGGGGAAAGAAATTATAGAAATGAATACTTTTATTTAGCAAGGATGGTTTAAATTGACCAAAAGTGATAATAAAGACATTTATAATGTTACAAAAGATTTCTATTTCAGATTTTCAGAAATGCTGAAAATACAATTCTATTTATCAAAGAAACCTGAAAAAAAAAAAAATCTACTCAGCTGTTTTTAACATAATAATAATAAATGTTTTTTTAAACAGAAAATCAGAATATTAGAATGATTTCTGAAGGATTGTGTTACTGGGGTAATGATGCTAAATATTTAGCTTTGAAATCACAGGAATAAATTACATTTTAAAATAATGTTTTAATAGAAAACAGTTATTTTAAATTGTAAAAATAAATAACTGCAGGCTTGGTGAGCAGAATCAAACTGTTCAAAAACCATTGACTGGTAGTGTATATAACATGACAACAACTGGCAGAAAGGGTGAGTTTTTGGGAAAACAATAATTATATATTTATTTTATTTTATTTTCTATTTGTCACAGAAATTAGACACTTCAACTTTAAAATTAGTTCACAGAAGAAAGGCAAACAGGACTGGAATGACATAACATAACACTGAGTAAATAAATAAATGACACAATTTTCATTTTAACCAGAACTTAACCTTTAGAGCTGCCATGTGCCATGAACACTAACATAAAAAAAAATACAAACCACATTGCAGCCGCAAAAGCAAGGAAAATATGCTGAAAATTAATTTGGTGGCTATTAGAGAGGCAGACATCCAGGCAAGCCAGCGTAAAATCAAAAGCTTATGGGATGAGACCATAAGTGCAAGAAAAAGCCCAGACAAAATGGGGTCTAATAGTACCTCCACATCCACGTTCGGAGAGCTCTCTCTGGGGTCATAGTCATACAAGGCCACCATCCTCCGTGTCGACACCGGGTGCTGCCTTCCACTCCTTTTGTTCCTCTCTGGAAAAAAGGGGTTAAGAATAAATGAGCAAAACAAATAAGTAAAACGAAGTAGTCTTTGATCATTAAAACACTGATCATTAAAATTAAATGTAAAAAAAGAGCATGATTTATGAATGACAGCAGGCCTTGTTATAATAATGACATTTGACGTATTCATATTTAGAATTGCATAACACCAAGTGTTTTTATCAGTGTAAAAATACTTTATACTGTCTAAGCCAAAAGAGCAACATCGTTACACACAGTGACATTTAATTATTTTCTTCGTTGACCCATGCTGAATTTTTTATTGAATAGAGTCATGATATGAAAAAACAGAAGGCACATTTAGTGGACATTTAGTATAAATGATTAATAATGAATCCAAACGTCTACTTTTTTAAGCTGTGGGGTCCAAAAGTTTGAGTCTACAGCATATCGGACATTTCACATTGAAAATGGAAAGAAATAGAGCTTGAGACATTTTTAAAACAAAGAAATGTTATGATATCAGTTTCCAGGTCACAAATAAAAGTAAATATGTGGCATTGATCATGTGACAGCTCAGGTGTTCTAAAATACAAAATAGAAACATTTTCAAAGCAGTTTCAGACTTTTGCACCCCACTGTTCAATCTGCATTATTCCCTGGATGAGGTGTCAGTGGGAACAGAAAGAATAAGTCATGCTTGTGTGACATTCAAGTGTTGAAGGAAAACTTGGAGGTGAGCTGTGAAAAGGCACTTCAGTGAAAAAGAAAAAATAATGAGAAAACTGGCGAAAAAATTGTGTGGGCACAAACCTCTCTTGGATTTCCGGGACCTGCGATTAACTGAACGGCCATCTTTGAACCTATTACAGTTTACTTGAAAAGAAAAGAGGAAAGCAAGAAAAAATGGAAGAGAGAGAGAGAGGAAAGAATGAAGGCAAGGAAGGCACAGGATTTCAAAGAATTATCCATCTTTGACATTCTGCTATGATTCCTTTTGTTTTCCACAGATGAAAGAAAGTCATATGGGTTTGAAACGAGTGAGTGATGATAGAATCTCATTTTTTGGTGAACTATCCCTTTAGGAGTTATAGTGTAGAGGAATAGTATGGAAAGGTGATGACTGGCAGACTAGCACCATGTTAATCAAAAATAAATCAGAAAATTAGTCAGCAAAATGAAGCACAGAGGGCTGAGATGGGCAGGGGTTCAGCACAAACTACCTGTTAGTTCATACCTATTTTCTCAATGGGAGTATTGAGAGGAAGAAACCCTTGTTTGAGCAGCTGGTCCATCATTTCATCATCATCCGTTTGGATCTCTGAGACCATGTTACAGGGGATGAGCCCCCTGCGGCCACAGATCTCTGCCCTATAGAATCCATCTGTGTCCTTCTCTCCAAACACCTGGACAACACAGCAGGACCATAATTGAACTTATTGTATCTGCAAAATGTTAATTATTTTACCAAAATAAGAGGGATCATACAAAATGCATGCTATTTTTTATTTAGCGCTGACCTGAATAATATATTTAACATAAAAGATGTTTACATATAGTCAACAAGAGAAATGAAATCCTGTTCAAAAGTTTACATTCTTAATGTAATGATTCTTAAAACTGCGTTGTTTTTTGTTTTCCTTTGTTTGTCCTGAACAGTTAAGCTGCCCACTGTTCTTCAGAAAAATCCTTCAGGTCCCACAAATTCTTTGGTTTTTCAGTATTTTTGTGCATTTGAACCCTTTCCAACAATGACTGTATCATTCTGAGATTCATCTTTTCACACTGAGGACAACTGAGGGATCTCAAAAAGTTCCATGTCATCGTTAGAAAGGGTTTAAATATGCAAAAATGCTGAAAAACCAAAGAATTTGTGGGATCTGGACGATTTTTCTGAAGGACAGCAGACAGTTCTACTTTTCAGGACAAACAAGAGACTCATTAACTATAAAAAAAAAAATTATATTGAATATATATGAATCATTATATTGTCATCATCATCATGATTTCTGAAGGATCATGTGACACTGACGACTGGGGTAATGATGCTAAAAAATTAGCTTTGATCACAGGAATAAATTACATTTAAAGAAATATTCTAACAGAAAACAGTTTTAAATAGTAAAAATATTTCAGAATTTTACTGTTTTTGCTGGACTTTGGATCAAATAAATGCAGGCTTGATGAGTAGAAGAGACTTCTTAAAAAAACATTTAAAATCTTACTATTCAAAAGTTTTTAACTGGTAGTGTATAATTTAACAATCAGTACTTTTACTTTTGACAATTAAATGTGTACATTAGTACATAAATATAATTATCAATTATCTGTATTGATGCATCCCTAAATAGAGTAGAAGTAAAAAGTCTTAAAAAGCAGAAATAAATGAAAAACAAAACAGCTGAGAATTGCTTGACATCAGTCAGTTCAGATCATACCTTTATGATCTGGCCCTCCTTGAAGGGAAGCTCCTCTACAGCAGCATCAGGGTTCGGAGACATTGACAGGGGGTCATAGTCAAACATGGCCACAAAGATTCGGGACAAGTCTTCTGGCTCTGACTCATAGTATTCTGGAGACCGCCGGTCCCGTCCTCCATAACCATCTGAAATACAGAAGAGGGCAAGCTTCTGCTACACACAGAAACCAAAAAACATCTAAAGCCCTAATATATATCCTCAGAGACATCATTCTGTGACAGCTAAACAATACTGAGAGAATTACATACTGTATGCTGCTATATGACTGCATTATATACGAATCCTTTTTTAAGGTGAGGCTACATATTAAAACTGCATTTTAACATACTAAACTGATAAAAATGCTAATCACACTTGATACAAATGCATGTTCCCACTATAGTAAAATTATCACACAGCACACCAGTGGGATAATACACAAGCAAGAAAACAGAAGAATGCAGTAAGAACATGTTTGAAACTGCCATGCATAATAAAAGAACAAGGAAAGGATAAAAACATTGCTGTTTTACTGTAAAAACCCACACAACGCTTTTCGACAGACATGCAGCAACTCACTAGCAATACTTTACTGGAATGATCCAGGGTCAATCTCAAACTCTTTTCTGTTATCTTATATCAACCAAAGAGTAAATAGTAGACCATGCCAGTTAATTAAAAGTGTATATGGAGCTGATAGAAGTGAATCATGCACCCAATTACCGATAAGGGTATGTAGAACTTTCACAAGCAGCATTTCAAATCAATTTCTTTCACAGGAGTGAAAACATCTCTGCTTTTACGGTGTGCAGTCTAACAACATCCAACAGTAGAAAGGCATTCATGCAATTTAAACAATCAAGGACCTCACAGGAAGCTCAGTAAAAGATGGATGATGAGGAAAAAGGCAACAAGGGGAGCAAGAGGAGGAGAAGAGGGGTTCACAAACACTGTCTGGTGTTTTAGACCACACAATGAGCACAAAGAAAGGAGCAATCACCCTTAAACAGACCGAAACCCTAACCTAATCCTAGTTATCTGTAGCTAAAATAAAGACAAATTAACATGGGTGGAAAAAAAACATAAAGGTAAAATAATAGTACATAAATAGAACTTGCAATAGCTGAATAAATATGCCTCATACATATTTGTCTTTCAAATGTTAATGAGGATCCTGCATGTCTATACTACTAAGTTAAAGGCAACTTCTGTTCTTTTTAAGGTTAGCAATACAAGTAAAGCTCTAGCAACTGTATCTGAGATATACTAGTTATACTACATTTGCAATGTAAATCTATAGGGCAAGACGTTAAGATAAATGTTAAATATATGCGCTGAGCTGTATGTCTTAAATTTTCTTTTAATTCTAGGACTACTGCTGCTAATTATTATATATTTACATTTTTTATTTTATTATTTCATTTATTCTGGTGAAACTGCTGTAAGACATTACATTTTTTTAGAAACTTGCATCTGTTATAAACAGCATGTCACAGAAGCAGTCAGTAGAGCTTAACTTGCATTAAGTTAAACAAGTTAAAAAAAATATATAATTTAAAGACCCCGTGAAATCATCTGAAAAATGCACTTCGCTTTCTTGAATTGATGTTTTTTTTCTACTGAAAAAGAGAGTTCCTTTTTAAGGGAATTCACACTGTGCCCCCTAGTGGACACTATGAGGAATGCCAAGAGAGGATGCGTTTACATGTGTAATCTGAGACGTTTCCCTTAAAGGAAACTCGCACTGCATCCTCTAGTGGACACTATGGGGAATGCCACTAAAGGCCGCAGTTACATGTGTAACCTAAGATGTTCCTTTTCAAGGGAACTCATACTGTCTCCTCTTGTGGACATTATGGGGAATGCCACTAGAGGATGCCATTACATCTGTAACCTGAGATGTTCCCCTACAAGGGAACTCGTACTGCATCCTCTAGTGCAGTGGTTTTCAAACCCTGGGTCGCGACCATCAGATGGGTCGCCAGGATGATCTGAGGAAATTCTATAGCCTATATGTATGTATGTGTGTGTATGCAAAGTTCAGAATTCGAGGAGGAAGGAAGCAGTAACCGGTAAAATTCACTTTAATAACTAAATAAACAACAAAACAAAAGTAAGCGTCAGGTGTCTCACTCAAAATCCAATGTGTATTTTGCGCTCTGTTTTTGCAGTGTTGAACATTGTCAACATATTAAGCTTTGAGCACTTTCCCGTCTATATATAGATGTTTTTGATGCTGCTCAGATTACCAAAGTGGCGTACTTGCTGCAAGTTTCAGGAGTGATGCATATCCGCATTTAAATGGGGGATTCTCTTGAAATCTCTTTTTCTTTCTTTCTTTATATATATATATGTGGGTCACGTCAATTTAAAAAGAAAACAATAGGGTCGCTCTCAAAAAAGTTTGAAAACCACTGCTCTAGTGGACACTATAGCCTTGTTCAGACTGTCAGCCCAAATCTGATTTTGTGCATATCTGGATGGAATCTACATTTGAATAACTAACTGTTCACACAGTGTATTGCAACTATTCGTATCTGATTTGTGTCTATAAGTGCTCTTTTGTTTTACTCTTTTGGTTTCTATGGCAGTGTCAGTATGGTATGCTAAAAATAACAACAATAGCAATACAGTTTGCAATACAGATGTTGTCTTGTGATATGACAACACTGTCATCACACTAGATTATATTTTGTCTTCTGAGGTAGCGGCAGAAACGCAGGAAGCTGGAATGTGCGACCTTATTCTGTGCTGCCATCTCTGCTGGTTTCAAAACTCAGAGAGATGTGCATACTAGCTGCATATTGCCTTTTCCCGCTTGACTTTGTTTCTGCATAGATGTTTATTATGATTTCTTCTAAAACTGATGTGTTTACGTTTTACATGGCATGAAAACGTGAAAGAACTACGCTAAATCTAATCTGACGGGTCAGCTTCCAAGAATGTGATTTGAATAGGACTCTAAACCACATATGAATGTAGTTCGAAACAAATTTGCACAAATCGGATTTCATGTAGTTTGTTGCCGTTCAGACTAAGTAGCATTGGATTTCAATTGGATTTGCATAAAAATCAGATTTGGGCTGACAGTCTGAATGAGGCTTATGGGGATGAGGAATTCCACTAGAGGTGCAGTAACATGCATAACCCAAATGTTCCCCTTCAGGGGAACTCTCACTGTGTCCTCTAGTGGCATTCCCCATAATGTCCACTAGAGAGCATTATATAAAAAAAAAAAAAAACATTATAATTATCAGAAAAAGACGGACCGATATTACCAATATTTTCTGATAGAACCATTCAAACCACTTAAAAACTTCTTCAACCTGAGTTTGCTCAAATTAAACTCAAACTTACCTGGGTAACCACTGAAACTGGCTTTGTAAAATTTTTGTAGGCCACTGAAAGCTAACAGACGTGGACTAAAAGCCACAAAACTTTTACTTTGATTTCATTAGGGTCTTTAAACAAAATACTTTTAATAATCTGTTGTATAAATTCAAATTGGTTCTGGTAATTTTTGTTAGATTTTTATTTTTCATGGAGGAGCCACGCCACATACCATATCGGTGCTCTGTTCGCTGTGGGGGCCATTTCCTGTGGTGGGCTACATTGGTATAGTAAACATCGTCCTTGATAGGTGAGAGGTTCCCCTCACTCCCCTCACTGTTATTCTCCACGGTGATCTCTATGGAAACACCAATCAGAGCATTACAGCCACAGCCCCTCTACTCAGCCTGTGAGTTGTGGATTATGACATTTTCAAGGCTCTCGAGTTGTGTTTTAGGATCGGAAATGCCATTCTATAGCATAAAAGCATCAAAAATGGCATACTGATCTTAAAACAGTATTGAAAGCCAGCTGACATGAGTTGCTCCAGAGTAAAACAGCAATGTTCAACATGATGATGGTTTTCTAAGCAGCAATGTGTGGCCTGTTAAAGGTACCATTTGTATACTAAAAATAAAGCAGTTAAATAAACTCTCCCTCCTTTAATTATTAGTGAATCTGAAAGAGAATGAATGGCAAAGGTAAACCAAAAGGGACTCCCAAGGGGTTACAGAACACCAGAACTGTCATCATGACATATAAGGAAAACAGAGGAACACACAATAGGCATCTAAAGGAAGGGAGGGAGAGTCCAAGCATCATGTGACCACACTAACCAATGGAAGGGACTGTCATTGGTCTTCTCTGAGCGGGTGGACAGCCGTGACTCGTCCTACGGCCAGAATGGTCCAGTCGATCCGAGCGTCCCGTTGAGGGAGAGCTCCCTAAAATCTTAAACAGCAAACATTAAAATGTTAATCAAAGCCTAACAATAGATATCCTATTAAAAAAGATTCCCATCAACCCCAAAATGGACAAAAAATAAAAACTGATTTCTTTAGAGAACAAGATTCTAGTCCCAAGTGAAATCAAAACAAGGAGGATGAACCCGCCAAAACATTAAACATAAACAATTGAAACAAACTCTGACAACAACATGAGCAGGGTTTTGGCAGAAATCAGATGCTTAGCTAAAGACCATTTTGGTTTTTGTTCTGCTCCTCTTCAGTTCATATGGGAAAGTATTGAATGTAGTTTGTGATAATGTGCTGAGTATATAAAACTGTCAATACGACTTTTTAGCTTGCTGCAAATCTGTATATGATTCAGGACCTTAACACCACCACATACATCCTAGGAGATTTACCTGGTATTTTCAGAATAATGAAAAAAATGTTCGATCTCTGATTCTTGAAATTTTCATTTGGCCCCCCTCAAATATTTTGTACTATTTGGTCAGTAATGAAAAACCTTGATGTATAAGCAGGTATTAGAAACAACTATGGGAAGCAAAATTCAGATAGGTGAGGATTAGTTACTTGTTCAAGCCCAAACTCAATGCCAAGTGATCAGTGGCACCACATTGTTCACCAGCTTGAATAACTTGTCCACGCTGCACTGTTAAATGTGCAGATTTGTTATTCTTTAGGTGTGTCTGGCTTCCCATTAAAACAACTCTAAACTAGTTTCTCCCAACCCTGTTACTGGAGGCACCCCAACACTACACATTTTGAACTCTTCCCAATCAAACATACTTAAAATCAACTCAACAGTTCAATAGTAGAGACTCCAAAACCTAAAATGGATGGGTCAGATAAGGAAGACATCCAAAATGTGTACTTATGTGGTGCCTCCAGGAACAGGGTTTGAATATTACTGCTCTAAACCAGAGGTCTTCAACCTTGCTCTTAAAGACCCAAGATCCTGCAAAGTTTACTTCCAACCTGCTTCAACACACCTGCCTGTGAGGTTTCAAGTGATCTTGAGGAACCATATCAACTGGTTGATTAGGGTTGGAGCTAAACTTTGAAGGATAGTGGGTCTCCAAGAGCAGAGCAGAGCAAGAGCAAAATACTTTTGCTAGAAACTAGTAGTATGGAGGACTGTGGAAACATTGCCATTTGATTTGTGACTCTTCTTACAGAAACAAGAAACACTCAGAAATGGCCTTTAGGTAATCAAAACAAATCTACACATCCAATAAATTTCACTTGACACTCTAGGAATCAAACAAAGTCACATGAGATCTAAACCAAATCAAGAAAGTCAAGAAAGATCATACAAGCTAAAATCCCCCCAAAACAAGAGTAATATCAAAAGGTGAACTCAAACAAAGTTAAGCAACGTCTAGCAAAATAGACTCAACAAAAAAAGCAAAACAAAACCAAATAAACCAATGACAGACTGGGTGGAACACCATGAACAGAAGAATGGTTTAATCACTTGTCGATGAGAACACAAAGCATTTGGTAGATGAGGAGAGGGCGGAAGGGTGAGAGGAGGGGTAGGAGACACACACCAGGGGTTCATCCATTGCCCTGTTGAGTCTGGCCACAGAGTAGGCCCTAATGTCCCTGTGATAGGTCCTGCCAACCTCGCTCAGCCTGCCCTCGCTCTGGAACCTGCGTTGGGGATGGTGATGGTGTGGATGATAGTGGTAATGGTGGTACGACTCCCGCATGCTTCTTGTCTCCGGAATGGCATCCAGGAAGTCCTCCTCCACGCTGCACTGTCGGGTCAGTGTCCTTTTCCTGCCGGCAGCCAGAGCGCGCCTCTCCACAGGCCCCTCACTGTGGATCACCCGCATGTTGGGGCCAGAACCCACCCGCAGCGGGCTCCCCCCCGTGTACGAGTGGTAGCTTCCGCGGTAGCCAAGCGAGCCCTCTTCCTCGCTTCCACAGTCTAGTCCACTGTCTGGGCTCTTGGTGGTCTGCCTGCTACTGCTGCTGCTCCAGCACGGTGGCCGCTCCTCTATGGAGCTGTAGCGCGGAGAGGAGCGCTGCCTCTGCAGCCTGCGGATGCTCTTGTTCGGGGACAGGTGGTTCGGCTGCCGTGAGTCCTGGTGGTAGGGCCGCGGGCTCCTGCAAGGAGTGCCCGGACGAGCCTCTTCGAAACGCAGCCGCTGGCCCATGACCTCCACCCCGGTGTCCGGTTCCTCCTCTGCAACTTCCGGGATGCTGTGGAGCCGCTTGTGGGAGCGCAAGGAGCGCTGTCGTACCACCTCCCGCTGCAGGTCCCAACTGTCCCGGTCTACCGCTAGGTCCTGACGCCTGTAATATGCCTTTTAGAAGCCGGAAAGGGTGATGGACGAAGGAGGAGCCAAAGTTTCAGTTAGATTTGGACGTTTTTTCAAATAGTTAAAATCGGGATTGTTTTTGGTGGGTTTTGTTTGATGGTGTTAGAACAGGCAGAGAAGATAAAACAGTGTGCAAATAGAGAACAAAATGGGAAAAGAAAGACAAAATAAAGACAGAATTAGTTATCGGAGGTCATGGCCGAATGTAGGGCATGCAGTCTCATTCCATGACGGACATGGCATGCGACGGAAGGGAATCTGTAGAAGGAAAACGTCAGGAAATGCAAACCGTACAGAATATGAGAACTGGAGAGTATCACATATGCAGGGCTCATTGAGACAATCCACTAACAAAGCACAGTCCAACATTAACAACAACAACCAAAAAAACAAAAAAAACTACAGATGAGAATTCAGAACACAGAACATTAAAAAATGAATAACAGGCAATCAAGGGATCAAGACTAACGAATCTAAGGACCGTACAGAAAAAAAAAAAAAAAAATAAAGAAAACAAAATGGAGATTCATCTGCCAAGCAACAAGTGAATTGTGTTCAAAAGTAGACCAGTAACCTGGAATGGAAATTTAAAAAATATTATTAAAAAGACAAATCTTTTCTAATTATTTCAAATTATGTATGATAATGTGATTGGTGGTTTAAAATTTCTACATCCTGATACACATAGCAGATATTTTTAGATTAAGAGGGGATTGCTATAGCAGCTTATTTAAGAAAATGTATTTATTTTTTTTTGTATTTACGTTTGACACTAATGCAAATATAATTTTCTAGATCATACTAAACTGTAGCACAGATGTCTGCATTTGGAAGCAAATCGTATCTAAAAACAGTGGAATAAACCTATATAGCCTATATAAGGTGTTAGTTTTCATACCACAATCCCAATGGCTGCTCAGGTCTCCAAAAAGATTATTAAAAACAAAAATGACAAAAACTGAAATATAATATACCATTTATTGCTTCATATATTCAATACATTGTGTATTTTTTGTAACCCTTTCTGTATAATGCTTATATTTTGAAAGAAATCTTAACAGTATTAAACATTTTTCATGAAGAGACACATATTCACAAAATTGTAAAATTACACTGAGAAAAGTAAAACTTAACAGAAGTGTAACCATGAGACAAACATAATCAAAAGTGAATAACTGTTTCATTTAAGCAGACTTCACTTAAATGAGATTCCCAAAATGCCCTTGGAATGATATGTGCATTTTCACCTGATCACGTAAAAGCTAATTTGACACTTGACACAGGTTTCATTTAAGTAATAGCTATACATAGAGCACACAAACAAACCCTGTCTTTATTTAATAATAATCACAAACACATAAAAACCATGGTGTTATATTCCATTAGGTAAACACTTCAGGCATAGCAAACAAATACATACTGTATATATCTACACATATGTGATTGTCATATGCAATAAATCTAAATAATCCTGTCAATTCCAAGTAATAAGAGCCACTTCTACTATACATAGTAATCCAGATCGATTTCCACTAGGTATGAATGCATAGTGATGCAATACTTAAAACTGAACAACAGAGTTTGCAACATCTGGAGAGCTAAAGCATATTCAGATCGTTTTCTCATGCATTGCGTGTGCAGTGTCAGGTTAAGCCATTCAGATGTATCAAGCTTTGTATGACTGGACAGGCTTATACAAAGCTGGCTAAATGACTGGATGACGTCGAAGTTCGGTAGTGCAAGAAACCTGCTTTTAAGACCCAGGAGAGACTGAGGATGGGGTGACCTGTTAAGATCATTTTGCTTAAGCTTTGTGAACAACATCAGAGGTCTAACACCCCCTGTTTTAAATTCACCATCACAAAAACACAAAAAACCCAGCGATAGCCATATTTACGACAAATCATTATAACAAAAATACTCTTACCTATAAAAACACCTTAACTGAACCGCAGTTGGCCTTTCAAGCCTATTCTACAAGGTTGAAGTGCCAACCATCTAATACCACCCCTTGGAAGGAGCCCTACAGAACACGGCATACTCCATCCCCCTTCGTCTGTCCCAGCCTCTAGCCTGCGGCCCTGTGGCCCACGCCCAAGACAGACGGCGGCCGGAAGGGTGTCTGTTCCATACCTTTAATGTGTTGTGTGAGTTGATGCTGCGCCGGCGCCCTTCTTCCAACTGCATCTCCGAGTACAGCTCCTCCTCATCCTCCTCCATGATGTCAGACAGATCAGAGCCCCGACTGCTTTCAGTGTAGTACTCCTCACTGTGGCTATAGTGATGATGCTGGAGATACAGACACAGATATCTTCATGATTTAACACTGGAAGAAGAAATCTTAAAAGCTCAACTGAAGTGTGGTGAAATGCACATTACGAAATAAATGTTTTTTTTTCCAATGCATGTTGGCCACAATTATTGGCACCCCTAGAAATTCTTATGAGTAAAATTTCTCTTAAGCTCAAGCATTTTATTTTTTCGCACAGCTGAGTGAAATTGTCTAGCATTCCTGTACCACAGGATTAAAAATATGAGGAACACAAAGGTTAATTTCCCTTAATAATCCATCACAAGGAGTAAAACCAAACAATATAGTTCTGATGTGCAGGAAAAGATTGTTGAACTTCACAAAATAGAAAGTGGCCCTAAGTAAAGAGCTAAATCATTGAAAATTCCCCTTTTCCACCATCGGGGCAACAATAAAGAAAGTGGAAAAGTTCCAATCAACTAAAGATGTTACAAATCTGCTTAGAAGAGGATGTGTGTCTATATTGTCCGAATGCAAGCTGAGGAGGAGAGTTTGAGTGGCCAAAGACTCTCTAAGGATCACAGCTGGAGAATTGCAGAGATTAGTTGAGTCTTGAGGTCAGAAAGAAAGAAAAACAAAAACAAAAAACAGCCCCTACATCACCACATGTTGTTCAGGAGTGTTTCAAGAAAAATCCTCCTTGCTCATCTAAAAACAAACTCCAGCATATTCAGTTGGCAGACACGACTGAAACTTCAATTGGGACTGGCTTCTATTGTCAGACAAAACTAAAAATGAGCTTTTTGGCAGCAAACCCACCAGATGGGATAAAAAGTACCCCATTCCCACGGTTAAATATACTGCTGGATCTTTAATGTTGTGGGGCTATTTTTCTGCTGGAGGTCCTGGAGATCTTGTACAGATACATGGCATCATGGATTCTGTCAAATACCAACAGATAACAAAAAAATCAAAACCTGACTGCCTGTTAGAAATCTTTTAATGAGCTGTGCTTGAATCTTCCATCAGGACAATGATCGAACATCAAGCAAACATCAAAATCAACACAAAAATGTGTCACTGGGCACAAAATGAAGCTTCTGCAATGGCCAGTTCCCTAACCTGAACCCTATAGAAAATGAGTGGGATGAGCTGAAGAGAAGAATCACCAACATAGAGCTGGAAATAGAGCTCTAAATGGTCTGGAGTGAGTCATATGAAGGAATGGTCTCTGATCTCTTTTAAGGTGTTCTCCAAACTCATCTGGCATTGAGAAAACTCAGAGTTGTTAACTTGGGAAAAAGACGTTGCAATAATTGGGTGCCAATAATTGTGGCCAACATGAACTAGAGAAAAACATTTGCTCCATAATGAGATTTCCCCCCACTTTCCACTGTTTTACTTCAATTAACGGTTAGAATTTTGTGATTTTTTTGAATGAAAGATCAAAAGGATAAACAATGCAGATTTATTTTCACAGCCAGCTCTGCTCATATTTACCAAGGGTGCCAATATTAGTGGAGGGCACTGTATATGCGTCAAAGCAATCTGTACTTTTTCAGCATTTTAGGACCCAGATACTGGGATACATTTCACCACTGTTAATTAATTAATACAATATAATGTCAACATAATACAAGTATAATATCCACCTTATTTTTCCAGTAAGTGCAGGTGCGGCCATTTATAAATTTTATGGGTCTGGCTTCCAATCTCATCTGTGTCCAGCTATTTTTAGCTGTACAAAAGAGCTTGTTTCGCTGTTTGCTATTGCAAATTGGTGTGTCTTATTATTTTAATGTATTATCTTAATTATGAACACACTGCTTGTAGTGCAAACAGGTTTACCGTTTACTGCACATTTATATTCTTCTCGTCCAGAAGTCTCGTCCAAAGGCTTACTTCCGTGTTGAAGAATAAGGTGGATATCTCAATACAATATAATGTCACACTTTGGAATGCACATTTTGTAATGACTTGTAAAGCATAAATAAACACAAATGTCCATTACTTGTTTTGTATAAGTTACACAACACGTGATGGATCTGTCAGCTGACCCAAGACAAAAAAGCTTCCTTGTGCAGTACAAAAATATTGCTGTTCCTTAGACTCACCTGTCTGCCCAGCTCAGAACCTCTGAGAAACTCATCCACAGAAGCTCCTCTTCGCCTGGCATGGGGGGAATCATACCCATCCTCTTCCTCGTCTGAGTTTAATGAATGCAGAGCATTACCCCTCTCACTAAAGATGTTCCTCCTCTCCACCTGAAACAGAGCATGCGCAAGATATTATGTCATGCTGCTTTAAATGCATACAATCCTCCATACTGACATCTTGATCATCATCTTCCTTATTTAAAGAGTTATTTAACTTCCAAAATAAAAAAATCCTGATAATTTACTCACCCTATATCATCTGTGAAGTTCATCTCTTTCAAACTAGTGCAAGATATAAGTATATATATATATTTTTTTTTAAATGACCAATGGTTTCGCTAGATAAGACCCTTATTCCTCAACTGGGATTGTGTGAGTAAATTATCTAGAATGTTTTATTCTGATATTCTTCAAGTGAACTAATCCTTTAACCGAACAAATCAGTGGGCTCACCCTGCTGTTCGGGGCGCTCCTCTGTGCTGCCTGGCGGGCCATAGCACGAGCAACTGTGTTGGGAATGGGCACTCCCTGAGGTTGAGGCAAGATCCTCTGAGGGGAGGGTGAACGCCGGCCCTCAACGTGAGGGGGCTCCAGCGTGTGTCCCGGGTGTGAAGGAGGCGGTAGGGGTGACGGGGCCCGGGGATGCGGCTCCCAGGGCTGCCCCATTCGCCTGCCCATCTCTGGCTCTTTGGCATGGGGGTCTCTGGCACTTGGTAGGAGTTTGGGTTTAGACATGGGGTACGGGGAGGGCGAGGGGTGGACGTGCGGGTGCGAGGGTTGTGGATGAGGGTGGTGTGGCGGGACAGAGTGGGGTTGGACGTGCGGTTGTGGATGGGTTGAGGGGTAGGCTTGTGGGTAGGGAGGCGGGTGAGGGGGGTGTCCGTGGGGGTGAGGCACCAGGAGGTTGTGCGGAATGGTGGCAACGGGAGAGTCCTGTGACTCTCCTTGTGCTGATATTGTCCTCACGACGACCTCCCGTGCTTCCAGACACTGGATACGGTTCAGTTCCACCGTAACAAAATCTGCTGTGGGGTACAGTATCTCTGCTATCTAAAAACAAACAAACAAAGGAAATACAGGATAAATAAATGTGCCTTTGCAAGGATAAACAATGAGCGTTTTCTGTTGATAGAGTCAGGCAGTTATTCAGGTTTGTACTTGTACTGTTATTTTTATTTGATTTAATATTTTCACTGGCCCTTTCATAAATGTGAACTTTGGCAATACATTGTGTTAAAATTAGTGCTGTCAAATCAGTGCTGATTAATTTCTCCAGTTTAATGGCACTAAAAATATTTAATGCAGTGGTTGGCCACCCCACTCACAACTGGTGCTACTTTCTCTTTTTTCTTGACAAGATGTGCATTTATTAGTCACAGAAGTGATCCTGTCAGCAGTTATACTGTGCTCTTGTACGTGCAATTCAACTGGACGCACAAACACAGCAGTGTGGAGCCTCGTTCTCATGTCATGTTCAGCAGCGGCAGCTCTTAGAGTAATAGCAGCCAAATGACCTAATAACCTACATGCTGTGATGTCTATTAATAATAAAAAAAGGAAACCAATAACTTTAATAGCTTTAAAGATTCATCTATATTTAATTTTGCATTTGATAACTTTATTTAATTTCTGTATATTTCCTATGTGCTGAAGGGCAAATAATGGGTATATAAGATTGTCATGATTAGAAGTTGTTATAGAAGTCTAATAAATTTTAAAACGGAGAGCTCTCTATTATACTGTAATGTTGAATGGATATAGTCAATTGTTAAATATTAGGAAAAAAAGAACAATTTCCTAGAGATATCAGTAATGTTGGTATCAGTCATAAAAAACATATTTAACAAATAAGAATATACTGTCTTTATGTTGTTTCTACATTATTTTGGAGACGAATTTGAAATTATTGCAATATGAAAGTATTTTTTAAAAACTTTAATGTTAATTGTGATTCATTTAAAAAAAATATGCTTAACTAGTTATTTTTTTATTGACTGACAGCACTAGTTAAAATAAATACATTTTATATATTTTTAATTAAAATAAAAATATAAACTACTGCACTGACAATTTTAAATGTATAAGAAAGAGACACATTTTATATTTTTAATTAAAAATAATTAGAAATCAAAATATAATACATTTATAAATATAAAATAATCAAAAGAAATAATATATTTTCAATACATATTTGTAGTGTTGGGCAAAGATTAATCACGATTAATCGCATCCAAAATAAAAGTTTTTGTGAGTACTGTGTATATTTATTATGTATATATATATATATATACACACACACACACACACACACGCATGTATATATTTAAAAAAAATATGTTATGTTTATATTATAAATATATTTATATATGATATAAATTATATGAATATAACATATACATGTAAATCTTTATATATACATAGTACATATATATTTAATAATAATAATAACAATAATAATAATAATAATAATAACAGATGGAAATTATACAGAAATAGTGTAATTCTGCGACAGAAGTAAGATCATTAACACACTTTTGTTAGAAAACAGCAGCAAATTTGCATTTTTTAAACCTACTGTTACATGAAAAACATTTTTAACAAAAAAAGAAAAAAAAACTTACATAAATAACTACTGTTTTTTTTTTTTGTCATCTCACAAAAAGAGGTCAACATTATTTCAAAATGTTTTTGTCAGATTATCCAAAATGACTTACATAAAACCCGCATTATATAACAAAGGGAAAGCATTGGCCATGCAATGACACAAGTGATCACCTGATGGCGCCAGTGAGCAAAATAAAACCTGCACTTCAAATGTGAGCTAGCATAACATGTTCAACCACCAAGCTGATCTTAGACCTTCTATTGGCTTCATTAGCAGGGCCCACTTCTTATTGCAAATCAGTAGCTGTTGTGCAACATGGCAGGATGATAGTAAAAAAAAACTAAGCAACATCACTTCACCTTTTGACCTTTAGTGCAGACCATGTAGCCGATTACATTGGCTCCATTGGAAGTGCCAGTAGGAGTGAGGGGAGGAGGTTTCCAACGGATCTGCAAGACCCCAGGTGTCTGTCCCATCTGAACTTGCACATCCTGAGGAGGTAAAGGAGGACCTGCAACAAAAAAAAGCACAGCTTTGTAAGTCACTACACTGTATCATGACTTAAGCAAATTAGTGTAGGTCTGCTGTTGTGTTTGTGGGTGGGCTATGACATGCATTCTGCTTTCAGAAACACGTGCATGCTTGTGCATGAAAATATGATGCATGTGTAATGGGCATGTAAAATTGTGTGTGGGTGTGTTTGCGTGCGCGTGCGTTTTACAGCCGTAAGGGACGCCAGCTGGGCATAGACTATCACAGTGTATTTGCTTATGTCAGCACTCTGAATTTATGTGGGCTGATTCGTCTTAATCATTCTGAGTGTTATTTTTTGTCGCTGCCAGCAATGGACCGCACCATCTCAGAACCTAAAACAAACAATGCGCCGTTTATTCTTCAGTTGTTATGCATAAAAAGCTAAGCATTCACCTCATCTCTCACTTGTTTTTAATTCAAAACATTCAAATGTGTCATAACCAGTGGTTGACAGTAAGTATTTTTACTTTGTTACTGTACTTTAGTACTATTTTCAAGTATCTGTATTTTACTGAAGTTTTTATTTTGAAAAACTACATCCAAATCATAATATTGTACTTTTTACTCCACTATATTTAATAAAAACATGTCATTCCTCGTTATTTTGAACTGGAATCATCAGGCACTGACAGTGGATCCGATAGCGATAGCGGATTGTTGTACGATTCGTGAACGAGCTGATTTTTTTTAAAATCACACTGATATCTCATTCATGAATTGGATTAAGCAGATTGCATCTGTTTTCGAGGCAATAACTCACTGATTTTAATGATCTGGTCAAAGTGATAGACAAGAGAGCAGGTTTCTTCTGGTATGAAAGAAGATCTCAGCTTTAAAAGGTTGTCATTTTTTCAAAGAAATTCAAACAATAAATACAGTTTCAGGGCTCTATAGTGGGACCATTTCAGTCGCATTTGCAACTGAAAACTACTGCGTGCAACTATGAAAAATTATTTAGGAGCACCATGTGTTACTGACCCGATCAGCATATTTGCATTTGAGGGGAGCTACGAAGGTTTCTACGTGTTTTTGCAGCGTTGAGTAATGTATCACAGACATATCTCACGAATCCTTTCATAAACAAAGGGTAGAGAGAGTGTAAATAAGAACTTCATTGTGCAGTGTAGAGAGCGTCGTTGATTATAATGGAACTTTGTGAGATCGTGACATAGTGACAGCTTTTAATGATTTTTAAGGGAGTTTGTAAATGAGATATTGATTAATACAACGGTAAAATAAACAAGAAGTTAAAGGGTTACTCCACCCTAAAATGAACATTTTGTCATTAATCACTTATCACCATGTCGTTTCAAACCTGTAAAAGCTATGTTCGTCTTCGGACCACAATTTAATATATTTTGAAAGAAAACCATGATCTTTGTGGCTGTCCCATTGACTACCAAGCAAATAACACTGTCACTGTAGTGCCTTTTTAGAGAGTATCCCCTGGACGCAAACAGCGTACACTATTCTCTGTCAGCTGCGTCACGTGGTTACACTGTTTTCGTTCGAATCAAAGTGTAAATAAACATATCCGTCTGCGTGTGTTGCGGCTGACATAGAACAGTGTACGCTGTTTTGCGTCCAGTTGATACTTTCCAAAATGGCGCTGCGGTGACGCGGAGGAGACGAATCGTCAAATAAAGTTGTTATTTTTGTTTTCTTTGCGTACAAAAAGTATTCTCATAGCTTTGTAAAATTATGGTTGAACCACTGATGTCTTTAATACTTTTCTGGGCCTTGACAGCTCCTGGTTTTTATCCAAAATATCTTAAATTGTGTTCTGAAGACGTACAAAGCGGGTTTGGAACGACATGGAGGAAAGCAATTAATAACAATTTTCATTTTGCCGTGTAGTAACCCTTTAATATTAAGTGACTTACATTTTCTAACTATAACACTATTGCCAGATTTCGCTTTATTTCGTTGTCAAAAATGATTTGAAACAAGTCTCAAAGCCGCTGCGCATCTCCACTCAAACAGCGGTGTTTAGATTAGAAATGAACATGCATTTTTAAACAAAACAAGTCAATCGAGTCAATGATTACATTTTCCATTCAAAAAGAATTTCACTTGCGTTATTTCTGAATGCATCAGCCATTCGAACGAATCGAATGAGAAGCAGTAATTAAATCCGTGACTTGCCGCCACCTACTGGCAGATGTAGTTTCATTTTCAAAGTATCTTTTCAGTTATTTCGATCATTTAATATGTCTGTATTCAAAATGGTATATTCAAAACATTAATCTCAACATTAATTTATGAATTTGATTGCACTCATGCCACCTCTTAGCCTCATTAAACATTAAAATACAAATGCAAGCCACTTTTGTGTTCTTCTGTGCCACCTCTGTAGTACAAATGAATTTTGTTAGTACTAATTTAATTTGATTGGTAACTTATTCTTCTTATTCTACTTGTTCTTATTCATTGTTTTAATTAGAAATGTAAAAAAGCTCATAAATATATATATTTTGAATTTTGTCATAAAAGATGTCATACTTTTAATAAAAAAGTTGTCACACAATACACACAAGTCCACTGAAGTTACTCTACTCTACTGTCTGATTTGTTTTGTTGGACAAAATGGCAGATTTGGCATTAGGATTGGTCAAATTGCCTGTCTATCATGCTGTATGTGAAGGGTAAATTACAATTCATTTGTGAAGATTAGTTCAGACTGATTCAAACCAGTAACTCAAACCAAAATGACTCATAAGAGTCATTCATTTCAGGAATAGGGATGGGTACCGGAACCCGGTATTAAATGGGCCCCATACATCGACATTGTAAAAAACAAAACAAAAAAATCTTGCTATTTTATTACCAATTTTTCAGAGTGCAATCAATAACAGTTACATTTATCAATAACTATATTTTTAGTGTAATTTATGAGATTTGCTGTTTTTTGAATCCAATTTTTCTTTGAAAATGCAAAATGTTGATTATACTGATTTCAAACTTAAGGATTCCTTAGTTTGAATATACATTAAACCAAAAACTCATAACATTTTAGTTGATAATTCAGTATACTTTATTTATGACAAAACATCCCATGTTTCGGTAGTGACTTCACATTTTCTGTAATGACAGTAACGCTTTGGTAGTGACCACATCACATTACTGAATTTTACAACTGTACTAAAAATGTTGTTTATTTCCCCTCATATATGAGGATTGTGTGTTCCCTTTTGTCACTACTGAAACAATGATGACATGTTTTGGTCATGACTGTTTCAGTAGTGACAATTTTTGATACTTTTGAAGCTACCTTAAAGATGCTAATCAGAACATGTAAGCTAGCACAGTTCTGAACAGTGGTACACATATAAAAAACGAACTACTTTCCCAAAAAGTGTGTTTAATTGCAGAAAAAACGGTGTTGGTAGTAACGTTTCTTAAATTTACAAACTGATTTTTCATACTTTTGAGCACATTTCCCTGAAAATGATGGGGCCTATCTGTTCACACCTTGTTGCTATAAGAGAAGGGGACACAGGAATATGATCATAAACATAGGGGTGTAATTAAAATTAGTCTAAAACATACACTGTTTTGGTAATGACATGAAAATGTGGGACACTTTTTTTTACATAACATTTCATGAACATACTAGTATCAGGTATTAAAAAGATACTTAAAAAAAAAAAAATCTGAAAAAAAAAATCTAAATATAAGGTTATTATGGTTTGGGACAGCCATAATGATTTTAAATATAATAAGCTTACTGATATTTTAAATATTATTGTGGGTTTCAATAGATAAGAGAAGGATTTTAGTAAACATCTAAGAATTGAATACTTGAATGCTTTTTCAATGTTTTTTGTGACAGCAGTTTGCACCAATTCTGTAGAATGACCCACATATATTGTAACAGCAATTGTGTTTGAGAGATACCATCACATTTCTTATATACTAAAACACTAATTTAACAATATTGTAAACTAAACTGTTTCAGAGTGACAAGTGCTCTGTCCAACAATCAATTAAGAGAAGCCATCCTGATGTCAGAGAGCAGCTAGTCCTGTCACAGGTTTGAACTTTTCGATGGATCACACTAATCCACACTGATCACTTCTCTGCCCACCACATGACAGATCATTGGGGGAGCGCTTAATCAATGGCCACCCCTTGCTGATCAGAGCCCACGGGCCGCTCGGGGCGCTGATCGGTCCAGAGGCGTCAGGGGCATGACTGAGTGCCTGTGGAAAGACAGTGGAGCTAAAAGTGGATCATGTAATTTGTGAAGTTGATCCAGAGGAACTGGATCAATGCTCTGTAATTGAAAACAGCTCAAAGGCTGTCTTTATCTGATCAGGCCTTCATTTGAGGCCGCCGCTGCATGGCTAAACGCCTGCAGATGGGTGTCACGTAATAAAAGCCTGCACCGTTAGTCCGCAGGGAAGCCCGCATGATGGGTTTACGTTGCCCTGTATGTATTACACAGACTGTAGGTGGGGAACACAATGTGAGCTACACTAGACTGAGGGTTCATTTATCTCAAGATGTCAAGATGTCCTGAGGCATGCACTCCACTGTGCCGGAAACTCGATAATCTGCGAGTAGGACCGTTCCATCATAGTGGCCTTGCCTTAATCAACGTTTTATATCAATTAACAGTATCAGTTAACAAAAAAGATCAGAGACAGGCATTGTGGAAGAAAAAAAAACCTTTGTTTTAAACACTAAGCATGACTTTCATTTTCTTCATCTTCTTTAAAAAAGAAGCACAAAGTTGAGTGCACAAAGCCACGGATGCTGCATCTGATATATTGCTTTCCAGCTAAACTGGGTTGAATTGTTTTTCACATATTACTTTAAGTTTTATTAAAGGTAGGATGTTGTAAAATGACAATTTAAAAAAAATGTATTAACTTTATAAGGTAAATCTACTATTTATTTAAAAAAAAGAAAGATTCAGAATCATTTGCTGGGAATCTGGCTACTCTGGTTGCACTGTCATTTATTTATTTATTTTTTTTGCAAATCTGTCTCGTTTGGTTGTGCTGAATGTTTTTGATTTACTATAAATAACTGGATCATAATAATTTGCTTATGAATTTAACTGTGAAATCTGGCTACTGCCTTCACACTGTACTGTATGTTTTTGATTCACTAAAAACAATCATCTCATCAGAGTCATTTTCTCGCAAATATAGTTGCTCTGGTCATGCTATATGATTCTGATCTGCTAAAAAGATCTGGCTGACAAAATTAATTTGCTTGTGAATCTGAATGCTCGGGTCATGCTGTATGTTTTTGATTAGATAAAAAAAAAGTACTCATAGGAGTCATTTGCTCATGAATCTGACTACTCTGGTCACACCGTTCTGTATATTTTTGATTCATAAAAATGAAAAGACTCATAAGAATAGTTGTTTTTGGAAATCTGGCTTGTTTGGTTGTGCTGAATGTTTTTGATTTGTTACAAAAAAAAAAAAATGGATCATAATAATTTGCTTATGAAATGCTTCTTACGGAGCCACTCCTTAGTTGCCCTGGCTGTGTGTTTGGGGTCATTGTCATGCTGGAAGACCCAGCCACGACCCATCTTCAATGCTCTTACTAAGGGAAGGAGGTTGTTGCCCCATCCACGGCCCCATCCATTCTCCCCTCAATATGGTGCAGTCGCCCTGTCCCCTTTGCAGAAAAGCACCCCCAAAGCATGATGTTTCCATCCCCATGCTTCACGGTTGGGATGGTGTTCTTGGGATTGTACTCATCCTTTATCTTCCCTCAAAAACGGCGAGTGGAGTTTATACCAAAAAGTTCTATTTTGGTCTCATTCTGACCACATGACCTTCTCCCATGCCTCCTCTGGATCATCCAGATGGTTTTTGGCAAACTTCAGACGGGCCTGGACATGTGCTGGCTTGAGCAGGGGGACCTTACATGATGCAGGATTTTAATCCATGACGGTGTAGTTTGTTAGTAATGGTAACCGTTGACTGGTTGGTCCCAGCTCTCTTCAGGTCATTAACCAAGTCCTCCCGTGTAGTTCTAGGCTGATCCATCACCTTTCTTAGGATCATTGATACTCCACAAGGCGAGATCTTGCATGGAGCCCCAGTCCGAGGGAGATTGACAGTCATCTTGAATTTCTTTCATTTTCTAATAATTGTGCCAACAGTTGTTGCCTTCTCACCAAGCTGTTTGCCTATTGTCCTGTAGCCCATCCCAGCCTTGTGCAGGTCTATGATTTTGTCCCTAGAGTCCTTGGACAGCTCTTTGGTCTTGCCCATAGTGGAGAGGTTGGAGTCTGATTGATTGAGTCTGTGGACAGGTGTCTTTTATACAGGTAACGACTTCAAACAGGTGCAATTAATACAGAAAATTAGTGGAGGATAGGAGGGCTTCTTAAAGACAAACTAACAGGTCTGTGAGAGCCAGAATTCTTGCTGGTTGGTAGGTGATCAAATACTTATTTCATGCAATAAAATGGAAATGAATTATGTATAACATACAATGTGATTTTCTGGATTTTATTTTTTAGATTCTGTCTCTCACAGTTGAGGTGTACCTACAATGAAAATTATAGATCTCTCCATTCTTTGAAAGTGGCAAACTTGAAAAATCAGCAGTGTATCAAATACTTATTTGCCCCACTGTATGTAAATGCTTAAACACCATAAGAATGATGGAAAGCATCTTATGTTTGGGGTTTGTAGGGTCAGTAGTATTGTTATTAGCAGTTAGTAGCATTCCATTAAATTGACCAAAAGTGACAGACATTTATAAACTTTTGAAGTATGAATATTGCATGAAGTATCAAACTAATGATGTATGAAGTGTGATTTTGGAGATAATAAAAGCATCTTCGGGTCTCTCAACAGCAAAAAGAACATTAGGGTTAATTAGCATTCTGTAGCAATAAAAACTGCAACTGTTAATGATCACAGGCTCTTCTGAGAACCACGGCACGGCAGGAGACAGCCGTACTAATGCTGACGGCCTTTCATTTCCTCCCTGGACAATGGCTGTCACACTCAGGATGGGAGGGAAGAATGAGCTGGCACTGAAAGCATCCTCATACGCACGTCTGCTCTGCTTCTTGGCATTGCAATGAGAGTGTATACGTCTACGAGTGTGTGTGCCGCTGTGAAATAATGTGGGAGACAGTAAAAAACGAGCAAGCGAGGACTCCCTCAGAAGCAGAATACCGGGCATCCCCCTCCGCCCTCCCCTTTCTCACATCCTGTCTGATTCTTCCTCTTTTCATCTTCAGTCGCTCCACTTCCCTACTGCGGCAAACGCTCGTCCCATTTCCATTCATCACGCATTCATTCATTTCCTCCGCTCGCATTCGTCTGCACTCCAAAGCAAGGCATCTTCAGGGTCCACTGGGAACGTCGTTGAGAGATGAAGAAAAGCAAAACGCAACTCGGTTGATCAACATCTCAGGTAGACGTCTGCATAATAGGCGTTATGCGAAAACCAGAGCCGACAGCTCTTCGTTTATACGCTAACATGCCATAGGGTTCTTTTAATGAAGGCAGCTTGTGCTTGTCTACAGTCTCTCTAGGGTAGGAAGCTCATTATGGAGCACTAAACTCTCAGTCTCCTCCTTTAGCAGGGCGAATTGATGAATAGGAACAGAACAGCAAACATCAAGGTTACATGCCTAATGTTAACTGTTGTCTGGTACAAGGAACTCCCACAAAAAACTGACATCATGTATGATATACAGTCGCAAGGATGTTTTCTCTCAGGAAACAGCGTCTTTAAAATATTTGGATGAGAATTATAATTGCACATGGATTATGATTGCTGGTCTCATAGGAGTCGGTGGATACAAAGACAAACTTGTTCCCTTCAAGTCCAAATTTTTCAGTCTCCCCTCTGGGTGCAGATATTTTCCTAATTGGCCCTTAAAAGTTGGAAAAAAGTGAGAAATTTCTAGACGTGGGTGGTATTGGTGGCTTAATTACTTGCATAAAAAGACCTAGAACATGTGTTTTAATCTCAAAGCATAAGCCTTGATTAGGCTTTCTGTCAGTTTTAGTTCCTGTCATGATCAAAATGTGAGATTAATATTTTAGTTGGGTATGGTACAATATTTTGCTCATTTTGAGGTACCAGTAATTATAATTCTTGCGATATTGTGTCTTAGAAACACGGCATCGCTGACATTTTTTTGGCTTGGGAGTAATTAATACTTCATTAGGCTAAAAATATTTACAATCTGCAAGAGACTAGCCCGTGGATTAATTACAGAGCAACCAAACCAAACACTCTACTCTTAGCAAAAACTTTGCAACCATTCAGAACACCCTAGCAACCACATTGCATTCTGCTAACAACCATTCAGAATCAGAACACTTTTTTTTTTTTTTTTTTAACCACATAGCAATGGCCTGGCAACCACACACAACATCCTGGCCCTGTGGTGACATGTTTTGCGCAGTTTAGTAAAGTTAAGTTTCATGATTTCAATTAATTAGACATGCTTTTTGATTAATATATATATATATTTAATTTAACCATTAAAACAGTCTAGAAAATTTGAAATTAAAAAAAAGAAAATGGAATACAAAAAAATTAAAATTAAAATTTATACTTCTTTGGAAACTGTAAAACTTTTTTCAGGATATTTTCAGAATAGAAAGTTAAAAAGAACAGCATTTATGTTTTAGTAAAAAATGTTTAATGTCTTGATCAAATGACTTTTGATCAATTTAATGCATTTAATGAAATGTTTTAAATTATCTATCTATCTATCTATCTATCTATATATATATATATATATATACACACACACAATACCAGTCAATTTAATGTTTAATGTCTCATTTAATGATTTTTTTAAAAGACGTTTCGTATGCACATCAAGGCTGCATTTATTTGATAAAAAAAAAAAAAAACGGTAATATTGCACAATGTTATTACAATATAAAATACAGTTTTTTTTTATTTTAATATACTTTACAATATAATTTATTCCTATGATGCAAAGCTGAATTTTCATCAGCTGTTACTCCAGTCTTAAGTGTCAAGTGATCCTTCAAAAATCATTCTAATATGCTGATTTATTATTAGAATTATTAATGTTATTATATAATTATTAATTATAAACAGTTGTGCTGCCAAATATTTTTTTTGCAACCTGTGATTATTTTTTCAGGATTTTTTGATAAATAACAAGTAAAAAAACAGCATTTATTCAAAATATAAGTCTTTTCTAACAATGTAAATCTATGCTGTCACTTTTTATTAATTTAACACATCCTTGGTGAATAAAAGTATTAATTTCTTTCAAAAAAAGAAAGAATAAAAATGTACTGACCCCAAACTTTTGAACAGTAGTGTATATTGTTAGAAAACCTTTCTATTTCAAATAAATGCTGTTCTTTTTTAAACTTTTATTGATCAAAAAATCCTGAAAAAAGTATCACAGGCTCCAAAAAAATATTAAGCAGCGTAGCTGTTTCCAGCGCTGATAATAAATCAGCATATTAGAATGATTTTTGAAGGATCATGTGACACTAAAGACTGGAGTAATGATTCTGGAAATTCAACTTTAATTACAGATATAAGTTTAATTTTAATGTATATTAATATAGAAAAACATTGATATACATCGCAATAATACTTCACAATATAACTTTTTTTTTCTGTATTTTTGATCAAGTGAAAACAGCCTTGATAAGCGTAAGAAACTTCTTTAAAAGACATTAAATGACTGGTAGTGTGTGTGTGTGTGTGTGTGTGTGTGTGTATGTATATATATATATATATATATATATATATATATATATATATATATATATACACATATACACACATACACATATCAGTGGCGTGCTTTATTTATTTATATTTACACTTCATGTTTACACTAAGCGCAAATTCTAGATAGTAAATAGATTCTATTTACACCTAGCAGGATTTTCTGCTATTTATACTACTTATTGCAAATAGTGGCAATTATCTGCACCTCAGTATTGTAGTACATTATAAAACACTATGTAGTAATTACATATTGAGTGTAAATTATAATTTTAATTCAAATTATTAAATAGATGTCACCTTGTTGGGACAATAAACCCCTATCTACACCTAGCCTAACATTACCCAATACTTCAAGTTCAACTTTTCGATTATTTCCTTCATTATTATTAAAAACACACGCCTTTCTAATGTGATATCTGATTTGAAAAGGTAGAAAAATGTTTGGCAAAACATGGATTTGAACCTGAGTAGATAGCGTCTAAATGGTTTCAACACATACTTTATACTTGTTATTTGCACTTAAATAGACACTAGTTTTTTATTTGTGAACTGATGTTCAGCTGTTCTTAACTTATTTTCGGGTCATCGTCATAAAAGCCCTGTAAACTGTCACAGGCACTGTAATACATCTTTCAATTCATCAAGCTGTAATCACTAAAAACTGACAGTTGTTACGTTTTCAAGCCAGTTCATGTTTAACTTTCACGTGACACAAAGCAGTGATATCTAATGAGTTGTTTACTTACTTTATAATTAGTCAATAAGCCATAATTTTCTTCATTGAGACCAAGAGCCCGCAAGAAAACAAGAGGCGGGATTTATCGCACAAACCAATCACATCTAATCTTTACTGATCATATCCAATTATAGTGTGATGGAGGCATTGTCTCCTCTCACGTGACTTTTCCCCATTCATCTCAACGAGCCTCAAGAAAAACCACGGCAGCTTAGGGGTCTCTATAGAAAGTCAATGGAATGAGGGGAGGCACGCCTCTGCTGTGACTTTACCTGCGGGTGACGCTGTTGGACAGTTCTATTTTATTAAAAAGTAGTGACTTTTAGACTTTTAATGTCATATTTAGTCATATTTGCGCTGTTTTATTTATGTAATATTGATTATTTTCTCATCCAATTTTGAGGAGAGGAGACACTGTCTCCCTTGCCTCCACACTGATATATATATATATATACACTACCAGTCAAAAGGTTGGACACACCCTCTCATTTAATGTTTTTTAAAAAAGTCTCTTATGCTCATCAAGGCTGCATTTATTTGATCAAAAATACAGAAAAAAAAACAGTAATATTGCAAAATGTTATTACAATATAAAATAATGGTTTTTATTTTAATATACAGTTTACAATATAATTTATTCCTGTGATGCAAAGCTGAATTTTTATCAGATGTTACTCCAGTCTTAAGTGTCACGTGATCCTTCAGAAATCATTCTAATATGCTGATTTATTATTAGAATTATCAATGTTGGAAACAGTTGTGCTCCCAAGTATTTTTTTGCAACCTGTGATTCTTGTTCAGGATTCTTTGATGAATAACAAGTTAAAAAAACTTTTTTTTTTTTTTTAATTATTCAAAATATAATTCCTTGGTGAATAAAAGTATTATTGCTTTCAAAAAAAGAAAGAATAAAAATGTACTGACCCCAAACTTTTGAACAGTAGTGTATACTGTTAGAAAACCTTTCTATTTTAAATAAATCCTGTTTTTTTTAATATGGTTCCAAAGGTTCACAGGTTCCAAAAAAAATATTAAGCAGCGCAACTGTTTCCAGCATTGATAATAAATCAACATATTAGAATGATTTGTAAAGGATCATGTGACACTGAAGACTGGAGTAATGATTCTGGAAATTCAACTTTAATTACAGATATAAATTCAATTATAATGTATATTAATATAGAAAAACATTGATTTACATTGTAATAATACTTCACAATATTACTTTTTTTCTGTATTTTTGATCAAGTGAAAACAGCCTTGATAAGCATAAGAAATTTTAAAAAGCATTAAATGAAAGGGTGTGTCCAAACTTTTAACTGGTAGCATATATATATATATATATATATATATACTCAATCATGAACCCTGAATTGTAAATTTTGTAATAAGAAATATGCCTACCATTGGAGCAATTCAGTCTTGAAGTACCATCTTGTTTTAGCAAGAACGCATGTTGAGCTATTACACAACAAAATATTATGCAATTAATCAGTTTGAATTTTGAATTGACTGACAGCCCTACAGATAACCAGAATTAAAATTACTTAGCAATAAGACATGAACATATAAAGTTAAGTGTGCATTCAATATTAGCTGACCCACCGGCTGGCTGTGTACAGAACTCCACTGAGACCTCCTTCTTCTCCCTCTGCTCAAGAGGCAGCTGCCAGGGCATCTGATGAGGCCGGGCCACGACCCGTATCTTATACACCGTCATGGGCTTCAGGTTGTAGAAGTGATATTTGTACCCTCCAGGCTTCACAACATCATACTCCACGTCATTCAGGAAGATCATGTGGCTATAGTTACTGTTGCTCGGCATCCAGGTGAGCTCCGCTGATACTTGCGTGATGTTCTCCACACGAAGGTAATAGGGCGCCACCACCACATCTTTCCCCACCAGCAGTGTGCAGCGCAGCGGATCGGAGAGCCCCCGCTCCGTCACGCTCTGGATGGAGATGCGGTGCGTACAAGAGGCCAGATTCAGCTTCTCGATCAAAGACTTGGTACGGCCGCCGAAGGGCACGCTCATGCGTACCTCCTGATCCACCAGCACGTTGTAGCCGCTGATGGGCGTCCATCCGGGCAGCACCACCGGAGGGTCCCAGCTTATGATAACACTCTTGGCCAGCTGCTTGATCAAGGTAATGCGGCGGGGGTAAGGCACAATGTCTTCTCCGATCTCGTCGATGTTCACGTCCAGCGTGCCTGTGCCATTGCTGCAGGGTCCCAGGAAGTCCATGCCCAGCCCCATGCTCATGCCCAAGCTGCTCACTCCACTGCTGCTGCTGGTGCCTGTCCCCGTACCCGAGCCCAGGGCGTCCAACTTCTCTGAGAGCAACGTGCTGAGCGTGCTCACTGCGCTGCTGGGCATGGAGGCGGGGCTGTGGTTGAGGTAGGACGGTTCCTTGATGCGGTCCAAGAGAGGAACCGACGGGAGCTCCTCGTCCTGGACAAAGTCCACAAAGTTGGAGGGAACGAGACCCTGTTGTCCGTCCAACAACTCACCTGGAGAACAGAAAAGGGTACAGAGTAGTGAATAGTAATAATATTTCTATTTTTACTGTATTTTTAATCCAATAAGAGACTATTTTAAAAAAATGTGTCATAGAAGTGTGTGAACACAACCTTCCAACAATGATAACATTTTTATCTTTTATCCCCCAAAAACCTAAACAGTCTCAATTATCAGGCCATTTAGATTTTCTGAGCAATATGGTTTTACTGATTTTATTGATTTTTTGAGCAATAGAGCATATTGTTCAAGTTCTGCCCATGACCGCTGACAGACTGTCCCGTATTGGCATACTCATTTGTACGCTGCATAGCCAGTTGTACGGTGTCTGCCATTTTCTCTGCATTTGGGCAGCTGTAGCCTCCAAGGAATGCAGGTGTTAAGTAGTTGGATATAAATGTGAACTTAAATGTCTTTATTTTCTCCCAACATCAAAGCCATTGAGAACGCAGCGGATTCGTTTGCATTTTGATGGTAATGCACCACCGAATACACACAAAAAAAAACTGAAGATAGGGGCCGGGTGAGCAGACCTCATTATCATTTAAAGAGACATGCGCCGAAACGAGTCGATGTGAACAGAGCTGTTTTTGACAAGGTAAAAAGGGTGTTGGTTGTACACGACCACTGAGGAATTTTAATGTTCCAGATATTTCCTGTAGACCCTAAAGAATCATACCAACTTTTGGAAAATAGGCATCTGATGTCCCCTTTAAAAAAATCTGACTGACACCAAACTTTTGAATGGTGGTGTATAACTGTTCTGAAGTCACCCTGTAATGTGACATACCCTCATAGAAGCCGTCCTCATCCATGGTCCCATAAACATACAGGTACTTCCCAGCCACCAGGGGCAGCTCTGCTTCAGGATGTTCGTTGGGGCCATCGTAAGGGTTGTAACTACAGAAAGAACATGCTGAATTCAATTCATTATTATTTATAAACCATACATTAAAAGGTATATTCTAGATTATACCAAAACCTAAAGGAGAAGTCTATATTTTTTAAATGTCAAAATAGTATTAGCACAAAATGCTGATATTTATGGAAGCCCGTTTCTGCCACTGAATTAAAAAAAAAAAAAAAAAAAAACTAACAAAACACATAATTGTAACATTTTATCTCACAATTCTGACTTTTTGTCGACGAATTGATATCAACTCACAAGTCTGACTTTTTTTTTCTCAGAATTGTTTGATATGAATTCACAATTGTGAGTTATGAGATTATATCTCACAATTCTGTGTCAGAATTGCGAGATATAAACTCGCAAGAAAAATGTCAGAATTATATCTCACAATTCTGACCTTATAACTCACAATTCTAGAACAAAAAGTAAGAAATGTGAGTTTATATCACAGAATTCTGACTTTATATTGCTAGTTTATATAACAATTCTAAGAACAAAAAGTCAGAAATGTGAGTTTATATTACACAATTCTGACTTTATAACTCACAATTGCTAGTTTATATAACAATTCTAAGAATAAGAAGTCCGAAATGTGAGTTTATATCACGCAATTCTGACTTTATAACTCACAATTGCAAGTTTATCATAATTCTGAGAACAATAATTCAGAAATGTGAGTTTATATTTGGACTTTATAACTCACAATTGCGAGTTTATCTCTCACAATTCTGAGAAAAAGTCAGAATTGTGACTTTATATCATGCAATTCTGAGAAAAAAAACTGGAATTGTCAGATAAAAACTCGCAATAACCTTTTTCTTATTTTTCATGCAGTGGAAGAATGGGCTTCCATAGATATTATTTAGTATATTAAAAGTTAAACACTGTATCTCTGTGACAGTTAAAAAAGCATTGCTTGGTTTGTTCAAGCATCCTGGTCAGCCTGATTTAGTGGGGTGAAACCCATTAAAAAATATATATTTTTTCAATACTTTTGGGATACAATCTGGTCTTGCTAGTGGAGCAATGGAAGCCTATGGGGTAAGATGACCAGAGGACTAAAAAGCAGAGTAAAATAACATTTCTGGGATACCTTTACAGGAATGCTTCAGTAACAAAGTTTGATATTCAAGCTGTGAAATATTTGTACTTTTCAAGGCAGATCTTTAAATGGATATTGCTCAAAGAGACCTGGTTTACCAAGTTTACAGAATTTTAACATAAATTGAATCAATATAATTTTGTGAATGCATCAAACCAGTCTCGTGCTAACACATACTGTATGATGTTATCATAAGTGCTATGATTATACTATCAAAACAGTGTGAAGCATTTTTTTTTAAAAATGTTTATTTGCTGTGCATAAGCCAAAATTCTTGTCTGTGGTATTTGACAGTGTGCACAGATGTTGTTGATACACTTAACTTGTACTTAACCCAGAGTATTTCCTCAAGGCAGATCTGATACAGTGACTAATGCTATTCTACACCTAATCATTACAGCTAATGGCATGATATAACAAATCATTATAGCTAATGACATGCTATAAGCTATTATTACAGCAAACGTCCTATTGTAACATATTGTAACAGCTGTAGTGGATCCACTCACTTGTAGCGGGCAACACACAGTCGCACTTTGCCTGTGTATCTGGACTTAGACCTGGGAGACGAGCCAAGGTCTTTGTCCATCTAAAGGAAAAAGGGAAAGCGGATAGATGAGTTAATGGTCAGCTTTACTAGCTTACAGTATTGTTGCTGCAAAGCAGCATGCTAAGCCTCACAAGATCAGGGAGTTCAACTCTTTGTTCAGAAAGATTTCTTAGCATAGCTGACTAAAATCTGTTTAGTTTTTTGTAGTTTGAACAGCAACAAACCATGAAATCCACTGTTTACAAACCTGATCAAAACCACATTCATATGTGGTTGGAAATCCGATTACATTCGATTTTCGATTTTTAAAATAGCCATTTTTCATAATTCAGGATGTTTTTTCACATTGTGCTGATGTAGATACATCAGATATTGGTGACACTTCCTGAAGTGGATCACATTTAATCAAACAGCAAAATGACTGTATACACTCAGACCTAAAGTCAATGACAAATCAGTGGGTTATCAAACTGAATAAAAGTTTTTCGAGTTTTGGTTTTTGATCATTTTTAATTGAAAGCAAAGTCCAGTGTGCAATCTGATAATGTGGGCGATTAAGCCAATAACACCAGCAGAGCACAGTCTGAGCAGACAGATTGGACTATTCACACCCACACACACTCTCTCTCACACACACAGCCTGTCAATGTATACTGTAATTATTCTCATAATGGCCAAATCACTGTGGTACATGACATACTACTAGAATCTACTTTGCCCTCTTAGAATCTAGAATACATGGTTAGAAAGTAATCTAATTTATTTGATTCTCTACATGTAATATGTATTAGATATATATATATATATATATATATATATATATGTGTATATATATATATATATATATATATATATGTATATATATGTTTCATTATAAACTTTGTAGTTTGATAGTTCAGTCTCATCTTTTTTAAATAAACTATAAATTAAAACTTTAATTTATACTATATAATATATAACAGTCAATAGTCTTTTTACAGACTGTGAAGATGATTTCCAGAGTTACTGACATTGTAAATCTAGTAGTTTTTAATATATTTTATCTATTTATTTATTTATTCATTTTTATTTAAAAATGTAATGTACAGGTAAATTTATAACAATATACTTTGTATTATATTACCTTTGGATCATATTACAGAAAACTAGTAAATGCTGGCGTGTGGGTATTTTTAACACAAGGCTGAGGAAGTGATGGCAAATTTGACATACTTCTCTGACCACTGTAATCAATCTCACAATATTGTGTCCTCTTTTGGAAAGTCATAGAAACAATATCATGGATTTTTCCTTTTTCTATTGGAGCTAATGAGAACTCAAAAATATATTTTTTGTAGTTTCCATTCACCCTGAAGTTTACTGTGATGACCTCCGTTTCTGAGAGTCCTGGAAATGTGAATATTAGTTTTATTTCTTGCATGTATTTTGGAAACTGAATTATGATCAGACTTTTTTTTTTAGCCATCTTTGCCTATATGTATGTCACTTTATGGATTGATTTTTGCATTTCTTTTACACACAGAACCAAAATCTAAAGCTTACTAACACATGAAAATGTTTCCCAAAAATAGTTGCATAGACAGCAATGCAACTACCATGTTCAAGGCCTAAAAAGGTACTGAGGACATCTGATAAAATAGAACATGTGACATCAGTGGTTCAACCTAAAATGTCGGCAGAGAATTAAACAGGAAAGAAGAAATTGTTGAACAAAGCCATTATTTTAGTTTTCTTTGGGCACAAAAAGTATTCTCGTAGCTTCATAAAATTAAGGTTGAACTACTGATTTCACATGGACTATTTTATTAATGTTTTTACTATTTTTCTGGGCCTTTAACATGGTGGTTGCATTTCTGTCTATGTTGGGTCAGAAAGCTCTCAGATTTCATAAAAAATATCTTAATTTGTGTTCCGAAGATGAACAAAGGTCTTACGGGTTTGTGAGAACATGAGAGTGAGTAATTATTGACCCCTTTGACATTCTCATGCTGGCTTGCAAACATAGGCATTTCCTTCAGAAAAAATAAATGTAACATATTTTATTCTGTAGAACCTCAGGTCTTTTTAGTAGTGGTGTCAATCGATTAAAAAAAAAATAATAATAATTAAATCGCACATTTTTCCTGAAATTAATCGCAGTTAATCCTACCTGACAAAGTTTTTAATTATACTTTTATATTGCAATAATTTCACATTCATGCTTTAAATGAATGTAGAAACAACATAAAGAATGTACGTTTGTAATATTTGTTTAATGCCATAATTTTGTATGACTGAAGGCAAGTATCACTGATTCCAACTTCTGTCTCTATGATTTTTCTTAATATTTCACCACTGAATATAACCATTCAACATTACAGAGTAATTGAGAGCTATCACTTTAACTTTAACTTTTATGAAAAAATAAATCGCCTGCGTTACACGCTAATTTTGACACCACTACTTTTAAGATATTTAATTTTCGGTTCAAAAGATTAAACCTCAAGACTAAAATCAAACTGTAACAGTTAATATTAAAGGTAAAAAGAGTCAACACCAACTGATTGGTTTGTTTGTGATACTCACAGCAGTGGCGATGACAGGCCGCACCTCTGAGAGGAAGGTCCGCCGTGGGCTGGAGGGTGTGCTGCGTGACAGGAAGGTGGGTTTGACAGACAGGAGCTCTACCTTCTCCCCTTCAGTCATCTGCAGAGGCCGAATGAGCTCTGAGATCTTACTCATTGAATCCTCATTACCTTTACACACACATACAAAGGTGACTGATTACTTCATTACTGTGTTCAGTCCCATCCTCCTCCCTCCATCTCAGCTCATCATCACTGCTGTTGATCTTATCAGTCTTTAGATTTTTCAGAATTAGACATTGTTCCATATTGCCTCATAGGAAGAATAAGGCATGAAGGATGGTAAACTAAAGGTGAGAGAGTAAGAAGTGAACCAAAATCAATCTTACAAAAAGATTTAGACAGAAAAAACTACACAAAAGTTTGGGGCCTAAAATAAGAAAATTTTAGGAAAATAAACAGTTTTCTATTTTAATATATTTTAAAATGTAATGTATTACTTTGATGACACAGCTGAATATTCAGCATCATTACTCCAGTCTTTAGAGTCACATGATCTTTCAGAAATCATTATCACTAATACGCTAATTTGCTACTTAAAAAATATTTCCTATCGGAAACAGATTTTTTCATAAGTTCAAAAGAAACCGCATTTATTTTAAATATATATTGTTTTTAACGATGCAAATGTGCTTTACTGATCAATTTAGTTTAATTTCTTTAAAAAAAAACGTTTAAACTAATGAATGTAACATTAACTAAATAATAAAACATAAAAAACCAGTGCAATTTATTTTAAACAAATAAAGCACAAACGTTTTAGGCAGAACATTCCTTAGCTTCAAAATTATTTAAATAAAATATATCCATAATAATGTCATCGGTAAGATTTTTTAATGTTTTTAAAAAAGTTTCTTATGCTCATCAAGGCTGCATTTATTTGATAAATACAGGAAAAAATGTAATATTGTTAAATATTATTACAATGTAAAATAACACTTTTCTATTTTAATATAAATTAAAATTGAATTTATTCCTGAGGTCAAAGCTGAATTTTCAGCATTATTTCTCCAGTCTTCAGTGTCACATGATCTTTCAGAAATCATTTTAATATGCTGATTTATTTATTATCAGTGCTGGAAACTGTTATGCTGCTTCTCTGATGAATAAAAAGTTAAAAAGAACAGCATTCATAATAGAAATAGAAATCTTTTCTAACAATATACACTACCGTTTAAAAGTTTGGGGTCTGTAAATTGTTATACTTTCTTTGTTTAAAAAGAAATTCATACTTCCATTCAGCAAGGATGTGTTAAATTGATAAGAAGTGATAAAAGCAAATACTTATTGTTAGAAAAGAGTCATATTTTGAATCAATGATGTTCTTTTTTAACTTTTTATTCATCAAAGAATACTGAAAAAAGTATCACAGGTTCCCCCCCCCCCAAAAAAATATTTGGCAGCACAACTGTTGCCAACATTGATAATTCTAATAATAAATCAGCATATTAGAATGATTTCTGAAAGATCATATGACACTGAAGACTGGAGTATGTATGATGCTGAAAATTCAGCTTTGATCACAGTAATAAATTCGATTCCAGTGTATATTAAAATAGAAAAATGTTATTTTGCGTTGTAATAATATTTCATAACATTACTGTTTTTTTCTGTAGTTTAAAAATCATTACAAGTCTTACTGATCCCAAACTTTTGAACGACAGTGTATCGATATATTGATACAATGAATATAAATATATAGTTATTTTGTTCAATTAAGCCAAAAAGTATTTAGGCACTGTCAAACATTAAAAATAAATATTTCTGAGAACATAATTTGAATTTCTAATGCAATAATAAAGATTTCTAAGCGTTTACAAATATTTAGAGATTTTTGCATACTATATACGACCCTGGACCACAAAACCAGTCATAAGGGTCAATTTTTCGAAATTGAGATTTATACATCATCTGAAAGCTGAATAAATAAGCTTTCAATTGATGTATGGTTTGTTAGGATTTAACTATTGAAAATCTGGAATCTAAGGGTGCAAAAAACAAAAAATAAAATATTGAGAAAATCGCCTTTAAAGTTGTCCAAATTAAGTTCGTAGCAAGGCATATTACTTATAAAAAATTAAGTATTTTATAATATAGGAAATTTACAAAATATCTTCATGGAACATGATCTTAACTTAATATCCTAAAGATTTTTGGCATAAAACAAAAATCAATCATTTTGACACATATTTATGGCTATTGCAATAAATATACCCCAATGACTTATGACTGGTTTTGTGGTCCAGGGTCACATGTATCTAATATTTAGTAAATTAATTAGAATGAATAAAATCATACAATCTCAAATATGGATTTTCACCACCACATAATAAAAAGAAACCATACTATGTTGCAGTGTAACTCTGTTAAATATTTAAGGATTTTTCAGTATGTACCTTTCCCAGAGGGGGCAGTGAGGCCGTTGAGGAGCTGGGAGAGGGTGAGGGGTTTGGTGGGTGAGCCGGGCGAGTCGCCCCCTGTCAGCTGACTGCTGCTGAGGATGTCTAACTTCCCAGCCTGCAACCTGAACTTCTCCAGCTCTTTTGACAGCAGGTTAAACTGCTCACTCTGCGTCCGGCATTTTTCCTCCAGTTCTCTCACTTTAGCCTGGAAAGAAAAAGATAAGAAAAAGGCTAGCATTAAAAACACACACAGACCAGTTCGGCTGATCTGTGATAAAAGCATTGGCATTTAAAACTGGTAACAGCTTTTTTACATCTACACTTCACATGAACTAACTGATGAATGCTAATGAATGGAGTCTACCATCTCTACCAACTGTGAATGTGGTAAGCAACCTACAATACTACAAAAAATGGCCTACATCTAAAAGGAGGTTTTTCCTACCAAAAATCGCATTGTGTTCTTAGTGCGAAGGAAACTTCTCAGCTTCAGACACCAACAGAATCAAACAAAGACAGGAGTCAATCTATGTTCAGCTGTTATTGTACATCAAATCTCTTATTTGATCATGATGTTAGCGATGGAAGTACTATTAAATGGAGGAGGGTACCACACATGCCAAAATAACAGTAAAAGCTGTTTATGCCTGATGATTTGACGAAACTCACATGTATACTTGTACATACTAATAAACCACATTAGCGGATCATGTGAGTTTGCATTTTAACAAGTCAACATAAAACTACAACTGGACCTGTTATACTTACAGGATGTTTTGTGCAACATGTTTATATGCACAGTTCAGAAATGCACAAATCACTAAACATGGCTTTTTGGGCAAGGAAATTAAAGGAAGGTGGTGGAAGGAAGACATGTCACATTCTGCAATCCATCAGTCATGTTTGTTGTTGCTGATCTGATCTGCAAACGCACATATCCATGAGGCGCTAACAGGATTCAGCATAAGCCAGCACCCATGCATCGCAACACAGGAGGAGCAGAAAGGATCAGGCAGTGAATGAGAAATTTTTTACCAATGAGTTAAAAGAGCAAACTGTCTTTTGCAGCACTTTCATTTGTACTTTTTTATAAACATGCCCTCAACTACAGAGGTGGCCCTCATCTTCGTTTATCTTCTTTGTTTAGCTTCTGTACGATCAAAAAACTTGCCTCCCAAGAGAAATGAGCGGGCAACAGATCAGTTTCAAACACTTTTGATTGAAAAATAAATAAATAAATCAAATATAAAGCCACAGGCAAAGTCATTTCTACTCTTTGTTTACTGAAGATAGAGGTGATTCATGGAGAACTTTTGTCTTCATTGTTAGTTAAATATCTACTTGGATGGCAACAAAGACTTGCCACCACAACAAAATATAATACAGTTGAAAAAAATATTATAATTCAATATTAAAATATAACAATAATTTATATTTAATAGTTTTTTATTTGATATGTATTATTTTCATGCATATTTTTATATGTAATAGTTTTTTTTTTTTTTTTTTTATTAGAGAAGCATTCTTTTTATGCATTTAATGTATTATGATATAAATAATCATCAAATCAATTTAGTTCTAATTCCATAAAATGTACATAGTGTTTTTCAAATATATACAGCTTATGTTATATTAATATAATTATATAGCATCCAAAATAAGAGTTATATATACATAATACATAATATTTTTGTCTGTATTATATATTAAGTATATATAAATACACAGTCATGTATGTATATATTTATGAAAACTGCTATATTTATATAAAAATATTTATATATAAATTAGTGCTGTCAAACAATGAATTGCGATTAATCGTGTCCAATATATATATATATATATATATATATATATATATATATATATATATATATATATATATATATATATATATAAATAATATTATATATTACATAAAATATGTGTGTATTGTGTATATTTATTATGTATATATAAAATACACATGCATGGATATATTTAAGAAAAGTATGTTATGTTTATATGTTATGTTTCTATATATATATATAATATTACATGAATAAAACTATACATGTAAACAGACGTAAATATTTTCAAAATATATATTGTATGTATGTTTATATATATACATAAATTACATATAATATAATAGAAAATTAAATATATTATATTATACGCATACATTATCAAGATTAACTGTTTGACAGCACTAATATAAATGTATACATATTATGTAACCAAACTTTTATTTTGAATGTGATTAATTGAGATGTGAGAGAATGATTAAAAAAGCAATAAAAAGCAGTTTTTCAGCGTTGTAGACAAGCAAAATGTGACCGGTTTTACTTTAAACATTTATAAAACACAAACAATTTTTGTCAGGTATGTATAAAATGACTATGAAGATTGATGGTTTGTACTAAAAAGGTTCAATAATTTGATCTATGGCGATATAGATCAAAGATATTGATCAAATGTTTACAGATCAATCATGGATGAGCGGTACAGTAATTGACAGGACAGCTAAACGAGGTGACAGGAACTACCCCCAATGAGTCACACGGGGAAGAGAGGGAGAACTTTGAGGAGAAGTAACTCGAAAATACCTGCATGCTGTCCAAGTGATTCTGTATATGCAAAAAACAAAAGACCAGTAACATAGTGACAAGAGATGTAAGGAACCAAACAAATCACAGTTGCACACACGAGCATTTCTTCAGTTTCAGAAGTCACAGAGACCCAACATGAGTACAGTTTCCCATTATTTTCCCTTATTTGCTTATTAATGGCAGCAATGAATGAAAAGAAAAACATGGTAAATAAATCATAAAATATGTGTCAGAGAGATGTACATAACTTTAAAACAATCAATAAGGAAAATATATTTACACAAGAGCTTTATTTAATTAATTTGTCTGAAAAACTCAAAATGTCAAATGGTGTACGCTAAGACGTGACTCATATGGTAGCCAGATTTTTGGCTAATATGAGAAAATATACAATGACGCATGTAGAATGTGCTGTACTTTACCAGTCAGCCAAGATACGATTGAAAATGCATGCTTATATGCACACTCACATACACATGCACTAAAATTCATGAGTAGATATCATTACTCACCTCTAACAGATGAACGGCACCTTCATGTTCCTTCTTAGCCTCAACCTGAGCCTATAAACAACACAAAAATGATATATAACAGCAAGTTAGTCATGGAATACTCAAATGTCACACAGCCAAAAAAATCCAACACGTTCCCAGTGTATAAACAATCTCTATTCCAAAGTTTGGTTGAATAAGCTTTAGGCAACAAGGACTTGTGATCGATGCAGTGCATTGTAGGGTCATTCACTGTAACTCCTAGCAGCTGTGAAAAACAGCATTCAGTTCCACATGAATAGAGGAACATCTGTTGGAGTGTCAGCCTCTGCAGCATCACAACATGAGGGGACATTTCAGAAACATGTATGGAGATTCACCTTCAGAACAACAAAACTGGTTTTGTAATGTCTTGACGACTTCTGATGAGCGTGTGTGTTGCTTCTTCTGTTTATTCTCCTCTGTAATCACAGTACTCCATTCAATAAAGACAGACAATAACTCAAACGTTTCAGCAAGTGACAATGTTCACGCGTTCTGGAGAAAATGTCAGATTTGATCACCTGCTCTGCCGTTTCATTAGAGAGTAATTTACTCTGAGTGGCGAGACAGCTGCACTTTTTTCTTCATTCAACGAGAAATGAGAGGAATATTTCAGAGAGTTACCTAAAATTGCTGAAACGCTTTTCCATTAAACATCTCTCTTCATTAGGAGCACTCTGACAGCTAGATTTTATTATTGGGTGTTTCTTCAATTTCAGGCAATTTTTTGTCACAAGTTGATTTTTCTTTTTTTGGGGGACATTTTGAAGTACTAAGTACTACTACGTTTAAGACACGGAAAAGAAGAAATTGCTGAAGTTGTTATTTTAGTTTTCTTTGTGCAGAAAATTACTCTTGTCGCTTCATAACCGTAAGGGATGAGTCAGGTTGGATCCAAACGCAACTCTTTAAAGTACTCATGATCTAACAGATAGGGTCAATACACAACAATCGGGCAATCGGGAATAACGAAGACAGAGCAGAGAGTGGTCAGTGTCCAAGCAATGGGTCGAGGCAGGCAGCAAGCAAACAAAGGATAGTCCGTGGGCAGGCGTGGGTCGATAGGCTGGCAGAGAACAATCAGGAAACAGGGAACAACAAAGGTCAACAACAGGAAAACAAACACGGGAATAAACACTCTGCATTGTAGCTGGGGCAATACAAGACTTCGCGAAGAACTGACAGTGAGCATGGCTTTTTATAATGTGTGTGTGATAAGGGGAAATGGCCAACATCTGAGCAGGTGATCAGGCAGGAAAGGGTTATGGGAAATGGAGTCTGTGAATGAGCTCTGAGTTCCAGTGACGGCTCCCTCTAGTGGTGAGTGGATAGAGCCACGGAGGCCTGATCTGTGACAATAACTTTATGGAGGAACCACTGATGTCACATGGACTATTTTAACGATATCCTTACTACCTTTCTGGGCCGTGAGTGTGTCATTTGCGCTGCAGTCTATGCAGAGTCAGAAAGCTCTCAGATTTCATCAGAAATATCTTCATTTGTGTTCTTACGGGTTTAAAACGACATGAGGGTGAGTAATTAATGACAGAATTTCATTTTTGGGTGCATGATGCAAGGTCTTCTACACTCTGGCCTGTGCATGATCTCCATCCTAAGGTTTGCTGTGATTGGAAACCTTGATCTCTCACCTTCTGCAGAAGGTCAATCTCCTGCTGCTTGGCACTGAGGACAGCCAAGGCTTGTTCATGCTCTAATTCTAGCTGCTGCCTCCTCTCTGCAGCCTCTCGCATATGCTGGGAAGAAAAGAAGAGAAAGCAGGAGGTGAGAGGAAACTCGGCAAAGGATGAACGCAGACAGAATGAGAGCAACCATCAATCATTATTTAAGGGATAGTTCATCCAAAATGAAAACTCACCTCATTTACTCACCTTTATGATGACTTACTTTCTTGAGAGGAACACAAAAGGAGATATTAAGAATGTCCAAGCAGCTTTTTTCCATGAATTTAAAGAGTTAGTTCACCCAAAAATGAAAATGCTGTCATTAATTACTCACTGTCATGTCGTTCCAAACCGTAAGACCTTTGTTCATCTTCTGATATTTTTTAAGAAATCCAAGAGCTTTCTGACCCTTCATAGACAGCAACACAACTGACACATTCAAGGCCTAGAAAGGTAGTAAGGACATCGAAAAAAGAGTCCATGTGGCAACAAAGAAAACAAAAATAACAACTTCATTCATCAATTTATTCTCTTCTGTGTCAGTCTTTGACATATTCTGACATGAAACCTGGATGTGCTGTCCCTTGTCCCTCTTAAAACAGTCTTCGTAAATATGTCTGAAGATTTCAAAGAGAGGACGACTTGCAAGTAAGAGAGATGGACGTTCTACATCAAAACACGCATGTGTTGTGAACGTGTCGAAGACTGACACAGAATATTAGAAACTGTGGCATAAAGTCATTAAGTTTGTTTTCTTTGCTCACAAAAAGTATTCTTGTAGCTCTTGGATTTAATCAAAAATATCTTAATTTGTGTTCCAAGGAGGAATGAAGGTCTTATGAGTTTGGAATGACATGAGGGTGAGTAATTAATGACACAATTTTCATTTTTGGGTAAACTGTCCCTTAAAAGCAGATGTGGATTAGGGGCAGTTGCGGTAACCATTGACTTTTATTGTACAGCAGCTTGGACATGATGTTAGATAACTACTTTGTGTTGCACGCAAGAATCTCACAGTATGGGTTTGGAACAGCATTAGGGTGAGTAAATGATGCTAAAATGTTCATTTCTAGGTGAAATATTTCCTTTAAAAGCTTTTTAGGTCATACCAAAACACTTTTAGCTGCTGTTTAAGGAATAGTTTACCGCAAAATGAAAATTTTGTAATCATTTACTCACCTTTATGTTGTTCCAAATCTGTATAAGTTTTTTTTTCTTATGTTGAACACAGTGGAAGGTATTTTGAAGAATTTTAAAAAGCCAAACAGTTCTTGATCTACACTGACTTCCAAAGTAGGAAAAAAAAAAAAAATACTATTAAAGTCAATGGGGACCATCAACTGTTTGATTACCAGCATTCTTCAAAATATCTTCTTGTATGGTCAACATAGGAAAGAAATACATACAGGTTTGGAATGACATGAGGGTAAATAAATGATGACAAAATTTTAATTTTTGGGTGAACTATGCCTTTAAAACTCAACAAAGGAGTTCCTGCACTGATCTATAGACCCTCTTTTTATATCAGCTTACAAAAGATCATCGGTCTCTAGGAGCACCAGAGACAAAAATCCTTTCTAATCCTGGAGTATCTGATGTAAGCGCTAAGATTTCTTTCTTACCTGAGTATATCAACTTAGAATTAGGTGCCGTTCACACTGAACACTGCTTTTTCATTGTTTTTCTGTCTTAACATGTACTTTACTATTGTGTTCATGTCCCACAAATGGCACAGCTTTCAAGTTAAAAGAAGTTAAACTATATAAAACACATCTGTGGATGTGCTTTTTTACATTTTCTTTTGCTCAGCGCCTTTCGGTGTGAACAGCCCTTTACTGTGAATACCTTCAGAGTATGGACACTTATTTGTTGTCTTAGATGTTTTTAAAGAAAAAGTACATCCAAAAATGATTCTATAATGTCATTCGAAACCCATATGCTGATTCTGGATTTTCAGTTAACTGAAAACTGAAAAACTATCCCAGACTGTATGGGATAGTTACAGTTACAATCAATGGATTGTTGTTTAACAAAATTATTTTGCTTTTCTTTGCGCACAAAAAGTATTTTCATTGCTTCATACAATTATTTTTTAGTAATGTCCTTACTACCTTTCTGGGCCTTAAACGTGTCAGTTGTGTGCTGTCTATGAAGGGTCAGAAAGCTCTTGGATTGAATTAAAAATATCTTATTTGTGGTCTAAAGATGAACGAAAGTCTTACAGATTCGGAACAACATTAGGGTGAGTAATTAATGACAGTTTTTATTTTTGGGTGAACTATTGCTTAAATTTAATATTGCTTCTAACCTAACTATTTTCTATAATAATTAAATTTCAGTCTGTTCATTAAAGTTATCATATGGCTTTAGAAGACTTGACATATAGACGTAGTCACTACAAACTGTTGTTGTATGGTTTTGAACGGCACTTCAGTAATGTTCCACTGGAAAATATAACAGCATAACAGCAACTTGGTTTTAAAATGACATGAAGGTAAGTAAATAATGACAGAATCTTCATTTTTCGGTGATCTATCCCTTTAAGCACTGAAAACAACAGCAAAATGTTGTCGTAAATCTGTTTTGTGTCATTTGCTTCACCCCTTCAGGTAAAGCAAAAACAGAAGTGAAGCATCATGTCAATCAGCCAGACTAAGCACAGACACGGAGCTTCGCATGATCAATAAAGGGCTTAAGGGTCATGGCTCTGTACATGAAAGGGTGTGTGCAAACAACACAGCATGTTCAATCAGCGCCGATTACTGCCCAACAACATCCCCAGAAGCTCTTCTGACCTGTTAAAAGTACACAGTGACAAAACCTTGCAATTTTCTTTCCATTTGTGACAGGTGAGGTTACAGGGGATAAAGGGTAAAGGAGGGATTTTCCATGCTGCTATGAAAGAGGAGTGCAGGGAAGAGGAAGGTTAGAAAAATCTAACCTTCAGAGGACAAATAAACTGTACCGTGTGTGAAATATGTTATGGTTATCTGACCATCAAGTGTAAGTGAATATCTCTATGCTAATAATGGGACTAATGGGACTATCTAATAATAATCTAAAGTGTCTATTTTTATGCCTTTATGGATTATCTGTACTTATTTATCAGTACTTATTTACTTACACACTGCTGCTTGAAAGTTTGTGAACCCTTTAAAATGTTCTATATTTCTGCATTAATAAGACCCAAAACGTCAGATTTTCATTTAAGTCCTGAAAGTAGACAAAGAGAACCCAATTAAACAAGTGAGAAAAATATTTTCTTTGTTTATTTATTGAGAAAAATTACAATCTGTGCGTTGCAAAAGTACGTGAATCTCTTGGATTAGCAGTTAATTTAAAGATGTGTTTTCAGTCAGTGCAATGACTATTAAATGTCAGTATGTGACCTGTTTTATTTACAGAACAGGGATCTCTTAAAGTCTGATCATGTTTGTGGAAGTGAATCATGTCACGAACAAAGGAGATTACTGAGGAACTTTGGAAAAAAAGAGTTGATGTTGCTCATCAGGCTAGAAAAAGTTACAAAACCATCTCTCAAGAGTTTGGACTCCACAAATCCACTGTCAGACAGATTGTGTACATATGGAGGAAATTCAAGACCACTGTTACCTTCCTGAGAAGCAGTGGTGGTCTGTAGCAAAGTAGTTTTACTTCGTAAAAAGTACATTTTTCAAGTATCTGCCCTGCTGAAAAATACCCCAGCTAAAACCAGCCTGGCTGACCAGCTAAAACAAGCCTAGGCTGGTTTTAGCTGGTCAGCAGGCTGGTTTTAGAGGTGTTTTGGCCACTTTCCCACCAAACCACCAGCTAAAACCAGGCTGGAAGACCAGCTGAAACCAGCTACTTCCAGCTTAAACAAGCTAAAACCAGCCAACCAGCCTAGGCTGATTTTAGCTGTTTTTTTTCAGCAGAGGTACTTTATTTTACTTCACTACATTCCAAAGTATAAGATCGTACTTTTTACTTCACTACATTTTATAAAACATATCGTTACTCCTTATAATTTATCACAGAATCATGAACAAACTGATTCTCTTGTAAATGAACCTGTTAAATCAGTTCGCAAGTTGTACAAAACAAATTCACAAATTGGAATGATCCGATTGCAGCTGTTCTCGAGTCGACAACTCACTGATTCAAATGATCCATTTAGAGCGAGTCTCCAGCGAACTGAATTCACAAGTAAGAATCTTGTGAGCGTGCACACCACTGATGCTGTGAAAAGTAAGTTACTAATGTTGAATTTTAGGATTCATTATTGTAACTGAAAATCATATTATTGTCAAAACTGTCAGTTGTTTGTGAATGAAACCTGTTGTAAAGGGTGATCTGTTTAAGCTCACTAAAATGCTTTAGTAACATCAGTGTCTCTATGTTTTAGGTCAAAAACTAAACAATAAAATAACACAGATTAAATAAAATAACTCATGTACGTTCACATTCCCTGCTGCTGTAACGTTAGCAGTTTTATTAAAATGCTACACATTTAGCCCTATGACATCTGTTTTTATTATTATTCCACGGTATAAAATATTGTTTAGATCAACTAGCCGAGTAGACAGATATGAATGTTTATTCATAACCATACTGAAAATAAGTCAATATTGTTAGCTGATGCTAACTGTCCAGCTAACAAGCTTGCTGGTGCTAAGTTAAGGTCATTTTTAGATATAAAGTCCAAATATTTGTATTCAACCATCTAGATAGAACACATATAAAGGAAATATAAAGAATGTGATGTTCAGAACATGGTAACTACAGTAATTAGTAAGAAGTGATGCTCTGTCAGGGGTGTTTTTACAGGTTTGAGAAAATGAAAAAAATCATTATGAAAATATAATTATATTTTCCTTACAATGTTCTTCCTAACTTTAGGCTTCATTCTCATATCATATAGAACTGTGACGTTCTGCAAAACAACAAGCTTCAAAACACTTTTGTTTTCTTACTGGTGAAAATTAGATGTTTTTTCTCCGGTAAATCACAGTCAAAGCTTCACAGTGAACATTACTATATCACTCTCATCAACGTAGTCCATATCAACAAGAAAAATATATCTTGACTCCACATAGTGTTATTTTGGGAAAATCCAAGCTATTTTGAGCAGTAGGTTTATAAAAAAATATATGCTAATATAACATTTTTTAAGTAGCCTATATAAAATTACTGAATATATCTATCAGTACTTTTTTACTTTAGTACATAAAAAATTGAGTACTTTTGTACTTCAATCAAGTAAAATTGAAAAAGGAGTACTTTTTTACTTTTACTGGAGTAATATTTTATTATACGCATCTGTACTTTTACTCAAGTACTTGATTTGTGTACTTCGTCCACTAATGCTGAGAAGTGGTCGACCAAACAAAGATCACTCCAAAGCTGAACGTGTAATACCCAAGTACCCAAGGTGACTTCTAAGTAACTTCTAAGCAACTCAAGATCTTTCTCACATTGACTAATGTTAATGTTCATGAGTCCACCATCAGAAGAACACTGAGCAACCATGGTGCACATTCTTGCAAGTTGCAAGAAGAAAGCCACTGTTCTTCAAAAAGAAAATTGCTTGCTAAAGATTATGTGGACAAGCCAGAGGACTATTAGAGAAAGGTTTAATGGAGGTTTAACTTATTGGTTTAAATGAGAAGCTATTATTTTCAGAGAAAAGAACACACTGCATTCCAGCTTAAGAACCTTATTCCATCTGTGAAAAATGGTGGTGGTAGTATCATGGCTTGGGCCTGTTTTGATGCATATTGGCCAGGACAGCCTCCCATCAGTGATTCTCAAGAGAGTCTCAAGATTTATTAAGAAAAATTATCCAGTGTTACATATCTGTGCATTGCAAAAGTATGTGAATCTTTGCTTTCAGTATCTGGTCTGACTCCGTTTGCTGCAGTAACTCTCACTTGTTTAATTGGGTTCTCTTTGTCTACTTTTTAGGACTTACATGAAAATCTGATGATGTTTTGGGTCATATTTATGCAGAAATATAGAAAATTGTGTTCACAAACTTTCAAGTGGCACTGTATATTTACTATATATATATATATATATATGTTGCAGTTTCTTTTGTGATAATAAGACATCTGCATAAAAACTAGACAACATGATTGTAGACTAAAAATGAATCATCTAAACTATTACAATTTTGTGAGACTACTAGGTTACTAGATACTGATACTTTCAACATATTTCACACTTTGTACATTCAGCAAAACTGTCACCTCATAACTGAAAAAAAATCAGCATGTTTTCAAAATATTAACAGCACGTATATCTCCCATTCAGAAGAAGAGCTGGGTTAGTTTATTTTGTGAGGGGAGGGTGTAATTGTGCATAACTGTTGTGTCATGCACAAACGCATTCCGCAGTGCCTCAGCCGGCCGACCATTCAGATCACATACAGCATCCAGATCAGCTGTTAGTACTCAGTCAAAAGGTCCACATTCAGTTAGTGCTGCTTCTGTAAAGTCTTTAGAGATACCTGATGAATGAAAAATATGGAGGGAGGCAGGGAGAGGGGAGGGGCAGGAGAGGGTTAGACGTTAGGGGAGGGGTGGGGCGCTCCAGGACTCCTAGTTGATCACAGATCCACACTTTGAGGGCGTTTGACAGCTCTAAAACCATAAAAGAGTACAAGGGGAGTAAAAGAGGTGAAAACACAGATGAAAGTGGAGGATAGATCTAAATCAGCCTTAAACATGGTCAGCCGGGTTTCCTGAAACATCGGTCACACTAAGAAAAAGGACTATAACATTTTAACTTTGCCACCACACAGTTTGACTGTCAACAAATTAATCTAACCAGGTAACCAGTCAAGAAAATGTCCAGATCGTATTTTTTATTTTATGTCTTACTCCAAATTGGTCCAAAAATAACATTTTGATTTTAGGTTGGAATGCCTCGATATGACGAATCTCATAAAATATAACATCACCAAGAACACAAAGACATGCATAATGAAAATAAAGCCTATTTTATGGCCATTAAAGGGATAAGTCACCCAAAAATGAAAATTGTGTCATTAATTACTCACCCTCATGCTGTTCCAAACCCTGTTCATCTTCGGAACACAAATTAAGATATTTTTGATGGAATCCGAGCGCTTTCTGACTTTGCATAGACAGCAATGCAACTACCACATTAAAGGCCCAGAAAGGTAGTAAAGACACTGATAAAATAGTTCATGTAACATCAGTGGTTCAACTGTGAAGTTATGAAGCTATCGTGGTACTCTCGTGAACGGGCATTGAAGACTGACATGTAAGAGAAGAAATTGTTGAATAAAGTTGTTATTTTTGTTTTCTTTGCACACAAATAGTATTCTCATAGCTTCGTAAAATTACAGCAGAACCACTGATGTCACATGGACTACTTTAACCATGCCCTTACATCTTTCGATGCGATTCACAATTTTTCACATGTACTTACCACACATTTTACAACATTAAATGTTTGTCAGTGGTGCTCAGGATCTGCAAATCATTCACCATCATCTATCAGTCATCTCCCCTTACTCTGTTTATGTGGTAAGTGAACTTTTATGTATTGTAATGAGGTTACCGCTAGCAAGTGGCTAACAATTGTCCTTTTAGTGGCTTGTGCCTTTCTGAATACGGATTCACTATTTGGCCACATCCCTACTTCCCATAATAAAAAAAGATCAATAATAAATGTTATATTTTTCCAAACACTTGCCCTCACTAAAAATGGGGCAGAATGTATTTATTTTTTCTCCTTCTGATGTTGCCGTTTTGTTCCAACAACATCATGCTTTTATTATTATTATTATTATTATATTAACCAGAAATTTGATTTTTGAAATTTGTGTATCGATGCAAATCGCTAGACTGAATTGTGTTTCATATGTGAATCGATTTCCCCCCACTCCTAGACTCTACCTTTAACGTGGTAGTACCGTTGCCTATACAGGGGCAGAACGTGCTCCAGTTTCATCAAAAAATATCTCAATTTGTGTTCTGAAGATGAACAAAGGTCTTATGGGGTTTGAACGACATGAGGGTGAGTAACTAAGGACAGAATTTTCATTTTTGGCTGAACTTAAGTTATCCCTTTAAGAGTTTTTACATTGTTACATTATTTTTAAGAATATTATGTGAAACTGAAAAACTGTACTTGTTTGAATAGCATTGTTTAGGAAATATTCACAGATCACATCAAAGTATGTGTTGTAAAGCTGTAACTTATGCTCATGGATGGATAGATAGATAAACTTTATTTAACTGTCATGAAAACACTCTTACAATGCCAACTTATTTTCTAATTACAATAGAAAAAGTCCAAAGATAGGCTTAATTTTCTTTTTTCATAACTTTTTCTTTTGATGTTGTGATTTACACAGACGCGGCTGGCGGGTTCTTACCTTCAGCACCTGCTCTAGGTTCTCCAGTTTGCCTTGGAGCTCAGTCCTCTCCAACAGAGCGCAATCTCTCTCCACTGTCACAGTGTACAGAGCCTCCTGCAGCTGTTCATACTCACTTTTCACCTGATAAAGAGAGAGAGAGAGACAGAGAATCAAAAATGTCTTCAGGCTTACACTGTTTGCCCTCTGACCTCGGTTAGAAAGGCGAAAAGTCATTCTATCCTACCAACAAAAAAATATTTTAGGTTTTTAGATAACAAAAACACATCGAAGCCATGTCCTAAAGGTTTGTGCACATGTTTGACACTGTTTCTAACACTGACACGTTTCACTGGTACACATACAAACAACACATTTCAAGGTCCCATTCCCCCATCATCCCCTGTTCTCCGTCTATTTAGTCCAGATTTTATGTGTGATTTGTGATTTTATTTCATTAATGTTCCTACTACCTTTCTAAGCCTTGAACGAGTCAGCTGCGTTGCTGTCTGTGGAGGGACAGAAAGCTCTTGGATTTCATCAAAAATATCTTAATTTGTTTTCTAAAGATAACTCAGTTCTTACGGGTTTGGAACGACATGAGGGTAAGTAATTAATTGCAGAATTTTCATTTTTGAGTGAACTATCCCTTTAAGAGTTGAGTGTCAAACCGTCTTGTCTTTGGATCTGCAGTGGAGTTAAGGAAAATCACATATGAATAAGACCATCTGCACCCATGTGGCCTCAAGGCTAACAGGTGAAACTACTGGACACAGTCCACAACATCCAGCAAGCTTTCATAAACAGCAGGGTCTGAGAGGGCAGCTCTAGATGCTCATGTCCCAAGCAGAAAACCTCTAGGCACATCTGCTTCACCGTTACCTCTGAATATAAGAGGTTTCTCCAAAGGATTCAATTATGCTATTAAATACTCTGATCAATTGAAAATGACATGTTCTGTTTGTCTGATATGCGATATATGGAGTATGTGTGGTCAGCACTGAATTGTGGGGTGAGAGTCATGTTTTTAGAGAGCGAGAGCAGAGGGGTTGACGTCCTGTATTGATCGCAGCGTCAGTCATGATAAAAAGCTGAGCTGTCAGAGACAGAGGCAGTACTCACACTCCATGCCTGTCCAATCTGACACTCATCTCTTATCTGCAACCTGACCTGAACACCCACTGCAACAGCAATTACAGCTGAATACGCTTGTTCCCGAGGAAATATGTTTGACCTATTACACTTGTATTGTTGATTCTTATGACATTCAACCAGCATGTTGTTGGATAGTGACGGTGGTGTTGAGCAAACAACCTTCATGTAACAAATTAAAGAGAACATGATATAAAAATTGACCATACTTCATATATATATATATATATTTTAAGGAGACATATTATGATGGAATACAAAATGTTCTTATAATTCTATATGAAAACTGAATAACTTTCTCCACCTTTGAAAAAACAACTTCTGGCATAACCAAGGCCATGTGGGCAGGGGAAAAATTCTATTAACCAATAATGTGAAAATGTATCATTTCATGTTTCATCTATCTCATTAAACTCCTGCTTTATTATTTTCAGCTTTACATAACATGCGCTGTGAATGCTGCTTCATGTATTTAAGGCACTGTGCACTCTGTTTATAATCCAGTCTAATTCACAAAATTTGCATACTATAAAGGGAACATTCATTTTAAAACACAAGGGAAAACTACAGAAACACAGATTAAGCCTAGTCCTAAATGAAAAAGGATTTTTAATAGAGAAAACCAATTTATTCAGTAATGCAGTCAATGGCAAGGCCTTATGTGCACTTAGGAACAGTGTTATTTTGGGATCACTGAGATACTATTATAGTTTTTATTATATTTTGAAGTAGCTTTATTTTTATATTTTCTGCTTTCATTTTAATTTTTAAGAATTTTTATAGAAAGTTAATAATTGTGTTTTGTCAGTTTTTGTCAATTTAATTTGTCTATATAGTTTTCATTATTATTATTAGTATTATTATTATTATTATTATTATTAAATGCATGTAAATGCAATGTCTTAAATCTGTGATCTTTACTTTTATAAATAAAATAAAATAAAATAAAATAAATACATTTTAACCTCAATGTCTTAAATCAGTGGTCTTTAACTGAGCATTGCTGTGTAAGCTTCATACCAAAATATGTTATTAATACAAGTGTTATCATAGGCCAGGCGTGAAATACAGTTAATTCTCTGACAACTCGTCTGCCTGCCAAAAGCGTCTTTCCTCTGAAAAAACATTGAAGACACTCATCTTTAATGGTTCTATCCAGTAATGCTGAGCCACAAACAGACTGGATAGACACAAGTTGTGTAGATAGAGCAGCTTCCATCTTGCTGACTGCCATTCTGAGTGCTGGGACAGAGCTGTAGATTCAATGATGTCTCACTCTGAAACAGCTATTTGAGATGGTGGGGGAAGTGGGGGTAAACTCACAAAATAAGTGATGCATGAAGGACCATTCTTTTCAAGCAAGAGCAAGCTCACATGACTCAGAGACGTCACACCATTGCTGCTCTCACTTCAGCATCGTAACATAAGGAGCTGTTTGTGCTATAGTGCCAATGCAGGCCAATATATAAAGCCTGATTGAAACTCTGCAGACTGTACATACACTAGAATCACACTTCGATGTTGATTATTTTGGATATATATCAGGTACAGTACTTACCTAATTTTCCAACTTCATGTTGAACAATATATACATGAAAGTCAGGTGGTACTATATTACTTTAAAATGAAGGTTAAAATTATCTGATTTGCATACAATTATAATGTTATAAGTTAATATATAAAACATACATAAAATTATAATGAGTATGTTATATAGTGCATGTATTTAGCAAAATGCCCCTCTCTAGAATTCATTTCTCTAGCTGACTAATAAATTTATGGTCAGCTAGCTGACTACTAAATTTATGTTTTTTCTGAGGTAAATGTGATGTTACATGACATTTACAAGCGGTTATATTGACGTATTTCCACGATTGAAACACTGATTGAAACAGGTTATGGATTATGGTAAGTTGTACTTTTTCTTTTAACATTCCTTCGGATGTTTATTCATGTTTATTTCATGCTGAAAATGGTATTAAAGCAGAGGAGATGATCAATGCCACTTCTCATTAACTGAGGTGCTTCAGCGATCTGCCAATACACATTAAACAGCACCAAAATGGCATTTGTTTGAATACTCTAATAAAATGGACAGAATTTGAAATCAAGGACTTTGTTTCATATCAAAAAGTAACAAAGCACAAAGCTTATTACGATTCATTGGATGGAAGGTGTGCTACAATGTTCAGTTCATTAACTGAAAACAGGCTGGACTAATCTATTCTTAAGATTTAGGAATCAATATTGATTAAAATTGAAAAATCTATATTTTTTACACAGCCCTTACATTACACTGCCAAAATCTTTTGAAAATTTACATTAAAACAAGTTCTTACAATTGTAATTTTGTTGGTGTCATTTGATTATGAAATTTTTGCTAATATCATTACTCATTTTCACATTTCACAACATGAACTAAATAGAAAAATAATACAAATATGCATATTTATGTAATATATACTTCTCCACGTCTCTAACTTGCTTCATAATGTAGCTGTCTAATAAACTTGCCATTGAAGATTACAAATATTACTGATTTGGATAAGAAATATTATATGCCAAACTACTTTTTTATTTTATTTTCAGAACAGTATCACCCTGGCATTTTTTAATAAATACCTCCTAACAATATCAAAATGTTTATTTCAAAAAATATAATTCGATTAGAAGATGTATATTAAAGTCACTGTATGTATAAACTGCATTTTTAATGCATTTTAAATTAATAGATAGGAGAGAAAAAATTTGCCTTCCTGCTTCCACTCTTCTGGGAAGGTTTTCCGGTAGATGTTGAACATGGCTGTGGGGATTTACTCTCATTTCCTCCGAAGTTCTCCCATAATTAGTTGTACTCCTGTATGAGTTTCTTTCTTCCGTTGAACACAAAAGAAGACACTGAAGAATGCTTGTAATCAAACATCCAGTAGCCATTGACTTCCATTGACTAGTTTTCCAACGTCAACTGTTTGCTTACCAACATTCTTCAAAATATCTTCTTTTATGCTCAACTGAAAAAAAGAAACTCACACAGATGAGTAAACGATGACAGAATTTTTATTTTTGCGTGAAATATCACTTTAAGCAAGATAAACGTATACAAGATACTACTAGAACTCATAAACCATGAACTATGTGGGATGTATTATACTGTACTCCTTATAACTATCACACTTACAGACTTTCTGGTGATTTTGAATTACTGGGGTTTCTTTATTTATGCTGTCTTTTCTTTCTCTCCCCTTTCCCTTCCTTTGTATTGCTATCGGCCTCATAGGTACTGCATTCATAAATGACTAATGAGGGAGTAGGGATCCTGTTTTGCAACAACGTTTGACAACACACCTACTCGGACATTTCGGACGCGGCCTACCTTCGCACAGCTCAGCAGGAGAACACTGCTCTGCCAGGATGGGATGCCAAGATGTGCCTCCAACTAAACACTGACACAGACATGACTAAAAGATTAACTATAAGCAGGCTACAGGGGTGCTGATGCTAGCAGGCATAAATCTCAGATAACAGATCACACTTGCAGGTGTGAGACAGAACTAGGGGAGATCAGAAAAGTGCACATCGAAAGAAGACCAAAGCAGACGATTATAGTTCACAGGTGCGGGAGAAGAAGACATAAGCAATGGAGCCCAATGCATACATGCTCCTGTATTACATCTGATTATAGCAGACTAAATAAATAAGTTAGTTAAAAATGAATAAATAAGTATGGAATAATTACATTTTAGTTTATTATTGTTGAAAGAAGTCCCACTCATGTGTAAATAATAATGTACTGGCCGACTTTAATTATCCATGTACTAAATTCCTTATTCGTTTTGTACACATAGTCTTGTTTATGGGCATGTGACTTGCGTGTACAGAGCGCTGACATTCAGTTTACTTTCGATTTCTCTGCTATCCGCTATCTTCAGTGAGTAGTAGGCTAAATGTGTGTGCATGAATGTAAATCAATTTATGTTTTGTCTTTACCCGTCATATTGCGATAATGTTACCGCTGCATGTCTGATTGTTGTCATTAGTCCATACTGTAGTTCAGTTCATATAGAATGTGGAGAAGCGATGCGCGTGAATAAGGAGCTAAGAACCGCGCAAGCGTCGCGTTTTTAAGGTGGAACGGATAGCGTCAATAAGAAGCTGCGAATAAGAAGCTGGATTCAGCCTTCTCGCATATGTCTAGCGCCATTTCATCGCATCATATGTGAATGTTTATGTTTACTATATGGACGGATTCTGATCGTATTTGTTTGTTTCAACCTAAACCACCTCGGTGGTCCTAATGACTGTGCAGTGTTGGATAATATAATGCTCATATTTCCTTAACGTTAGCTTTAAAAAGCAGCTACAGAAAACGAGTAAAGAACATTTGTCAAGAACATCACTGGCTTTGTCTAGCGCGAGTTTATGCACTTTAAAACCACTCGCGTTATAATCAGTAAAGCTATCTGCACTATATGATGAATAAATCTCTTACCCCTTATTTTCACTGTACACGTCTGCGGCACGTTACGGCTCCGACGCCCCGCGGCAAGTTTCTGAAGCATCCTAGAAGCGGTTCTCCGCGCTGCTTTGCTAAACTTAAGCGCCTAGTTTATTTTTGACGGATAATAATAATAGGCCTAATCGTCTTGCTATCGTCACAGGCATCAAAAACAGACGATATCTCTGACTATCGTCGATAACATCCTGTTTCGGCCGTACTGTTTCGGTGAGAAAAGTCTTTCGGCCGAAAACCGAAAATGCACTTTTGGGCCATTTTCGGCCGAAAATTTTCGGTGGCCGAATATTCGGTGCATCCATAGTAGAAACCCGAATACATTCTCATTCAACAGTTTGGGATAAAAAAGTAGGATGCATGAAGTGAATTAAATAAATTAAAAGTAAATTATTAAAAACCTGTTTCCGCCACTGAAAAAATATTAGGTAATTGTGACATTTTATCTCACAGTGCTGACTTTTTTTCTCACAATTGCAAGTTTACATTGCTACTATGAGATATAAACTCGCAATTCTGAGAAGTAAACTTGCAATTCTGAGAAATAAACTCGCAATTCTGAGAAATAAATAAATGGAAAGATAAACTCACAATTCTGAGAAATAAACTCGCAATTCTGAGAAATAAAGTTGTAATTCTGAGATATAAACTCGCAATTCTGAGAAATAAACTTGCAATTCTTCTCAGTTTATTTCTTCTTTTCAGATTTGAGATAAAGTTGCAATTCTGAGAAATAAAGTCACAATTCTGAGAAATAAAGTTGCAATTATTTTTTTCTCTTTTTTTTTTTGTCGGAATTGCGACAAATCGTTCAGATCTCGCAATTCTGGCTTTATGACATGCAATTGTGAGTTATTAAGTCAAAATTGTGAGATATAAACTTGGAATTATGAGAACATATCAGTCTGTTTTCTCCCCAAAATTGGACTTTATAACGCACAATTGCAAGTTTATATCTCACAAGTCAAAATTGCAAGATACAAACTCGCATTTGCAAGAAAATAAGTCAGAATTGACTTTATTGACTTTATAACTCACATTGTGAGTTTATATGTCACAATTCTAAGAAAAAATGGTGAGATAAAAAGTCACAATAAACTTTTTTTTTTAACTTTTTTTATTCAGTGGCAGAAACGGGCTTCCACAGTAAAGGCATTCATAATGTCATAGTATCTAATGAAGTATGACATTTATGGCACAGGCAAGAAGCCTAATTGTTTTATACCTTTGTGTTTTTGATTCAGAAACTGCAGTGTTTGGTAACAAGAACGCAAGTGATATGTTGTGCTGTTTATGTGAGTAATATATGTCTGTTTGATGGCAGCTCTGGTCCATCAGTGCCGTGACAAACCAGCACTTGTAAACACGCTGCTGCTCAAGCATGAATCCAATCATGTTTTTATAAAATTCAGCTATTACAAGAATGTAATATCTGCCAGTTTTAGAGAGCAGCACTTCTTCATATCCACTCTTCAGATACGACAGACCCTCGATGGGAAGTCTTCCATAGATATGCTGGGTTACACACAAACATACAAGCCACAAACTGGCTTACAACGTCTTGTTCAACAATGTTTCTTGACGCTGTCACAAACCGTTCCTTCAGGAAATTGCTTTTCCATGACTACACACAAAAGACCCTCATCTCAAGATCAACATCGCAAGCGATATCAACTTCACTATCCAGGAAATTACATTTTTACCCCTTACGGACCAACACACAGACTTACAGAGTAGACACATACAAATGGTGGATTAGAAAAAGCCAAAAATATAGTTATACCAAAAGATAAAAAGCAGCAGAATGTGCCCTCTGACTGGGGAAAGAACTAAAACTACAGTAGTATATCAGTGATACTAAATATAACAATGATTTGGAATTCTAAACCAATATTACTTAATAAAATGCAAGGTACAATATGGATGCCTATACTACTACAGATTCATTTTAAACACATGGAAAGATACATTTATCAAAGGATTAACTTTTCTGCATGCAGACTACAGGATTCAATAAGGAACACTGCTTATCTCAGCTCAGTCACTATTCAGGGTATTTGCTGTCATTATTTAAGACGTTAAATCATTTAGCGCTTTAGCACAGACTCTTTGGTAAAAGTCACATATTAAAGTACTAACTGCACAACCTTCTCACTACTGACAGGTATTAAGGATCCACAATGAGCTTATGGCCAGTGGAGAGTAAATTCAGACCATTTACTGGCTACAAATTATTGTTGTTGGTCAAGAAAACATACTTTGCTTTTTTTTTAAAAAAAAAAAAAAAACAAACACTGCCATTACAATTTGAAAGTCTGGGATAAGACATTCATTTTTGTTTTTAAATATTATGCTCACACCAAGGCTGCATTTATTTGATAAATATTTTTAATATTTAAAAATATAATTTATTCCTGTGAAAAAGCTGAATTTTCAACAGCCATTTCTTCAGTTTTCAGTGTCACATGATTCTTCAGAAATTATTGTAATGTAATTACAATGTAACATTTACTATTATAAACAGACAGTTGTGCTGCTTAATATTTTTGTGGAAATCATGATATCATGATCCTTTTTTTCAGGATTCTCTGATGAAAAGAAAGTAAAAAAACAGCATTATTTGAAACTAATCTTTTGTAAAATTATTAATGTCTTTACTGTCTTTTGTAACATTATTAATGACTTTACTGCCTCATTTTTGAAAAATACAATGCATCCTCGATGATTTGAAATAATCACAAACGTTTGAATGGTAGATTAAATCATAACTAAAAAAATAAATCATTTTCCTTGCATATTTATTTAGAGCTGTATGAGTTTTGATTCATTTTTTCACATATTTATATTTCTAGACTCTGTTTTAATGGTTATGTTTAAAATATATTAATTAAAAAGCATGTCTAATTAAATTAAATCATGAAACTTGAAAGCTCTACAAATTCTGTTTTATTTTTTTCCCAAATTCTGTGTTTTCTGTTATAATTTTTCTATATTCAGTTTTTTCAGTTTTAATATTTCTAGACTGTATTTTAATGGTTAAAAGCATGTCTAATTAAATTGAATTATGAAACTTACACAATTTAACAACAATTTAATAAAAGCCCTATAAAATATGTTTTTATTGTCAAGTTCAGTGTTATTTTTACCAAATTCTGTGTTTTCTGTATTCTGTATTCCGTGGTTTTCTGGATTTAATAATGTATTCATTAAATCTTTATAATCAAATGCATGTCTAATTAATTGATTTTATATTAAAAAAAATTATCTTTTTTTTGTCTTTATTCTTCCATTCCATTTCTTTGTTCAGAAATACTGTGTTGTGCATTTACAGTTTCTTTGTACTATACAATACAGCAATAGTTTTTCCTCAAAAGAAACAGTAAAATGCTCATGAAGTGACTCTCAGAGCAGTTCTAGAGATTATGTTTATGTGTTCATGTACTCATAGTGAGTCAGCAGAGGCCGAAAACACGAGCGCCATGTGCTTCAGCATGTTTAGTAAAATGAATTCACACAGAACATGCTGGATTTCCCTGTTGAAAAAAAAAACAGCATATGCTGGTTAGGTAGGTTTTGAGGCATGTATGCTGGTTTGAGCTGGTTTATGCTGGTCATGTGCTGGTTTATGCTGGTCCTTAGCTGATAATGTGCTGGTCTTAGGCTGGTCAGGACCATCTTAGGACCAGCACATGACCAGCATAAACTAGCATATGACCAGTTTAAACCAGCACATGACCAGCATAAACCAGTTCAAACCAGCACTGATGCTTCAAAACCTACTTAACCAGCATATGCTGTTTTTTTTCAACAGGGTTATATTTAAATAGTATTTTTGCGGCTTAATAATTACAGACACTAGTCCATATTGCGATTTGATCCAAGTGTACTGACCTACTTTTGATTTATACATCCAAAATTGGGCAAATTCCGTGGAAATCATAGGGTCCTACATATTTCTAAGAGTTGCAGTTTGCCTTGAAGTTACCAGCCAAATGGTGAGCAAAACCAGCTAATATCTTCCTGATACTACCTTTGCTGAGACATTCCTCAACTTTACAGATGTATGTGTAACTGTGAAAGCCTTATTCTTTCAGTGTTTCTCCTTTAGCATGAACCAAAATCAGCATACCATGTATACCTCGGCACGAATCCTCCATACTTATACACTGTGTGTTGATACAGCCATTCAGAGATGAACTCATCAATCTCACGAGTGAGTGGGTGGTCACCGGCGTGCTCCAGCGCGGCAGAGGGACTCACCGGATTGAGTTAGAGGATGCTGAAATGTGTGTCGGGCGGCCCAAGGCCTCCAGCTTTATGAGGAACAATCCTCCACTTCCACTCAAGTGGCAAAAACACCATTAGGGCTCTCCACCAGGGAACAAATGATAGCGGGAGCGGATTACAATGCCATTGTGCGTGTGTGAGTGAGTGGACGACGAGGGTTTACTATCTAGCCGTGAGCCACAATGAGACAGACTGCTTACCTGCTCATACTTTGCTGCCTTCTGGGTATCGTTGAACAAGCGGAGATTCAGACGTGCTTTCTCCTGCAGAACATGCTGAAGCTCACTCTCCTGTCAACACACAACACACACATACAGAAAGGTTAGATTCTCGGTTTTATGGTACACATTTTCAAACGCGCTTGTGTCTAGCAGAAATACTCACAGGCGCACACTGATAAACACACGTTTAGATGGCAGGGTGTATTCCTGGTAAGAACAGAGAGTTTCCAACACAGCTAGTGTTAGTCAATGCATTATTCATTTTGAGGAGAGCGAGACAGGGAGAGAATGAGTGAGTGAAGACAGTAAGAGAGAGACGCTGTGGCCCATCTGTCTTAGAAAGACTGACACTGAGGGTTTGAACTACACAGATCAGTAGTCAACTGAAATCATGCCATCTCCACACAACACGTCTAGAATAGTCTACATGGACACAGAAAAAAAGAACGAGAGAGAGTCCCTCACTAAACCTGCATAGCCAAAGTGACATCAACGGAAAACAAAAGTTGTTTCAGTGGAAGAAGAAACAATGCAATTTTTGATGCAAGTTTTATTCAGCAAGGATACATAAAATTGATCAATAGTCTTGCCTTCCCTGAGCCTGTTGAGTTTTAACAGACCCCCTAAAGCGTGCCTTGATTTTGGTGGGGGGTAATTGAGAATGAATGGAGAATAGTCACATGAGTGATATGATATGATTTTTTGTGACTGGTTATGATTGTCATCTGTGATTGGTTCATGCAATAAATCCTGCCTTTCTGCATTCACAAATTAGTCTGAATTAACAATTTGTGTAATGGAAAGAAGAATAATTTAAAAAAGTAAATAAACAACTCACAGACTTAGATATAACCACTTTGTTAGATCAAAATAAGACTTGAAATAGCATGAAAAATGATTTGTGTGAGTTTTTTGGTGAGTAATCATCTTGGTGAAATTTAATGTAAATTGTTTTTTAAGGTAAAAAACAAATTTTACTGAGCTTTGATGACTGATGATCCCCAAAATTAAAAAAATAGTTAAAAGTTAACTATGAAGAACAATAGCTGAACATAAATTCACAAATAAAATATATTATTTAAATAGCTACTATTTTGGTAACAAGTTATTATTTTGGAATAAATGTAAAAAAGCTTAAACTTACTTGATTCATTATCATTATCTTATTATTATTTCACACATTTTGCATTGTATATGGGCTATTCTATAGACATGGTTTAAATTTTACATGTATGCAAATTGTACAATATCCAAGGTACACTTTTCTAGTAATTGTGCAGTTAATTTTCATATTGTATTTTCAGAAAGTTTTGGAATATTTGTCCTCTCCCTAAATTTGTCACTGCCAAAACACAGTAATATAATATTTAATAAGGAGGGTCATATTGACCTATTAAGATTTTGTGTACATCCTACTTGTAAATATATATATTTTTCTCCATTTTTTCCATTTTCCATTTATTTAAAAAGTTTAGGTAGTTTTAGGTAAATTAATATCAATTACAATATTTCAGATTTAACAATATTTCAAATGTGATTTATGCAATTTGTTGTATTTTGTAAAAGGCAAAAAGTTGATCATACTGATTTCAAATTTAAGGATTCATTAGTTTAAACATACATTGAACCAAACACTATAATAACATTTTAGTTGATAATTTAGTATACTTTTTTTTTTTGACAAAACATCCCATGTTTCAGTAGTGACTGCACATTTTCAGTGACAGTAGTGTGACAGTAATGTTTCCCTTTCGAGGGAACATCAAACTGCGTCCTCTAGAGGCCGCTATGGGGAACATCTCCTTCGTGACCCGTGTCTGAAGCATACATACAAAAACTATAATAGCATTGGCTGGCGACAGCCTATGACGTCACTGACGGTGCGACCGCATAGTATAAAAGGGAAAACAGTGATTGTTTTGTTTGAAGTTGTGCATCTTTGGTAAGCTTTGTCTTCTTACCTCATGTCAGCAAGGCATTGTTAGAGTTATGTTTTCATTTGTGTCTTCTATCTCAGACACCTGGTGACTCACACTCTTTTTGACGTTATGTCGTCGAGTCAAGAGTATGCACGCGATATCCCCGTGGGGCTGTTGCGTGCATTCAGAGCATCTTCATATGAAGTAGCTCTGTTCTCGCCCGCCTCTCCTTTTGAGGAAGAAGGGGAAGCCATCTGCCCCCCCCAATGAATCATGAACTCCGTTGCTAGGCACAGAATGGATTGAGTTTGCGGGGGTCGCGGCTTGACCTGGCTGATAATTCTGACGAGGGGAGGCTTTCCTGAGCTATGGTATCCAGTACGTCCATACATACTGTTACCTCCGGTATGTATGGTGGGGATCACGCGCTCAGCTTCGTACCCTTTATTGAGATGTTAGGCCCCGGGTTCCTTGGGCCACTCTCCACTTCTATCTGGGATCCGATAGCCTACTTGACCTTGGGTGGAGCTGGTACTTATTGTTTACCTTGATGTTTAGCCTGCACTCCCCTCAGCATGGCAGCGTGGGTATCCCGTTCCCCATAGCGGCCCCTAGAGGACACAGTTCAATGTTCCCTCAAAAGGGAACGTCTCTAGGTTACGAATGTAACCATGGTTCCCTGAGAAGGGAACGAGACACTGCTTCCTCTAGGACTTGACGCCATGCTTCGTCATTTACTTCAGGCGAAGAAGCTGATGATGTGTGTGACTGGCTCCCTTCTATACTATGCGGTCGTACCGGCAATGAAACACCAGCCGCGATGAGACGCGCCGGCAGTGACATGATCGGCTGTTTCCGGCCAATACTGTTGGAGTTTTTGTATATATGCTTCAGACACGGGTCACGAAGGAGACGTTCCCCATAGCGGCCCCTAGAGGATGCAGTGTCTCGTTCCCTTCTCAGGGAACCATCTAAATACAGAATTTTAACTTGCATACTAAAAAACTACTAAAACATACTAAAATAAAAATAAAAATTACAATAATTGCATAACTGTACTAACATTTTATTTCCCCCAAATAAAGGATAGTGTGTTCCCTTTTGCTACCACCGAAACAATGATGACATGTTTTGGTCATGACTGTTTCAGTAGTTATGGGATAACACCCAAAAAAACAAAGATGTCACTACTGAAACCTCACCAAATCTTTTGGTTTTGACTGTTTCGGTAGTGACAATTTTAGATACTTTTGAACCTAGCTCAAAGATGCTAATCAGTACATGGTTACTAGCACAGATTTGAACAGTGGTACACATTTAAAAACTAAATGTTATGGAATAACTGCCCAAAAAGTTTGCTTAGTGTTCGATAGTGACATTTTTAAAAGTTACATACATCTTTTTCATATTTTGAACACATTCTGAACAACCTCAAAATTAAAACCTTACTTTAAAAACTAAAAATGAAAAATATATTTTTAAAAACAACAATGGAATAAAATGCTAATTATAATTTTCATAAGTTGAAATTTAGGGGTTCAAGGGTTAGGATTCAGGACAGACACCTCCCAACTGAAAGTACTCAAATTATGATTTCATATTCATAATAAGCTTACTGATATTTTAAATATTATTGTGGGTTTCAACAAATAATAGAAAGATCTTAGTAAACACAATATATTAATTTTTAAATGCTTTTTAAAAGTGTTTTTTGGTTGTGGGGCAGCAGTTTGCACCAATCCTGTAGAATGGCCCATATACAATAAAACAAAAATGAACAGTTCTTGTCATGCCAGTGAAGCACACTAAAGTGAAATCCAACTATAATTGAGAGAGACAGGCAGAGAGAGAAAGCAAGATTGAGAAGTACAAGAAAGTAATGCTGATGAGGCACTACCCAAGAGAGGAGAGAAGCACAGAGCGCATTAGACAGCATGCTGGTTTTATGATTGAATCATCTGTACACCTTTAAATAGCTCTGTATAATTAGGTTAACTTCTCAAATGATTGGTTAATCTTGAATGCTGCAGAAGATTTGCATACGCCCCCTAACCAAACCCCCAGCCCACACAGCTTAAGATTCTCCCCTCACTGCAAGAGAAAAACTTAATTACACTCCACCAACATCCACGTGATCCGACGGCACCGTCACTTACTCAAGTTATCTTCAGGCAAGAGCCACAAATGTGAGTGTTCATGTGTTCACGTGTGCATCTCCATGCGTATATGGCCTCAGATATGTTAGCCATTTAAGAAGCATGTAAATATCAACTTACGGGTTTCTTCACTAAAGAAGAAAAATGTATTGCTCATAGCGGAGATTCCCAACCACATATCCCAGGAGAGAAAAATATATAAATACTGCTTTGCTACATCTATAAAAAAGAACAAAACTGATCTTTTACACCAATAAAGCTCAATAATAAAATAATTAAGAAAAAATGAAAAAAAAAAAAGGGTCCAAATGTGAGTGACTTTCCTTCATACAAGCAAACATACATACACAGACACACATACACATACACTCTTACCTCATAACAGAGGTAAGATCACCTCCATTTCTCTCCATTCACTCTCATCGAAAGGCCATTGTCATTTCAACTAGCGTCAATTCGCTGCAGTCACTTCCAATCTCTCCTGAGCTGCACATGATTGCATTGGCAGCCCACTCTCTGAACATCGATCCAAAAAACTCTGAACGGATGATAGACTAAGCCTCGAGTGACCCAGTGTGGAGGAGAGAGAGCTAATGATTACAGATTAGACACATATAAACTTGATTCACATCAAATGTGTAACACTAACAAATTGCATGAAGCAGCCCAGGAGACTCAGCACTGTTTCTGCAGCACCATCATTTGCATGAGCTGCAAAAAAAAAAAAAAAACACACAAATGAAAAAAAGGGAGGGATGCCACGAGGGAGGTCATTACAAAAACATTCTATTCATTCTGCTGGAAGAGCCTGCTAATAATGTATTAGAAGTGAAGCATACACTAATTACACACACACATATTTGTGAACTCGGCTCTCTTGCATCAGAACATGTTTTGACTATGTTCAGAACAACATACTGGTAATAATGCAATATTTACATTTGTGATTGCCTGTATTAAACTTTGTATTGCATAGAGAACAGTGAGAACTGCTTAAAAAAGAAAAAAAGGAAAAATAAATTAAATGTAGTTATTGAGAATAACTTGTTACTATTAGAGAACACACGCATTTACCACACACACACACACACACACTTGAAGATATTTTCATTTTCATCTATCTACTATAATACTGGGGGTTAAAATGAACTGATTTGTATACAAATACTGGCTTTACAATGACTTACTTTACTTAAAGAATCTACTCCAATTCTTTTTTTGACATATAAACATTTAAAGGGTCAGAAAAACTTGAATAAGTTATTCAAATATAGTTTAAATATTGAAGAACAGTAAAATGTACATTTAATATGTTATATGTGACCCTGGACCACAAAACCAGTCACAAGAGTCTTTTTTTATATTGATATACATCATCTGAAAGATTTCCATTAAAGTATGGTCTGTCAGGATAGGACAATATTTGATATATTTGATACAATATCAAAATTCTGAGAAAATCGCCTTTAAAGTTGTCCAAATGAACTTTTTAGCTATGCATATTACTAATAAAAAATTAAGTTTTGATATATTTATGGTGGGAAACTATAATTTTGACCAATACAATGTATTGTTGGCTATTGCTACAAATACCTGTGCTACTTACGACTGATTTTGTGGTCCAGAGACATAATGTCCAGAGAGTGTCGCTAAAACACATTCAATATGTGACATATTGTAAGCTGTTACACTGATGTCTTTGCATGGTTAAAACACTGACTAACAGGATCAGACAGGATACAGATTTCGGTAAGTTGTACTCTTTCATTTAACATACATTTGGATGTTCATTCATGTTTAACTGCTGCAGCAATCTGTCAAAATGGCATTTATTGTTTGAATACTGTAGAAAAATAGACGGAGACTTTGTTTCATATCAGAAGTAACAAAGCACAAAGCTTATTACGATTTATTGGATGGGAGGTGCACTACGTTCCATTTATTAACTGAAAACAGGCTAGACTAATCGATTCTTGGGATTTGAGAATTAATGACTGCGTCTGAAAGCTCTAAAATGTTGCCTTCGGAAAAAGCAAAAAATCAGTGTTATAGTAATTAAATATTTGTTCAGTTATCTTAGATAGATAGATTGATAAATAGATAGATAAATAATGCACAATACTCTTTGTATATACACACAGGCAAAAAGTGTATATGCACTAATCAAGTTCTAGTATTTTGTACTGTCTGAAGCTTTTATTTTATTTTTGGATGGTGTTGTAGCCAGACATCCTGCTTTGTGGAAGATGTCCAGTCGAAGAGAGGGAAATGGATGTCGGGCCCTTCCAGGAAATAAGCGGCACTGACCTTTGAGACGACACAATCTGTTCTGCTTGCTCGCCAAACACCCCTCTCTCTTTGCAAGTGCTCCCTTCAAAGATAGCTAGCATATTCCCATTGACACCAGGATTCATGCTACAATGAGCCTGAAATATGGTAATACTGAGATTATGAGTTTATGACTAAGGTCATAAAGGGGGTTTTAATTTTATGAAGAAAATGTGCTCGGTGCTTTCCAATGCAAAAATCATTACATATTATTAAAGTGGTTGCTGCGCCATTGCAATGTGACTGTTAATTTGTTTTAAGTGTTTTTTAGCGTGCTGCTAAATCTACAGAGTCACAGTCCCTGCTCTGTGACAACCATTCAACAGAACCATGACCTTAGAATCGAACAAGCAAGAATAAGTCCCATTGGCAAAGTCACGGCCGCCACTTCAGTAACGCACATCTACATACTAAAAGTCATACCAGAGGCACTGCCTGGTCGGTATGTTTACGCAAAAACAGAATTGTGACATGAATTAACAACAGTATAGCCACAGCGCTAATCATCTGTGACCCAGTTAAGAGGCAAATACTAAACATACAATTTGCATATGCTTTATTGAATATTTGCCAAAAGCAAATCAGCATGTTTGATTCTCACATGAATAATCTCTAATCTAATGCTATAGATGATGATCCTACTCCAAATCAACCACTGGCATTTTTGGCTTCAAGAAAGCATGTGCTTCCCACTTACACACAATGTGAAAAATAGGGACAAGTGGAGATCAAAATAATTTTTCTTAATATAATTAGGATATTAAGTAAAGATCATGTTCATTTTTGTAAATGTCCTACTGTAAATATATAAAAACTTAATATGCATTGCTAAGAACTTTAAAGGCGATTTTCTCAATATTTTGTTTTTTTTGCACTCTCAAATTCTAGATTTTTAAATAGTTGTATCTCAGTCAAATATCGTTCTATCCTAACAAACCATACATCAATGGGAAGCTTGTATAAAGATGACCCTTATGACTGGTTTTATGGTCCAGGGTCACAAATTTCAAGGTCACTGCTTTCTATTTGTTATTTACCCCAACAGGAGTAGAAAGACAGTTTTTAAGCATATTTCATAAATTAATTGTATTGTGAAGCATAATATAAAAAAAACTTAAATTAGATATTTGAAAAAGAACACAAAATTTGAGAACACTTACAGGTACCTCCACATTATTGGTGTTAATCTGGCACCTGGTGCTAATTTCCTTAATTATATGACAAGCCCTATTTAACTGGCAGCATTCCTTCAATTTTCAGTGAGATTACGAGATCTAAGGTCACTCTATGGTGACTGAAACCCTGTGACAGGAAATTGTCTAGGAAATGGCCAAAAAGATGAGCATTTCAGCCACTGTAAGAGAAGTCCAAATCTGTGATTTCTTAAACACTGCAGGTTTACAATGACACTAAAATGTCTATGTAAGACAAATGCACAAGAAGACAGGATAATGCAGAGACTCTCATTAGGGAATGGGTTCAACACTGCAGCTGGAACTGGAACTTGCCATTTCAACACTAAACAGGGTAAGGATGTGTCTCGGCATGTTTAAGAGAAGTTGGATTGAAAATGGACCTCTCATCAGAAGAAAGAATCAAAAGGTTCTAAGCTCACCTTTGCTGAAGAGCATTATGTGTGGAGAGCGGAGAACTGGTCCAAAATTCACTTTAGTGATGAGAGCGAGTTTAATTTATTTGGGTCCGATGGGAAATAATTGTTTGGCATCAATCTGAGGAAAGACTGAAGCGAAAGGTGCAGGAGGAAGCAACCCACACTCAAAATAAGTGCCTCTGTATACACTTCTGCAACACTGTAATTGCGTACCTTACTGCACATTTTGTGGCCGTTTCAAAGTGAAATGTCCAGAGAGTGTCACTAACACACATTCAATATGAGACTGTGGCATGTTTTTATTATGTTGGGTCCAGGCATGTATTGCTGCATTTTATTACACTGCTTAAGGTACATATTGTAGCTGTTCAGAATTCAAATATCCAGAAAGTTTTGCTAAAGGTTAATGCTTTCTTGTGTTGGAAATATCCTCTACACCAAACAAATGCAAAAGTGACATAAAAATGCATTTGTTGATGAGCCATTTGAACTTCCTTATGCTGATTTGAGCTGTTTTGTCGAACCATGGTTTCACAGGGTTTGACCAGAGCACTTCATCACTCAAGCGCAACACCGTATCGCCTGAGCTACCGAGCAAACCTACTGAATGCAAAAACTCATGCATATGAAGCTGCATATGTGACGACAACGTTCAAATGTATCAGTTTTCAAATCGCGCAGGATTTTAAACTGTTTTAAAATCATAACATAATATTCAAGTAACATAACATAAAAGTAATTGTGTGAAAATTAGGCTTTATTAATCAAAAATCTGTACCTGTAAATCATACTTTGTGTGAAAAGGTATAAAAGTTGTCGAATTTTACTACCTCTAGAGTTCATTTCAACTGTAAACTGCAGTGATTTGTAAATATATATTTGAGCCTATGTTGGGAGTAGGGCTGGGTGGTATTACAGTATACCGTTACCGCGGAATAAAAATGTCTACCGTAACAGATTTTTTATTCAGCAAAATGCAAATAAGTGGGCGTGGTTAACTCACGTGCAGCATGCATGAAACAAAGATGCTGCCTTTTGTCAAAGAAACATGATGAAGAAAGACAAAGCAGATCAGAAGCATTCAGAAATGATCACATTTTCTAAAGGTTTGTTAATAATGTGATATTGTCGGATATTGAAAGGTGCAGCAGTCAACCACAATATAGCAGTGCAGCGCCCGGACAGGCTCACAACGGAGGAAGCATTAGGAATCAAACTGACTACAACAGTTCATAAATCAATGTCATAACAAATAGAATTAACCTTTAATAATGTAAAGTTATTGATGTCTCTTATGTGTATTCCTTACACACGGGAAACGTATTCAGCATGGACGTGCAAGCTGTTTCCGTGGTAATGAACAAAAATAGATTCGCTTGTTAAAGCGAATCTATTCTGAATCTGAGGCAAAAATAGTAATTATTGAGAATGGAGCAGTGCGTATAATATTTTGATTTTAAGTCCAAACGATCGAACACTAATCGAAACCTCCTTCAGCAACATGCAGTTTCTTCCTTGCAATCATCTCCTAATTAGCCTTCAATATTTATGCAAGACAATGCCTCAGATTGCCCAGAAATTCACAGAAATTAATCAAAATCCACCTGCGAATCAGACTCAACTCTGACGCTAATTTTGATAAAATAGAGACACCATTAAAACATTGCTCTAAAAGTTGTCAAAGTTCTGACTCACAAGAGAAGCATTGCAAAAGTAGTATGACAAGGTCTTTAAGAAACCTAAATAAAAATATGGCCCAATAAAAACTGCATTAAAATGTCAGCATTCGAAATATTATCAACCTGATCTCATGACGAAACTTTTTCACAAGACGCAAAATGCGTAGGGCCATGTACTTTTCGTGACACATTCGATGTGAAATGTCCACTGAGTGGAGAACAGATGAACGTACATATGGTATGTTTTATGTGATGTTGGTTTTGTACGTGTCACCGCAGTTCTGACTTGAAATGCCTGTTGAATGGCGCTATAACTCTAATGCTCCATGACGTTTTAAATCTGCACTACACCTACCGAATAGTATGAACAAAAGTGAATGTGACTTAAAAACGCACGTCGTTTTAGCTTGTTTTCTGATCTCTCACCTTTTAGCTCTTTCATCGTAAGCTTAGGGGTGTGCGATATCGTCTGCGATAATATCGCAATTGTTGTTTTAATGATGTGCGATTTGACATCATCGAGTATATTGCAAAAAACAAACAAAACACACTTACACGTGCACGCATAACGTTACAGTCCAGTAAGTAGTACGAATTTAGAGTGTGTTCTTTCACTACATGATTCAGTCAATAAAATGCATTTAGAATGATCACATAATTCAAGAAATGGGGGGAGAAAATGTATATATTTATTTCATTTCATATAGTTAAGCAATATCACATGAAGAGTGGCATTTTTTTTTTTCTTCAAAAATCAGTATGACTACAAATGTGATATTGATTATTGATACAACAGTTCAATAAACAAGAAGTTAATATTTAAAGACTTTTTAGGCAGCATACTTCCTGTTTTTGCTCAATTTTGCCAACAAATATCATTCCAAACACAGCCACAGCACTGTTTTGCATCTCTCAGCAACATGACGGTGTTTTGTTCCGGAATGAATCAATTGATTCGGTTCAATCGCAATGACTCACTTATTAACAGCGACTTACTGCCTACTGGTGGTTTTAATTTCACATTCAAAGTATCTTTTCACGTTTACAAATATTTTTTTAAATATAGCTGCATTAACGTGTAAATACATCTAAATGCCACTTTATATGCAACTGCACAGATGAATTTTGTTGGTCTAATTTGTTTGGTAACAGCCTAAATGTATTATTATTATAATTGACTGATTAAATGTAGGAATTTGACTCAAAAGATGATGCGCACTTTTAGAAAAAATGGCTTTATAAAGGCAAATATGCCCATAAAAGGTAAAAATCAATTTAAACTTATTGGAAAAGGATATTTTCTATCACTGCTGTGAACTGAGCACACAGAATATGAAGAATATCAAAAACTTTTCCTTAAGCACAATAACACACAGCAAAATATCGTCTAATTATCATTATCGATAAAATCCCAGAAAATATCGAGATATAATTTTTGGTCAATATCGCACACCCCTGCGTGAGTCATGTTTTTCACAAGATTCGTACCCAAGTCCATCCTAAGTCCAATCCATCCTCATCCTAAATCCAATTTCATGCCGGCTGAACTAGCGAGCAAGCTTGTTACGTCCGGAAAGCAAAACATATGGAGCTGTAATCATAACTGTGTACAAAAACAATTAAGTCATTTCTGTTGGAAACTGCAGTGATATGTATTACTATATGTGATATTGGTACGTATTTCATCATGAGATCAGGTAGAATATTACCCATAGTTGAAAAGTGTCACAGAAACATCCAGTTTGGAAATCATTCTTGGATGTGCATGAAATCACACATACATGTAGCTGCATATGTGTGCATGTGGACTGTTATGTTCCACATGGCTGGCTGGAACTATGAGATGTAAATGTGACGAGTGATTAAGAAAAGAGGCAGATGGTCCCCTCTGAGAGACCGTCCCAACATCCCACCTTCCAAGACCCAATACAACACCACCAGCCACAGCTTTACATTACAGGCTGCTGTTCCAATACAAAACAACAGCAGTTAGCATAACAAGAGCGCAAAATGGTGGCCGAGGAAAATGGCCAAAGCGTGAAATTGAGTTCTGACATGTTTTTTCCTAAAATTGTTTTACACGTCATGTAAGGACAGCAGGTCTCTTTTCGAATTTTTCCCATTAATTCCTATTAGCCTTTTTAGTAGGGCACAAAATAAGCACAAAAGCAACCGCTGGAGCCAAGGGGACAAACAGCTCGCTCTGCCGCTAATGGACACACGAAAACATGCAAGTATATGTATACAGCACACACACTACACAAACAACCCAGGGCACCTCATAGACGGTCCAAAGGCTGGCAGACACAGCTTTTAGGTAATTGAGTTTGGCCCTTGCAGCTCTGCACTCCTTCTTTTAACACAGTGTGCTAGTGAAGTTGTACGCTGGGAACATTACGAGACTGATTGCATTTACGCAAAGAGGTCACGGGAGATAAAAATATGCTCTCGGATAGCGTTTTAGAGACTTTCACTTGTAAAAACTTTATTTAAACGTCCTGTAATAGCATCCTTTCAGCGTAATGCACTGTGGAGACCTTTAGCCTGCTTTCAGACGGTTCCTCTCACGGAGACTGATGGAATTTTCCACCTAGTCAGTCCTCGATATTGGCTTAAAAAGGTTCTCGTGATATCAGGTTTACTCTGTTATTAAAACAGCACCATTACCGTGTTTATACGAATAATTAGATTTACAAGTGTAAAATACTGTAAAAATGCTCTGGTAAAAACCTTGCTCCAGTAAGTAAGTTCCCTTACTCAACGCAATGGAAAAACTGTAATATATCTAATGGGATGTTCCATATAATTTTACAGTAAAACACTGTTAAATTTGCAGTTATTTTGGTAGTGAAAACGTCACCTTATATTTTGAAATAATTTATATTAATGTCAACCTCAGATGAACTTAGATTTAACGTGTTTTTTTTTAAGCATGAGTTTGTTTTTTTTAAGTGGCTGTCACTATATTATAAGAGTAAAAATTTAATAAACAAACAAACCAACAGTAATTTTAGTAATTTTGTATGTTAACATTATTTCAGTTAATGGAATATGCATTTTTTTACTGTAAATTTAAGTTAAATCTGTGAAACTTGTGTTTGTACAGAATTTTTTACAGTTGCAGACCACAGCTGCTGTTTTTTTTAACGTGAGTTTTACATTATTATTTTTTTTTACTGTGTTATATTTACAACACAGTGGTGTCATACAAAAAGCTGACTTACACTGCATTACATTTCAGTGTCATGCTTGAGCTGTTGCTATGCTCTGAGAACGAAAAAACAGTTTAAACTGTTTGTGTTCCATAACATCTCAGGATCTTCCATCTGGAACGGAGTGAAAAATGCTGATGTTTCAGGTGTAGTTCACTCATTAGGGATGGAGGGCTGGCAGATATAGGGGTTTGGATGAATGTTCTGCCAATCCACAACAAACAATGTTTAATAAAGAAGGAAAAAGACTTCTATCCGGTTTTGCCAATGTTTGTGTGTGTATAGACCCTGTCAGGAGACTAAGCTCAGTGTATTTTTGCAGTCGTTACTGTGAAAATGGAGCCTCCTGTGGTATAGAGAGAGCCCCTGTGGAGGGAAATATTTATACTGCTGATTCTCACACACTGAGAGACGCGTGTCCTACTGAGACACACGTGCATTTTTACCTCGCTATTTAAATGAGAATATATAAACTTATTTTATTTTCAAAAAGTACATTAAAATCAAGTTTAAACCACCCCAAGGATACAGTAAATTGGTTGAAAGCAACAGTAAAGACTTTCATATTTAGGGCCCTATGATTTCCCCGATGTATAATGCTGAATGTGACAGAATTTGCCAAATTTTGGATGAATAAACCAAATGTTAATCAACTTAAATAAAAACACAATATGGACTGGTGTCTGTGACTCTTAGGCTGCAAAATACTATTTAAATATAAATCCTGCATGTTCTGCATGTCTCTGTGTGAATGAATGGAGCAGACGCGCAGTTTCATTTAATATATACATGCTAAAGCGCGTGTGACGCTCGTGGAGTTTTCAGCCTCTGCCGGCTCAATATTTGAAAACTGTAAATACACAACACAGTATTTCTGAAAATAAATAAAATTATATTTTTAAATAAACTCAATTAATTAGACATGCTTTTATTTATTAAAATTTAATGAAAGCACTACAATGGAATCCAGAAAATTTATGGAAAACAGAATTTGGTAAAAAAAAAAAAAAGAATTTGAGAAAATAATACAACTATTTCATACGGCCTTAAAAAAAAATCTTTTTCGTTGAACTTTTAATAACTTGCTGTTAAATTTTGTAGGTTTCTTGATTTCAATTAATTAGACATGCTTTTTGAAAAAAAAAAAATAATAATAATAAAAATGATGAACAAAAGTATTAATTTCTTTCAAAAATAAATAAATAAATAAATAAATTACTGACCCCAAACTTTTGAACAGTAGTGTATATTGTTAAAAAACCTTTCTATTTTAAATAAATGCTGTTCTTTTTAACCTTTTATTGATCAAAAAATCCTCAAACTGAATTTGGGAAAAATACAACAGATTTATTAGGCCCTACATATTGTTACAAAAGATTATTATTGATAATTAATATTGACAAATAAATGCTGTCCTTTTAAACTTTCTATTACTACTTTCTACTTTCTTGCTAAGATGGTTGATAATAATAAGAATTTGAATTTGAGAATGATTTCTAATGGATCATGTGACAGAAGACTGAAGTACTGACTGCTAAAAATTCAGCGTTGCTGCACAAGAATAAATTAAGTTTTACAATGTATTCAAATAGAAAACAGTCATTTTAAATTTGTTTAAATCATACTTCACAATATTACTGTTTTTACTAAATGTTTGATGAACTGAAGCCTTGATGAGCATAAGAGACTTCTCAAAAAATAAAATACAAATCTCAAAAACATAAAATCTAACCGACTCTGCATTTTGTTCTATTATGATGGTTCATGTTAAAAAAAAATAAAATAAAATAAAAAATTATGAGGATTAAATAGGTAATTATGAACATTTAACAATAATATATTGTAAAAGTGCAGACTTTTTTTTCCCCACCTCAAATTATTACATGGCTCTCTGGAATATATTTATATTAAATGTAAGGGATAAAATGCCCCTTTGATAACAACTGCTTGGATATACATTAAATATAAACAAGTACTATATAAAACAGTTTTTATCCGAGTGTCTATACAACATAATTTTGGGATTATTAAAACTAAAATAGCTTTTTCCGTTGAGTTCACAGCATATTATACAAGAACTTATATTCAATTAATTCCATAGAAGACCAAAAACCAGGAATCAAATGTGAAACTCAGGGCATGACCCACTTAAAAGGTCTTCCTCAGCGTTAAAAAGCCCCGGCAAAGCTTCTCTCATGTGTAATGGATGAAAAGTCTTTCCCGAACGCTGAGGTGAGAGGAATACAGAGGAAGAGAGAGGCTCTTTAAAAGAGCTTCCCTGGCAGTCAGGGCCGATTAGTCTCTGTACATACACCCGCACTCTTTATCTCTCTCACTCGCCCTCATCTTCCTCGCACTCCCTTTTCCCCCTCTCTTGCGGTTGCTTTTTTGTCCTTCTGCTCGCTTTGTTTCCCCTGACAGTGGACCTTGGAGTCAGCTCTCCACGTCTGCTATGTGGAAGCAGCGAGAAAGACTGAGAGAGAGCGGGAAAGAGAGCAAACGCCCTTGAGAGGGATAAGTATGTATGTGCGTGAAACCAAAGCATTTCTAACATTCATATGCTTTAATCAGGCAAACACCTTGATCAGCATGTTTTGTCCACAATACTGTCACCTTGGATCGAAATGCACTGTGCCAATCAAAATCCAGTCTAATTATGATACTAAAGCACACAGTTCTCATGGGTGGGCTGGCAGAAGTGGGCCACTTCCCACAAGGTTGGTGGTTTGATCCCTTGTATAATCCTATGCTACCTACAGTACCAAATGTTGTACATTTTAGCAATGCGTCATAGTATTACATGTGCTTTGGTCATAGTTAATGGAGCTATTAAATAAATAAATAAATAAATAAATAAATATAGTGACAAGAAAAAAAATTGTCTGGCTATTATACTCATATATTACAATAAATACTAACCAATTAAACATTTTCTAACACAAAATGTGTAAGTAAATAAATAAATAAGGTTGGGTTAGACTATTATTTATTATACTTAAATATAACATTAAATATTTACCATTTAAATATTTTAGTAACACAACTTGGTAATAAAAAAAATAATAATAAAAAATCAAAACAAACAAACAAACAAAAAAAATACATACATAAATCTATTTGGCCTGGTTATTCTTTTTTTAATTTATATATTACATATTTACAGTTTAAATATTTTTGTAAAAAACAAAACAAAACAAAAGTAATTAAATGAATAAAAATACAAAAATCTATTTGGTCTGGTTAGTCTTTTATTAGATAGATAGATAGATAGATAGATAGATAGATAGATAGATAGATTATATATTATATTACTACTTAAATATTTTTGTAACAATTCAGTGTCAAGTAAAGAAATAATAAAAAAAAAATACATAAATCTCTTTGGTCTGGTTGGTCTTAAATAAATAAATAAGGTCTGGTTAGTCTTTTATTTATTATATTTATATATAACATTAAATATTTACTACTTAAATATTTTGATAACAATTTTGTGTCAAGAAAATAAACAAATACAAATACATAAATGTATTTAGTTTGGTTGGTCTTTAATAAAAATATTTAAAAATACGGTCTGGTTATTTCTTGTATTTATATATAACATATATAACAAAATTATAATTGTAAATTATAATCTACATCTACAATTTAAAAAAAAAAAAAATTATATATAAAAAAATAATTATATTTTGTTTGATACATTTATATATTATATTAAATATTTACCACTTAAATATTTTTGTAACAATTTGGCATTAAGTAATTGAATAAACAAATAAAAAAAAAAATACAAAAATCAGTTTGGTCTGGTTAGTACTTTAAATAAATAAATAAATAAATAAATAAATAAATAAAAGAATTGCTATCCTTGTATTTATTATATTTTAATATTATATTAAAATAATATCTACAATTAAATATTTTGCAACAATTTGGTGTTAAGAAAGAAAATAAATAAATAAATAAATGAACAATCTATTTAGTCTGGCAATTTATATTAAATATTATATTATATTAAATATTTATCTTTTAAATCGTTTTGACCACACTTTGGTGTTAAATAAATAAATAAATAAATAAAACAAATGAGTGCTGTCAAATGATTAACATATATGTGTGTGTGTGTGTGTGTGTGTGTACACTGTGTATATTTATTATGTACATATAAATACACACACATACAGTATATATTTTGAAAATGTACATGTATTTACATACATGTATTTTATCATATAATTAATATTATATATAAATATTTAATATATAAACATAACATATTTTTCTTAAATATATCCATGCATGTGTATGTATTTATATATTCATAATAAATATACACAGTACGCATACATATATTATGTAAACAAAAATGTTTATTTTGGAACTGAATTGTGTGACAGCACTAAAATAAATTAATAAATAAATATTAAGCTACTGGAGAATAAATTACAGAATAAATTACAGAATGTTTAATTGTGATGATGAGGCACGGTAAAATATTTCCTTGCTTTAGTTGAATAAAAGAGCATAAAGCATGTAGTCTGGCTCTTATATTATTAATATCATATCTTAAATTTACCTTATAAATGTGCTTATATGGCCACGGTATATCAAATGCAAGGTTTTAATCATTAATGTGGGTACCTGTAGGCCCCTAAAATCATTTGACTCCTATTTTTACAGCCTTTTATGAATCACAACTACAAAAGCATTGTATGGTGGAAGACTAACGGTAAATAACTCCGAAGAGGCTTGATATGACACCCAGCATGTGAGACCCTCTCATAAGATGTGAACTTGTAAAGGCTCTCACCAGAGTTTGACATGACTGGCTTTTTTTCTTCACCTCCTCCTCAAGGACTTCACACTCCTTTCTCTTCCTGCTGATCTCAGTCTCCTGAGGGACAAAAGAAAATAAATACTGTTAGATGGATTCAATTTGCTGTTAGAGTAGATGTGGCCTAATGCAACCGTTTCTCTTCAGGGAGGCTGCATGCGGCACAACACACAATCTCTGTTATGTATGCATGTGTACGTGAGCTCGTGCCCGTGTAGGAAATAGTAGCACATTTTCAGAGCCAGTGGGCACCCGTATACATCATATGCCTATAAATAGCAACGCTCTCTATAGCACAATGTTGCAATGCCACCAGCAAGATGCACAAGACTAAAAGTCACTATAAATACAAATCCACTAAAAGAAAACACACACGGTTCTAATGGACATACAGTACTTATATATTAATAAAATATGGACACATTCAATGTAAAAAAAAATCAAGCTCATGAAAAAAAAACACTGACAAGTCAAACTTGAAGCACATTATCTCCTATGACCCATAACAAGACCAAGCTGTATACATGAATGAATGAATGTATGTATGACGTGAATAAGTTAATAAATAAATGAGTGAATGAATGAATAAATGAGTGAGTGAGTGAGTGAATGAATAAATAGGTGAACGAATGAATAAGTGAATGAATAAATGAGTGAATAAATGAATAAATAAATCAGTGAATGAATTAATGAATGAGTGAGTGAATGAATGAATGAATATATGAATGAGTGAATGAATATGTGAGTGAGTGTAAATGAATGAATAAATGAGTGAGTGAGTGAGTGAGTGAATGAATGAGGTGAGTGAACAAATAAATGAATAAATAAGTGAATGAATGAATAAATGAACAATAAAGTGAGTGAATAAATCAATTAACAAATGAGTGTGAACGAATAAATGAGTGAATGAATTAATGAATAAGTGAGTGAATAAATGAATATGTGAATGAGTGAATGATTATGTGAGTGAGTGAGTGAATGAATGAATAAATGAGTGAGTGAGTGAATGAAGTGAGTGAACAAACAAGTAAATTAACAATTTAGTGAGTGAATGAATTATCAATTGAGTGAGCAAAGGAATAAATGAACAAATGAGTGTGAATGAGTAAATGAATAAATTAGCGAGTGAATGAAGGAATAAATGAGTGAGTGAGCAAATTAATGAGTGAATTCATAACTGAATAAATAAATGAGTGAGTGATTGAATGAATGAATAAAAAAATAAGTGAATAAAAAAAAAAGTGAACTTGAGTGAGTGAGTGAGTGAGTGAATAAATTAATGAATGAATGAATAAATGAGTGTGTGAGTGAATGGATAAATAAATGAGTGAATAAATGAATAAACAAATGAGTGAACCAATAACTAAATAAATAAATGAGTGAATTAATGAAATAATAATTGAGTGAGTGAATGAGTAATTGAATAAATAAATGAGTGCGTGAATGAGTAAATGAATACATAAAGGAGTGAATGAATGAAGTAATAATTCAGTGAGTGAATGAGTAAATTGATAAATAAATTAGTTGAATGAATGAATGAGTAAATTAATGAATAAATGAGTGAGTGAACGAATGAGTGAACGAATAAGTGAGTGAGTGAGTACTTTTATATTTATGAAAAGAACATATATTAAATATTTGCCATTTTAATATTTAGCAATTTACTTTGGTCTTACTCATGATTTGATCTCATTATTATTAATTTATTATTTGATATATATTATATTAAAAATTTAAATTTAAATAATTTTGTAACAATTGGTGATAAATATTATTATTTGGTCTGGTTATTATTTATGTAATATTTTGTATTAGCATTTTAATAATTTTAAACTACTTGGTGTCAAATATGATTTAGACGGCCTTGTAGGCAGTGTGCCAAGTTTGAATCCCGACTTGAGTACCTATCCTTATCCCTTCCCCATCCCACTTCTCTTCCTGTCAGCTCTGATCTGTCATGTCATAATAAATGGCAAAATGCCAAAAATTAATTTCAGGAAAAAAAAAATATATATATATTAAATATTCAGTATTTTGGTGGTTTTTGGTGTTACATCCATAGGAAAATACACATGACTTGGTCTCAATATTCATTCATAATATATTTAGCCTAAATATTAAATTACTTAATTATGTTTAGTAAGAATCTGGTGTAAATACTGGATCAGAAATGACACTTGACCTTTAAATATTAGATTTAAGTGTGATGATGAGGGATAGTAAAACAGCATTTCTCTCTAACTTCACTGCATTTGCCAATAAAGTGACCTGTGTTTTGTTGGCATGTCAGCAGTGTTGCTCAGACCAGCAGTGGTGTTCAGTGTCACATTAAGTACAAAAGACTAATGAGTCCCCACTGTTGATGTCATTCCCTAATTAAATCCCACTGTGATACACACATACTGTATACAAACACACATTGTGGGATCATAGTATATCTCATCAACACTGGAACAGGATCAACACTCTACCTGCCAATAGCTAAAAGACTTTATTGGTATGTAGGGAAGCAGGTGTGTTGTGGGCCAGGCCGTATGTGGGATTGTGTAGGTATATATGTGTGTGGGCTACAGATGGTCATCTCATCGTCATAATGGGTATATCAGTCTCAAGAGAGGCTGACAAAAGCTGTGTGTGAGTGAGTGTCTGTGTGCACGCAGGTATTAGTGAATGGCAACATCCATCCTGCTGAGTGACACCTGGGATGGGGAGATAGAAGACCCAATTTTAATAATAAACGAGCATCCATGAGGATAAATGGATGGATGGATGGATGCATGGATTCATGGATGGAAAAGCCTGTGTTAGAGAGATATTCAACACTTTACCAGTTCAACACACATGGACACGGACAAGAAAAAAAATGTTGAATAAAGTTGTTATTTTTGTTTTCTTTGTGCTCAAAAAGTACATATCTCATAACATTGTTGAACCACTGATGTCATGTGGACTGTTTTATCGATATCCTTTCTATGTTTCTGGGCCTTGAACATGTCAGTTGCATTGCTATCTATGCAGGGTCAGAAAGCTCTGTATATCTTAATATCTTAAAGGAGAATTTCACTTCCAGAACAAAAAACTGCAGATAATTTATTCACCCCCTTGCCACCCAAGATGTTCATGTCTTTCGTTCCTTTCTATAAGGGGAAAAAAAAAAAATCAGGAATGTTCTCCATATAGTGGACTTCTATGGTGCCTGTAAGTTTGAACTTCCAAAATGCTGTTTAAATGCAGCTTCAACACTGCAGAAAAGCTTTTCTTACTTGGATTTTTTTGTCTTGTTTTCAGCCAAAATATCTACAAATTCTTAAATCAAGAAGGATTTTTTTTAGACAAGTAAAATTATTGTCTTGTTTTCAGAAAAAAGTTGTCAAAAAAGAAGTGAGTTTTTGCTTAAAACAAGCAAAATAATCTTATTTCAAGCAGAAGGCTAGATTATTTTGCTTGTTTCAAGCAAAACTCACTTAATTTTAACATTTTGTCTGAAAACAAGAACAATTTTTACTTGATTTAAGAATTTTTAGATATTTTAGCTGGAAACAAGACAAAAAATCTAAGTAAGAAAAGCATTTTTTGCAGTGAAAGAGCTCTAAATGATCCCAGCCGAGGAAGAAGGGTCTTATCTAGTGAAACAATCAGTTCTTTTCTAAATAAATACAATTTATATACTTTTTAACTTCAAATGCTTGCATGCACTCTGTGTATTTCGGTTCAAGTCGAAAAACTCTCATCTCATTTTGTCCAATTTCAAAATCGCCCTACATTGCTGTTTTACCTTTTTTTGTAAAACGCGTTTGACCTTTCTTGCACGCTCACACTGTAAACACTGGGTCGGTACTTCTGCAGTGATGTAGGATGATTTTAAAGTTATGAGATGAGATGGGAGTTTTTCGACATAACCTAACTGTATAGACACCATAGATTTTCCAACACCATAGAAGTCTACTATATGGAGAAAAACCCTTAAATGTTTGCCTCAAAAAACAATTTCTTTAAGACTAAAGAAAGAAAGACATTGAACATTTTGGATGACAAGGTAAATAGTAAATTATCTGTAATTTTTTGTTCTGGAAGTGAACTACTCCTTTAATTTGTGTTCTGAAGATGAATAAAGGTCTTATGAGTTTGGAACGACATGAGGGTGAGTAATTAATGACAGAGTTTTAATTTTTGGGTGAACTATTCCTTTAATAAAAGACTGTCTGTCCACTTTTAAGAAGCAGTGTTTAGGAGCACCTATTCATTCCCAGCTTATTATATCATAATGCAGAGAAGCATTATGGATTATATTTTGTGAATCCTCATTCTTTGCAGAAACTGCAAACAGACATTGTGGGCTGAAGACATCCATCACTCTAAATATAATCACTTCTGTTGGAAACAGACTAAAAATGATTCATGGGACGTGTACATCATTATTTTCTGTTGGCCAGAGGTCCAGATCATCTCCTTACACACAGATTACACATCTCTGCAGCCCTAGCAAAGTAATTTGCAGATGGCCTTCATAACTCATAACATTTGGAAAGTTGTGGTCATTTTTAGTGGCTACACATTTGGAAAACTATTTTTCCGTAAGTGTCACATGATCTTTCAGAAATCATTATAATACGCTGATTTTGGTCCTATTTTTGTGTAAACTTGTAATTTTTTTTTAGGATTCTTTGCACTTCAAACCGAAACACCACCATATTTTTCTACACATCTAAAAGCAACATTCCCTCTGTCCATTGCAGTAAATTAATGTGTTACAGATTTGATAGCCTATGCTTCTGGTGTATGTCGTAGTGTCAGTGTGTTTAGTGTGTGTTTGTGCAGTTACATAACATGACTTGGCACTGTAGGTCTGTGATATGCCAGAGAGTAATGGCTGTATCATTCTGCAGTTTGCCACTGCATGCTCTTGTTTAGCGGAGCACAGACTTACATAATATAGATTGGCAGCATAGATCTGGGGCGTGCCGGTGTTTAATGGCTGTTGTAGAGCAGTGGGTAACTTGTCTCCGACATGGCGGTAAGTGTTAGTATGAATATTTAACATTTCATCAGCAGTCATTTGTCTTAAAGCACAGCACCGATGTTCATTTAAAACCCTCCAGCCCCGCGTTCAGCCCGGCTCGGCCGACACGGTACATCGATACAGCACACGCTGAGATTAAATGGATGGAGTGAGAAACCCATGCAGCACAACGATCTATCAGGCCTAATCAGCCCTTTATATAATGCCTTTACTCTGATGCTTTATCCGTATCATCTCCTCATGCTGCGTAACGCTGTTCAAAGCTGTGCAACCATCTGGAAACTAGCGTTAATTGGTACCCCAGGTACGACTCGATTTTGACCCCTTATGAAAATGCACTTTAGGTCTTCAGAGAAGAGCAGATCTACATCGCAGAATTTCCACTGATGGACAAACAGTTAATAAAATGCATTGAAAGCTTGTTGCATACTGTTCTTGCCCATTCATAACCTCATAAATATGTAAATAAGAGGATTAACACGGGTTTGCAAATATCAGTGAGCATGTCAGTTGTGTTGCTGTCTATGCAGGTTCAGAAAGCTCTCAGTTTTCATCAAAAATATCTTAATTTGTGTTCCAAAGATGAACGAAGGTCTTATGGGTTTGGAACAACATGAGGGTGAGTAATTATGTGCTAAACCTGAATAAGATATAACTGTCTGAAATATACAACAAATAATCCACTGTTAACAATGACCCTTGATTAACAATCTCAAAAGTAGAAAAGTATACTTTCTACTTACTTCTCATTCAGTTAACTGATTATAAAACATGAATCATGACAGTTCTGCCAGAATAACATATAGTGCCGCAAGTGTTACTATAGAAAATTTTAATCTTATATTGTTGCATTGATTTTTTTTTCTTAGTAATCAATACAATTTTATTCTCTGTGTCTTATTAGATATTAGTTTTGTAAACATCTTCATATTGTTGTAAGCCGACAGGATAGCCAGCACACACCACTCCAGAGACAGCACAGCTGCAGTAGTATTGCTTGAATTGCCTACTTAGAGTCAAGCGAACTGACTCACAGCTAAAGGACAGGTCACTGACACTATATTACCACCTCACACATGGCAACAGCAAGGTCACCAGTTAAATTCCCACAACAGGCTTAACACACACATCCATGTGCATTTGGTATTTGTGAGGATCCAAAAGCAAAAACCAGCCCTGATCCAAATCAAAAACCAGTCCAATTTGTCATACGGTTGTGAATCCTTATATCAAAACAAGAAAATTTACAAGCAAAATTATGTAAGACTACTTTTAGAAAACTGAAATCCACTGAAGATTTGTTTCTCTCGTGTTTTAAGCATAAAACTCACTAAATTTGGCTTTTAAAAAAACTGTAGATACAGTTGAGGTCAAAAGTTTACATACACTTTGTAGAAACTGCTAAATATTAATTATTTTACCACAATAAGAGGGATCATACAAAATGCATGTTGTTTTTTATTTAGTACTGACCTGAATAAGACATTTCACATAAAAAAGTATTTACATATAGTCCACAAGAGAAAATAATAGTTGAATTTATACAAATTAACTCAAAAGATGCACTTGATTCTTACTGTGTTGTTACCTGATTGATCAACAGCTGTGTTTTTTTTTTTTTTTCACTTGTTTGTGAGTCCCTTGTTTGTCCTGAACAGTTAAACTGCCCACTGTTCTTCAGATAAAAACTTCCAGGTCCCACATATTCGTTTTTTCATTTTTGTGCAAACCCTTTCCAACAATGATTGTATGATTTTGAGATACATATTTTCACAATGACGACATCTGAAGGACTCATATGCAACTATTACAGAAGGTTCAGAAGGAAACACAATGTGTTCAGAGCCAGGGGTGAAAACTTTTTGAATTTGAAGATCAGGGTAAATTTAACTTATTTTGTCTTCTGGAAAACATGTAAGCATCTTCTGTAGCTTCTTAAGGCCATTACTAAATGACATCAAATATGATATTTAAGCAAAATAAGAAAAATTCACATATCTTAATTCTGTTCAAAAGTAACAGTATACACGTATGTTTTTTCCTTCTGGAGCATCAGTGAGCATTTGAACCTTCTGTAATAGAACCTTTTGTTAATATGAGTCCCACAGTTGTCCTCAGTGTAAAATGATGGATGGACAATGGATGGTCATTGTTGGAAAGGATTCAAATACACAAAAATGCTTAAAAAACAAACAAACAAACAAACAAAAAAAAATTGTGGGACCTGAAGGATTTTTCTAAAGAACAGTGGGCAGTTTAACTGTTCAGGACAAACAAGTAACTATCAATAAACAAACAAACAAAATAAAAAAAACCACAGCTTTGGATCATTCAGGTAACAACACAGTATTAAGAATCAAGCGTATGTAAACTTTTGAACGGGGTAATTTTTATAAATTCAACTATTATTTTCTTTTGTGGAGTATATGTAAATATCTTATTCAGGTCAGTACTAAATAAAAATAGCATGCATTTTGTATGATCCCTCTTATATTGGTAAATAATTAACATTTTGCAGGTTCTGAAAGGTGCATGTAAACTTTTGACCTTTACTCTGCAAAAACATTAAGATTTTTTTTTTGGGGGGGGATTCTACAAATTAAATAACTTTAAATGACACTCGCTGACACACTACACTCAATCCCACTCATTTCCATACTCAATGTAATACCCCAAACCTACTTTTTCATGCACACGTAAGTGAGATCACACATGCACTCATAAGCATGAGTCTGTTCGGCATGTCTGCCGGCTGTTGTCCAGACACACTCTAATCCTCCTCTCAGCTGCTACCGATCACAGATCATTGCAAAAGGCCGACTGAATTACATAACGTCAGTGTGTGTGAGAGCTCAGTGCTTGAGGATTGCTTCACTCAACGCTAGACACAGTCTGACTCATTACAGGGAAAGCAAACATGTACCATACTGATGAAATGTATGTCTAAAAATCATTAATATAGGTTACCAAAAGAAGAGTGTATGCTGTGTACAAAATTGTCCCCAAAAGTGAGCTAAATCTGACAACACCTCCCTTTTTGGAGACAATAGGAGATGTACTCAATTAGAAAATCAATTCATAAATAAGGCAAATACATTTTTTTCTGAAACACAAAAGTCTACTTTTAAGGGCAGAATGAGCGACAAAATAGTCCATGTGACATCAGTGGTCCAACTGTAATTTTATGAAGCTACAAGAATACTTTTTGTGCGCAAAACCCCCCCCCAAAAAAACAACTTTATTCAACTTTATTACGGTTGAACCACTAATATCACATGGACTATTTTGTCAATGTTCTTGGTATCTTTCTGGGCCTTGAATGTGGAAGGACCTTGCTGTCTATGGTGAGCCAGAAAGGTATCGAATTTCAATAAAAGTATCTTAATTTGTGTTCTGAAAATGAATGTAGTCACATTGTGTACAAAGGCCAACAGAAAATATCATTGCACCTGCTGCATCCATGGTACGTCAGCAAAGTTCCCTGATTATTACGCCCGAATAAGAGTATAGTTCCAATCCATATGAGCCTGGAAAATCGCAACTTTTCATTTTCTGTCGGCCTTAATACATGATGTAACTACAGAAGAGTCAAGTTTTAAATAGGAAAAATATTGAAAATATCTGGTCATTTTTGAACAAGATGCTAATGGTCTAATCAGATTCAATTATTTATGCTAAGCTATGCTATAAATGCTAACAGCAAACCCCAAGATCGGCTGAACGGATTCAAAAACGGTAAAACTCATCTGTTTAACTTTGGAAAATGAGCCTATAAAATGAGCGTTCCTTTAAAGGAATGGCTAACCCCCCAAAAGAATTTGCTGAAATTGGTTTGGCATAACAAGAAAAAATTATATTCATTATAAAAATGATCATTATTCTATTAATTTACTTTTCAAAGTATAGAAATATATATATTTTTTTAAATTCGGCCCCCTCATATATCCAGGTTTTGGACCTGGACGAGTGATTATAATTAGCTTTATATAAAAACAAAAATATTAGCTATAGCATGTCCTCATTTAGACCAGCTGTTCTTTATAAAGAAATAATGTCACATATACACACACACACACACACACACACAGCAAAGACAGCATGACTCATCTGCAATTAAGGTTGTTTTTCTTCATTAGAGCCATTATGCTATTAAAAAATAAATAAATAAGCCTTTTTAATATCTATTTTCTGGCCCAAGAAATATAATGATATAAGCCCTGTATCTTGGGGGAAAAAGGCCTTTTTGCACAATAACTTAACATTACCTAATTTGATGATGATGAGTTTTAAAATACCAATAAAATCTTTCTAGCTTTAATGCACTTATCAAAAAACCAAGAGCAGTCAAAATGTCAAAAAGCTTTTTAAACTATTGTAAAGACATAAAAGAATATGCAACCCTGAACCACAAAACCAGTCATAAGGGTATTTTACATCATCTGAATAAATACAGTTTCCATTGATGTATGGTTTGTTAGGATAGGATTATAAAATAATTTGATCGAGATACAACTATTTGAAAATCTGAAATCTGAGGGTGCAAAAAAAAAAAAAATCTAAATATCGAGAAAATTGCCTTTAAAGTTGTCCAAGTGAAGTTCTTAGCAATGCATATTACTAATTGAAAATTAAGTTTGATATATTTATGGTAGGAAATTCACAGAATATCTTCATGAACATGACCTTTACTTAATATCCTAATGATTTTTGGCATAAAAGAAGGAGCAATAATTTTGACCCATACAGTTTATTTTTGGCTATTGCAACAAATATACCTGTGCTACTTAAGACTAGTTTTGTGGTCCATGGTCACATATATCATTTAACTTTCAATTTGCAAAGGTGTGGAAAAGCATTAGCATCCAATGTTCACATTACATCTTGCTTATTAAGATTCATCCACCTGGTTGATTTTTTGAAAGCACTATCAAATTTGCCACAAAATTAAACTCTGGGAGCTGGTTGAAACAATAAAGATGTTATTTGATAGCACAGTTGAATGAGCTATTTTGCATTTATATTCTATTTCTACAAATAAATAAGGACTGGGGTTATTAAATATTCTTTAAAGGCAGCATGCTAGCAGCCTTTGGCTTCAGACACAACCTCTCTGATCTCAAATCCTGCTCCTAAATGAAGACAGGTGCTTCTCCCAGGGAGCTAAAAAGCTCTTGATCTCATCTGAACAAGCCTAACATATTCACACACACAGTTAATGATCTCTCCAGCATCCACTTGATCTTATTTCTTTCAAAAGCCAAGCTAAATATTTGTTTTTAGTTGAATACAAAACTATTCATTTAAACTGGCCCCAAGCCGGTTAATTTATAAAATAATGCCACCTTGGAATTTTTTTTTGATTTTGACTTATTTGAACAACTTCACTGTGGGACTAAACCAAATAAATCCCTATTTATTGTGAGAGCTAATCTTTGCGGCATTAGCAGGTACCTTCACAAAGCGCTGCTACCCGAACAGCACATTAACAGCAAAAATTGAGTGACGTCTATGGGACAATTTGACACTCAATTTTGTATCTCTAACAAACACAACCAGCTTTACCTCTGGGATTATATAGATGAAGAGAGCGCGGGCTGAGATTTGAGCGTGTTTAGTGACTCAGAGGGGCTTGAGCTTTGAGTTTAACTGAGGAACACAAAGACAGACCCGGCCAATTAAGGTAATGTTGTGGAACATACACACAGCACATCACAACTGAAATTACAAACACAGTCGCTCTCTCTTCCTCACACACACAGGGAGTAAGAAAAGTGCTGAGGAGGCGCCCCTGCAGAGACTCGGTGGATAACAAATTGCTTTATTTTCTGGTCTGCACACAGATTGGACTGCAGCCGCTGCACAGTTCAAAACAACCTCTCCTTCACACCATGTCCTCCTTCTTCACTGCTAATATTTGGTCATTTCTACTTGACTTTTCTAAAAAAAAAAAAAAAAAAAAAAAATATATATATATATATATATATATATATATATATATATATATATATATATATATATATATATATATATATATATATATACATATATATCATTAGTCTGTGGAACAACGGCATCTTGGAAGGTATAGCAGCACGCAAGTCACATGGACCATAATTCTTTATGTATCATACATACCACTTTTATATAAATTAAAACATAAGAGAAACTTTCACAGGTTCCTCCTCTTTATTAGTGAACAGTACAATCACAAAAAGAATGCATGGACCCAAATTATTTTTTTGTACCAGAAACAGTATATGATCTTTGACATAATACTTTTAGATCTGGGACACACTTAACATAAATCGCACATACCTTATAGTAGCCTACAGATTGTATGGAAATTAGGATGCAGCCACTACCTTGCTGCAAAGTTACTGTCACATGCAGTATGAAAAAAGAGTTTCCAATGTGACATGCTCAGGTTCAATCTGATTGGCTGGGAAACTAGTGTCTCCATCAGTGATTCCACTCGAGGAATCAGGTTTCTGCCATGCTTTCATTCAGCGCTGTCAGTCACTGCACAGCAATCAAGACCTTCTGAGCAGGTTGTTCTTACTGTCCTGAGGCCCTGTAGTGGCATGTCATTTCAAACTAGCTGAGAGCAGCATGAGATAAAGTGCTGGACAGGGTCTCTGTGGAGTGGTGAGTCAAGACAGACACAGTGGATGTGACATCAAGAGGTATTTATTGAAATTTATATAATAATGAACATAAAAATGAGAAGCTGGAACCATATCCTAGAAAAAAGCATGCATAAATTGGCATCCTTTAACAGAGTTCAAGAAAAATGACAAATTTGCTATTATTACACTACTGTTCAATTGTCTGCATTAATTAATTTTTATTCATGTGAATTTGGATAAAGTTGGATGCTGCATGCTGTACTAACATAAGGACTGGCATATAGCTTTCAAGCTAATTTATAACCATAGAATGAAAAAATGTCATTATTTACTCATTACTTAACATTTTCTGATTCCAAACCTGTATGATGATGTGGATTCTTTCTGGAACACAGAAAGATAATTTTGGCATGATACAGATGTACAAAGGATTTAGCAGGATTTTTTTCTGTCCAAAATTATTGAATTTTTTAATTTCTACTTTTATTCATCAAGAATGTATTACATTAATTTAAACTGCCAATAAGGACTTTTATATTGTTACCAAAAAAAAAAAAATATCAAAGCATTCTGAAAAATAAAGAAATAATGCTGCCATTCAAAAATATTTTACACAGCACTGTTTTCTAAGAAAGACGTTTCCGCCACTGAATAATAAATAAAAAATACATTTTTTATTTCACAATTCTGACTTTTTTTCTCACAATTGCGAGTTTACATCTCGCAATGTTGACTTTTTTTTTTCCTCAGAATTGTGAAAAACAAACTCAATTGCGAGTTATAAAGAAATAAAACAAAACAAAAATAAAAATTCTTAGAATTGCAAGATCCAAATGCAAATCTGAGAAAAAACTCAGAATTGCGAGATATAAACTTGCAAGAGAAAAAGCCAGAATTGCAAGATCCAAACACAATTCTGAGAAAAAAAGGTCAAAATTGCAAGATATAAACTTGTAATTGTAAGAGAAAGGCCAGAATTGCAAGATATAAACCTGCAACTGCAAAAAAGAGCCAGAATTGCAAGATACAAACGCACAATTCTGAGAAAAAAAGTTAGAATTGCGAGATATAAACTTGCAAAAAACAGGATTGCAAGATCCAAACGCAAATCTGAGAAAAACAGTCAGAATTGCGAGATATAAACTTGCGATTGCAAGAAAAAAAGTCATAAATGCAAGATCCAATTCTGAGAAAAAAAAAAAATTGTGAGTTTATATCCTGCAATTCTGACTTTATAGCTCACAATTGTTTACGTATAACAAATCTAAAAAAAAGTTAGAATTGACAGTTCTTGCAATTTTGACTTTATAACAATTGCAAGTTTATATCTAACAATTGTGAGGAAAAAAGTCTAAATTATCTTAATTTTTTATTCAGTGGTGGAAACAGGCTTTCCATAATTCTGAAGGATCATGTGACACTGAAGACTGGATTAATGGCTGCTGAAAATTCAGCTTTGACAGCAAAGAAAAAATTACATTTTAATTTTAAAGCTATTTTAAATTGTAATAATATTTCACAATACTACTATTTTTACAATATTTTTCATCAAACAAATGCAGCCCCGTTGAGCATAAGTATTACAGTGTTTTAGTGTCACATTAAAAAATAAATACAATTATGAGAGTAAAGTCATAATATTTAGAGAATAAAGTCTAAATATTTCAAGAATAAAGTTGAAATTATGAGAATAAAGTCTAAATCACGTGAGATAAAAGTCGAAATAACAAGAATAAAGTCGAAATGTTTCAGAATGGTGAAACGTATTAAATCATCGTCTGCAAAAACGTCTGTGGAGTCCAATCTTTCATTCCTCACATGTATTTAATTAAAAACAACAATAAAAGGTTGAAGTGAACTGGACTCCAACTCATAAGTTATATTGTTGTCTTTTCTGAGGTATATAAGTGACTATTCAAAAGCTGTTTTATTCACAGTATAATACAGTAAATGATTGGAAATAATATTTAATGTCTTCCATTCATTATTTGTAGCACGCCAGCAACCCAGTAACCGCAATTATTTTGTGCGTTGTTGCTTTTAATATAACACAGCTCAGCTTTCAAATTATGTCAGTTTTATAACAAAATACAAATTATAAATGTGTTTTCCTTTATAGCATAATACAAATGTAAAAGAACATCAGAAGGAATGAATACAGCCTAATTTAATTAAACAAATGTCTTACTGTAATTGGAAAGATGACTGTTTCACAAACTGATGCGAATACAGTGATCTGTCACGCCACATTAAAGACTGTGAAAAACCCATTATTGTAATAGACATTGTTTGTATTTGCTATAAAACAGATTTTGAAAGCTGAAATTTCCCAGTGCTCCCAATCCAGACCATTTCATGCACAAAAGGCTAGTATATACTAAATATTGCAACTTTAATATCGTAACCGCTATTCTCGTAATTTTTACTTTAATCTTAAAAAATATTTTGACTTTATTCTTTAAATATTTCAACTTTATTCTCGTAATATTTTACCTTTATTCTCATAATTCTGACTGTATTCTTGAAATATTACACTTTATTCTCGTAATTGCAACTTGCTAAATATTTCACCTTCATTTTTAAAATATATTTTTCTCATAATATTATATAATTTTAACATTATTCTAGTAATTTTAACATTATTCTTGAAATGTTACAACTTTAATCTTGTAATCTTAGGTTTTTTATTTTTTAACTTGGCACTAAAACGCAGACTTCTTATGCAAGTCTCTTACTGAAATCTTACTGACCCCAAACTTTTGAGCAAGTCCACCAAACCTTTTTTTCCCTCCTGGAACCCAAAAGAAGATATTTTGAAGACTATTCTGTTTTGCTTGCAACAACATTCAACATTGGAACTACAGCCACTACCCCTTAAAAACTTGATATAGCTTACTTTCATGTTCTTAAATGAATGAGGAGGAAAATCCTTTTCTAAAAAAGGAACTTTTTGGAATAAATGGTCTCAGACACAAAACAAACTACACAGCCCTGTCTGCATCAGTTGAAAACACACACACACACACACACACACACACACACACACACACACACACACACACACACACACACACACACACACACAAAGCAAAGACATGGGCTCTCAGCTTGGTTACTGTTGACATGCTCACTGGTCCTTATCTGAGGATGAGGCAGGAATGTCAGAGCATTCGTTGTCTGCTCCAGAGAATTCATAAACAAGAAAACAACAAACAAAGTAAACACATCAGATGACCCGTCACAGATCTGACATCTCACTCCAGACCTCAGCTTGATCTGACTTTGAAATCGAGCATTCAAACGGTTTCTCTTCGAAGGGAACGAAATAAATAAAGACGGCGCAAAGGACAGAGGAAAAAAGACGTAGGTTGGGGGATGAGAAGAATGATGACAGACAAACTTGACCTTTCTCTGTTCTGCACTTGAGTCCTCAATTCCAGACACAGCACCCAGACAATCACATTTCCTCATCCTTCCTGTCTTTAAGCTATGACGAAGCCAAACAAACACAGAGTGTATGTTGTTTTAGAAGATAATAACATTTTGTCTAGTGAATTATGAATTAAAATATGTCATGAAGGCAAACAGAGTACAGAAGGATGAAAGGCAGTCTTGTGTGCGCTTTCTGTATCCTGGCAGCTGAACATGCCCGCCGTTTGCCACCAACAACTAAATATAGCTTCAGTCTGAAATAGCAGCTATCAGCATCAGTGTGATGCTGATTGGACAGACAGTCATGATGACAGCAGAGAAATTACATCAGACGACTCACTGCTTCTCAACATTACATAGCAATCACATATGTGCTTTTTATGTAAGCATGAACTGAAAATAAATCAAAAGTGTCACAAGGGATGCTCGGTCCTGTCTAGGGAGGATGTGTTCTGTTGAGACAGCCGTTATTAGGAAAACAAATACAATCCTAGAAATGGGGAAAAAATGAATGCTTCAAATAGCAAAATGTATTTTAGGCTTGGCTTTGTTGAACGGTTAATCCAACAGTTTGCATTGGTGGACTGTTGCATCATGATTAGCCCAGTTGAGATGAAATCTGAAGGAAATATCAGAGGAAATAATTAGGGCCCTATGATTTCCACAATGAGGAAAATGCAGACAGAATCACGGAATCCAGTCAAAAAATTTTATTCACCGTATAACACGCAATTTCACAGAATTCGTCCAATTTGGGATGAATAAATCAAAAGAAGGTTGTATCAAATCACTATATGGGCTGGTGTCTGTGAATTTTAAGCTGCAAAATACTATTTAAATATGAATCTTGCATGTTCTGTGTGTCTCTGTGTGAATTCGGTTTTGTTTACTACACACATATTGAAACACGCGTGATGCTCGCTGTGTTTGCCTCAATATGTGAGTACATGAACACATAAACATGATCCCTAAAACTGTTCTGAGTCACTTCATGAGGATTTTATTGTGTCTTTTGAAAAAACTACCATCATATCATATACTAACAGAAGCGTAATGGTCTTCATGGCAACCCGTCAAAATAAAAGTTTGGTTTAACTTGAAGAAATTGTGACAGAAATATATTATTTAATGTAATGATACTACTACTGATACAATTATTATTAAAACATTATTTTTAAAGGAATATTTACCTGATAACCTGATTTACCTGATTTTTTTAGCAGAAAATGTAAACATACAACACAGTATTTTACAGTATAGAGATGCTTTTGGTTATTAAAATTTAATGAAACCATTAAAATAGAATCCAGAAATTTAATGGAAAACAGAATTTGGTCAAAATAAAACTGAATTTGAGAAAAAATAAATTAAACGTAAAAATTACATTTTGTTAAAATGTTAATAAATTGCTGTTAAATTGTGCAAGTTTCATGATTTCAATTAACTAGGCATGCTTTTTAATTAATATTTTTTATAAAACCATTAAAACAGAGTCTAGAAAAAAAATTGATTTGATTTTATAGGCCCCTAAATGATATAATCAATAATAAAGAAAATATTAAATAATAAAGAAAAATCCTGTAATGTTTTCCTGAATATCTTGGATGAGATGAAGGTGAGTAAATTGACCCTAAGTCCTTGAGCTAATAAGGTATAAAACAAATGCATATTATAAGATAATAAAAATATTTTTTGACCTTGCATGCATATCAACCTGTTGTTAGGGACTCCCAAAACCAAAATATGAACCTTTCATAATCGAAAATAGGGGCACTTTAATTAAAACTACAATGAAAATAGTAATTTAAATAAAGCTAAAATATGAACATGAGACGGTAAAAGTGTAATCCTTTTAAAAATGTAAAACTGAAAATAAAATAAAAAAAAAAGTTTATAAAAAGTTAAATAAAATAAAGACAACTAATAAAAATGACTGGCACATAACAAAAAGTAATAAATTATAATTAAATTAAATTAAAAATCGAATATATACAAATATATTATTTCAAAATAGTAATAAATACTATACCAATATATAAATAATATCAACATAACAGTGGGGGAGACTATGGAAAAGTAGGAGTGCCATTTAAGACAAAATTAATAAATAAATTATCCAATATCCATGCATTACCCCTTTAACTGCCACTGCCTTTTTTAAAATAGATGTGAAAAAGGCACTATTCAAACTTAAATTTTTATAATTCATGAATTAAAACATTTTGTAATATGATTTTGATGTACATTTTTCATGATAATGCAATGTCTGATTTTATAATGCTTTTCTGATAGTATGTAAGTTTGGTGAGCTTGTATGAAATTCAGTCAACAGGGTGGATTGCTTTACAGCAGCAACAAAATGCACATGCAGAGATATAAACTTTAATTATGACAGTGATATATTACAACCCTGAATTACACTTAACTGTAGGGAGCTCACAAGAAAGTCACAAGAATACGCAAAAGTACATACAACTGCTTTAAATGCTGAATAAATTGCAGAAATGTGTGAGCAGTAGTATGAGGGATCTCAATGTAATGCTGCCTGGCAGAAAAAAAAAAGAGTTATTAGATGAAAGAAGCGCGTGAACAGATTGAAAAGTCTGAAAGAAAGTGTCTCTGAGTTGTGAGCAGGGAATGAATGAATGGAGAAAAAACACCACCACAAGGAAGATAGAAAGAGAGAGAGATTGTTTGTCAGCAGATTTCCACAGACAGGAGCCCACACACACTGACTGACTGCACAGTCTCTTTTCTACAGATGCCTGAACTAGTAAGTCAGCAGTCAGTCAAGCAGAGAAAGCGCCCATTCGTCTCTGAGGCGAGGGTGGAGAACGCCTGAGAAAAAAGCTAGAAATATCCTCTTCTGAGCACTTTTAAGAATGATCAAACACTTTGGAAGCTCAAACAGAATGCCAAGCACGCAAGCCCTGCCACACACACAAACAAAGTAACAAAAACACTCTCAACTTCTGCTGACAGCAACAGCCTAGTCACTTCAGGCTTTTTGAACTATCAGATCGTGATCCTATTAAGAATGCATATTCCATTTACATAAAATATCTTAGCTGTCTGATCAATAAAACGCATGAAGTGACCAAGCACAAATACCCGCTAAACCACAAAGATGCACAGAAAAACAAATGGCGCACCAGAGCTTTTACACCGATTGTGAATCTGATCACGTAATTTGATCCCATTATGATGTCGAGGAGATCTAGGCCATTATGAATGCATTATAGAGGCATTTCATTCAATTAAAGGGATCTGAGTGTGGCTGTGACTGACAGTGTATTTCACAGCACAACTGCCTCTGCTTATGCTACAGGCCAGCAGAAGGAATGGCATATGATTATTGTAATGACCAGTCTCTATTGTCTTTCTGTCTGATGCATTAGAAATATATCTACGAGCAGTCAAAATTCAACTTGTACAATTGCACATCCCCCACCTGGACCTACTCCCAGCATCATCTCTCAGAAACACCCTCAGTCACAACCGCATCTTACATTCGACAGCTACTGCAAAATTCACAGTCATGGTCAAAAACAACATATAAAAAATGACTTGTTTATATTCATAAACTAACACATACCACATTTCACTAAAAAAACAAACCTGAATTCACTTTCCCTGCACACCAGATGCTTTTACCCAAAGTGACTTACAAATGAGGACAACCGAAGCAATCAAAAAAAAAAAAAAAAAAAAATATTTAGGACCAAGTCTAAACAGGGCAAATTAGCGTTACCAAATCATTTCCAAAATGACCAGCACAATCTACCAAGAGCAGCACAAATTACCACCTGCTTTAAGACATGCTTTTTTTGGGGTGTTGAATAATGGCGCAAATACCAGTAATTTGATGAGCACAAATATTAATAAAAAGAGTTGCGTCATTAATTTTAATACTCTCCTTCCATAAATTTTGCATCTGAAAAGGAAACACCTACAAATGCATATTCAATATGGTTAGGTGCAAAAATGACTGCCCACACCTTTTCAGTGCTAATTCTTCACTGCACGACTTTAGTATATCTTGACCGTACTATTTCAATAGCAAAAGATGGTTTGCGCTAGAGCAAGCTGTTAGTAGAACTGGCCCAGTAATGTTTAGCAGACACTTTTATCCAAAGCGACTTACAAATAAAGACCATAGAAGCAATCAACAAAACAAAACAAAACAAAAAACATTTATTCGTTTAGCAGATGCTTTTATCCAAAGCGACTTACAAATTATGACAATAGAAGCAACCAAACAAAACAAAACAAACATAATTTAGCAGATTTTATTCAAAGTGATTTGCAAATGAGGACAACAGAAGCAATTAAACCAACAAAACTAGGGCTGCACGATTTGGAAAATGTTTCATACTGCGATTATTGAGGTCAATATTGCGATTGCGATTACGGTTATAATAAATGGTATTGGGGCACAAAATAGGGGTTCATGAGTTATGAGCTTCTAGAACATTTGACCTCTTAACCAAAGTTCTTTTCACAAATTGAACATAAATTAAAACAGTATAAATTACCAAAAAATAAACAACACAGTTCTTTCTTAGTCTTATTAAGTGCAAACAATAAATGCAGCCATAATCAAAGTAGGCTACTCTCTTAATATTCAGTGTGCCAATAGAGACAGACTTTTTCAAGCATGATACAGAGCTATTAGACAACTACACAACCTATTATAGCTTACATGCTAATAATAGCCTAAATATGTCATGTAGCCTAATTTGCGCGCATTGGGGAGTAGCTCTATTAAAATAGCTTTTCAATGCGCGTGCGAGTCTTACTTTCGGTTTCGTTTTAACTGTCGCAGGAAGCGCTCAGCGGTACATCATGTCTTCTGCCATGCAGTGCGAGTCTGTGATTTCTTTATGTCTAAACGAAGACTTATAATATGGCGTGAGACTCACGAACACATCTGTAATTATGCTTTGTTTTGTTTTGATATAAATTTGTTGTATTGCCACGTGATGTAGCAACTTTAATTTTGCGAATCTTGAACAATACATGTTTCTGCTCAGTGTCAGTAATCTCAAATCTAAAATATCGTCATACAGAAGTAGAGTTTTTTTGCCTACCAGATCAGTCTCCTCGGCACTCATCTTCGTTCTGGTCTCTCAGCGCTGCTCACACAAGTGAACGTGCACTGCCTATGCTGAGAGACTGTCAGATTTTTATTTGTTTATTTATTTATTTAATCTTTTGTTTTGTTTGCAGTACGGAAAATAGGCAAACTGTTCTCAGAAAGCATGTGTTCTCAAGTGCACACAATTAGCCTAATATAATAATAATATAATCACGACATTTTCCCATCATATAATTGCACAGGCTGACATCGCAATTGCGATTGCGATACAATTAATTGTGCAGCACTAAACAAAACAAAACAAAACTTTTAGCATTTAGCAGATGCTTTTATCCAAAGCAACTAACAAATGAGTACAATAGAAGCAATCAAACCAACCATCAAAACCATCAAACAAAAAAAAGCAACTTACCAACTTACAAATAAGGACAATAGCAATCAAAATGTATCCAAAGCAATTAAACCAACAATCAAAGCTCGTAAACGAAATAAACGGAAATGGGGGGAAAACTAAACAAAACAAAACAAAACATCATTTCGCAGACGCTTCTATCCAAAGCGCCTTACAAATGGGGACAACAGAAGCAATCAAACCAACAATCAAAACCAGCAAGCGAAATGAAACAAAATGATAAAAAAACACAACAAAACTCAAAACAAAACAAAAAATTTTGCAGACGCTTTTATCCACAGCAACTTACCAATGAGGACAACAGAAGCAATCAAACCATAAATTCAAAGCCTGCAAACAAAATGAAACAAAATGAAAAATATATATAATGTAATGAAACACAAAAAAAATCAAAAAATCTTTCAAACCAACAAAACAAAAGAAGCAACAAAACAAAACATTTAGAAGACGCTTTTATCCAAACCGACTTACGAATGAGGACAATAGAAGCAATCAAACCAACAATCAAAACCAGCAAACAAAATGAATCTAAACAACGAAACACAAAACATCATTTAGCAGACGCTTTTATCCTAAGTGACGAACAAATAAGGACAACAGAAACAATCAAACCAACAAAACAAATAAACAAACAAACAAACAAAAAAAACATTTAATAATTTAGCGGATGCTTATATCCAAAGTTACTTACAAATGAGTATAAATGAAGCAATCAAACCAACAAAACAAAACAAATAAACAAACAAAAAAATATTTAATCATTCAGCAGATGCCTACATCCAAAGTGATTTACAATGAGGACAATAGAAGCAATCAAAACAAAGCAAAGCAAAACATTCAATCATTCAGCAGCCACTTTTATTCAAAGCGATTTACAAATAAGGAGAAGCAATCAAACCAACAATCAAAACCAGCAAACAAATACAAAAGCCAGCTGTCCCGGTCTGTTTCGCTGGTTTTCTAAAACAGGTTAAATTTGCTAAAATTAGCAAACCTACTTATGTTAGTTTAGATTTTTTTAATTAGTGTTTGCTTAGGCACTATCCACATGTGGATCCAAGCAATAGTTGAGGAATAAAATAAATGAATAAAATTATAATATTTTTTTTTTCTGTGGTGCCATCATAGCTGGGAGTGCTATATTATTTTTTTTACCAGTAAAAGCATGAAATCTAAATAAGCACCAAACCTGCATAAACCAGACTGGACATTCATGCTGGCCTAAGTTGGTCTTTTCAGCAGGGTAAGAGTACCAGTACATTAACCAATGTAGCACATTGCCACTCTCAGACAAAATTCCTACAATTTAATATGTTTAAACACATAAACAAGAAATTTGTTACAGAAAATCAGTTGATTTATTTAAACAGCCTCTGAAGATTTTTTTTTTTTTGGTGGTAGTCCTGATCAGTTTTCATTCATATCAAAGTTTCTCTTGTGCGTCATAGCGTGGGCATCTTTAGAGAGATGCAGAAGATTTCAGACAGACTTCATTGATCACATCAGCTCTGATATCAGTCCATGAGCCATCAGTCCAGTCTTTCTGAGTAATTTGAGAAGTCCATAGATGCGACCTGGAGTCCCTTCACATAATGCAAGTAGGTTATGCTCTTGCTCACTGTCAGAGCCGCTGTTCATTAATCATACAACTGTCACTGAGGGAGCTCACGCTGGGTCTAATACGTTTAGTAGGCGCTAAAATATCATGTGGCAGCTTTGTTGGCTAATCACATGATGATGATTTACACTATATGAAAGAGATGAAAAAACACTGAGCTCTGTTCCCACAATACAATTCTGCTGCGGTGGCCACAGTGCACATCGGTCAGCAAGAGAGACCGTTCTAGCCTTCTGGGTAAAGGGAGTTATTTGAGCGATCACATCCAGCCAATGGAACAGGCTTGTTTTGACTCACCGGGCTAAGAATAGACAAATCTTAGAGAGGAAGAGATGAGGCAGGCTACTGTATACTGGGAGGGGCTGAAGGGTGAGAGCCCACAGGAACATTTTATTGTTCAGAGGATGCGCTTTCATAACTTAATGGAGTTCTTAGTTACGGTATATTGAATTCTTATTTTTGTTTTTTTAAGAATTCCTTAGGACATATAAAATAAGCCAAATAACATTTGTTGACATAGTAAGAGCAGAGAGCTATCAAATTATGTGTATAGTATTAAGTAGCTCATTCTTGATTGCAGACTTGAGCCATTTAAAACATTCTTGAGGTTTCCTCTGAAACTAGGGCTTTTTATCGATAAAAAAAAATAGAAGCATGAAAACATAACTGTCTATTTGTTTTCCATTTAATATCATTTCTGTCTAGGATGAAGCTATTTAGATATTTAAATGACTGAATCTTTTTTTCCTACAGTAGCACAACAATATAAAATTTTTATATTTTAATTTTTGTATTTAAATTTATTTATTATTATTATTATTATTTAATGAAATACTTTTATATAGTAAAGATGTGTTAAATTCAGCATTTGTAATGTAAAATATATGTCTATTTTTAAATAAATAAGGTTTTTATTTATCAAAGAATCCTGAAAAAATATCCGTTTCTAGAAAAATAGAGCATTAAATCAGCATATTAGAATGTTTTCTTATAGATATATAAATGTTCAACTAAATGCTGCCTTTGTCTGATTCTATTTATGCTTTTTGATTGTGAATTCTTCTGATGTGAAAATATGCAACCTGATGTGACCTGTGCAACCCAACCATTTCCCAAACAAATCACTCTTATGAGTTGGCTATTTTTAGTAATTCAAACCCACACAGTCAAATAAATAGTCCAAGTGATTCTTCAGTGAATGACTGTCATAAGCTGTCTTAATTCTGTCTTAAGTGGCTCACACACAGAGATTTATTTTATACAGAGAATTGTTTTAAATATTTCCATGATCAAAAACATGTCAGAAATTACATTTAGTTTGTCTTTTCTTCTTGAAAAGTACTAAAATAAATAAATAATACTACAATTAAATTAAAAACTAAAAAACCTTATACAGTAAAGATGTTAAATTCAGCATTTTTAATGTTTTTTAATGGTTCGGACTGCCGAGAGGATCATTGGTGCTCCCCTGCCCACCCTTCAAGAACTGTATACATCCAGAGTAAGGAAAAGAGCTCAGAAAATCACTCTGGATTCCTCACATCCAAGCCACCCCCTCTCTGGCCGGCAATACGGAGACCCAAATACCAGGACATCCAGGCACAAGAACAGTTTTTTTTTTCCCCAGGCAATCCACCTTATGAACAGCTAAATGTTCACTCCATTGTGCAATAAAATATGTGCAATAACCTTATATTTATTTGTTACACCTCCATCCTAATACATCCCTGCATCTCTTTCCATTATATTCCACTCTATCATTTAGCACAACTGTACATACCACTTATTTATTTCTCAATTTATTTTAATATATATATACATATGTGTATTTTTATTCTCATCCTATTTTTATTGTCTCTGTGTTGCTGTTGTCTCTGTGTACTAGAAGCTAATGACACAACAACTAATTACTCATATGCACAAGCATACTTGACAATAAAGCTCTTTCTGATTCTGATTCTAAATGAATTGTTAAAAGAAATAAACTCAAATAAATATTTAAACCTTTATGACCATTTGTAAAAAAAAAAAAAAAAAAAAAAAAAAAAAAAATGATTTTGAGATAACAGTGTGAAATCTAAAGCTACACTGTAAAAAAATGACTGTGAATTTAACAGTAAAAAACTGTAAAAATGCTACTGTAAAAACATAGTAAAATGTTAAATGGTTAACGGTACAAGACTAACGGTAAATAACCGTAAATTGACATTCCCAGAATACCCTACGTTACATTGTTTAATGTTTTGTTGTTGTTGTTGAAATAACTCTTCTCTTCTTTTTCTTAGCAGGTTTGTACATTAGGGTTTTATGCTACATGTAATGTTGTTAAATTAATACTTATTGCATTATTTCAGTTTCATGTGTGTTACCATGATGGTGTTCAGTGTTTGTGTAAATGACACTGTGCACCTTCTATATATGTTAATATTTAAAGGCTGCTGTGATGGGCTTTAGTTTATCATGTGACTTTCTCATCACTACCTGGTTTTGGTGGTTATCAGTGTATTAGAAAGGCATAAAACAGATTTCAGTACTTCAATAGGTTAGTACATTACAATTATATCAGTTAATGAAATTACAGTATTTACTTGTAAATTTAACTGAAAACCGTAAACTGTAAAAAGTTGCTACCGTATTTTTTACAGTGAAATTCTGGCAACCACAGCTGCCAGTGTTCTACAGTAAATTTTACTGAATTTTTTTTACAGGTGTACCTGCTCAACTTCGAATATAAGATGACCACACTAATTAATAGCAAGCCATTATCAAAAGCAATTACAGCTTACAACTCATGGAGCAACACTAAACGCTCCGGACTCCAGGCACCCTACTGTGTCCAAACCAACCTTCGTCGTTCTCTAACGCTTGATCTTGTTTGAAATCACACATCAATCATTCTCTCCATGCTCACATTCAGTCAGTCCGCCAGGCCCTGGAGAGCAGACGCCTGTCTGGTTTACAGTGTTTGGATGTGGCTCAGTTACGAACAAGAAGTGATTGAATGTGAAAGAGTTGTTCGAGTTGAAATATTATGAAATGCGCAAAAAGCGCATTACAAACTGGCCTTGGCTTGTTTTCGTGCCAAGCACGCAGGCATATAGCCCCCCTACACATGTACACACTTATGCACATGCATAAAATGATAACATGGATTGCAGAATGATACATTCAGAGTCACCCGATTAAATGTCAAAGCAAGTCACACACACACATGCTTACGCATATAGATAAATATAAGAGGTCACACGAATAAACACACACATAAATGTCAGCCAGAATTTTCTTATGTGACATAACCTAAGGCTAATCTGACTCCTGTTATCATAATGTAACTGCGTGTGACCAAGCATGCACTGTATTTCTCACTCCATCACTGTAATTTCTTCCTCTCTGTCTGTCTTTTACTCGGTCTCTCCTCTTTTATATCTGCAGGGTGTGTGTGTGTATGTGTGCGCGTGAATGAGTCATCACTGGTGCAGAAGATCATCTATATTCCTTAAGTTTGCTCAAATCTCCAGCTCATACAGCCAATGCAGCAGGAGAACACTATAAACTATGACAGAAACACACTGGTTGGAACTTTTAATTGATTATATTAGGGGTGGGTTATATGGCAAAAATGTCATGATTTTTTCAGAAAAGAATTCACGATTCACAATTTTATCACAATTCTTTGACATGTTTGTTTTACTATTTTACAAGTTGTCTGAACAATACAGCCAAGCTGTTTTTTTATATATATTTTAAAACCAAAGCCTTACAAGGTAACAAAATCTAAAATAAAAAGAATGGCAGACGTTTAAGCCAAATTGGGTGAAGATAAAAATCTTTGTCATTTTTAAATCTTTGTTATTAATAAATAAGAACAAAGATAGGCTACATGTTACAAATACACCTAATAAACAAAACAAACACCCACAAATAAAACAAACTTTAATTTTTAGTTACAGAAGGTGTATTTAGCATGCAAAAATTATATTTGTTTTATTAACAAATATAAAGATAAAATACTATATACATTACATGGGCCTAAATTATAGTTCAAGAGCAGTGAGTGATTTTTCTTTATTTTGTTTTATTATACCAGCACTCAAAAATTCTTGATTTTTTAAACATAAAACATCTTGAACATAAAACTTATTTGAATAATGTGTTTAACCAAACAGTTGCTCTTTAAGTAAACAGCAGTTACCCAGTCCCCAGTTACTTAGTATACCATAGCATTTTATTTATTTTTTCCCATATTCTTTCAAATGTATTCTTTTGTGACGCGAAAGATAGCTTAGTCCAGTAATCAGGTGATGTTTGTCAGGCTTTTAGTGCATGCTTCAGGTGTACACGCTTCAAAATAACGTTACCGGCAAGGCTTTAAAGCACATGTAAATACTGTACTTTTCTTATTTCGAATAAGTACAGTGTCCCATGATTGAATGTATGTCATGTTGCACAGTGTATTAAGACAGCCACGCTTTAGCACTGTACTACAATATTTTTTCAGATCGTGGAAACAAAATATATATATATATATAAACGAAGTACAAAAGCGCCTGCTTTAAAAATATTTTAGACTTTTGCTATTTATCTAAGATGATTTTGGAAGCTTCCACCGTTTGCTGATCTTCAGTGTTTTATATTTAAACTTTGTATAAGTTATTTGTTATTTTATATTAGGCCTATAGCCTATATTCATATTTGTTTTGATAATAGATTAATCATTCTGTTTAATATAAGTGAGTTTTCCGTACAGTTTGACGTCAAATTGGCGCTAATTCAAAAGTGAAACTAAAAGCAAAAAATGCGCACTGGCAAGCTGTTTAAAAGCGAATAAAAGCGAGGAAAAGAAAGGATATTCTAACAAATTTACCTCACCGTCACAACCCTCCTGGAGTATTGTGTTTTTCTTTGGGAGTGGGAGGGGTAGACATCAATTTGTCTGTTACGTCGTGTGGGCTGCCTTGTTTTGTAGTGGCACTGAGAACATTCTAATGATTATTTTTCACACACTCTAAGTTCTTTTATTTTCCAAATGTAATAGGATTAGTCCAATGAATTGAATCGTTCGGTTTGTAATGTGTACCGAACCGAAAGCCTCGTACCGAACGGTTCAATACGAATACGTGTATCGTTACACCCCTAATATATATATTGGTTTTACTATATTTGAGGGGTGTGAAACAAACCCATACCAGCAACACCAAACTCAAAAAATGCACTTACTCAGTGATCAAAAGCGATTTACGACTGCACACATTTCTGATATGAAGTTTTTACACCTGAAATGATGTACTAACACCCACACGGCTCAGTAGACATCTTATGACAGCACTCTAGCCCAATCAGTCTGAAAATAAAAATGTACTTTGTAAATGCTCTTATTGAAACGATACATCCATGCATGAGTTTAATCAGAGTGCAGTACTCAACAGATCTATCTCTGGCGACATATGCCAAACATTTCCAATCATTTTGCTACGCATACATCTCAAAATTCAATCAACAACCATGTCCTTATGTTACATTTATTTATTTTTTGATAATCCATATCACTCGGATGTGGATCTGTCACTACTACCACAACATAAATTTAAATTCCATTGATTCCCGACCAAATTGTGTGATTGCCCTAAATGCAATAAACTGGTTCTTTTTAGGCTGTCTACATTAATCCAGATACATTTGAAAACTATGTTTTTGTTTTAAAACACTTACAACACTAGAATTTTCAAGCGTTTTCAAGTTTCTCATCCACACTGAAACATCAGAAAATGTTGAATTCACTTTACTGTGCATGTGTAAAACCTCAAAAAAGCTGACTGAGACAATACAGATGAAACAGACATGGTCATTTTTTCATGCAATGCTTCTGGCAGGATGATTTTATTTATCTGACGCATCCATGTTGCACTCATTCACAATGATTATAGGTCTGATCTAAAATTCAACTGCCCTCATGTTTTGCCGCAAAAAGCATTAGCAAGTAAAGCTTTTGTCATCTTTGCACGACTGTGATATGAAGAGTATCTGTAGATGTGAAATGTGAATAGCACATAGCAGGCACAATACTGGTAAACTTTGATCTATCGGTACAATATGTGCCACATGACTAAACATGCATGAAAAATTTATTTTCAAAAGCCTCCATTCTCACTGTCCACACTTCAATGCAGAAATGTTGTTTTCAAATTTATTCACTTTGGAGAGTGTTTTCAAAAAGCTCGCAGTGTCAGAGAAAACTTGGTGCTCAGTGTTTCATTTTGCCTTTTTTTAGTTATGTAGGTTCAACACCTCAAATTTGTTGGTCAAAAATACATTTTAATAACATTTTATCATAAATTTAGCCAATTCTGGATCTTACTTCATTAACTTTTTACTTCAAAATAATTTTTACAACACAAATTAAAAAAAAGTGAATGTGTCACAAAAAAACTCTATATATATATCATTTATATTGTTTTTTTAAAGAATTATCTTATGCTCATCAAAGCTCCATTTATTTGATCAAAATTATTACAATTTTAAATAACAGTTTTCTATTTTAATATACTTCAAAATATAATTTATTTCTGTAATGCAAAGATGAATTTTCATCAGCCATTACTCCAGTCTTCAGTATCACACAATCCTTTTTTGTTTTCACACTAATTTATTATTAGTGTTGGACACAGTTTTGCTGCTTAATATATATGAACGTGATACTTTTTTCAGGATTCTTTGATGAATAAAATGTTAAAAAGTACAGCATTTATTTAAAATAGAACTCTTTTCTAACAATATACATTTTTGCCATCACTTTTTAACAATTGAACACATCCTTGCTGAATAAATTATTAATTTCTTTCAGAAAAAGAAAAAATACTGACCCCAAACTTTGAACGGTAGTGTATATCTACCGTTACAATAGATTTCTATTTTAAATAAATGCTGTTCTTTTTAACATTTTATTCATCAAAGAAATTAAGCATTAATATTCAAGATCATGTGACACTGAAGACTGTTGCCGTAAGCAATGATGCCGAAAATTCAGCTTTGCACCACAGGAATAAATTAAATTTTTAAAGTAAATCAAAACAGAAAACCCCTATTTTAAATTGCAATAGTATTTCAAAATATTACAGTTTTTTCATAATTTTTAATTAAATAAATGCAGCCTTGATGAGCAGAAAAGACTTCTTTAAAAAAATGTTTTTTTTTTACTGATCCCTAACTATATTGGCTGCTCCTTTAATGCCCTTTCTATCAAAAACAAACATCGAGATCCATTTAGAAGTGAGCACCACAACAGCCTACTCACTTTAAAGGCCAGAGTACTTGAAGTGAGTACTCTGAGAGATGCAGTCTAGTCTGGCCTCATATATGTGTGTGTGTGTGTGTGTGTGTGTGTGTGTGTGTGTGTGTGTGTGTGTGCACACCCTACACCCTACACAAAGCTGTACATCACAGCCTATTTATTCTGAATTGGAATGTTACCTTGGTAATATTGCAGCAAAATTCCAAAAATGTAGTTCAGAATGTTGCAGGGGAAAAAAATGAAACGTTTCCTGTCTGTAATTAGATTTATTTGCATACTGTCTCTCCATGTGGCAAACAAACTAACATGAAAATATGTAAATCAGTATAACATTACTGATTTGCAACCGATAAACCACAGGGCACAAACTAATGGTGTAAGCTTTTAGGTGTGGGTGGGGTGAGATAGAGAATCTCATCCATCCTCAGATGTCCAGAGAATTCAACTGAATTTTAGCCTTGCAGTGAAATGAGAAGAGCGATTACCAGAGGAAAAGCGATAAGCGATGGGGGAAAGGAGAGGAGGAGAAAGAGAAATGGACCCTGCCAAGGGTGCGAACATCAGAGATGATCAGAGATCAGACTTTCCGTAGCCTTGAGCTGATCTTATTACACCACTGAGGTGCTAGCTGTATTACCCAATATGAGTTCAAGTAATGTGAGAGACATTCTTACACAAAGTTCATCAACTGCTTATTAAACCAGCATGATGAGGACAGACAAATGGACTCAGCCGCCTAATTGAGGACATTCTGTACTTCAATGTTGAAGTGAAACTTTGATATGCTAATTTGGCTCTCAAGAACATTTTCAATCATTAATGTTGTGCTTAAAACAGTTTTGATCAATTAAATGCATTCTTCATGAATAAAAATACTTCTTTCTTTCAGAACTAAACATGTTTTTATAGTCCAAAAGTCCACTGAACCACACTGAAAATACAAAGTAATGAAAAACATTTATATTAAATGCGAAATAATTGCAACATCACTAGTCTCAACCCTGTTGACCCCATGTGCACATGCAATATTCACGATTAGGTTATACATACATAAATTGATTCATGCATTAATAAACAGGATAAGTGCTTTGAATGCATAAATGGTCTCCTATGAAATCGAGCTATAATTTAAGCACAGAAACGCAGATGTGTATATTAGATGCCCATGCAGTCTTGACCGCTATGACAGCAATAACTACAATCGCTCTCCCATCTCTCGCTGCTTACCTTTTCCCATGCACACACCGAGCAGTACTGGAAGCTAATGTCTCTCATCGTGTTCTTTCCCCACTAGCAACCAGCTCCCGTCCCTCAAAGACTCTGACTGGACTAACCGCTCTCTCTAGACAGACACATCGGAATACTCAAGAAGGTTCCAGAAGTGTGGACGAACGACATTAGGCTTGAGCGCTGTCACCGTAACTCAATACCGCAACGGTGTGTACTGATCCCATATCTGTTGATTGAGTTACAGTGGAGGATTAACCGACCCAAGTTCACATTAACCTTTTGCACAGACACACTGATAGATACGACCACAAACATTTAATAGAAATACAAATACAAAAGGAAAGCTGTTATTGTGTCTAATAACTTACGGAAGGTTGAAAAATAGTGCAAAGTATCAGATCAATCAGTTAACATTATGCTAAACTATCAGGCTATGTGCTTAGTAGAAAGGCAACAGGCTCAGGAGTTAGTGGTATAGTAAAACATCAGGCTAACTCTGTAAAAGTGTGTTACCGGGCTAATTGTTTAACAGTTTATTAAGTTATCTGGTTACAAGTATGTTTTCAGGCTGTTTAACAGTATAACTTATACTCCCCTTTTTCCCCACACATTTTCCAACTGCCCTAGAGTTAAACAGATGAGTTTTACTATTTTTGAAACCATTCAGCCAATCTCCGGGTCTGCCATTAGCACTTTTAGCATAGCTTAGCATAAATCACTGAATCAGATTAGACCATTAGCATCTCGTTCAAAAATGACAAAGATTTTCAATATTTTTCCTATTTAACACTCGACTCTTCTGTAGTTACATCGTGTACAAAGACCGACAGAAAATTAAAAGTTGCGATTTTCCAAGCTGATATGGATAGGAACTATACTCTCCTTCCGGTGTAATAATCAAGAAACTTTGCTGCGGTACCACTGGTGCATCAGGCGCAATGATATTACGCAGTGTCTGAATATAGTTCCCAGCTAATTTACTATTACCTTAGTGGCTTAGTGCTGGTCATGTTAGCTAGCTGGGTACTATTTTCAGGCGCTGCGTAATATCATTGCGCCTGATGCATCCATGGTACGGCAGCAAAATTCCCTGATTATTACGCCAGAATAAGAGTATAGTTCCTATCCATATCAGCCTGGAAAATTGCAACTTTTCTGTCGGTCCTAGTACACGACGTAACTACAAAAGAGTCAAGTTTTAAATAGGAAAAATATCAAAAATATTTGGTCATTTTTGAACGAGATGCTAATGGTCTAATCAGATTCAATGATTTATGCTAAGCTATGCTAAAAGTGCTAACGGCAGACCCGGAGATTGGCTGAATGGATTCAAAAACGCTAAAACTCATCTGTTTAACTCTAGGGGAGTTGGAAAATGAGCCTATTTTTTTTTTTTTTTAAAGTGGAGTGTTCCTTTAAGATATAAGGTTAAGTGCTTAAAGGTAAGTTAAGCTATTAGACTAAACAGTTAACAATATGCCAAGCTATCAGGTTAAACAGTTAAACTGGTTAAAAGTATGTGTTATCAAGCTAAATTTTTAACGGTATGCTAACCCTGCTGAAAAAAAAAAACAGCTAAGTTTTAGAGGGGTTTTGGCCACTTCCTTAGCTGGTCAGGCTGGGGGCCAGTTGCATAAACTTAGCTTCTATGTTAAGACAGTGTCTTAAGTACTAGTTTGACCAACCATGAGTTAACCAAAGGGTAATCAGTCTTATTTGTTGGATTCAATTTAGACTAATCTAGATTTTTCTGTAACTGAATTAAAAAAAATATGACCAGTCTTAAAGAAAAAATTAGCTGACTAACTTTTTAAGACTAGTCTAAACCTTTTATGCAACCCACCTCAACAAGTCTTAGCTGATCAGGCTGGGAGACCAGCTAAAACCAGCTAAGACCAGCTGTTTTTTTTTCAGCAGGGAAGTGATCAGGCTAAACCGTTAATGCTAAGCTATCAGCTAAAAATTTTACATGCTAAGTTACCAGGCTAAGTTCCTAATGGTAGGGTAGTTAAGTAGTTAACAGTATATTAAGCTATCAGGCTAAATTTCCAAAATGCAGTTTCAATTCAGCTTCAAAGGGCTTTAAACGAGACCAGATGAAAAAAGGAAGGTTGTATCTAGTGAAACGATCAGTCATTTTCTAAACAAATTGAAAATTTTATACTTTTTAACCTCAAATGCTTGTCTTGTCTAGCGTACTCTGTGTATTCTGGTTCATGACAGTTAGGTTATATCGAAAAACTCCCATCTCATTTTCTCCTCCAACTTCAAAATAGTCCTACATTGCAGCAGAAGTACCGACCCAGTGTTTACAAATTAAACGTGCAAAGAAGATCAAACAGCCTTTACAAAAAATGCAAAACAGCAATGTAAAACAATTTTGAAGTTGGAGAAGAAAATTAGATGGGAGTTTTTCGACATATCCTGCCTTTAACCGGAATACACATTCACGCAGAGCAGGTTAAAAAGTATATAAATTGTTTTGTTTGTTGTTTTTTGTTTTTTCCAGAAAATGACTGATTGTTTTGCTAAATAAGACCCTTCTTCCTTGGCTGGGATCATTTAGAGCCCTTTGAAGCTGCCCTTAAACTGCATTTTGGAAGTTCAAACTCGTGGGCACCACTAAAGTTTACTATATATGGAGAGAAATCCTGAAATGTTTTCCTCAAAAGCATAATTTCTTATCGACTAAAGAAAGAAAGACATGAACATCTTGGATTAAAAGGGGGAGTGAGTAAATTATCTGTAAATTTTTATTCTGAAACTGAACTTCTCCTTTTAGATGTCATTTAGAAAATGAGCTATCATATAAAGCATTCAAACATCTAGATCTCTCTCACCGTTCTGATTGGCTGTTTTTTTTTTAATTATGTGATCATGTTATGCCTCAAATGGAGTAATGGAGGCAATTGGTATTCTAATATGAATGAATAGACTACAGCAAGAGTTTATTCAATTTTCTTACTTTATTAAGACGTCAGCTGTTAGAAGAAAACAGAGACTGCATTTGTAGCAAAATTATTAGAAACACAAGCAGCGGGCAGATTCGAAGAGGTTTAGTTGTAGCATCTCTATACCACAAGGCACTGAGGAAAAACATAACAGTTAATAATTTATTCAAATAATTTATTCATCATGACTAGTCAGCTCTTTGATGAGACTTTAATGAAGTGTTGACAAACTGGCTCTTTGGCGCAGGACAGACGCGGTTTGAGGGAATGGAGTGCACACACTTTTGTTGGAGGAGCTGACCATGGTGCTGAATCAAGCAGACAGTAGAGTGGAGCTCAACTACATACTCGCTGCCTAATCAAGCCTTTTCTCTTGTTTTGCTGATGGCCCTGAGGCTCGCAGAAAGCATGCTTTGTGCTGTTCACAACCTTAAGATGCTTTTAGTCTTGCGTGGCCAGACTTTTGATGATCCACATTAAGAGTGGCCTACATTACAGCTTCTTCTGGCCAACAACCACACACTTAGACAGGAAGAGGCTATTTGACTGACATGTGAATAGTTGACTTGAAGTCTAAGATGTTCATGAACACTTTTTTAAAATCAATGTATAAAGGGAAAGTATGTGTTTTAAATAAATGAGTAAATAATTGTAATTGTATAAAGAATAGTCATTTAATGAATAAAAATAATACTTTAATTCATAAACAAAAACATAAAAATACAATTGCAATTATATAAACAACTAAAATTTAATTTAAAAATAACTAAAAATAAAATAAACTAAATAAAATAAATAAATAAATAGTAGAAAAGTGAATAAATTAAATTAAAATAAAAACATAAACAACTAAAATTTAATTTAAAAATAACTAAAAATAAAATAAGAAACTAAAAAAAAAAAAAAAATAAATAAATAATTAAATAGTAGAAAAGTGAACACATTAAATTAAAATAAAAAAAATTTTCATTTTAATTAATGTATCAAGGAAAGTACGTTTAAATGTTATTTAATAAAATAAACAATTTTATAAATAATAATAATTTAAATTAATAAAAATAATAACTAAAAGAAATAAAACAAACAAAAAGATAAAATACTATTTAAATTATATAAATAATCATTTAATTATTAAAAATAACTAAAATAATATAATAAATAAGAAATTTAATAAAACCAATAGATAATTTTTTTTTTCATTCAAATCAATGTATCAGGGAAAGTATACATACATAAATGTAAATGTAAATATATATATATATATATATATATATATATATATATATATATATATATATATATATATATATAATTGTCATTTTATGAATAACAATAAATAAAAATCAACTAAATAAACAACAAAATAATTAAACAAATGAACATTAAAATGAAAACAAATAAATAGTAGAAAAGTAAATAAATGAAATTAAAATAAATAATTAATATATATTTTTAAAAAATATGTTTAGTAAATAAATAAACCAATGTTATAAATAATAATAATTTAAATGAATAAAATAAATTTACAAAAAATAAATTCTAATTATATAAATGATAATCATTTCATTAAAATTAATAAAAATAGCAAATAACAAATAAAAAATAAATAAGAAATGAAATAAACAAACATTAAAATTAAAACATAAGTTGAAAAGTAAATAAATTAAATTAAAATAAATAAATAAATATATATATATATATATATATATATATATATATATGTTTTTCATTTAAATCAATGTATAAGGGAAAGTATGTTTTAGATGTTATAAAAAAAAAATAAATAACTAAAATTTAATAAATAATAATAATTTACTTAAATTAATAAAAAGAATAAACAACTCAAATAAAGAAACAAAGAAAAAACAAAAAAATACAATTGTATTTATATAAATAATAATAATTTAATTAAAATGAATAAAAATATTTGTATTTTTATTTTAATTTAAATCAATGTATCAGGGAAAATATATTTTAGATAAAAAAGAACAAATAAATAAATACAATTGTAATTTTATAAATAATAATAATTAAATTAAATTAACTGAAATAATAATTAACTAAATAAAAAATTTAAATGAATGAATTAATTAATTAATTAATTAATAATGGAAAAAAGACAAATTCAGTTAAAATAGGTTTAGTTGTCACTTCTCAAAGTTATTTCATGCTAATTGCCCATGGATACTGACCTACAACAGTTTAACTTAAAAATAAGATATAAAAATAAGTGTTTCAAACTAATCTCTCAAATAAGAATATTATTTCATTTAAACAATTTAAGCCATATAATCCCAAAATTCAGGAAAATCCAAATATGAGTTCTTCCTTAAAATGGCTCATTGTAGCAGATGTACCATGTAAACGCTACTTTTTTTTTTTCTAGTCACCTGACTCCTGGAAGTTGCACTGAAGCCAGCCATTTAGAAATGAGCAATCAGAATCACCAATTTAATCCAATTTTTCACCATCTTTGTTTGTAATACAGATCGAACCGTAATTCTAACAACCGATGGACCGACTGAGGCTGAAACTAGGATGATTTATACACCCTACACGTTGACCATTTCGACATAACATGTTGTTGTTTCAGTCTGAACCCTCTACAGTGTTGCTGCACTAAATTATAGTCCAAGTATTACTCTGGGAGCTCTTAAATACAATAACCAATGTACTGTAGCAACTCCAAATGTGCAGTCTCTCATCTATACACTCTTGTTTAGTTCACTTTTATACCTCCTTCTGCTTCTTCTCTCACACGTAAAAGTGTCAAAACTCTCTCCCACTGGCTCCGACCTGCTGAGATTTCGATAATATCAAAAGCGAGAACAGCCTAGCCCTCTGAAAATGTTGCACATGCACTCCTCTGCATGTGCATTAAAGAAATAGCTCACACAAAAATGGCCATTCAAAATGTAGATCAGTTTGTTTCTTCATCAGAACAGATCTGGAGAAATTTAGCATTACTTGCTCACCAACTGATCCTCTGCAGTGAATGGGTGCCGTCAGAATGAGAGTCATAACAGCTGTGATGTAATGCTGAATTTCTCCAAATCTGTTCTGATGAAGAAACAAACTCATCTACATCTTGAATGGCCTGCATTTTTAGGTGAACTATTCCTTTAAAAACACAAAGAGCCTGTCCTTGTAAAAGGATCTATTGATATAGGTGAGATGGATTAAAGATTTTGAACTCCACATAAAAAAGGTCATAAAACCTGCATATGAGCCAAATAACATGAAAAGACATGATGCTCTACTGATCGATTTTTTTTCACGAACAGCATTCGCAAACATGCGTGCACAAATCTGACACACACAGATTTTAATGCCTCTTGCTGCTTCCACAACAAACGCACACCCACACAGATGTGTGTATGCGAACACACACACACACACACACACACACACACACACACACACACACACACACACACACACCCCTCCAGTGCCAGAGATCTAATTAAGGGCTGTGAGATTGAACATGTCCCTCCTTCTGATAGCGTAAAATTAGATGTTACAGATTTGGATTGCATTCTCACTGTGACGTCTGACACGTCGTCTGCTGGAAGGATGTGTGGCGTTCTGCTTTCGCGTGAGCGTGTTTGCTTAGAGAGAAAAATAGAGAATATGAGCTAATGCAAAATGTGAAAATCAAATATATATATATACATATTATATATATATATATATATATATATATATATATATATATATATATATATATATATATATATAGAGAGAGAGAGAGAGAGAGAGAGAGAGAGAGAGAAAGAAAGAGAGAGAGAGAGAGAGAGAGATAGAGATAGAGAGATAGAGAAAGTAAAAGAACCAGCGATACATGCAAACGCACGCTCATATACACCCAGCGAATGTTGAACACAGAACATCAATATTTATGCACTGGCTGAGCTGAGAATGGCAGTAATTGCTGCGGAAATCAATGTAAGTCTGTTGCTCACAGTGTATATCATCTTCTTATGAAGGTCACATTTCGTTTTCACAGACTTAAAGGACACACACACTCGCACAGACCCACTTTTACACCCACATGTTCCTGTATCATTGAATTAGGCACACATTATGCTACTGAAATACTACGTATGAACATGGTGAAACTGTTGAATAAAGTTGTTATTTTTGTTTTCTTTGTGCACAAACCGTATTCTCGTAGCTTCATAACAGTAAGATTCAACCACTGATGTCACATGGATTGTTTAACAATGTCCTTACTACCTTTCTGGGCCTTGAATGTGTAATTTGCGTTGGTCAGAAAACTCTCAGATTTCATTAAAATATCTTAATTTGTGTTCTGAAGGTGAACAGAGGTCTTCCGGGTTTGGAATGACGTGAGGGTGAGTAATTAATGAGAGAATTTTCATTTTTGGGGTAAACTACCCTTTAAATGAACATTTGCTGCTTATATATATATAAAAAAACACACAACTACTTTACTAAAGCAGAAAATTAAAATGAAAACTGAAAATAAACACTAATTTTTGTTTTAAATTTGAAGTTTAATATTTTAATAGTGTAATAGTATAGTGTAATAGCGCTTTAATAGTATATACAGATAAGGTCAAAAGTTTACATACACATTGCAGAATCTGCAAAACATTCTTTTTTTTTTTAAGCATGTTATTTTTTATTTAGTACTGACCTGAATATGATATTTCCACAAGAGAAAATAAGAGCTGAATTTATAAAAAATGACCCTGTTCAAAAGTTTACATACACTTGATTCTTAGTACTGTGATGTTACCTGAATGATCCACAGCTGTTTTTTGTTTTGTTTTGTTTAGTGATAGTTATTCATAAGTCCCTTGTTTGTCCTAAACAGCTGAGTTTGTCCACAACTGCCCACCTTCAGGATTTTCATGTATTTGAACCCTTTCCAACAATGACTGTATGATTTTGAGATCCATTTTTTGACACTAAAGACAACTGAGTGACTCATATGCAACTATTACAGAATAGTTGCAGGTTCAAATGCTCACTGATGCTCTAGAAGGAAAAAATATGCATTAAGAGATGGGAGGGTGTAAACATTTGAACAGAATGAAAATTTGTACATTTTTCTTATTTTGCCTAAATAAATATATATATTTTTTTAATTTAGTACTGTCCTTCAGAAGCTACAGAAGATACTTACATGTTTCCCAGAAGACAAAATAAGCTAAATTTACTCTGATCTTCAAATTCCAACTATCACTAAACAAAAAAAAACTAAAAACAGCTGTGGTTCATTCAGGTAAAATCACAGTATTAAGAATCAAACATATGTAAACTTTTTCAACTATTATTTTTTTTCTTGTGGACTATTTGTAAATGTCTTTTATGTGAAATATCTTATTCAGGTCAGTACTAAATAAAAAATAACATGCATTTTGCATGATCCCTCTTATATTCATAAAATAATTAACATTTTGCAGATTTGTAAGAGCTCTGCAAGATTTAAACTTTTGAGCTCAACTGTAAATAATCCTAAAATAACATGATAAAACCTGTCACAAAATTATTACCTTGCATACTATGCAATGCAAATGGTATAAAATTGAGGTGCAGCCAAACACAGCTGCATGTTAGCATCTAACCGCCAAACCTCATTTTTCATTCAATGTAATATCTAATTTTCCAATTTTGGATGCTCATAACATAAGATCGCTAAGAGCGAAAAAGCTCTGAGATTTAGAGATTATTTCTTTGGAAAAACACCGCAAATGTATCACTGTTGGTAATTCTAGCTGATAAATAATATTACTTAATCTTAAAGGCTACATTTTTAACAACCCATCCTTCAACACTATGACAAAAGCAGTGAAGAAATATAAAAAGTATAATTATAGTGTTTCAGAAATAAGCACAGTGTAAAGGACATTCACAGTCCTCTAATTTGCGGTAGAGCCAGAGAGCTGGTGCGGTTTTCTCGACAGACGGACAGGAGAGAGACCTATGGGGGCTTCTCTTACATCACTGCTTCTTTGATTTCACTCTCTGTCTCTCATCCTCCTCCTCCAGGCATCCCTCTCTCATCTCTCCAGCTCCTGCGTCACTCTTTCATCCTCTGCGGAATTCAAGTATGTGTGTGCGAGCGCGCCTGGAAGAGAGATGTTTGAGTTGCATTTAAACGTGCACGTGCCCGAGTGCATGTACGTGCGAGTGTGTGAGAGAAACGAGGTGTGCTTAATGCGTGCGTGCCGCCGTCCCCAAGATCCCCAACCTCAGCTAACTGGCTTATGAATGTTGGATGGGGGTTTTTATGATCTTGTTAAAACTGGTTACATTATTCAAAGCTCCATTCATTCAGAGAGAGAAAAGGCAAAGAGAGAAAGATGGATTGGGAGAAAGAGAGAGAGCGAGAGAGAGAGAGAGAGAGAGAGAGAGAGAGAGAGAGAAAGAGGCTGCAGGCTGAGTGAAATTTTAATGAATTCTCTCACGGTCGGAGGAAAAAACGATTGTGAAAGTTGGCAGAGAAGGACGAGATTTCAACTCCACTGATTTCTCCTGTGTCATCAGCTCTTTTATTTTTTGCCTCATCTAATGGGAGATGTTTGAGGAAAGACAGAAGAAAGTGAGAAAGGGAGATGTCAGGGGTATCGTTTTCATCCAGATGTGTGACACCGCTGCCTCATGTTGCTTTCTCACCTTGTTAAGTCAGAAACGAAAATGTTTCAGATGCACAGAACAGGACTGTGTTCTGTCTTTTATCTAATTTACACTACAGTTCAAATGTTTGGAGTAAGATGTTTTAATGTTTTTGAAAGTCTCTTATTCTCTATTTTGGTAACCGACTCATCTGTCAATTATTCGGATGATTAATCGAGTAATCGGATAGTTATATATATATATATATATATATATATATATATATATATATATATATATATATATATATATATATATATATATATATATATATATATATATATATATATATATATATATATATATATATATATAGTTTAGGCAATAAAAATAGACCTAAGCAAACAATAGCCTTTAAAATGACTTAAAACGCATATAATAGCAATAAGGCAAAAATAATTGGTCTTATAAAGAGTTTCATGGATTCTCGTCCATGAAATGCACCACTTCCGGCATTTAGCTGGTTACTCGACACAGGTAAATTGAAGTTGAGGATTTTAAAAAATTGATTACTCAAATTGAATCGAAAATTTTCATTTTTTCTTCACAATATTTTTGATGAAATTCAAGAGATTTCTGACCCTGCATAGAAAGGTAGTAAGGACTAGGACTAGGACTAATAATAGCCTTTAAAATGACTTTAAATATATATAACAGCAATGAGGCAATAATAGTTCAAATAACATATCAAAAGCAAGTAATCAATTTATTGAACAAAACTGCAATATATACATGATGTATTATAAACAGTAGCGCTAATGTACATTATGCATTATAACAAATGTCTACAGAGGGCACCAACGGCCTGACGATTATTTTTACACTTTACTGTGTGATCGAATCCTTGTTTAACATTGACTCAACAAACATTTAATTCAAATGTCCACTTAATCTTTAATATTTGTCCATTTCTTTATGATAGAAAAGCTACAGCCACTGTAATTTCTTGAAAATGTGTAAACTCAAAGTGAGGTTTTAAACTTTTATTTTGAAATCACAAAGAACAGTTAGCATATTGAAAAAGATATTGATGTATTCTCCTGTGTTTGCATAGTTTAGTAAATGATTTACCTTACAAATCTGATTAAATAGCGCAGGTTGCATTCCCAGATGAATGTTATAATAAGCCCAAACTCACAAAAACGTGAGTTTGGGATGCTGCACACATGTAAATGATAACAGTTTGTGTGGAGCAGCATTTACTGTGAAATGCAACCTACGTAATCTACACGCATGTAAATAATTAAAGCACATATTAAACCTGCATTGCATATATTTTTTTTTTTATTGAATCGTTTGGGAATTCATAATGCATTATGCTTTATTCTGATTTTTAAATAATATGTGCACAATATGTTTAATATGTGGAATGTGCTACTTACAGTATTTTGCATTATCAAAATGCAATCAATTACTTTTTTAAAAATCGAACACTCTAATAGAATTGAGGAATCGTTGCAGCCCTAGTAAGAACATTATTAAAATCATACCATTATGGGCCTTGAACGTGGTAGTTGTATTGCTGTCTATGCAGGGTCAGAAAGCTCTCAGAATTCATCAAAAATATCTTAATTTGTGTTCCAAAGATGAACAAAGGTCCTACAGGTTTGGAATGACATGAGTAATTAATGACAGAATTTTCTTTTTTTGATGAACTATTCCTTTAAGGTTCTTCATGAAACCACAGATGCAATAAAGAACCTTTATTTTAAAGAGAGGAATGTAGAGAAACGCTAGAGAAAAACAGCATAATTTGTTGTCATGCGAACAGGAAGAGCATTTTTAATGAAAGGATGCCTGGTAAGAAATCTTACTTCACCCCCTCATTGGCATTCACTGTGGACCCTGTGTTTATGCATGTGCACCTGCAGGCTCCATATCACACTCCTTCACTGTTGACGATAAGAGATACTTGAGACATGTGTGTGTGAGTGTTTTCAGGGCTGAGATAGGGATGTGTGCGTGTGAAGAGATGTGAGATCACGTGTGGAGACGATACTGGTGGACAGCCTCTCATTAGCCTCCTCGCCCTTTGATACTAGTTTTAATGCTTGCAGATGAACATCACAGCTTAGGATGGTCGCTAGTGAAAGTGTTCTTGTGGTGTGATTAGCCAATTAACATTGGCATGATGTCATTTTCCTGCAGCTCTAAAGTAAAAAGTCACATGACATTTACACCTTAAATTATTAGGTTACAAAAACTGGCATTGAGATGAATTGGAATGCTAAAAGTTTTCTTCACGTATTTCTGACCTCTTTAGTTGTGAAAGAGAAAAAAAAAGAGAGACAGAAGGAGAAAGTAGTCTGGCTAGACTGGCTCCTTCTGAGCGTTAATAAGAAGGATAATGAAATTAGAGGTCTATGGAAAGCTTGTAGTGTGGTCACCATGCTGTTCTAACTTCATTAGCAATTATGTAAACATGGGCAATCACTGTGTTTTCATGAGTGTTCCTACTCTTTTTTTCCTATATTAAGCCTGGTTCAGAATACACAATTTTAGGCTGGTTTTGGCACAATCTACACTGAACAAAATTCTAAACGCAACACTTTTGTTTTTGCCCCCATTTTTCATGAGCTGAACTCAAAGATCTAAGACTTTTTCTATGTACACAAAAGGCCTATTTCTCTCAAATATTCTGTCTAAATCTGTTAGTGAGCACTTCTCCTTTGCTGAGATAATCCATCCACCTCACAGGTGTGGCATATCAAGATGCAGGTGAGACAGCATGATTATGGCACAGGTGTGCATTAGGCTGGACACAATAAAAGACCACTCTAAAATGTGCAGTTTTATCACACAGCACAATGCCACAGATGTCACAAGTTTTGAGGGAGTGTGCAGTTGGCATGCTGACTGCAGGAATGTCCACCAGAGTTGTTGCCCGTGAATTGAATGTTCATTTCTCTATCATACTTAGGGAGTCCTAAGGGATTCGTAAGCATTCAATCGTTTTATCTTGTGTAGAGTAGTGTATGTATGTACAGCTATGACACTGGCCAATGGGAGCAACAAGAGTGCCTTCCCACGTGCTTTCAAACAAGCCGAAACAAAAGAAAGACAATGTATCGGTCCTGCTAGGTGGAATTTTACAATGGAGGAAATGTTTGTGGCGCTATGGCTATAATACTCCTGCATTTATTATGTTTTCTTGAGGGATTACTGCGACAGAGTGAAAAAGGTCAAGTAAAAACTATTTTACCTCAGTTTTCTTTTGACAGTCCTCTTCGTGCAATCCAAAACAAGTATATGTGCCCACTGTCAGTTTTATTTTTTTTAGGCTTTCTGACGACAACACATAGCAAGACACACTGTTTGCTAGCCATTGTTTGTTTACACTCATGTCACCACGTCTAGTCCACAGTATTGATGACAGCACGAACACGATTAAAGACAGCAAGCAAAGAATGATCGGGTAGCATCGCGTATTCTGAGATCTTTCTTGTTGGCACGACAAGAGTTTAGGAGTCAAAATCGTGTAATCTGGCACAGTGTCTGTTGTTACCGATAGTCTGAGCCAGGCTTTAGTCAAATTTCTGTAATGTAAAACCTTTGACATTTTTTGAAGTGTAAATTCAGTTCTTACCAGGGCTTTCAACCTTTTTTATATCAATGACTGCATAAAAAATGTATATTTTCAAAATTTTACTGATTTTATTCTGAGTGATTCATTAATACATTTCTTATTCTTTGTATTTTTTCTTTTTATTTATTATTTTTCGTATGTGGCCAAAAAAGCCATAATAATTCAATCTTCCAGTAAAATGACAGACTTCTCTCTGGTGACATAGGCTGGATTTCTCCAATCATTTAGTTCATGTAAACTCAATGGCTTTCTTACAATCAACTGCAAGACTGTCACGATTCTTCGATTCAATTTGAGTACTTGATGAGTAACCAGCGAAATACCACAAATGGTGTATTCCATGGACAAGAATCAATAAAACTCATTATCAGACAGATTACGCTAATTATTATTGCCTTATTGCTATTATATATGTATTTAAAGTTACTTCAAAAGCTATTTTTAGCTTAGGTCTATTTGTATTACCTCAAAAAAAAATTTATTGTAATTATCCGATTACTCAAATAATCATCAAAATAATTGACCGATAGCTTGATTACTGAAATAATAATTAGTGACAGCCCTAGCAAGAACAAATTTTTTTTTTGATTTTTTTTTTTTTTTTGATTTTTTGATTCTTTTTTGATTTATTAAATTCAGGCATACGTTGCACAATTAATTTAGATATTATATACACATGTCATTTTAAAAAAAAATTATATTTATCACTGTACTAAATCCAAAATTAGGTGAGTAATGTACTAAAGCTTGAGAATATGGTTTTTCTACCCATTATTAATATAAGCCCTATATTATAAAACTTCAAGAAACATTTTCAGTTCTATTCAATTATTAATTTTTTTTATGTCTTTCACAAAAGTATTTTTATTCAAATCTGGATATTTTATGCTAAATATTGCATTAAACATATTTAAAAAATATCTTAAAATTGATAACATTCACGGCCCTAAAAATACTTTTGCAAAATATTGTCCTATAATTTTTCCTATAACACTCTTTGTACCCCACTTTGAGGTTCCTGGACCTGGGTTTGAAAACTTCCTGGTAAGCGAACTAGGTAAACTTCTCATAATCACTATTCATGAGTAAGAAAACTTCATAATGTATCACTGTGTCCCCTCAGCTTTCAGATTGTTTCTATGCACCTACTTGAAACCAATACGAATCATGAACAATATGACAGTCCTCAATGGGTTTCATTAATAAGCCAAAAACATCTTCGCGTCAAAAGAAAACAAACTCTTTTCCATATCTAAAAACCTGACACACCTTACTTGTCACTTTGCTAACACCACTCCATGCGAACACATTCTGCATGGATGGTTTTCCATTAACACTTAATTCTTTTATCACACTTGAGTGTTCCCTCAAAGCAGCGTTGCCAAACAGGAATGGAAAAAGATGATGGCTGCCTCTCCAAATACACACAAACATATGCACCACTCCTACATCGTTTTTCAGTTTCTGAACAATGCAAAAATGTGACACACCAAAACAGGATAAATGACATGCTAATGGGCTGCTTTTATAAAAATGCGGTTTCCAAGCAACTAACAGGTGAGAGGAGCTGCAGCTCTGTGTGTCCACAATACTGACGAAATGAGAGAAACAAAAAGAGAAAGTGAGCCTGAGAACATGATCACATAAAGATGATGTGCAATCATGAGAACAGATATGATACAAGTAAATGGCATAATTATGTCGACCCTACATCTGTGGTACAGCATAAGCCAATGGCCTTTAAAAAAAAATGTGCAATGCATAATGCAATAAATCTCAATTCAATTTGGGTTAAAATTCAGTATATGCAATCCAGCATTCCGTGAACACACCGTTAACAGTACTGGAAGCTACTGAGAAGGAAAAGCCTAATGACTCAGCTTCTACTGGGTAACATGATGTGACAGGAATATAAGCTGGTGTGTGCATATAATCAATGCAATTCATTTTCATCTGGCCCAGCACATCCAAACTATCTCTGGTGGGATATGTGTGTGTATATGTTTGTGTAATGTTAAAATCAATTTGAGCAAACATTGAGGACACCTCTTCCATCTTCCTACAAAACCGTTAAACATTAAAGGATTAGTTCACTCCTGAATTAAAATTTCCTGACAATTTACACACCCCTTGTCATGTTACAGTCAAAAAGAAATTAAGGTTTCTGAGGAAAACTTTCCAGGATTTTTCTTTTTTCTATATTGTGGGTTGAAGGTCCAAATTAAAGTTTCAGTGCAGCTTTAAAGGGCTCTACACGATACCAGCTGAGGACTAACGGTCCTATCTAGTGAAATTAAATGAGTGGTTATTAAACAAATGGTCCTATAAAATCCATTATATATTATATATATATATATATATATATATATATATATATATATATATATATATATTTTTTTTTTTTTTTTTCCCGTTGCATTTTGCATTCTGGACTCCTTTTTAATGGTGAAATAAAATCGTATTAATAAAAAAAGTCTAATTAATTAAACTGAAACGTATACAATTTAACATTAATTTATTAAAGGTTTAAAAAAAATGGCATGTTTGTATTTTTTTTGTTACCAAATTCAGTTTTTAGCATGTCTAATTATTTGATTGCATAACTTTTATTTATTCTTACAATTGCCTTGTGAATTTTTATTCACTCAGAAATTGTGTGTTGTGTATTTATATTAACAGAAGACATACAAAAATTATTTAATTTATCTTTTATTTATTGAAAATTAAACACATTCTATTTTTATCAAGTAAAGGGGATTTACTATTAAAATTAAAACATGAAAGAAATATTGTGTAATTATTTCTTTAAAAAAAGAAAGTTTTATTAATTTTCCAACAATATTAGTAGTAGTATTACGTACATTCTAAATATTAAAGATATATTTCTGTCATCTTTAAGTTAAACCAGACTTTTACTTTAATGGGTTGCCGATACATCTGTGGCTGGAAGCTAACAAGAAATTTTACTCAAATTCAAATGTGAATCAAGTGACTCTTAGAGGGCCCTATTATTGTCTAAGAAAAATGTAAAATGTATACACTTTTTAACCACAAACCTCATCTTGCACTAGCTGTGCGATGCATGACTTCACATATTACATAATTATGTTGAAAAGGTCACGCGCAGTTAGTTCTTCATCTGTGTATTTTGGTTCAAAAAGGTTAGGTATGGCAAAAAACTCCATCTCATTTTCTCCTTCAACTTCAAAAACGTCCAACATCATTATTTTACCTTTTTTGTAAATTACATTTGACTTTCTTCACATGTTCGCTTTGTAAACACTGGGTCAGTACTTCCGCCTACTTCACGCGTGACCTTTCCAGCGTGACTATTTAATGTGTGAAGTTGAGTATTTGTGCTGAAAAATTTTATAAACTTTTATTTTTTGTAGAAAACGACCAATCGTTTCACTAGATAAGACCCTTATTTCTCTGCTGGGATCATGTGAAGCTACATCAAAACTGTAATTTGGACCTTCAACCCATTGACGACCGTTGAAATCTACTGTATAAAAAAAATGTAATGTTTTCCTCAAAAAACGTAATTTCTTTTCTACTGAAGAAAGAAAGACATGAACATCATAAATGACATAGGAGTGAGTAAATTATCAGGAAATTTTAATTTAAGTCAGTTATCACTGGCATACAGTTAGGATTAAAGATGCATGCAGACTGACCAATAGTTTGTGCTGTTGTCGAAGCAGGTAGAGAGCGGCGGTCTCGGGTGAGAGTTTGTGTTTCCTGTCCTCTAGCAGCCGGTACGCTTCCACATGCTGAGGCGATAAATGCAATGGAAACACTTCATTCCTCAGTTTCTGGAAAACACAGAAACATAACATATAAATACAGGACAGACAGATATATAACAAACAGTAAAATACTTTTAACAAATTAAGTAAAACTTTTATTCAGGAAGAATGCATTAAATTCAACAAAAGTGCCAGTCAAGACATTTATAATGTTACAAAAGATTTCTATTTCAAATAGAATATAATTTTCCATTCATCAAAAAAATAAATAAATAAATAAATAAATAATGTAACATGGTTTCCACAAACATATAGTTCACCCAAAAATGAAAATTCCCCATGATTTACTTACCCTCAAGCCATTCTAGATGTGGATATAGGCGCTTTTTGGAGCTTCAAAATATCAGCCACTATCCACCACCATTATAAAGCTTTTAAGAGCCAGGATAAATTTTAAAACAACTCCGACTGTGTTTGTCTGGAAGGAGAAAGTCCTATACCTAGGATGGCTTGAGGGTAAGTAAATCATGGGGAAACTTTCATTTTTGGGTGAACTAGTCCTTTAAGCAGCACATCTTTTTTTTTTCCACAGAGCCCATGATTTTAAGCAGTTAAAGGATTAGTTCACTCCTGAATTTTAATTTCCTGATAATTTACTCACCCATATGGCATCCAAAATGTTCATGTTTTTTTTTCTTCAGTCAAAAAGAAATTAAGGTTTTTGAGGAAAACACTTCAGGATTTTTCTCCATATAGTGGACTTCAATAGAGGTTAATGGGTTGAAGGTCCAAACTGCAGTTTTGGCCATTTTATTAAAAAAAAATACAAATCGACATACTTTTTAAACCACAAATCCTTGTCTTGCACTAGCTAGACTTACGTAGTTACATTGGAAAGGTCTCGCGTGATGTAGGTGGAAATATCAAACCCAGTGTTTACAAAGAAAACATGTAAAGAAAGACAAACGGCCTTTACAAAAAAAAGGACAATTTTGAAGTTGGAGGAAAATATGAGATGTAGAACCAAAGTACACAAAATGAACTAACCGCTTGTGACCTTTCCAACATGATTACGTAAATCGTAGTCATAGATGTGCATCACAGACCTAGTGCAAAAAAAAAACTAGGTCTGTGATTGCACATCTACGAATATATATATATATATATATATATATATATATATATATACACACACACATATATATATATATATATATATATATATATATATACACATATACATACATATACATACATACAATTTTTTTTTTTTTAGAAGATGACAGATCGTTTCACTAGATAAGACCCTTATTCCTTGGCTGGGATTGTGTAGAGCCATTTGAAGCTGCACTGAAACTGCAATTTGGACGTTCAACCCGTTGATCCCCATTGAAGTCCACTGTATGGACAAAAGTCCTGAAATGTTTTCCCCAAAAACTTTCATTTCTTTTTTTTTTTTTTTTTTGACTGAAGAAATAAAGACATGAAAATCATGGATGACAGGAGGTGAGTATAGTATCAGAAAAAATTAATTCAGAAGTGAACTGATTCTTTAAACAGTTATAGAAATAATAAAAAAAAACGCACATATTGTAACACAAAACGTCATCTGTACTGTAAATATCAGACAAGTGGCATCTGCAAATAATGTTAAAGCTTTTCTCAGAACCAACTTTACTTTTATACGCCATTTCTGCTAGGCCAAGGTTGAACATATAAACTTGAACATGCTTTAATTTTCCTGTCTACAGGAATAAAATATGAATCTTCCAACTAAACAAGCATGTCATCCACCATTAAACAATATAGCTAGCTAGTGTGTCTGTGTTTACACTGTGTGTTCTTTGTTAGCAGAGTGACTCTTTTGTGGTTCTTGTCAACAGTGCTGGTTTCCTGTAAGGCCTGACTTTAGCAGGTGGCCAATGAGTACAAAGCAACATTACACCATCATCATGTTCTTTACACATTACCAGGGGCTATTACTACTCTGGCAAGCAAACAGGAGCTTATCAGTGTGTCTGTTTGTGCATGTGTATGTGTGTCCATAAACTGGTTTGGGTTACATACAAAACATAAACACCTGCTCCATTTGATTGTAGAGAACAAACAGGCATGAAAACAGAATGTGGGTATATTAAAACTGCTTTAAATGAACAACACACACACACACACACACACACACACACACAAAAACACAATGATTTAGCTTGCTGCTGTTAGTCTTGCTAGCAGGAGGTTGAACCAGATGTTTGGCTTCAGCAAAAGCTCTCAGTGCCCGAAAAGCCTACAAATTCAAGTGGCTGTCAGCCTCCTATGATCTGATTGAAATATTATGAGTGAACAAACTGAACATTCAAGAAACTGCCACTTCACTCAGTATGAATCAACGTGACATGCAAAGTCATACTCAAATGTCTAAAAATCTGATACCACACTGAAAAACGAGTTGTTGCTGCTGTTTTTCAATTATACTTCAAATATAGCACTTTAAAAATCATCATATTTTGAACACTTACATGTGACCCTGGACCACAAAACCAGTCATAAATGTAAATTTTTTGAAATTGAGATTTATACATCATCTAAAACTTGAATAAATAAGCTTTCCATTGAGATATGGTCTGTTATGATAGGACAATATTTGGTAGAGATACAACTATTTGAAAACCGGGAATCTGAGGGTGCAAAAAAAGAAAAATACTGAGAATTGAGAATTGCCTTTAAAGTTGTACAAATGAAGTTCTCAGCAATGCATATTACTTATCAAAAATTAAGTTTTGATATATTTATGGTAGGAAATTTACAAAATATCTTAATGGAACATGATCTTTACTTAACATCCTAACGATTTTTGGCATAAAAAAAAAAAAAAAACTACAAATATACCCCAGCGACTTAAGACTGGTTTTGTGGTCCAGGGTCACATATGTTCTTTACCCATAAAACAAAAATAGAAAATAAATAAATAAAAGCATTTTCACTATACATTTCAGACTTTTGGTCCCCACTGTATATAATTTATATTCAAATACAATACGAAATATCCCTGACTAAGTAGGGCTAATTCTGGATTGACAATATCTATGATGCCATTTGAAAACAGTGCAAATTACTTCATTAAATAAACTAATGTACTATAAAAAGCAGCAAAAACAGCCATGTATTGACCCAGCGGGCAGATTACAGTACCTACATATGAGGCATTTGAGATCTCCAGATACTCACACCTGCTTAAGCGTCCGCTCTTAAGATGAGTTAGCCTAACAGTTAGCCTAGCCCTCCAGATCACAGGAAGCAGAAGGAACAAAAAGCATGTTTACTAATTCATGGCGGCAGTCAGGTGTAACGGGGGGCGGCCTTTGTTCTGGAGAAGATTCAGAAACGTTACACTGAGATCCTAAAGCATGGACAATCTACGGGGCTAAAATTAGACTGTTGTGCGAATAGCCGTGAAGGGAAAATGGTTTGATCATTGACAAGTATGTGAAAACAAATAGCCTTGAATAGCCTGGTGACCCCCAGGCATGTTGTGTTATGCTTCCGTGCAACTGTGTCTTTTGGCTGTATGTTGACTGAGCGTTTGTGAGCACGTGTGGACATGGGAGTCAGCGTTTGCGTCACAACTGATCCGACAAGACTGTCTGTCTCCTTGACGTGGCTCATATGACATTTTCCGAAAATAAACATTCAACTAGTCCAAAAAAATGAACAAGCAAATTCAAACTTAATACAGAATGTAGAACTGTGTAAAATACAGTAATGCTTTCCTAATTTATGTTGTGTAAAGCCAAATTATTTGATGCTGGCATTGACTAGAGCCGAGCGATTTTGATTTCGGCTTCCAACGATTATGAGAATGCAATAAACGTGCTAAAACGATTATTGTGCCTCATTCTGTCCCTTTCCAGCAGTGTGGTTTCATTCCTCCATAAAAGCCCAAACTTCACATGCAAATCAGTACAATCTTGCAATGTTACTTTCACAAAATGGGACATGCTTGATTTATTAATGTTTATTATATTTATTTTGTGTTTTTAAAAGCGTGAAAGAGAACTTGTGGGATTTTGTAATAATACATTTACCTCAGAATAACCATTTGTCTATAAGCGTTTATAAGCTCCTCAATCATCTAGAAAAATGGCTATAAAGAGAATTGTTTTGCTATATTTATGTGCTATTGCATATTAATATTTGTATTTAACCTGTTGTCTACATGATAAGAAAGAATGCAAGGAGCTAAAGATAAAAGTATCTCACAGAAGCGAGTACACCCCCCACATTTTTGTAAATATTTTATTATATCTTTTCATGTGACTACACAGAAGAAATGACACTTTGCTACAATGTAAAGTAGTGAGTGTACAGCTTGTGTAACAGTGTAAATTTGCTGTCCCCTCAAAATAACTGAACACACAGCCATTAATGTCTTAACCGCTGGCCACAAAAGTGAGTACACCCCTAAGTGAAAATGTCCAAATTAGGCTCAATTAGCCATTTTCTCTCTCCGGTGTCATGCGACTCGTTAGTGTCTATGCAGTGTTAGAAAGCTCTCTTGGATTACATCCAAAATATCTTAATTAGTGTTCCGAAAATGAACGGGTTTGGAACTATTTATTTTTTTTTTTTAAGTGAAAAAGTTTTTAATGTGCAACTCAATAGACCTACACAGTAAAAATGCCTCTTAAGTTAATAATAAGGTTCTATTAGAATCTAATGTGTTGCAAAGACATACTGAAGAAGTATAATAACGCAATTGTCAGAGATCTGTCATTTGCATGGCTGGCCATTCAATGACCTTTCAGATGCTACGTGCTGAAAGAGTGGCTGTAGATCAGAGAAAGAGCTAGTGCTCTGCACAGCCACTGGCCTCAAGAGAGCGAGCGGCAGGGTATTTATAGCCCTACTCGTCCCCAGCTGCATGGCTCCTACACCCCGCCAACAGGCAATTGGGCAACACAAGCTCACCCCTCCAGCAACCCACCACACTAACGTCCATAACGCAAACAGACATCTGGACATCAGCAGCCCTCAAAAGGGAGAGAAAAATGATCAGGCAGGAAAAAGAGAAAACGGCTGAGAGAGAGCAAGAAAAAGACCTACCAGCACACCATCTATGTGTTCACCTCCGGATTTTATAAACTAGTCCTCGCTAGACAAGTTAAAATCACAGAAAAAAAATACACAACAATGACTCCAAGACTTTTTTATTCTCCATTACCATTTCCTTTTAGTGTTTGAGGTCAACTTTCCACTTTATGATAATAATAATAATATATTTATGGAGAAGTCAATGAGTTATGAGTAAACTGTGTGTGTGTGTGTATATATATATATATATATTATATATATATATATATATATATATATATATATATATATACACACACACACACACAGGTCCTTCTCAAAAAATTAGCATATTGTGATAAAGTTTATTATTTTCTGTAATGTACTGATAAACATTAGACTTTCATATATTTTAGATTCATTACACACAACTCGAAGTAGTTCAAGCCTTTATTGTTTTAATATTGATGATTTTGGCATACAGCTCATGAAAACCCAAAATTCCTATCTCAAAAAATTAGCATATCATGAAAAGGTTCTCTAAACGAGCTATTAACCTAATCATCTGAATCAATTAATTAACTCTAAACACCTGCAAAAGATTCCTGAGGCTTTTAAAAACTCCCAGCCTGGTTCATTACTCAAAACCGCAATCATGGGTAAGACTGCCGACCTGACTGCTGTCCAGAAGGCCATCATTGACACCCTCAAGCAAGAGGTCTGTGGGAAGGAAAAAGTGTGGCAGAAAACGCTGCACAACGAGAAGAGGTGACCGGACCCTGAGGAAGATTGTGGAGAAGGACCGATTCCAGACCTTGGGGGACCTGCGGAAGCAGTGGACTGAGTCTGGAGTAGAAACATCCAGAGCCACCGTGTACAGGCGTGTGCAGGAAATGGGCTACAGGTGCCGCATTCCCCAGGTCAAGCCACTTTTGAACCAGAAACAGCGGCAGAAGCGCCTGACCTGGGCTACAGAGAAGCAGCACTGGACTGTTGCTCAGTGGTCCAAAGTACTTTTTTCGGATGAAAGCAAATTTTGCATGTCATTCGGAAATCAAGGTGCCAGAGTCTGGAGGAAGACTGGGGAGAGGGAAATGTCAAAATGCCTGAAGTCCAGTGTCAAGTACCCACAGTCTGGGGTGCCATGTCAGCTGCTGGTGTTGGTCCACTGTGTTTTATCAAGGGCAGGGTCAATGCAGCTAGCTATCAGGAGATTTTGGAGCACTTCATGCTTCCATCTGCTGAAAAGCTTTATGGAGATGAAGATTTCATTTTTCAGCACGACCTGGCACCTGCTCACAGTGCCAAAACCACTGGTAAATGGTTTACGGACCATGGTATTACTGTGCTCAATTGGCCTGCCAACTCTCCTGACCTGAACCCCATAGAGAATCTGTGGGATATTGTGAAGAGAAAGTTGAGAGACGCAAGACCCAACACTCTGGATGAGCTTAAGGCCGCTATCGAAGCATCCTGGGCCTCCATAACACCTCAGCAGTGCCACAGGCTGATTGCCTCCATGCCACGCCGCATTGAAGCAGTCATTTCTGCAAAAGGATTCCCGACCAAGTATTGAGTGCATAACTGAACATAATTATTTGAAGGTTGACTTTTTTTGTATTAAAAACACTTTTCTTTTATTGGTCGGATGAAATATGCTAATTTTTTGAGATAGGAATTTTGGGTTTTCATGAGCTGTATGCCAAAATCATCAATATTAAAACAATAAAAGGCTTGAACTACTTCGAGTTGTGTGTAATGAATCTAAAATATATGAAAGTCTAATGTTTATCAGTACATTACAGAAAATAATGAACTTTATCACAATATGCTAATTTTTTGAGAAGGACCTGTATATATATAATTTAACAATTGACAGTTTTTTAAATGTACATATAAATGTACATTTCTTTATTTAAAATATCTATATTTTTTATACATTTATATAAATAATTTAATAATAATAATAATAATAATAATAATAATAATAATAATAATAATAATAATAAAATATTTATAGCACAATATTTGGGGAGAACATAATGTGTTATGAGTTAAAAAAAAGAAAGAAAAATATTACTGACCCTAAACTTTGAAATGTAGAGTATATTGTTATAAAATAATTTTATTTGAAATAAATGCTTTTCTTTTTAAAGCTTTTTTTTTTTTTTAATCGAAGAATCCTAAAAAAAAGTATCACAGGTTTCAAAAATATATATATATATATTAAGCAGCACAACTGTTTCCAACATTAATAATAATAAATCAGCATATTAGAATACTGAAGACTGGAGTAATGATACTGAAAATGTAGCTTTGCATCACAGGAATAAATTCTGTTTTTAAGTATAATGAAATTGCAAACCACTATTTTAAATATATATATATATATATATATATATATATATATATATATATATATATATATATATATATATATATATATATATATATCCATGAATTCAGTAATGAATAAATCTAATACTATTCCCATACAATAAAAAACAATTAGGGCATATTGGCAAGCCATCATGACAGTTTAGCACCATACAACTAATCATCCCTTTGGTCCAATGTCCATCTTCAAAACAAAAAAGGGTCTGAAAAGTCCTGCATTGTGTCAGCTTTGCAGAGCTGAGCTTGTCCCTATTATCAATATTAATTAGCGTGTTTTGCTGTCTGTAAATACGGTTAAGCCTTTTTTCCAACAGCCAGGGGGCCAGATTTGTATTGGGGTCAAGTCTGGAATCCGGCCAGCACAGGCAAACATTTGGCAAAAGGCTCGGCTGCATGTCCTATGAAACTCTGCAGCCGGAGAGAGTGTCAGTCTAGAAGGCGGCCACCCCTCCTTACCGTTTTCCTAATTGGTTTTCAGTGAGGGCAAGGCAAATTAAATCTAGCCTATTACAGCTATGCTATTCAATTAGCCTTTGTTACTCCCGTGCTCTAAGAGGCAGAGATAGAGAAGCTGCACTCATCTATTCGGTGCGTGACTCAAATTAACATGGGACCACCAGAAAGAGAGAACAGCACTTGGAGAAAAGGAGAATGACCAATTCTACTTCTAATTTTTTGACATATTTTACAGTAAAACATTTTGTGATGGTTCAAAGTTTGTAGTTGGTAAGACTTTTTAATGTTTTTGAAAAAAGGTCTCTAAAGCAAGCTATATTTTTTAAATCAAAATATAGTAAAACTGTGACTGTAAAATACTGTGAATTATTATTTAAAATAAAATAAGTGTAATTTACTCTTGTGATGGCAAAGCTGAATTTTCAGCATCATTACTCCATTCTTCAGTGCCACATGTTGCTTCAGAAATCATTCTATTGTTTTATAAAATCAGAATTGCGAGATAAACTTGTAATCCTGAGAAAAGTGACAACTGGCAGATACAAAGTCAAAATTCTTAGAAATAAAGTCAAAATTGTGAGTTTATATCTCACAATTCGGAGAAAAAAAAAGTATGAATTGCGAGATACAACTCGCATTTGCGAGTAAAAAGTCAGAATTGCGAACTGACTTTATAACTCACAATTGCGATTTTATAATCACCCACTTCTCAAAATTCTGACTTAATTTCTCAGAATTTATATCTCACAACTACTGAAAATGTCAGAACTGTGAGTTTGTATCATGAAATTCTGAGAAAAAAAAAGGCATAATTGCGAGATACAAGCTCAAATTTGTGAGAAAAAAGTCAGAATAGCGAGGGAAAAAAAAAGTCACATTTATGAGATACAAACTCGCATTTGCGAGAAAAAACGTCAGAACTACAATTCTCACCAACTACAACTCTGACTAAAAATGTCATAATTGTGAGTTTGTATCATGAAATTATAAAAAAGGCATAATTGCAAGATACAAACTCACATTTGCAAGAATAAAAATCTGAATTGTGAGTTTTTATCTCACAATTACGAGTTTATATCACACAATTCTGACTTTATAACTTGCAATTGCGATTTTATATCACACAGTTCTCAAAATTCTGAATTCAACTCTCAGAATTGAGTTTATATCTCACAACTAAAAATGTCAGAATTGTGAGTCTGTATCACAAAATTCTTTGAAAAAATGCAAAATTGCAAGATACAAGCTCGAATTTGTGAGAAAACAGTCAGAATCGCGAGATACAAACTGCATTTGCGAGAAAAAAAAAGTCAGAATTACAATTCTGACTTTATATCACACTATTTTGACGAGAATTTCTCTCACTAACTAGAAAAAAAATGTCAGAATTGTGAGTTTGTATCATGAAACGAAAAAGGCATAATTACAAGATACAAACTTGCATTTGCAAGAAAAAATATTCTGACTTTATGACTTGAAATTGTGATTTTATATCATGCAGTTCTCAAAATTCTGACTTCCTTTCTCAGAATTGAGTCTATATCTCACAACAAATTGTGAGTTTGTATCATGAAATTCTGAGAAAAAAGGCATAATTGCAAGATAAAAACTCCAGAAAGCCAGAATTTGCGAGTTTCTAGTCAGAATTGTAAGGAAAAAAATCTGAATTGCGAGATACAAAACTCGCATTTGCAAGAAAAAGTCAGTTTTTAAATCTCACAATTGCGAGTTTATATCACACAATTCTGACTTTAGAACTCACAATTACGATTTAATTTCACTTCACGCAGAATTTAGAGTTTATATCTCACAACTCATAAAAATGTCAGAATTGTGAGTTTGTATCATGACATATTGAGAATTGCAAGTATAAACAGACTTCCATATAGTGTGCCAGTAAAAAACATTAAAAATGCATTAATTTTAAATCAAAAAATTAATTAATTAAAAAAATACTAAAATCCAATAAAACAAAAGTATTGGAATTATACAAAAACTATATTAAACGTATAAAAGATTTTATATTAGAATTTCTTAAAAATACCCCTTACCTACAATACAGCAAACATTTTGTCAAATTCCTAACTATAAAACTGAAACTATTTTAATCTTGAAATATCTAAGTCAAAATGTTTTTAAGATCATAAATTCTGTCAAGTGTGTTGAACGTTTGACTGGTGTTGGAGTCTAGCCTGTGTCATGCCATGCTCCTGATTTCTCTCTCTCTCTCTCTCTTTCTCTTTCTGCTGTCCTAAAAATAATAAAAAATAAATAAATAAAATACAGTGTGGAGGTGTGAATAAAGACCTGTTCAATAAGTGAGAAATGTTCTCTTTCTCGCAGTGCCTTCTGTCTTGTATCAGAGCACAGTGAGGAAAAAGGAAGGACGAAGATAGCAAAAGAAAAACAAAAACCTTTAGAAAGCTTGTAGGTGACCTTATTCCTTCAGCTGCTTTGTGGCATCACAAGCAGCCTCTTAAAACCTCATAAAATTGCTCAAAGCCATAATGTCCTTTAACACAGGCTATGAAAAAACTGCTTTCACAAATGCTGACATTACTGTAACGCTTGAAGGAATGAACTTCATACGGAAAGAATGTAGGATTATGATTACGACCTCCACTAAATAAAGAGGACAATAACAATAGGTCACATACTTGTTAACACATTAACGCTCTCTGTGGAGCTCCAGCACTGAAGATGAATCGAAAGGTGCAAAGATAACATTCGAAAGGAGACAAAAAAAGAAAAGATGAGCATTTATCTGAGGGCACACTGGGACAATATTTATGCTGACATAATGATGTGTGAAATGAAATTGATCAGAACAGCAGTGAGAATCAATTAGCTCTGCAGAGAAAACAAGGGTCCTTTCAGTCCTTTTCTTCCTATTGATCAGCACTCCAGGAGAAAAACAGACAAACTAAATATTACAGAAAAAGAACAGCTAAACTTTAAAAACCAGATCCCCTCCAAAAAAAAAAAAAGAAAAAAAAAAAAAAAAAAAAATCAGGATTTAACAAAAAAAATAATTACTGAAAATATAATATTTTATGAGTAGGACAATATTTTCATTAAAAAAAACACTTAAATTGCTTTTTTCCTCTCACAAACGTAGTGTTTTGTTCCAAAAACCTTGGAATGCACACTACCTTTTATTATACACTATACATTTATTCAGCAGGTTGCATTAAATTGATCAAAAAAAACATTTATAAATGTCTTACAGACCTCCATCTATTCTCATTATACAAAAAGAGCAGCAAAATATCTCGTTTTGTGTTCTACGAAGAAACAAATACATCTTTAGAACAACATGAGAGGGAATAAATTGCAGAATTTTTCTTTTTGGGGTCAACTATCACTTTAAATGAATGGCCACAATTTAAGGAGACCAGAAATGTAAAATATGAACACTGCAGGCTACACCACACCATAGATCTGCTCAGTAATAAGTTGATTAATTACAACACATAATGAAACAGTTCTAATCTCTCGTTTCTGATCTATTTTTTTAATCACATCGTTTAGACTCAATGCCTCATAATTCCAGTTCCGTTAGCCTCTGAGCAGCTGTTTCCAATCTGTCCCAGATCACTGAAGAAATCCCTGACAACATCACATCTTGAGCCAGTGCCCAGCAAGCTCAGAAAAAAAGCAACGCTACATTTGCCCAGAAAAGGTGGATCCAAACAAGTCTATAACAGCATATGGCATGTCTAAAAAAACAAGTCATCAGCTAGTCAGCTAAACAAACAAACAAAAAAGTATTATCAGCTGTTTGAGAGAATTTAGCCTAAAGAAACCCTATGAGAGTATATATCAGTAAGCATGAATTATACCTTAAATGTAGTGTTAACTGTTGAGAACTACCTGATCTCATGACAAAAACATACCTGTAGGAACTTTTTTGCAAGACACGAAATATGTACCAATAGAACAGTTCAGATGCAAAACCCCCTAAAAGCCATGTTGGTCAAAAATTTGATAATGATACTGAGTGAATGGTCTCAACACATATTATATGTCCATCAAATACTTTTATTTCAAACTCGCTAAAATCCCAGCCTCAGCCCAATCAGAAGTACCAGTACTTAGGTAGAAACCAATACATCGGAGCCTTAAAAAAAAATGCATTTCTGTCATAACAACTCTCTGAAAGGTTTAGCATGGTAATGGTTATGACAATGTTAATGTATTTGGTCTTGGCGGAATAGATCTGCTACACTGCTGCTGAATTGCTGCTGCTGTTGGTTATTGCTGTAGTTGTAGATTATTGCTGCTGCTGTTGCAAGCAAGTACAGGAACTTGCTACTGCCAAAGCATATGGCGATACGGTACTGTGAATATTTAAGACACACTGCTGCTGCACAAATAGCATATAAAATAACCCGTAGCAGATCTATACAGGTGGAGCTGAGGAAGGAGGAGGGTTTCAGAGGAACTCTGAAAGCGCGCTACCAAATGCCCAAGTGAATTCTACCAGCCATTTAAATGTTAAGTTGCAAGCTCATTGGTTGCTTACGCAACATGAACCAATCAGCTTGTGCCAAGTTGTATACTCTGTGGATATCATTAGTACGTTAACAACCCATCAGTCTGCATCATCTAGAGTTTCATAGCAGAACTAGGTATTTTTAAAGAAAGATGTCAGATGGCTTTTGCATCTGAACTCTTCAATAAGTACATATCATTGCAGCTTCCAACAGAAATGAACACTAGAGGCAGCAAAACAGTCAGTACTTGTAATCATTTTCATACACAGTTAAGAACAGTTATGAACAGCTCTATATGTTTTGATAACTCCTCTGTGTGTCATTAAAGTGCTCATTAACCCTCTGGGGTCTGAGGGTGTTTTTGGGCCCTGAAGAAGTTTTGACATGCCCTGACATTTGTGCATTTTTCAAAACATATTCATGGCTAAAGTCAGATTACATTGTAATCAGCACAAACTGGGCTATAATAATATGCAAGCAACAAGAATGTACATGTTTGTGTTTTTAAGAAAACAACGTTTATGCGTGGTTTGTGAAAAACTAAAAAAATCAAAGTCACTTAAAAACAGCAATGAAACACGAACAGAATATTTGTTCACAAGGCTTTTGAGATCTGGATGTGGTAGGCTAGAGTTTTTTCTACACAATGATGTGAAAATCATCTCATTCTCTAATTAAAAGAAAACAATATATTGATGTAAATTTACCAAAACATGTTTTGTGATGGAAAGACAATATGCAAGAGATTGACAATGGTCATGAATATTTAGTGATTCACACCTGAGACACACACAAAGCCCACCCTAATGGCCCATCAACTACACTGAGACTGTCAGGTAAGAAACAATGTGAGAAGATTCAGAGAATGGAGTTTTAGATTAGTTGTATTTTATTTAAAAAAAAGATGGTACAAGAACTGCCATGTATGTACAAGTATACATACAGTACAGTAGTAAGTGAGTGTTAATTTAGAATAAAAAAAGAATCAAAGCTTCATTTGTCATAGGGTTGGGTACCGAAACCCCATATGACTGGTATGTACCGGACCAAATCCGAATGCGAATTTCGGTGCCTCATTTCGGTGCCACTTAAATGCCTGAATTGTCGAATTAAATATTTGTCTTCTGTTGTTATGACACTGATGTAAGAAGCATTAATTCATCAACATGCATGATCGCTAATTAAATTTAAATACTGCATTCATGGGGTGTCAGAATTACTGGAAAATGTATTTCCTGAATGAGAAAACTCACGTGAATGTCGGAAAGCTTCGATGATACACACCCAAGACATCTTTGTAGTTACTTTCCATTTTCACTTTTCGAATTAAAAGCACAAATCATTGGGAAATGAGACCATCCGAGAAGCGCATGAATGCAGCAACTATAGTTACACTTGCTCTGACTGCAGCAGGTGGTCTGCCGTTAGCTTTGCTAACTTAGCTACATTCAATAAATAAATTACTACTAGAGCACAAAATTATTTACAAGAGCAAATAATTCTTCATTTGATATAGTCACTTGATTCTGCTCTCAAAATGCACCGTATTTTGCATTTAAATGTGAAATATAGGGCATACCCCTGAACCCAAAGTGCACCCACTACATTCTCAGAAGATCCTGTGATATTCAAGATATTCTTGTGTCATCAACAATTTTGTGGCTTTTTTTAAAGTACCAGTTCAGGCACCGTTTTAGCTCCGGCATCAAAAAAAAACCAAACGATACCCAACCCTAGTCAAAAACATATTATGTGACCCCTCACTTAATGTGGAAAACTTGAGGCTCCCAAGTCAAAAAGTTTGCCCACCCCTGGTCTATCGGTATAACCCTAACGCACACAAATGCTACGTTTTTGTGACCACAAAGCACAGCAATGTCATGTGAGCGTGTAAACATGACAGAAATTATAGTCCAAAATCCCTACCATTAGTCATGTTTACCAGTGTATTAGCCACCCCAGGTTGTGCTAACTGTATATTATAAGATTTATAAAACAAAATAGGTTATAAAAAAAATTCTCATTACAACACACTAAGAGCAGAACTATAACCGCACTGGACTAGAGTGGACTACATGTATACACAATAGTTACGAATCCTCTAGTTACTAACACAAAAAACTTCACAAGTGAAGTCACATACTGGCAGCCACCATCTCACAGTAAACTGTCTCTTTATAAACAAACCTCTCAGAAAATCTCCAATACACCTCAGATTTGATTCCAGCTCAGTTTCTGATAAGGCTGTAGTGATGTGCTGTTCTTTTTTCCTTCTCTAATGATGGCTAAAGGCTAGCATGTATATGTTCAGACTGTCAGGATGACTTCAGCGAGCAGCAATAGAAAGGAACTTTTCCACTAATCCACTCACATCACTGTCAATCCAGACTTATCACATCCACAGCAGGCCAGCCACCACAGATCAATTTTACCCTCTCTTAAAGAAAACAAATCATCAGAAACCAAACTTTCATTGATCTTTTGAAATTAAAAAGTCAATGTATTACAACACACAGTCACATTTAGAACTCAAAACTCCATTTCAAATATAATGCAGTAAATGCTGCTGCTCATTTCATACGCAAAAGAAATGAATACTTTTATTCATCATGGGTGCATTGGCTTGATCAAAAGATATTCGTTACAAAAAATTATATTTTTCAAATGCTGCTCTTTTAAACTTTCTATTCATCAAAGAATCATGAAAACAATAGCACCACCATTTTCAAAATTGATAAGACATTTTTCTTGAGTAGAAAATCAGCATTTTAGAATGATTTCTGATCATGTGACACTGAAAACTATAGTAATGATTGCTAATAAATTCAGCTTTAATCACAGGCATAAATTACATTTTAAAATATATTCCAATAGAAAACAGTTATTTTACATTGTATTAATATTTTACAATATTAGTGATTTTACAGTATTTTTATCAAATAAATGCAGCCTTGCTGAGCAAAAAAAAAATAAATTGTGCACAAAAAAATAAAATGATTAAAAAAATTAAATAAAATAAAAAATAGTACTGAAAAACTAAAATGTTATACTTAACTCTCATTACAAATGTCCCTTTCTCTTTGCATGTGTAATTCCATTTCATTCTAGTTCAAAATGCTTAATAATGTCTAATGCCATTTTCATTTTCCCTTGTGGGTGTTCTGTATTCAATTACAGAGGTCTAATAAATAGAAATTAGCTACATGCTTTGAAGCAGCAATTACTTTTAATGAACCATTTACTTAAGCATAAAATCACACGAATATGACAATAAACAAATAAATGTTCTGGCTTACAAAGAATATGAACACAAACAAGCCGTCTGTGTCTAAAAAGTTGCCGGATGTGACACCAGATGTCCCGCCGCTATCGCATGGGGTGGGTGTTTTTGGATGATTACAGGGCGAGCTTTGAAGCTTTGGCTGTCACTGAGAACATCACTGTATAACAGAGATGGCTCTACTGAAAGGTGTTACTTCATATGAGTGTGAATCCCCACATGATTGGATCAACAGGTCCTCTGCTCTCATATGCTCAGGTCATCATAAGCAATCACACAGAGAGCTAAATCCTGTCTCGCATGCAGCCTTAAAACTAGCTGGTGTTCGTCTAATCACAAGCAAAAAGTGATTGTAGTTGGCACTGATTCTGAGGTCTCAGTGTTAAATGAGGACCTGTCCCAATTCAAGTTTTGCAGTTCTAGTTCACACAAACACGGTAAGTGAACATCTTAAAAGGGTCATATAATGAAAAAATGTCCTAAACTCAAAAACTAAAACCAAGCTGCAGAAATGGCCCATATTTACATATCAACAAAACCTAAACCAATGCCTGAAGGAAGGTATTAAAAAAGTATTAAAAAGCTATTAGAGACGCATTTACAATATACTGGGTTGATAAAGAGCTATTTGTTTGCGAGGTTATCTCCATTATAAAGTTCATTAGATCGATGTGAACTACTATATATTTTCCAGGGTTTTGAGTTTCACCAGCAGTCTATTTTTGTGTTTCAGAATACCCAGCAGTAAATGTCAACTAAAAAAACAACACAAACTGTGGTTGGACGCTTTACAGGGTGGTCAGATGGCCTCGTCCTGTCTAAGTGGGTGGTTCTTGGCCAGAATAAGTAGTTGTCCACTGTGAAGTCCTTCAGAAACAGAAAATGGCAAACGGGACAGCTTAATAACTACAACAAGTGTACCACAACAGATCTGAAGACCTGGGACAAATATCACAGCACAGTTTAATATAAAGTATTTGTAGTTATTCGACTGTATTTAAATAACCCTATTTTCAAACATAAATCTGTTAATTGTGAAAAATAATTAAATTATTTTTAAACACTTCAAACACAGGACCTTGTTCAAACATATGGAACATATTCAAATATGAACAGCTGTGGAACAAGCAAGACTGATTTAATTAAAAGGCTTACATATAATATACTGCATTAAAATACAATCTATTTATTACTGCTGTTACATTTAATTTATCTTTCATTAGTTTAATGAATTAATTTTTATTTGTTTATATTACAACTTTTTAAACCAAATGGATAGAAAATATAGGCTTAAAATTTTAGGATTGTATATAGGAGTATACGATAATGAAAAAATTATATTGATATTTTGTGGAATTTTGTTGCTGAGCATGTTATTGTACTGGTACTTTGACAGGTTTAGGACAGTTGGTGCGGTGGTTAGTTTGCAGAGTAACAGAAATGAACTTTTCCAATAAGATGAAATAGATTTTTATTTTTTATGAGCATTTTATACAGCCAATTTTTTTCTACCATAATGAAATGTATGCATGTCTTGCATGTCCAAATGCAAGATTCCAAAAATGCAATTCCAAAATGTTTTCAATAAAATCAAATAGTAAGACACTATAGGGCTGTTACCAATCAAATTAAATCAGTAACACAATTTTGTGTAAGCAATGCAGAGGAGGCACAGAATTAGGGCTGCCCTCGACTAAAGATTTTTTTCTGGTCGACTAGTAGTCATTCATTTTAAGCATTAGTCGACTAATCGCATTATTAATAAACTGTTTAAATCATAATAATGAGCCTTAAGAAGAGCCTTAAGAAGTAATGATTATGAATATGTCAGGGAAAAACTGTAAAATGGCTGCATTAACTAATTAAATTATAATAATTTATTGATAAACTAGTGCTTCTTTGTTGTCGGGTCAAGAGATGACTCATCGTCTCCACAGTAGTGAATGCGTCTACATGCATGTTTCATACGGATTACACAATCTGAGAAAATTTGTTTTCCTTTTTTTTTTTTTTGCGAAAGTAGACATTTTGCTCTCTATAGATATATTTTCCATGTCTTTAAGGCACATATACACAGACTTTCGGTTAATTTCTTTTTTCCTGATGTGCTCAAGTTCACAGAGACCGGGACGGCAGAAAGCGCAACCTGCTTGCTGTCTTTGTTTTACAAAAGCACAATGTTTTGTTGTTGTTGTGAGCACACATAAATAAACGTAGTCACTACATAAGTGAGTCATTCACTCAACTGATTCGTTCAAACCTGCTGATTGATTCATTAACGAAAAACGCCATATTTTTGCATCATGTATTGCTCAGAGATGCAAAACAATTCTGCTGTGCCTTTGTTAGAAACTATTTTCGTTGTCGAAATACAGCAGTTCTTGTTTTTGCTGTATCTAAAATGTAAGTCATTTATTATTAACTTCTTGTTTATTGGACTGTTTTATAAAATCAATGTCACATTTGCAATTGTGCTGATATTTGGAGTAAAACGTCACCTCATGTGATATCAACATGATACAAATATAAAGGACGTATAAAAAGGACATATAAAAAGCCTGTATCTTGAGTTTTGGGGAATTATAAATGTATTTTAATAGACTACATCCCCCAGTGAAAACTATAAATGCGCATCAGTAAGCATGCCCAGCAGCGTTGCCAAGTCTGCGGTTTGACACTGTTGATGCGGGTTATTTTATTATGTCTGCAGGTTAAAGCAACCCCAATAACGTTATATTTAGCCCCTGGAATGTGAATTTTACCAGGGGACCCTGCAAAAAACTTGTAGTTTACGTGTATACCATAGTAGTAGAGTTTGATAGTGAAAACCTGGCAACCCTGATGCCCAGTAGCTGCAGTTGTATCACATGTAGCCCTAAATATAGTGTACGCGTGCACTCTCTGGGTGTGTTTTTGTTTGGTTTTTGTGATATGCTCAATAATGTCAAATCACATATCATTTAAAGATTAATTATATTATCTTAGACTATATATATTTTATAACCCAATTGTATAGTCTTGCATTTAAGCCTGTTGGTCTTTAACAACACCCATACTGTAGTTTTACTACTTTTATTCATAAACAGCCACCTTATGTAGTATTTACATTCTTGGATGCTCACATCTTACATTTTACATCTGAACTTTAGCCTTGGATTTCATTTTGTCCCAAAAATGAATAATAATACCCAATTAATAATTGAAAGGTGGTGCAGACTCTCTGTTGTAGACCCCTGTAGAACATTACTGCCTCTGCGCTGTGTTTGTATAATTAAAAATCTGAAGCGAGTGGTGGCTCTCAGAGGAGAACCTGGATATAATTTGTCTTTTCTTTTTTTTTTTTATCTATCTGCTTGGATTGATGACAGTCCAGATCAGTGACGCTGCGAAGAGCGGCTATTCCACTGGCAGATCTGAAGCAAGCTGACTAGCTGGGCTGAATTCCCAGTACTGTGAGACAGCAGGGCTAAATAGAATGTCAAGGTTATCTCTTAGTAACGCTGGTCTGAGCTGTGTTTTATTTGTCCCAATTAAAGCCAATTAAACAGCTGGAAATTAAAGCAAGATCTGTCTCCTCTATGGGAATACTGGGTCAGTGTTCGATTTATTACACTATCATGAACATCAGGTTTCACTGCGGAGTGTTACGTGATATAGGAGTTCCTTGGACACTCTGGCTCAGGGTGTTCCCACATGTATGCAAGACGAATATGGCGCATAAACTAATTATGAAAGCCCTTGGGAAAGCAGAGCTAAATGACAGGGTTTAAAGGAAATACATCTGGGAGAAAGCAGTGTAGAGTATGTCACAATACTGAAAAAAAGATATGATGCTACTGTCAATTTATTGCGACTTTATTGTAACTGCAAGAGCAATCAACAAATTATTTATAATACCTCTTTTGTGTTCTATGAGAAATTAAGACAGAGGTTTGGAATAACATTAAGTTTCTGGGTAAACTTATTTTAAAGCAATAGCTCATCCAAAAAAAATAAATTAGCTGAAAATGTACCCTCAGGCCATTCCAGATGTAAATGAGTTTGTTTCTTCATTGAAACTAATTTGGAGAAATTTAGAATTACATCACTTGCTCATTAACGGATACTTTGTAGTGAATGGGTGCCGTCAGAATGAGAGTTCAAACTGTTGATCATCATAATAATCCACACATAATCCACACAACTCCAGTCCATCAATTAATGTCTTGAGAAATGAAAAGCTAAATAAACATTTTAAACCATTGTTTCTGCAAGAAAATACAAGAAACTACAAGTCCTCTATCCTTAATATTGCTTTCTCCAGTGAAAGTCTTCTCATCTGAATCAGAAGAGACATATGCACAGATCAAGTACCGTTTACAAAGCAAAAACAGTCCAAAACAGTGAAAAAAAATATATGTCAGTGGATTTCGATATAAGAGAACAGGGGATGGACTTTTACACTGGAGGAAGCGTTATTATGGACTGTGACCAGAAGCGATGGTTTAAAGTTAAAATGTGACCCTGGACCACAAAACCTGTCATAAAGGTAACTTTTTTTTAATTATTATTGAGATTTATACATACTAAATAAATAAGTTTTCCATTAATGTATGGTTTGTTAGGATAAGAAAATATTTGGCTGAGATGCAACGGTTTGAAAATATTGAATTTGAGGGTGCAAAAAAATCTAATTATTAAGAAAATTGCCTTTAAAGTTGTCCAAATTAAGTTTTAATATATTTACGGTAGGAAATGTAGAAAATATCTTCAGAAAAAGAAAAATCGATAATTTTGACCCATACTATATATAGGCCACGTACACACTGCAAATTTCAGGAGTGACAACCGCATTTAAATGCAGGAGTGAGTCCTGTAAATTATCGTTCCATGTGTGTACAGAACAGCCACTCCCGCATTTGTAGCCATAGCAACATTTTGCCATCTTGCAGGAGTGAATAAGAGTTTAGCCGTTTATTATCAGCCATTTTTTTGGCTAAAGACTCTTTTTATCCTGTGATTTTAACTAAACTACCACTGCTAAATGTACTGTCTTTTCTTTATGCTCAGGAGGCTGCTTTAGAGAGTGCTTGCAGTGTTGCCATGTCCTCGTATTTACAAGCGCTTTTAGGCATGTTATTTGGTCTTAGCTAATAAAGTTAGGCACTTTATGGAGCTGATAAAGTTGTCTGTGGCGGATATGAGATATCTGATTTTTTTGGTGTTATAAAACAAAGCATTTGAGTGTTTTACTGTGGTTTTTTTGCGCTTGTTCTTGTTTGTTGTTTTTTTTCTATGAAGATCTGGCAACACTGACACTTCACTGCAGGGCTCATGAACGCAACTAGCCTAGCACCGTGTCCAAATCAGCTAAGGATACAACTTCTTTCACCGTTATTTTCTTGCATCTCACGTACAGACATACATTAACAACTAGTTGTTCAGTTCAGTTCCATACACACTGCATAGAATTTCTGTAAACGCGGTTGTCACTACCTGTATTTTCCGGGAGTTAATGCGGTTGTTGAATGCGGTTGTCACTCCTGTATTTTAGTGAATTATGTGTGTACAGAATGCGATTAAGGAGTAAAAGGTGAACTGACAACCGAATTTAGCTGCAGTGTGGCCATAGTTTGCTATTGCTACAAATATACCTGTGCTACATACAACTGGTTTTGTAGTCCAGGGTCACAAATGTCTTAATGATGGATTTGTTTTTTTACAAACATGCAGCTTTTTACTTCACAAATCATTGATTAATAAACTGAAGTTGTGTGGATTACTGTGATGCTTTTATCAGCCGTTTGGACTCTTATTCTGACGGCACCTATTCACTGCAGAGGATCCATTAATGAGCAACTGTTTTGATGAAGAAACAAACTCATCTACATCTTAGCCTGACAGTAAGTGAATTTCTAGCAAATTTTCATTTTTGGATGAACTGTTCCTTTAAGTGTGAACGCACAAACACTCCTACACAGTAAAACATCTGTCTGCATACATAAATATAGCCTCCTCTATTATCTTCTAAATTCATTTGTATGCAAACACCAGCCACTGACTGGCATCTGTCTTCTCTAGCTGTTAACACACTCTCTCTCTCCTTCGCTCCACCTTCTTTCTCTTCCTCTCTTGCTCTCCATCTTTCTTTCCCTCTATGCTTTCTTCCTTATCCCAGTCCTTCTCTCACATGCACATACATACTTCATAATTCACAAGCATGTCCATTTCCTCAGCAGCTGCATGCTTCTCCGGACAGACGGGCTTATGCTGGTGACTGCTGTCCGTCAAAAAAAAAAAAAAAATCAAAGCTGAGCACACATACAGACTGGACACTAGTAAATCTAAATCTAACACTAAATCCTCTTCCTCCTAATATAATCTCAAAAACACAGCAGAATGAAAGAACGACAGATTCGTAGTAACAAGCACCTGCCTGATGAGACTCATATAATGGGCGCACAGCCACAGAAAGGACATGTATGATCACAGTGCACTTTAACCCCTGTTGAACAACACTATAATGAGATCCCAGTTGAGCATTTCCCTCTACTGGACTGCACGAATGAGGGAGGGGGTGCTAGTTATGTAATCTGGACATGACTGCCGCTGTTCATATAAGGAAGGCAGGGATGGAGGGAATGAGGCAGAGAGAGAGAGAGAGAGAGAGAGAAAGACACGTGCCTTGTACTGCCAGCAGAGCATTAAGCATCACCAGAATTCAGATATTGCAGCTCACTTTAAAAATGAGGGTTGTTTAAAGATATTATTAGTATAATTTGAAGTCATATCTACCTAATGAAGCCTTTTATGCTCAAGTGGTTCTTTGTGTTGAGGTACAAAGATTTTGTTCTGCTATTCCTGCAATTAATCTGATGGTATTTAGAACTATTTTTCACACACTCCACCTGCTTCATGTAACCTGAACAAGGTGTGATGGATTCAGAATATATTAACTGTACAAAAAACATCTGAAGCATCAGAGTGACCTATATTTAAACCAGTCACCCTACCTTGTTCATTCACTAATTACTAGTAAAATTAACAAGGAGGTATATAATAGAGTTCAACAGTGCCAGCCCACATTTTCAGTAGTTGTGGAAATACTTTTTTTTAGGGATTTTAAAAATGTCTTTGTTATAGGCAAGCATGATATGCTTCGTGGCTATGGTTTAACTAAATTAAAAAGAGGGAATGTGGCATTATTTACATAAAATGTATGAACAAATCACAAAACGTGGGAACAAATTATTAGTTTGTGGTTTCAATATTTGTTTGTTTCTCCTTATGTCATGTGTGGGGCTCTGAACCAAATCAACCAGCTGCAAGGTGAACCACAACATTACAAATAGTGATGTCAAGCGATTAATCGTGAATATTTTTTTGTTTACGTAATATATGTGTGAGGTCTGTGTATATTTATTATGTACTATATACATGTATATTTATTGTTTATATCTTAACAATATTTAAATATAATATCAATTATATTCATGTACATGTAAATATTTTCAAAACTGCATGTGTGTGTATTATGCATTTCATATAAACAAAAACTTTTATTCTGAATGCGATTAATCGTGATTAATCGTTTGACAGCACTAACACTATTTTAACCAGGTATTCTGCTATTAAACAATTATTTATGGGAGGTAATGACTTCAACAAAACGCTACACCAATGATAACAACCTTGTAGCTAGAGCTGTAAAAATCGATTAATGACGATTTAATCGCTTCCAAAATAAAAGTTTGTGTTTACATAATATATGTGTGAGTACTTGTATATTTTTTGTATATAAATACTAGTATTGTCAAACGATTAATCGCATCCTAAATAAATGTTTTTGTTCACATAATATATATATGTACTGTGTATATTTATTATGTAAATACTAATATGCACACATACAGTATATGTTTTGAAAATATTTACATGCATTTACATGCATATATTTATATTGAATAATTTTATATTATATGTAAATATACTTAATATATAAACAAGATTTTACTTAAATATATACATGCATGTGTGTTTATTTATACATGCATAATAAATATACACCGTACACAAATATATTACATAAACAAAAACTTTTATTTTGAATGTGATTAATAGCAAATATTTGCTTGACAGCACTAATAAATACATACAAACATATTGTATATTTAAGAAATATATGTAATATATGTATATACATTTATAATATATAATATATAAATATTTTATCCACACACACATTTTGTAAATATAAACTTTTATTTTGGATGTAAATAATCGCAAATAATTGTTTGACAGCACTAATAAAAACACACACACACACACACACACACACACACACACACACACACACACACACACACGTATATATTTAAGAAATATATGTAACATATTTATTTATATACATTTATGACATATAATATATTAAACATATATTTTTATCCATACATACATTATGTAAACATAAACTTTTATTATGGAAGTGATTGATCGCAATTAATCGATTTTACAGCCCTACTCGTAGCTCACTGTAAGTCTGTCTTAAATGGTTTATAAATTATCATTAAAAATCTATTTTCCTATAGAGAAAATAAATGGGATTTTTACTTTTGGAACACAAATGCTGCACTCTACAATGCCTGGAAGATATATCTGTGTGCTTGCTGATTTACCAATGAGAACGTGCACAGTGGCATAAAAGGCAGCAGACAAAGAAAAATATCATGCCATTTCATGCTTTTAAGGGCCCTCCAAAATTAGCCATTAACAAAACATCTGCTGTAATATAATGTAATATTTGTGACACATAATGTTGCTTGAAAACACTTGTGAAAAAGTATCTTCCACTAGGGATTAAAGAGTCCATGCTAACCAGCAAAACCTTGACCTCTTCAAAGGACAGACTCAAACTGCTATTTAAAATATGCATCATTAGTGGCACAAAAATGACATATTTCGCTTTCAAATATGGCAATACCATAGCCTGTATCTGCAACGCTCATCATATGCACTGAACTCATTTTCACAGATGACATGACACAAACAAAAAATGTGGGGGTTTGAAGAAACCTAGAGAACGCTGGGAGAGTTGAGACTAAGGCTGTGTGTAAAGGGTGTTACATTCTTCTTAATATTCTATGAGCTCTGAGAGAACACGTTTCACGTAATTGAGACTGTTTATACAGCGTAAAGCGCTTTACCACAGAACAGCAGTACAATATCATACCATAATCATTCTAATACAAACTAAATCATAACACAACAGTAGAAGTTCAACAGCATCATGATTAGCATAGTATGTGTTGTATGATAATACTACAAAAACTACAAATGCTCAAAAGTTTGCATGAAGGTTACAGACCCATTTCCACACAGACAAGCTCCAAGAAGCAAAAACTTCTGAGAATGCAATGCTATATCATCATTGCATCCCTGAGTGAGACATCTAATACCATATTGCATCATTGTTCTTGGAATGAATGCACTTTATGTCAATTTGTACAGGACAAAACACTTAATTAAAATACAGTTAAAGACCTCTACAAAACAATACCATCTGTACCTTTTTTTTTTTTTTTTTATTAAATCATGTGCTTATTTGAATCTATATCTTCCACTATGATGTAATAGATGAGGTCTTGTCACATCACGCTACAGGGAGATATATTACACCAGAGTTACGCCATGTCATTATAGAATGTATTAATAATTAAAAAGCACAGTGTGTTTGTATGTGTTGGAAATGGCCTTGTTTTGGTGACTAGACCAAATAAAGCAACTGGTAAAGCAACTAGAAGTCATGGAAAAATAACTATTATGCTTGAATTAATTCAGGTTAACAGCTGAATTGTGCAAAAAATGTGCTGTGCTCTTATCACATAGACAGATACTCACTGTCAAAACAGATTGAACTGATATGAATATAATATTATGCTATCAAAGAAATCCCTTTACAAAAGGGATGATGCTTTCACAATTACTGAACTACTTTTTTTGTGAATTACTTACTGTAGACTCAATCCAAAAATTATTCAGACAGCAGATATAATTTTTATATTTTTTTACTAGTGGGTGCAGGACACTATAGTTCACTTATGTAAGTGAGGATAGCGAAATAAAGTAGACTGTGTCATATTATACTCAACAATTCTTCATACAGTGGACTACTAATAAAACTGATACAAATTTGGGACCAAAAATGATTCAGACACTTTGACCTGACCATGTTTTGCTTTAGCGCTCTTTCTTTAACTGCTAATGTGACCTTTTTATACCACAGACTAACAAAATTAAGCATTGATTGGTAATTGGTCAACAAAGTATTGATAGTTGTGTAAATACTGTCATACTAACAGTTGTCTGAATTTTTGGTTGATTGTAATCCATTACAAACATTTTTATCAAAGTTATCTGAGATCTTGTCATGTTTTATTACCATTTTCTAAATTATAGCAAATAAACTGTGATAATGTGAGAAATGTTGAAGGTGTCTAAATAAATTTTGGTTTAACTATATGTACTTTTTTGATATGGTCTGTATAACAATTCTAATTAATAAATTGTATACATTTTATAAACTATATAAAATACAACCTGACATTTATAGGTAAAATACCCTTTTCAAAGTTCAACTGATCAGTCAAAACTTAAATTGAATTTAATTGATGGCTCTTGTCTGAATGTGGTTTTATTGCGTTCAACTGTTTGCACAACAGCTATAAAATATTGTGATACTGAATTTTAATTAAGAAGCAGAATTACAAAAAAAAAAAAAAAAAAAATCAAATTTAAGGGTTTGAATTAGAATTCAGCATTCAAAGGGAAAAATGGACTAAAAAATTCATAGCTACTGAGATACAACCCTTGTGACAACTAGCTCTGGCCTCACCAATCGCTTTCAGCTTGTTAAAAAATTAAGAATATCTTAAAATGCTACCAAAACAAAGAATCATAACTGATTATGACAGAGATATCTATAAGGAGTCTGAAGAGCTCACAAGTGATGAGAAAACGAGGACTATCTCTTTAATAGTACAAGCTACTGTGAGAAACATTCAGCAGTGCTGCAATCTAAAATGGCTATGGACAAAACTACCCCACACAGCCATGTGTTTCCCTGGCAGAAAGACAGTGCATAATGTTTTCAGCACATTAAATACGGCATACCGGACTACTATATGTATTTCTAAGGTTATAGTGGCAACGACCGCACTAGCCATAATGACATTTACAGCCAAAGCAGTAACATAAACATCTAACCGACTAAACAACCGTATTGTAAGGCATTCAAAAGACATTTCTGACCAAAACATCCTACACCTTCCTTATCAACACAACATGCTCTCAGATCAGCTGAGCGCGTGCACGAAATCAAGCGATGGACAGCGACTCTACCTCTTCCGCCGCTCTTCCGTTAAAAGATGATTCCCGTAAAGACAGCCGCGTCCAACTGTGTCATATTAAGGGGCGGCTGACGGCTCCGGTCCGCTGTCCGTGCTATCCGGGCTTAAAACGGTTCATTAGCGACCGTCGGGAAGAGAAAAGCGCTTGAGCGGGCGGTACTGAGGAGACCGCACGGGCGCGCACTCACTCACTCACTCACTCACTCAAACACACACACTGCTGGAAGAGCGCAGCACACGAACACACTGCCTTTAGCGCTCGCTTTAAGCGCTCTTCAGCTGTATCTGTGTGCTGGATCAACGCAGAAGATATGTGAACACAACTGGCCTATTCTCGCTCTCTCTCTTTCCCACACACACTCACAGAAGAGAAGCACGCACAAGTGCAGAGCCAGTGCAGCTTTCAGCAGGACAGCCATGCGTTGGTTCACTTTGACATCTCATGTAAATACACGTTTGTCATCACCAGTGCTGTGCATCTGCATTTTCAGCATCATCTTCCAGGTGAGCATCACCCATCTGCCCTGGAGGGCCATGACTGGAGCTGACAAGGTCAAATAAGGTGTTTTTGAATTCGCTCTCTCCCTCTCCCTCTCTCTCTCATTCCCTCCCCCATCACTGGTCACATTTACATGAACATCATTTTCTGATTAAGGTCCATATTGTGGTTAAACCTTAAGCCAAAAGGATGTTTACAAGCTGCACAGCTATCAGCTTAAAGCTGACATGCAATGAAAATCACACCCTATTTTCTAAATGCTTATTTATTGATCTTATTACGAACAATTCATCCACGTATATTCATTCATTTACTGATGAAAATGCCAGACCTCTCCCAGGTGACGTTTGCTGGGTTTGTCCTATCATTTAGTCTGCTTAAATCCTACTCCTTTCTTACAATCAACCACACATTCAGATCTTCCTGCAACCAATCAACAACTACATTTAGCTAAGTTTTTCCAATAATCCTTTTCACTCAGATGTACATCACAATACAGACGGTCTATTGCTACAATCTGTTTTACCGCGATTTACAAAAACAACATACTTGACAACATACTCAAAATGTAGGCCATGATGTTTTTTCTAATGTTCATAAAAGTTAAAGGAATAGTTCACCCAAAAATGACAATTCTGTTATTAATTACTCACCCTCATGTCGTTTTAAAACCGTAAGAACTTCGTTCATCTTCAGAACACAAATTATGATATTTTTGATGAAATCTGAGAGTTTTCTGACTTTTTCTGCATAGACTGCAATGCAACTGACACATTTAAGGCCCAAAAAGTTAGCAAGGACATCATTAAAATAGTCCATGAGACATCAGTGGTTCAGCCATCATTTTTGAAGCTACGAGAACAGTTTTTCTGCGCAAAGAAAACAAAAATAATGACTTTATTCCACAACTTTTCTCTTCCGTGGTCAGTCTTTGACATGCGTTCACAAGAGTACCACAATGTTTTCTTTGCGCACAAAAAGTATTTTCATAGCTTCATAAAATTAAGGCTGAACCACTGATGTAATGTCTATTTTTTATGATTTCTGGGCATTGAACGTGTCAGTTGTGTTGCTGTCTATGAAGGGTCAGAAAGCTCTTGGATTTCATCAAAAATATCTTAGTTTGTGTTCCAAAGATGAACGAAGGTCTTGGGTTTGGAACGACTTTGAGTAATTAATAACATAATTTTCAATTTTGGGTGTCTCCACCTTGCTCAAAAAATATGTTCAACACCTCAACTATCCACTCTCTAATGTTCAGTTACTATTGAATCACAAATATATTTTTACACAACCAAAATACTGCTTGATATAGGCAAATGCAAGCGGTCTCATTCAGATTTCTAGAAACTGGAATAGGCATCTTTACACAGTCAAGTTAAGGCTGCTCTGTGCCTGCTCAAAATATGATGTAAATATGTAATTCAGCATAAAAAACATAAAAAAAACCCTATAGTATCAAAACATACAGTTGTATTTGGTGTGTAAATGCTTTTATGCCACCTCTGAGGAGTATTAAACAGTTTAAAGACACCTAAAAGCCACCTGAGAAGTGCGTGTGTGCCACCTTCTGTGCATTGGATTCATATGGTTATGGGAATCAGGTTAAAGTGATGGTCCACCCATAGAATATAAATTCTGTAATCATTTACTCACCTTCATGTTGTTACAAACCTGCATGCATTTTAGAATTCTGCAAACTTTTTTGTCCATAAAATGTAACCCTTGACCACAAAACCATTATAACATTTACATTACATTTTTACATTTATAAGGGTGGATACATCATCTAAAAGTTGGATAAATAAGCTTTCCAAAAATATTATTTGTTCGGATAGGACAATATTTGGCTGAGATACAACTATTTGAATATCTAGCATCTGAATAAAAATCTAAATATTGAGAAAATTTGCCTTTAAAGTTGTCCAAATGAAGTTCTTAGCAATGCATATTACTAATCTAAAATTAAGTGTTTATATATTTGTTGTAGGAAATTTACAAAATATCTTTACTTAACATCCTAATGATTTTTGGCATAAAAGGAAAATCAATCTTTTTGACCCATATAATGTATTGTTGGCTACTGCTACAAATATACCTGTGCCATTTATGACTATGTTTTTTTGGTCCAGGGTCACAAATGGAAGTCAAAAGGAAACAAAACTCTTTTTAAAAATGACACTGAAAATTACAACTATAATCTGATGAATGTAGGAATATTCATGTGCTTATAAATACAATCACAGCTATATATTGAGGTATTCAAATGTCAGTACGCTAAATAAATATGATGCCTGAATTAGCACCATTCAGCAAAGATTCTGTGCAACTTTACAATCCCATGAGGCCATGGGTCAAAGAACATCCAGGTCAAAGGACAATGCCAGCATGGTTGATGTTGTACATCCAGCACTACATTTATACTACATAAAAAACATGCTTCATCAATGGTCAAGAATTTTGCACATTACATGCTTTCACAAATATCTGCATTTTGACTGAAGAAGATGGATTTGTTAATGAGGATCCCTTGTGAGAAACCAACTGAAACCTCTCTCTCTTTCCTTTTATACATGCTCGCTTACTCATTCCACCAGTGAGTGAATCCGACCAATCGTTTATCTCCCACTGTGCAGTGGCAGGATTGTTCCCAGCAGCCCCAGCCAATCAGAGATCAGGGATGCAGGAGCAGCAGGGTATTAAAGAGGATTATTTGGACAGTTCAGGGTTTCCCCAGACTTGGCAATGAAACAATAGAACAAGACTGCCCTCTGTGCTTCTCACCGGTATTGCAGACTTAGTAAAAAATGCCAGGGAAAACAAATAAATGCTGAGAATAAATACAGCATAAATGAAGAGATTAAAAACAGAAATATCATGAAAGTAACCTTTAAACTATGACGAAACACAGGCTTGACTTGTTTGGACACTCATTAGACTGCTGCCTGGTAACCGCAGCAATTATTAAGTGGGGCTGTCATTCTCCTCTTTCTCTCCCTGTCTCCCTCAATCTCTCCCAAAAGAGCCCTCTGCTGTCTCATGGGATATCTAGCATTGCATAACCACAGCCAAATACGGCAGCACTCTAGTATATAAACCTGCACTGATTCTCGTCTCTGAAAGGCACATCTAGACCCTGAGTACATCGCAGGACTCATTAACATCTCTAAAACACTCCAGACAAGTAAATGTTATTTGTCCTTAGTATAAGTGAGCAATTTCCATCCTCTTCAGATCTGAAGCAGAAAACGTGTCTGTTCATGAGCACTGTAGGTTAAAGTGAAGGATCGAGTTCATCTTTGTTAAATAAAACGAGAGTGGAGCCGACTGAATGGCTACTTTGCCACAAAAAGACTGGATGGTATGTTATTTGATCTTTTGCTAAGCTGCACCCACATTGGTTACTGTCACTAACTACTTTTTTTTTTTTACTTTAAGTCAAATTTACACATAAATACATTTTAAATATAATTGGATATTATTCATATGTAGGATTAGAACAGATCAGTTGGGTCTGTTACTCAAAGAAATGCCACAGGTGCTCCTATTTTTTTCCCAGGATACTAACTGCTGTCTCAATACATTTATGAAGCTCATCAAGTGAATTAGTTCACTTTTAGAACAAAAATTTACAGATAATATACTCACCCCCTTGTCATCCAAGATATTCATGTCTTTCTTTCTTTAGTCGTAAAGAAATTATGTTTTTTGAAGAAAACATTTCAAGATTTCTCTCCATGTAATGGACTTCTATGGTGCCCCCAAGTTTGAACTTCCAAAATGCAGTTTAAATCCAGCTTCAAATGGCTCTAAACAATCCCAGCCGATGAAGAAGGGTCTTATCTAGCGAAATGATCGGTTATTTTCAAAACAAATTGACAATTTATATACTTTTTAACCTCAAATGCTGTCTTGTCTCATCTTTGTGATACACATGCGTAGTCTGTGTGATCTGGGTCAATATAGTTGGGGTATGTCGAAAAACTCCCATCTCTTTTTCATCTTCAAATTCAAAATTGTCCTACAACGCTGTTTTACCTTTTTTTGTAGAGGGCGTTTGATCTTCTTTGTATGTTCACTTTGTAAACACTGGGTTGGTACTTCTGCAGCGATGTAGGAGGATTTTGAAGTTGGGGAAGAAAACGGGTTTTTGGGAGTTTTTGACAAACCCTAACTGTATTGACCCAGATCACAGAGACTACGCATGAGCATAGCACAGACGAGACAAGACCAGCATTTGAGGTTAAAAAGTATATAAATTGTCAATTTGTTTAGAAAATAACTGACCATTTCGCTAGATAAACCCTTTCTTCCTCGGATGGGATCGTTTAGAGCCCTTTGAAGCTGCATTTAAACTGCATTTTAGAAGTTCAAACTTTTAAATAATTTCTTTACGTCTGAAGAAAGAAAGTCATGAACTTCTTGGATGACAAGGGGGTGAGTACATTATCTGTAAATTTTTGTTCTGAAAGTGAACTAATCCTTTGAAGGGTAGTTCATACTAAAATTAAAAAAAATCTGTCATTAATTACTCATATCGTTCCAAACCCGTAAGACTTTTGTTAATCTTCGGAACACAAATTTAAGATATTTTTTGATGAAATAGACAGCAATGCAACTACAACGTTCAAAGCCCAGAAAGGTAGCAAGGACATTATTAAAATAGTCCATGTGACATCAGTGGTTCAACCAACCTTAATTTCTCCTCCTCCGTCTTTGGTGTGCATTTCACTTTTTCTTTGTGAAAGAACAGATGGAGGGTGTACGGTAAAGGATGAGTGGAAAAGGGTTCAGAAGGAAGTGAGCATTTGCTCCGGATGGAGGAGTAGGCCAAGTCCTCAGAAAACCAAACCATGATCAGGACACAGACTAATCCAATAAAGCCTGGACCATAGCTCTGAAGTTGATCCAAAAATACAACGTTGCTACCAGATTAATCTTGCAGTTCAAATCTTCCATCTAAACCAAGCTAACTTAAATACACAAGGGCCTATATAAAATACTATATTACTCCATACAACGACTACAAACAAAAACAATAAATGATCATCTATGTTTTTGTAGTGTGTTTTTGGTCCTTACCTTATCTTTGGTCCTACCAGGTCCATTGGTTCTGTTAGAGATGATTGACAGCTGTTTTTGGACCCACTGTAAATCTCTTTGGGACTGTTTAAGTACCTCCACCTCACACTGCCTTTCAACCCCCATCATCTCCTATGGGACAGAGCCACATGTCACTTAAACATGCATATGACAAGGAGAGCTGTAACACCATCAGTTTAACCAATTGGAAATGAGTAATGGGTAAAACAACTATTATTCACATCACGAAGTAAAAGTATTAAGTTTCGGTTTTAAATATAAAGGATTTAAAAGATTTTTAAAAAGTAAACAATTTTGAGGTAAGAAAGTAAAATTTTACAACTGGTTATAATTTGATTTGTGATCATGTAAATGGAGAGTAAACAACAGAATTGTTGTTGGCATCCATCTACATGTAGCAGTCTTTGACTCTATTCTGACACCTAGTGGCGTGGATGCATGAAGATCGACATTGAACATGAAGATTGATCTCTTAGGGATGTAGGTCCTAACGAAATTGTCAATATCATGGATATCGCAATAGCCTAGCATAGTCTCGATATTATTCTGGTCAGATGGCAATATAAAATGGTATAGATTTTTAAAATAAAAAAAAGTTGTGTTTTGGCCCCGTATCTGTCAAACAAACTAAAACCGAAAGCACATTATGGCTTAAATCTCTTCATCAAGTCTGTTTTCGCTAAGCTTTTCAAAGTTTGTGCTCCGGTGTTTTCCACGCCTCCAAACCAGCTTCGTTCACAGTGAACTTGTTTATTGCATGTGCTGTGAGGTTTTTCAACGGCCACTAGTTATCCTTTATTTTCGCGGCAGATTACAGCATTTCAATAGATTTGTAGTGAGACGCGTTTTTGTAAGCCCGTTTTTACTGAAGCTGGAGTATTCCGTCAAAATAAAAGCTTCAAAGTGCAGTATAAATTGCTGACAGCTAGTGGTTTGAATGGGTAACCTTACTGCAGTCCAAATTCAAAATATCTCTTTCAAGTGTAGAAATTAGGAACGAAGTATTGCAGTAGTAGTGTAAAGCAAAAATAGTATACCTATGAAATATTCATTGTCATTTATTTTACAGTGCAACTGTTTTTTTTTTGTTTTTTTTTTTTTTTTTTTAATATTGCAATAAATATTGTATTGTGGACTTCATATCGCTAAATTCTAATTGTGAGATTTTGATATTGTTACATCCCTTGATGCTTCACAGCTAGTTTTAGATTTTAAAAGAAGTTTTGAATTCAAATGCTTCCTAACATTTACAATTTCTGAAAAAAAAAAAAACAATTGAGGGAGGGATGGGTTGGGGAACAAGTTAAGAAAACTACAAGTATTTTAAAAAGTACAGTACAACACTAAAATCATGTATAATTTAAAATGTTCTGTTTTGCTATTAGTGTTACAAATTACCCTGAGAGTGGAGAAAACTGTAACTACAGCATTATTTGACAGTTACACAGTTTAGGGAAAAGTAGTACATTTTTGTACTAAGGTACACTATTGTTAAAAAGTTATTCACCCAAAATGGGGAAATTTTACCCTCAGGCCACCTAAGATATAGATGAGCTTGTTCCTTCATTGGAACAGATTTGGATAAATTTAGCATTACATTACTTGCTCACCAATGGGAAAAGCAATATTATGGATAGAGGACTCATATTTTAGCCAGAAGCAACGGTTTGTAAATTATTGCCTTTATGATAGATTTGTTTCTTGCATGCAGCTTTTCATTTCACATTACATTAATTGATGGACTGGAGCCATATGGATTACTGTCATGTTTTCATCAGATGTTTGGACTCTCATTTTGACGGCACCCATTCACTGCAGAGGATACATTGGTGAGTTATGTGATGTAATGCTAATATTCTCCAAATCTTTTTCCAATAAAGAAACTCATCTATCTTGGATTGTCTGAGGGTAAAATTTTCAGTAAATTTCAGAAAATTATTTTTTCTTTTGTGTGAGCTATTCCTTTAAATTGATCAAAAGTGACAGTAAAGACATTTATAATTTTAAATAAAGATTTCTGTTTAAAATAAATGCAGTTCTTTCTTGAAAATTCAGTTTTGCCATCACAAAAATAAATGAACAAGAACCTAATAACAAAAATAAAAGGGGAGATTATTTTTTCCCCTTCACAATATTACTGTTTTTACTGTATTTTTGACCAAATAAATGCAGCCTTGGTGAGCATAAAACACTTCTTTCAAAAGCATTAAGAAATCTTACTGACCCCAAACATTTGAAAATAATTGTATCATATGCCTTTGCAGATGCTAAAACAAAATGCTACAATGTAACATAAACGCAAGCATAACTCACACAAAATGTGCACACATACATTTACAAACTCTTTATACATCATGCATACAAATCACCCCCCCAGACGTCTGACATCATGCACAGACCCCTGGTGCAGTCAAACACACACACACACACACACACACTTTAAGCCATATTACACGCATGAACATTAATATGACTCCTACATGCAGAACATAAATAAACAAGTTGATATTTAACAGTTATGAATCCAATAATCCCTAATAATCTAAGCAAACACAATAAATGCAAGCATTATACCCAAAGACAATACAAATACACTTAAAAGATTTACTGTACACTACAAACTAAAAAAAAAAAAAAAAAAAAACACAATCCACAGACTGTAATCTACAAATTAATTACATCTTAATCCACACATCTGTGTACAGAAGTGGTACATACCATGGCCCATAATCTATGAATAATCTACACACTGGCAGCCCTGCTCTCTGTGAACTCCAGCAAAGCGCTCCATGTCCTGCTCTTAAGCGTGTTTACCCACAGTGCTCCAGTCATACTCCACTGTGGCTGACGGTGATGTCACAGAGCCAGCGTGCCACAGGCCGCGTGGGATTAATATCTGTACTTCGCTGGAGTTACATAAGAACGGGCGCTGGATTATATCATTACTGTACAGAAAATGGCTGTGAAGAAAGCGGCTCGAGGAGGGACAGGAACGGGAGATGCCCTCTCAGGGGGTGAACATAAATCCCCTCTGATAGCACTGCATCTTAAATGAGTCTGACTAAATGATAACAGAGAAAGAAAGCAGCGGAACAGATGTGCGGTGTAGTACTGCTGAGAGGCCACATGGCTTGCCTGGAACGGGGCAAAGGCTATGAATAGAGTCACTCGATAGCAGTCCATTGGAAACTGAGGACACTGCCTGAGGCAAAAGCTCAGGAACAATCTATCCCCTCTGATTCAATACAGAGAAACCTGCTGGAGCTTCACAAGGGTCATTCCACTAAATGTGTAGTTAATTTTGTGCCTTTTTATGCAGTCAAACATACCATGTTTGAGAGCAAATCTAATTAAACAGTTGAGAGTGACAGAGGAGAGCACATTTCCGCATTCATGATGAAAACTCTACAAAGAACAAGGATTTATTTGCACTTTACGAGTTTTTTTATCACTCACTTTATTTTTGTAATTAAAGCAGCCTTCAGAAGCCACATTTGTGTCCCTAATGAAAATGCTTGTAAAAATGACTCCTGCATTTATTGAGTACAGCAAAAACTGTGTACTATGTAAATGTGTACTATTTAAAATAACTGTTTTCTATGTGAATATATTTTAAAATGTAATTTATTCCTATGATCAAAGGTACATTTTAGCATAATTTCTCTAGTCTTTAGTGTCACACAATCCTTCTAATATGCTGATTTACTGTTCAATAAAACATTTTTTATTATTGTCAATATTTAAAACCATTAAAGGCATTTTTTCGGGATTCTTTGATGAATAGAAAGATGCAAATATCAACATTTATTTGAAATAAAAAAGTTTGTGTAACATCATACACTCTACCATTTAAAAGCTTGAAGTTTTTTTTTATCTAGCAGGGATGCTTTAAACTGATCAAAAGTATATATATATTTTAGATTTATTTTTGCCCTTTTTTTGGCTTTTACTGTGACAGGACAGATCATTAGTGACAGGAAGTGAAGTGGGAGAGCAAATCAGAATATTAGAATGATTTCCGAAGGATCATGTGACTAGAGTAATGATGCTAACAATTCAGCTTTGAAATCACAGAAATAAATGACATTTTAAAATATATTCAAATAGAAAACAAATAGTTTAAATAGTAAACATATTTCAAACTTTTACAGTTTTTGCTGTACTTTGGATCAAATAAATGATCTTCTTTAAAATTCTTAAAAAAAAAAAAAAAAAAAAAAAAAAATCTCACCGTTCAAAAACTTTTGACTGGTAGTGTATTTTAGTTTAGTTTTTTTAAATGTTAGAATTTTAAAACTTCATATTTTAACATTTTTCAGTAGAGGACAATCTAAACTTGATTTTGTACAGTAAACAACTGAAAAGTTGGACTATTTTTAGATATATCAACATTAAATCTTTCTAACAAACAATTGTAATGTCCTAAACTGGACCACAATACTATTAATACCAAAAGAGCTATAAAACCCTCAACCTTGTTATTGTTAGACGTTTTACATAATATATACAAAACTGGAGTAAGGTCTTAAAAAGACGCCTTGCTCAACAAGGCTGCATTTATTTGATCTTGTGAAATATTATTACAATTTAAGATAACTTATTCCTGTGAATTTTTAAAATGTAATTTATTCCTGTGATCAAAGCTACATTTTCAGCAGCCATTACTCCAGTTATCAGTGCAACGTGACTCTTTCAGAAATCATGCTGATTTGCTGCTCAAGAAACAAAAAATGACTGACCCCAAACTTTTGCACGGTAGTGTGCATCCCAACACATTTTAATTATTATTTTTTGGATTAAACTTAAGATGGCACAATGCAATTTAATAACAGTTAAATATATTACCTGACTGATACACTGACCAACAAATCAGTTAATCTTTCATCTGTCCTGTTTCACAGTACCACAATTATAAAGTACACCATTGTTCTATAAAACAAGTTTTCGTAAACTTCAATGCGCATACAATCCAGGTTGTTCAGTTTGTGATATTTACACCATCCTGCTGCCCGTCTATTCTTTACACAATTAACTTGATTCTATGTCCAATATTACAAATGAACATCCAGCTCATCATTTTTCGTTGTTCCGAAGAAGTAGTCAGTTTAATAAGTCAACTAGATTTAGGTGTGTTATTTCAGAAGCAATTTTAAAAGCGAGTCTGGCCTTGTCGTGACAGAACCTCACATGGCATACGGAAAAAAATATACAACGTTATATTTTTTGTGTCCACGAATGAACAATTCGTCTTAGGACTTATTTATTCGTTCCCTCGTTAAAGTAAAACGTGGCAGTTATTTACTAAACAGTGGATACGCATTCTTAATTAGTGTCCATAAGCTGTATTTCCCACATGTCATGTACAGGGCTCCGTAGTACTTAAATGAAAACTTCAAGAATCTAGTAACTTTCGTATTAAACTGAAAACTAAGTTTCAAAATGTAAATCTTCATTCATACCTATGGAAGCACTCACGTTTTCTTGTCCTTCCCTGTGTTTTCCAGTACGCTGCTGCTCAGCCAAACAATGACTCACACACAAAATGAGCGAAAAGCACTGACTCTCTCATCACTGTTACAAACAATCACTGTCTCCCCTTTCAGCGTCATCTCTTTATTCACTCACCCTAACCAGGTCAGGTGAGATTTTAATTTATTTATTTCTCACTGGCTCTCTCTCTCGTGTGTGTGTGTGTGTGTGTGTGTGTGTGTGTGTAGATGTGGATGCTCTCTTACTGTCTCTGAGGCAGGAACATTTCAGTTACATAATGTCTGTGCTTCTGCCCACTCACTCACAGCTCAATAGCACAGATAGAATGTCCTAAAAAGTGTCATGTCACGAGAGGCATTTATTCAGCTTTCAGCATACAGTGTAAGTGCATATGGACTGTCTAAATGTGTGTAAGTGTGTCTGAGGGAGATTTTCACAGCTGCTGTGTCCAGGATAAAATCCCATGAGCATCAACATGCACCTGCTTCATCTTTATCACACATACTGAGGTTCTCATGGTAACAGTGATGTCATCATCAACACAGGGTGGATTTGTTGACTTGCTGGACAGTGTTTTATGCATATACATATCTGTACATATACATTCAGTGTATACAATAGTGCAAAAACCATGTATGAGACAGTATTGTGTGGTGAGCAACTCATTTATTTCACAATGCACTTTGTGAGCATTTGATTTGACTGTTGTGGTTACATTCCTGTCAGGCACAGTCATATGTAAGATAGAAAAAGGAACAAAATTAAGTGATTAAAACATGTTTTGTAACATTGTTCACAGATCTGACATCATATTGTGTGGAGCCTGTCATACTGAACAGTGTCAAACCATTGTGTTAAAGCTAAAAATGAACTTGTGACTCCTGAATACAAACTTTATCTTTTTTTATTATTATTATAAAAAATATCTTAAGTGCACTTTGCTGTTCACTCCACATTGTCAGTCAGATCTCCCAAGAAACAAAGTACCCAATGTTTCATATTGTATTATTACAAAACATCACTCATTTGTGCAAATTTTTTTCTTTATAAAAAGACAGAAAATTACCTCAGGTTGTTGTAGTGAAATGGCAAAGCATGCAGGTCAAAAAAGAAAGTCTTTGACTATAAATCAGTGCCATTTTCTACACAATTCACCGGTAATAAATTCAAGAATTCAAAAAAATCTCTTTTTTTTCCTTCTTCAAAGGCACAGTAGTGTTAAAGGGAAGAAAGTTGCTCTAGGTGACTAATCGCTGTAAACTCCAATGAGGAGGATGATGATGAGAAGAATGATGCTGCACACGGATCCACAGATGGCAATGAAGACCAATTTCTATCACAGACAAATAAAAAAAACTAAGAAAAATTCACTATGTATGAAATGAATCACCAAATGTAAATTAACCTTTGTTTTTTGTTAGCAAAGGCATTTGCATCACTTCAGAAGCAAATAAATTGGTTAAAACATTTGCAAAGTAAACCACTAAAATTTAAAGTTTAAATGGCAGCATAGTGATAGCAGATGAGACAGTTAGTGATTGGGCACTGGGTGTTACCTTGGAAACCATGCTTATTCAGGATTGGCTGAATTAGAGCTGGAGGATGCGGAGTTAGTAGTGGTTTTAACAGAAAGGCCCACAGATAAACCAACAATTAGTGCGATCACAGCGAGCACCACCAAAACAATAAGAGCAAGAATGATGTATTTCTGTACAAGACAAAAAGAAGGTCTTATAATGATTGCATTTTTTCAAGTAAATTTTAATATTAATTTTAATATCTGTAGAATATTATGGCATGCCTGTAGCACATGTTGTCAAAAGATAAAACTTAATGTGTTAACTAAAAACTGAATAATTAAGGCCTGTGTTCTTTCTAAAGCATCGATTTAAACATTTGATGTATAGAAAGCCCTTTATGGTTAGTGACAGGTTAGCATAAGTTAGTGGCAAGTCAACCATAATCTAAAAACATTTAACAGAGAACAATATTGAGCCTCCTTTTGTGGACTTAATTTCAAAAAACAGTTTGTGAACAAAACCAACAAAGCCTAATTACATACTCAAATTGAAAGCAATATTATATTGTCTTCTAAAACATCTGTATGGCTTTCCTCTTACCCTGCGGGCCTGTGTCTGGTATCTTACAGCTTTCTTAGTCTCCACTTTAGCTTGGCCAACATACTCTACTGCATTGTTTACATTCTTTTCAATGTTGTCAATCATCTCACCCTGTAAAATACAAATGAATGAGTTAAAGAAGTTTACTTCCAGAATGAAAGTTTCCTGGTAATTTACTCACCCTCATGTCACCCAAGATGTTCATGTCTTTCTTTTGCATTGCAGAGCTAGTGCAAGACGAGCATTTGTGGTTAAAAGTATATAAACTTTTTTTGTTAAGAAAACGACCCTTATTCCTTGGCTGGGATCGTGTAGAGCCCTTTGAAGCTGCATTGAAACTGCAGTTTGGATCTTCAACCTGCTAATCCCCATTGAAATCCACTATATGCAGAAAAATCCTGTTTTCCTCAAAAACTGTCATTTCTTTGTGACTGAAGAAAGACATGGATATCTTGGATCACATAGGGGTGAGTAAATTATTAAGAACTTTTTATTCTGGAAGTGAACTTCTCCTTTAATAAATGAATGCTGTATAGTTTATTTAATAAGTGAACAAATGACAATAAATATCACAGATTACTGTATACCGTACCTGGCTCTCAACAAGCATGGCCATATCTACAAACATATCATGAAGCTCTTTAATGCTGGACTCCAGCCGCAAGATGTCTTTATGTCTAGACTCGATCTCATTAAGGGCCTGACGAGTTATCTGAGAGTCAGAGATGATCTGAAACAGAGGAGAAACTTAAAAAACGGTGACAACACAGCATAAAACAAAGGAACAGATCGCCCAAAATGAGAATATGAACTTTGTCATAATGTACTCATACCCATGCTGTTAAAAACCTGAAGCGCTTTCTTTCTTCCAAAAAACACAAAAAGGAGAAATGGTACAATATATGGGGACTTTAGAGTCTTTAGAGAGTCCTTTGACCACATAGACTACTTTATGATACTTTTTTGGTGTAGTTTTTAAAATGCCTATTTATTTTACCCTACCATTCAAAAGTTTGGGTCAGCATGATTTTCAAAGAAATTAATACTTTTACTTTTTATTTATTTATTTATTTATTTTTTATTCACTAATCACATTTATATTTTACAGTTAGTTTACTATTTCAAATCAATGCTTTTTTTTTTTACTTTCTACTTTGAACAGATAAATGCAGTCTTGGTGAGCAGAAGAGACTTCTTACCGACCCCAATTTTTTAAAAATAGTAATTTAAGTTTAACTGAGAGGAAAAAGGCCAATACATTGTTCAAAATTTGTCACTGTGTACTCTATGTTAGAAATATGTTTTTAAAACTACATGAGGGCAAATAATAAAGGAATTATTTTTGGCTGAGTTGTCCCTTTAAACAGACAATTACAGAAATTGCAAAGCAACAGCCAGCAGAGGGTGCTAATTGTTGAAAAATGTGTGTGCTCTCATGTCATGCCACATAAACAGTAAGATGAGAAGCCAAAGAAAATTGTCTCTGGATGGGAGTATACAGTATTTTAATATTCCCTCCTTCAACCTCCAGTAAGTCTGGAAAGAGTCCTTTCGAGAAGCAAACTCACATCTGAAGTGAAAATGGAAGTGTTTCCAGTCTCCAGCATCTCCTCCAATTCCTCATTAGTTGTAATTCTTCCAGCTACAAGATTCAGAGTGTAATAGATTAGTGAAAACACTCTTTTCACAAACTGGCCAATCCTGTTCAGGCCATTATTTGTTTGATAAATGGCTGCCTGTGTGTGAATTTGTCAAGGGTAAACATGAAATGATGACCAGCAATTACTAATCGGCTAGTCCATTTGTATAATTGTTTGGCTTTGTGTCAGGGAACAGTGTATGTGTGTACCGTGTGCTTGTACGTATGTGTGTGTGTGGTCATGCTAAGTACGCCTTGGGGACTATATTGATTCAGCTGGGAAAATGAGAGGGAACATTACAATGGCTGAAACCATCAATGTAAAGGCTGCTGGAAAAATACACACAAACTCATAATATGTCGGCAAGCAATGACCAGCACACATATTCATATTCATAACTAGGGGGGAAAGAAAACACTGACATATATAAAACGATATATACAAAATATATCATCATACAGCATGTATATAAAATACACTTTTTTTGACAAAGTCATCTAAAAAAAAAAAAACATACAAACCTTCATGGAATTTTTTTTAAATGCAAAATTGAGGTAAGTGGGTCTTTATGCAAATCATATCTGTCACATGACTGATGACTCATTATCCTATCACATGACACTGTGCTCTTGGCCCACTGTGCAGAGGTACAACAGGATCTCTGGAGCCCTGTTGCCCAGGTAACACTTGCCTTAGAGTCTCCGGTGACAAACCGCTCAGTTTCATGTGTCGTAAAGCACAGAAAGTACCTCATTAATCCACTCACACTGGGACTAATTCACACACACTACTCAGAGCTTAGTTAAAGCTAAATACATTTCAAATGCAGCATGTCAGGTGAAAAGATATTTTTTGTCCTTATTAAACATAATTCAACAATTTAAAAAAATGTATATTTATTAGGAGATTACATTTAACAGTGTTAAGTTCTGAACCATTAAATTATACATTAGCGTTTTTAACATTTAAAGGGATATTTAAGACCTTTTATCTTTGGAACACAAATTAAGATATTTTTGATGAAATCTGAGAGCTTACTGACCCTCCATAGACAGCAACGCATCTACCAGGTTTAAGGCTCAGAAAGGTAGTAAGAACATTGTTAAAATAGTCCATGTGACATCAGTGGTTCAAGCGTAATGTTATAAAGTTCTGAGAATACTTTTTGTATGCAAAGAAAACAAAAATAACCACTTCAGGAGCCGACTTACAGATGTGCTGTGCCTTGTTCAGAAGCAGAAAAAGACACATGCTGTACATAAAACAGTCTTTGTAAACATGTCTGAAGATTTCGACAGAAAGGACGACTTGCAATATTTTGTACTTATTTGAACCAGAATATACAGGCATTGAACTAAAGCCCGGGACACACCAAGCTGACAATCGGCTGGTGGCCAATGTTAGGCCGCCCACACATTGCCTTTCGTCTGGCTTACGTTCATGGGAGTTTGCCCGATTCGGCAGTAGGATGCAGAACTCTGATTTGAATGCTCAGTTTAGCAATCGAGTCAATGCCGTAGAATTAAAGCGAAAGTGATGAAAACGACTAAGCAAATTAAGGCGGCTTAACAGAAGGTTCTCATATTACGTCATCTTTCCCAAGCATTCCAATATGTGAATATTTTAATAACATGAGCCACAGGTATTCAAAATGATAAGCAAGCGCTACTTTGATTACGTTTCATATATCTGCATATATCTGGTATTTTCACTGTTTCGGTTTATCCTTATGAATGACAAATATATACTATTAAAAGCTGCTGATATAGACAGCCAATTAATCTCATGCAGACGTAGAACGCACATGTCAGTTTGCAGTCAGCTGCAGTCTGTGTGGTGTGTTCAAGTGCAGCTTTTTGTCCAGACGCTGCCTGTTTGAAGTCAACTTGGTGTGTCCCAGCCTTAAGAGAGATAGACGTTCTACGTCAGAATGGCAGCTCCTGAGTCAGCTGCACCACGCGTTAAAGCACGGTGTAGACTGACACGAAAGACAAGAAATCCTTAAATAAAGTCGTTTTGTTTTCCAAAAGTATTCTCGTAGCTTCATAACATTATGTTTGAACCACTAATATCACATGGACTATTTTAACAAAGTCCTTATTACCTTTCTGGGCCTTGAACATGTCAGTTACATTGCTGTCTATGGACATGACAGAATTGTAATTTTTTGGGTGAACTATCCTTTTAACTTCAGGTAATTTAATATTCTATTTTAGCTACTACATATCCATTATCAACCAGAGATATTTTCAACTGATTTAGTACAAATATATTATTAATCTCTAGCAAAAATACTTACATATGCAAGATCTCTTTAACACTAGAACCGCCGGGGGGGTCGCTGTATACCTAAAACCGCCATGCGGGCAAATTTTACCCACGCACATACGTAGTGTTTTGTTATGACTAAAGTACATTGTATTTCACTGTATTATGCCACTGTCTTCATAAAGCAGTGTCTAGAGTCATAAAAAAATGAATGTCTAGTCATTAACTTTATTTTTCACTTGTTATTTTATGTTCAAGGCTTTTTATGCAAGCTACGGTGAGTTTTCGTAACAGTCAATAAGCTGAACAAGCCCGCACTGACAAAGATAATTAAAAGGAAGTAACTACATTTTTGGGTGGTGTAATATTATTATTCATTGTCATTAATCAATATATTAAGACAATTCATTTTATTTAAATTACTAAAATAGCCTACAGACAATAACGTGTAATAATTCACCACACTGCATAGGAAGCGATGACAAATTCAAGCTCACAGCGATCACAAATTCATTATTAATGATAATTAATAATGAATTATTAATTTGTTTAGTTGTATCATTTATAATTTGAATAAGAGAACAATGCCAATGAACTTTGGGTAATAAAAAAAATGGTTTTATTCATTAGGCTACATAGATTGAATTATTATTATTATTTTTTTTCAGGAAACATGCAGACTAGGATAAATAGCAACACGTGAACAATAAACAAAAAAATTCAATAATTAGTCTAAAGTTTGAACAATATGAGTAACGTTAGGCTAAAATATCTAAAAATGAGATCGCTGTCAGATGAGCCGTCAGATGCTGAGCCGACCCAGGACGCATAACTTACCATCAGACTCTCCATCCATCATGGTATTTAGTGCTTCTAATACCTCTTCGGCATCCATAAATCGCCTTATTTTACTCTTGTTGTCTTTATTTATGAAACTAATAACCGCTAATTCAGTGAGTAAAAGACACTGCCTAGCAAATGTACAATGTTAAAACATAAGCGGCAAGATAATGACAGCGCGAAAATACAGGTATTACAGGGTAAATTTGACCCGTGCTGGCGCTTTTAGGTATAAATGCCCCGTTTTACCATCTGGTTTTATCTAAACACTTTTTAACGCCAGGGAATTTGAAATGACACAAACGGGTAAAATTTTCCCCCGTGGCGGTTCTAGTGTTAAGCAGAAACAATTGATCCTTTTAAAGTGGAAATTTGTTAGCTGTTAATAATAAGATACACGTTACTTACTGATCTCCAGCTGTCTCTGAATCCTGCTTTTGCTTTTCTCTCTGAAGGACACTTGGGCTTCATTATATTGTGTCATGACCTCCACAAACTTACGTGACAAGTTAGTGTACTAAAAAAAAAAAGAGACAATGAAGGCAATAAATCAATTTGTGATTAAAAATTACCATGCTGACGGTTGTATGAAAGAAAGAGAAAAAGATTTCACACCTGTGTTTTCTGAATGCGGGCATCCACTGAGGCTTGATTCGTCTGTTCTTCTGGAGGTAGATTCTGTTGCATTGCTAAGGAGAAGATAGATGGGAACTCAATGAATTTCTTTGTCCAAGTGCATTGGTGCTCTTATCTTTACTATCCTCAACAGACAGAAGCTAAACATCCAACTCACATTTGAGGCTGGTCCGGACAAAGTTGGCATGTTTCTTGATTTCCACTGTGAGTTGTTCCAGCTCTTCTTTTGTTCCTGAAAGCAAAATTGGAGAAATTAAAATGATTCAACAAGGATTTAAAATGATAAAAAGTGACAGAATCCCGACCCATGGACCTTTACCGATCCTACCCCCACGTCTCCACCCAACAATTTCCTGTCAGTCCCCACTGTCCTGTCATCTAAAAACCATGAAAATGCCCAAAAAATAAATAAAACAAACTGTCAATTCATCAAAAAGTCCTGAAAAAAATATATTAGCTTCCAAATAACAACAACAAAAAAAGAAAAATAAATAAGCAGCACAACTGTTTTTAACATTTATTTTAAAAAGAAAGCAAATCAGCATATTAAAATGATTTCTGAAGGATCATGTGACATTAAAGACTGACGTAATGATACTTAAAATTCAGTCTTGCCATCACAGGAATAACTTATGATTCTAAAAGATTTTTTAATAAAACCAAATTGTAATGTTTTTTTTTTTTTTTAAATAGGACTATTTTTTACTGTATTTGTGATCAAATAAATTCAGCATTGGTGAGCAATGAGCATAAGACTTCTTTCATTAAATATATTTATATTCCACTATACTGTATATAAAAATGTAATCATTTACTTAAAAGATTAAATTACATAGAGGCTCCTTCCTGATATTTCATAGCCTAGCGTTCACTTGATATACAACTCACACAAGCTAGACTACAAATAAACCATCAGCTATCAAAATGAGTATTTTTTTATTGCAGATAACCGTTTTACATTATGATGTGTCATGGTTAAGGAAATATTGTGGTGTGTTATATGAGAAAATATAAAATGCAGACAGGTATATGGAAGAGAAGTTACTACAGAAAGGCGAAATACTGCACATCCATTATCACAATTCTCAAACAGATCATTCAATTTTACTATCAACTTAAGGATTCACTGAACATAAATCTCAAAGAAACAGAAGAAAAATGAGCATAGAGTTCGTTGCAGAAACACTCACACCCTCACAGATGTCTTTATCTCAACCTCACATTCCTCCATGCATGTCCTATACATGCCCTGCAAGTAACAGCAAAATTAACCTAACACACTGACTGAAAATTAAGTAAGTGATGGGAAAACTACAATTCTTTGCATGCCCAAACTTGACTCCCTGGTAACTTTTATGGGGTCTCTTATCCATATTTAGACATCATCGACAATCCCCAATAAACACTGGCTAGATATTACAAATGTTTTCAAGTGAAACTGTGGGTTTGTGTGCAATGCATGTGAAAATGTTTTCCCTTAAACAGTTCCCTGGCTGCTCCAATGGTGTACTTGTATAGAATTGTGAGATGTGATATTTCCGGCGGAAGAAGCCCATGGTCTTGTACTGTTTTAAGGCTATGTGCTGATGGGCAGAGTGTTTCAAAACTGATTCTTTGTTCATGACTAAACCCTAAGTATCAGTTTTTTGTGTGTGTGGATATGAACGACGGAAAGTTTGAATGTGCGCTCAGTCAAAGATAACAGGAGGATGACGCAAAGCCATTACATAAAACAAAGAGGTTGAAAGCTAAAATGAAGAGAGCAATTTGGACAATTTGTAATTCGTCATTTTAACCCACTTTTAAAACAGCTTCAAAAAGATGTTGAATATTGTATCCCTGATTTAAAGAGACAGTTGACACAGATATGAAAATTCTGTCATTATTTACTCACTTTCAAGTTGTTTCAACCTGTATGAATTTCTTTCTTCCCCTGAACATAAAAATATTTCGCAGAATGTTGGTAATCAAACTGTTGCTGGTAGCCATTGTAGACATAGTAATTTTTTTAATCGAAGTCAATGGTTACAGTCAACTGTTTGGTTATCCACATTCTTCAAAATATATATTTTTCTCTGTTTAACAGATGTGTTTAACCATTTTTGAATCCATTCAGCTGATCTCCGGGTCTGACGGAAGTACTTTTAGCATAGCTTAGCATACATTATTACATCTGATTAAACCATTAACATCATGCTCAAAAATGACCAAAGAGTTTCAATATTTTTGCTATTTAAAACTTGACTCTTCTGTAGTTACATTGTGTACTAGACCGACAGAAAATTAAAAGTTGTGATTTTCTAGGCTGATATGGATAGGAACTATAATCTCATTCCGGCAAAATAATCAAGGAACTTTGCTGCCATTCCATGGGTGCAGCAAGCTCAATGATATTACGGAGTGCCTGAATATAGTCCCCTGCTATTTTACTATTAGCTTGGTGGATTAGTGCTGGTCACGTTGGAAGTTACCTAGCTAGGAACAGTTTTAGTGAGAGTGAGAGTGAGAGTATAGTTCCTATCCATATCAGACTAGAAAATCGACTAGAAAACTTTTCATTTTCTGTCGGTCTTGGTACATGATGTAACTACAGAAGAGTCAAGTTTTAAATAGGAAAAATATTGTCTAATCAGATTCAATGATTTATGCTAAGCTATGCTAAAAGTTCTACCATCAGACCCGGAGATCAGCTGAATGGATTCGAAAACGGTAAAACTCATCTGTTTAACTCTAGGGGAGTTGGAAATTTAGCCTATTTTCAAAAAAAGTGGAGTTTTCCTTTAAGTGCCATGCTCAAGGGCTCAATAGTGAAACCATTTCAACCTGCTAACCTGCACTAACTTGTTACTTTGCTCATATTTCACATTCTTTGAGTAAAGGTGACTTACTCTCATCAGGGTTGGGGGCTGAAAGGATTACACTATGTTTCTTCTTCACCTCATTTACTAGGGTGGAGATCTTATCAATGACACCTTTGACTTCCTCCACCTGAAAAAAACAAAAGTTCAAAAGTTCAGAAACTTGGATGCATGTTACAACCTGTTTTGTTATGGAATTTCTCTTGTATAAATGTTATACTGTACATTATAATGTTCTGGTGCCTACTATCAGTGATTTTAATAATTCTTTAATTTATGTGTTCATTTAAAACGTGCAAATTTCAGTGTTGTTATTGTTGACCAAAATTAAACTACTAAAATAGTTTTCTTTAACTGAAATAAAGCTTAAACAAAATGAAACAAATATTACATGAAAATCAGAAATAGTAAAATACAATAAGTTGAAGTACTAAAATTGAAATAAAAATAAATAAATAAATAAATAAATATTACATATATACAAATTACATAACTGCTGTCCCAGAACCAAAAGCACATTTAAAAAGCATTTAAAGTATTCAAATCTTAACTTTACTAAGATCCTTCTATTATCTATTAAAACCCACAATAAAATAAAACATATTAAGCAGCTTAATATTATATATATATATATATATATATATATATATATATATATATATATATATATATATATATATATTATTAGGGCTGTCAAACGATTAATCGTGATTAATCGCATCCAAAATAAAAGTTTATGTTTACATACTATATATTTGTGCACTGTGTATATTTATTATGTATATATAAATACAAACACATTCATGTATATGTTAAGGAAAAATATTTTAGATTTACATCTAAAATATTTATATTTATTTATAATCTAAATTGTATACAGGTATAAATATATATACATATAAATATTTTGTTTTAATATATACATGTATGTGTGCATATTTATATGTACATAATAAATATACAAAGTAAACACACATATAGTATGTATACATAAACTTTTATTTTGGATGTGATTAATCACGATTAATCGTTTGACAGCCCTAATATATATATATATATATATATATATATATATAAAATCATTATTTACTGAGTACTTTCAACCCTAACCCCTAAAATTCACCAAAACATTAGTCTATTTGCTGCGATTGATTTTAACTACACCTCTACTGTGTCACTCTCTCTCATAGCTACATAGTGTGAGTAGATACATCCCATCATTTTAAGATAAATGTGTTCAAAAGTCTGAACATGTGTGTGTAACTTTAAGGAATGTCACTACAATTTCTGCACACTTTTGTTATTCTAACAGTTTAGTTTTATGTGTGTACAACTGTTCAGAACTGTGCTAGCTAACCATGTGTTGATTAGCATCTTTGAGCCAGGTTCAAAAGTGTCTAAAATTGTCACTACCTTAACGGTTATGACTAAAACATGTTATCATTGTTTCAGTAGTGACAAAAGGGAACACCTAATCCTTTATTAAGGGGAAACAAAAAAATTGTACACTTATGAGTTTTAGTGGTTTTAGGATGCGAATGTAATGTGATGTAATGTGTAATGTGATGTAGTCGCTACAAAAGCATTACTGTCACTACCGAAAATGTGCAGTCATGACTGAAACATGAGATGTTTTGTCAAAAATAAAGAAAATAAGATGCTATTGGTTGAATGTATATTCAAACTAATGAATTCTTAATTTTGAAATCAGTATGATCAACTTTTGCCTTTTACAAAGAAAGACTGGATTTGAAATTTCATAAATGACACCCGAAATATTGTTAAAATTGTAATTTTAAATTTACCTCTGAAAACATATAGAAAAATATATATTTACATGGTAGATGTGAACAAAATCTTAATAGGTCAATATAACCCTTCTTATTAAAATATTAATTTCTGTGTTTCAATTTTATATATAAAACAATTAAAGTGACAAAAACACATTAAAAATATAAAAATAAAACCTAAAAATATAAAAATAAGAACCAACTGAAAAACATACTATTCATATTGTAAGCGTATACAAATAATAAATAGGACTTTTACAGTAGATTTAAAATCACAGCTAGTTATTGGTAATGAGCAAACCTGAAAATAATGATCAGATTTTCATCATAAGATTATTCAGACAGAATTTTAATGCATCTTTGTGCATCCATATGGTCAGTCCATCTCCAATATATAGTGTACTTAAGAAGAGCATCTTTCATACAGGTGAATGATTGTACCTTTCTGAAAAAGTCCTGCATGAAGCCATCTCTCTCCATGGACACAGTGACACCCCCATCTTCACTGGCACTTTGCCTGCCCTAAAACAAACCACAAGGACACAAATGACTCAAGTGTGGAAAAAGACCACTACACTGATATAAGCATGGGAAGTAGACATAAACAGAGAACGTTACGCTTAAAGTTGTATTAATGTAAAATATTTTATGAACAGTATAAACATTGGCATCAATATTTTATTGACCGTGTGAACAATTAGTTGGTCTGATTGGTTTATTATAAATCACTTGCCCTATTCAAATCAGCCAGTCGGTCCCTCATAACAATGTCGTTGAAATGTCGATTATCTTCTGTTGATTGTGCACGTCCCTTGCAGTCCCCATGCGTTAAAGTCCATTGCAAGTCCTGACCAGATCGCGACAAACTACTGTATGTCGGAGAAAGTTCATGAATTAGCCTTTGGGCTTCGTAAATTATCAATAAAAGCTTTAAAATACGGCGTTTAGGTTCAAAAACACATCCAGTTACGAAGCGTTGTGCGTCTGTTTGGTTGCCATCCTTGTAATTCACCGTCCTGTCACCAGTCGACAGCTCTCTGCTCTGCGCGTTTGAATTACACTGTGGGCGCAGCTACACGAAACAGGACGGTAGTAACCATAGAAACAGCATGGCGTTGTCAGATAAATATTTTTCTTCTATATTTCTGTATTATTTACTGTGTTTCGATTAAAATGGATATTACGATTCTCATCGTCATTATACAAGTGTATATTTTTATCTTGCCACGCAGCACATACAAATACGTTGTCACGTGACGTCTGTTACTTTTTTCAGCGTTCTTCGGAAAGGGGCAATCAAAATCATTTTCATTTACCAATTAACCTGCCGTCTACTCGAGCCTTTATGTAAATTACAGGAGTGTATTACACTTATATGTCGAGGGACAACACTTTTAATTGTTTTTGTAAGCAGTTGAATGTCATTTCTTGTCTTATATAAACAATGTTCTAAGATTTCAAAGCGGCTGAATGGAGGATTCGTCTTTCCGAGTCTTCATGCGCCACCCGCAGTTCATTTTAGTAAACAACTATTTAGAGTAATTTCTCTAGACTTTATTTTCAGTATTTAGAGATATGAAATATGTGACAACGAAGGAAAGGGTTGTCAACCATAAACTTCAGTCAAAATAACAGAATCGTTCAAATTCTGCATAATTTTCACCCGTTAATTAACTTTTATCAATGCTATCGTTCTCAAATCCTTCATCACTATGGTCTAAATTGTGACAAATTACAAACCAAGCCATTGTTAACTTGAGCTTTATTCTTCTTTTATAAAACTCAATCCTGATGTATCCCTTCCAACACATCAATACAATACTAAATTACAGCTGAGCTTCAGCTCTTCCAAGTGCTTCTGATTTGTGTGAAGTTCTTACCTACAATCAGTACAAAATAATTTGTAATTTACAAAATAAAGGTATTAGAGATGCAACATTTGTGATAAACAGAGCAGATATTTTTAATTTTGTGAGAAACATGCATGCATATTGTACGTGAACGCTGAAGGAATAATCAGATGATAATCAGATACAACTATTCATCTTTTATACTGGAAACCAGAAAATAAATGTTTACTTAATTCCATTAACAATCAGGGATCCATCCTTTTACACCCAAAAATAAAAATGAATAAAAAAACACTGTCTTTATCTTCTCAAGTTACCAGAACAATAAGTGAACATTCAAAAGAGAGAAAGGAAAAAAGTAGGACCATTTCACCTTACAAACAGAAAACAACTTAGTACCTGCTTCTCTCTGAAAACACTTACATGGTGGTATATAAACAAACCTTCTTCTGACAGTACTTTTTCCCCAACTCAATCGACTTAAAAAAAGAAACTAATAAAAATGGCCCTATTATTCTAAGACCCTGCAGCTTATCACTTGAGCAGGTTACAGGTAGTACAGGAAGTCATCCAGGTTCATGTTGGGCTCCTTGTGAATGCTCTGACCAACCAGGAAAGCCAGTTTGTGGGCGTACTGACATGGTGCTGGCACTCGGACGATACCCTTAAGATAAAAAGGAAGAAAGATAACCCCAAAGAATATGTAAGACAGCTCGCATTACAGAATTTTAACAGTAGTGTGAAACTGATGTAGTGATCTACATGGGTTATTATTACCTGCCAGTTGTAGTACATGTGGCAGAGTTTGTAGGTCAGTCTCTGCATGTGATCTGGTTTGAGGCCACTGTTGTCAAACACCACATTGTAGTGAGTTGGTGCAACGCAACCGAAGCGCACAGCCTGACTTACTATGAAGAAATCATACCTGAGTGAAAGCAGATGTAGTAGTGAATAAAGGTCAGCATTTGTATTAAAGGATTTAGTTCACCTGCAGAATAAAAATAGCCTGACAATTTACTCACTCCCATGTCATCCAAGATTTTCATGTCCCTTTCTTCAGTCAAAAAGACAAGAGTTTTTGAGGAAAACATTCCAGGATTTTTTTCATTAAGTGGATTTCAATGGGAGCCAATCATTCAACATAATTGTTTTACCTTTTTTAATAAAGGGCGTTTGACTTTCTTTGCACATTTGCTTTGTAAACACTAGGTCGGTACTTATGCCTACATCACACGTGACCTTTCCAACATGACTACGTAAGGCGTGAAGCTGAGCTAGTGCAAGACAAGCATTTGTGGTTAAAAAGTATAGAAATGTGTATTTTGTTAGAAAATGACATTGTTTTGCTAGAACAGACCCTTATTCCTCGGCTGGGATCATGCTGAGCCTTTTGAAGCTACACTGAAACTTCAATTTGGACCTTCAACCCGTTGATTCCCATTGAAGTCCACTATATGGAGAAAAAACCTGGAATGTTTTCCTCAAAAACCTTAATTCCTTTGTGACTGAAGACAGACAGACATGATTATCTTGGACGACATAGGAGTAGGGATGGGTACCGAACTCGGTACTTTTATAGGCACCGACCGAATTGCGTCGGTACTACCGAGTATCGATTCAGATCAAATCAATCAGTGCTCCATTTCGGTACCTGAGAGAACATGTCTGTGCGCTGCGTGAGTCTGGTACGTAGCGAAAGCGTGCGCGCGAGAGAGACCGTGCTCAAACACACAGGGAAACAGCTAACAGAAAGCGCTGTAATGTGTGGGTTACATTTCACAAAGGTTCATGCGGACAAATGGCTGTAATATTTGTAACAGTAAGTGCAAGGCAGGCAGTGGTAATACCCAACCTGAGGAAGCACTTAGTTAAACACAACGTGCGTTTAAAAGCGCAGGAGTGCAATTTATTAGATAACCGAACCCAGGGCTGGAAATATTGTGGGACACCGGGGACGTAGTTTGGGAAGTGAATTTCAAGGGAGGACGGCGTTTCAGTTCCAACTGGTTAGTTTTATTTAGAAATGAAAGTTTTTTTTATATATATTTTATCCATTCAAAACACTACGAAAGCGATCTCAGTTCTGCACATACGCATAGCGCAAGTAGACTAAAAACGTAGCAGACTATGCGTCTATGATTCGCCAGGCTCACGCCAGACTCACGCTAATTAATCCTCTCTTTATAACAACACCTGTAGACTCGCCTGTAGAATGCACGTTAAGTGCCGCAAAGAGTTTCATGCGATTGTTAAAACGAAACCGAAAGTTTAACGCGCACACGCATTCAAAAGCAATTTTAATACCCCGCGTAATTTGCGCGCATTGGGTAGTGCAAATTAGTCTATATAACATATTAGGCTGTATAACAGGTCTCTAGCTCTGTATAATATTTCAAAAATTTGGTCTCTATATGCACTTTGAATATTGAGAGAGCCTACTTTGATTATGGCTACATTTAATATGACTAAGAAAGAGCTGTGTTGTTTATTATTTATTTTATACTGTTTTTATTTTCATGTTCAGTATATATGTCCCCCCACTTCTAACTAAAGTTAGGGTCATCTCAATTTAAAAATAAAAAATAGGGTCATGCTTAAAGTTTGAAAACCACTGCATTACACTATGCCCTGGATGTTGTAGGGATTTATTTATTGTAAGGATTGTGTGTATTATTGAACATTTCAAAATAAATAACTAAATGTTGAAATTGAGAGGATTGGGCTTATTATATCCAATGAAAATCACTTTAGTCAAAGTAAAGTATCGAAAAAGGTATCGTTGGGTACCGGTATCGAATTTCGGGTACCGGTACTGGAACCGGTACCGGTAAAAATGTGAACGGTACCCAACCCTACATAGGAGTGAGTAAATTACCAGGAAATTTTTATTCTGGAAGTGTACTAATCCTGGAATTTACAAATGAAAATGGTTAATATTAAGGTGTATCTTCAGTTTTTTAAAATCTAATTTAAAACCTCAAGACATGTTTTAAGGCCCATTCACACCAAGAATGATAACTATATTTGCGTCCACACCAGAGAATAACTTTGTTTCTGTTGCATTTACCCGCCTTCAACCAGTAGATGTCCTCAGCATGCAAGTTTCAAAGTGCATCTAAACAGTGAATCTAGCTTAAACTACCTGATCTGTAACATAGTCAATGTAGTGGAATATAATACCGACTTTTTTACTGCACCTTCAAATGAAGCAAGACAATGTTGTCCAACCCTGTGCTGAATTCCTGAGGTAATTTTATGTTTTATGTTATTTTGTTTGCTGTGCAATGTCTGTTTGCTTTTCTACAATGTTGCCTGCCATTTCAAATGTGCAAGCCTTTTAAATTTGAATGAAGTCTAATTAGCTGTCAGCGTGTTATCCAGGGTTCCCACTCCAAGCCAAACGTCAAATTCCCTGACTTTCACTGACTAATAAGTTGAATTTCCATGACCTATAATGAACGGATCCATCCATTTGCAAGCTTTATTTACTTAATCACAGATGTTTTTAGTACAAAACACTTATACACTACTTCTTTTGTTTGTTTGTTTTTTTACGCATTAAATGAACTGTATTTTTCTGTACTATTTCTACAAAAATTAACTTATTTTAAATGTATTTTTATGCTTTCATAACCATAACAATAGGCAAAATGCATGAAATAACACAAAACAAAATACGGCATACAAAATTTACATTTTGATAAATGTAAACAAAAGTTGAAAACAATAAACAAAAATCCCTGATATTCCATGACTTGGACAAAATAAATATAATATTCCCTGACTTTCAATGTCTGGAATAGACTAAAAAAAAAAAAAGAACTGCAGAGTAGACATTAGTAAAGTATTAGTTGAACATGTTGCATTTTTACTTCCTATGACAGCACTGCCCAGACAGAAGACACAAAATGTAACACTAAATAACATAACAGATACAATTTGTGCAACCATAATACCAAAAATAACTAGAAAAACAAGATTTTATGCATAATGGACATTTAAATATGAAACAAGCCCAAAATACACTGGGATCATATTATATTATATACATATTTTGAATCAAGAAAACGTCTCAATTCAACAGTAATAATTCACTAAATATAAATGCATGGTATTCATAGATTGTAAATGGCAATTTTCCATTAAAACTTTAAATCATAGTCTTTGTTAAGTTTATTCATCACACTAGGCTGCATCTTGATTCTAATCATCCTGTATCCAGTCTAAACACCTCTTTAAATTATATTTAAGATTTTTGTTATTCCATTTAAGGCCTCATAAGAACTTAAATTTGAAAAAACTGAATGCAAGACTTTTTAAGGCCCAACCTGGACTGATTTATGGATGACTCTATACGTACCACTCTGGGCGAGTGACTTCAGTGTCAATGACTGTCCCTGGAGGAGGGTTGGCAATTTTACCATCAATCCGGGCAAAGAATCTGGAGCTGATGCGCTTTTTCACCACCACTACTGACAGCTTGGGCCTGTGCGCAAAATACAAATAAGATTACAACCAAGGGTATTCAACATTCCCAAGTGTAAATATGTCAACATGAAGTGTGACTCACTCGTAATCTTGCCCCATGGTCTTAATGGACTGCATGATCTGAGGAACTTCGTAGTCCACCACACTCCGTAGCATGCCATCTCCAACTCCATCTCGGTACACAATGATCCGCGAGGGCAGAGAGTTGTTGTACTTCAGATAGGCCTTCAAAGCAGCTAAAAAGACACACAGCTTCAGTATAGATTGCTGCAGGAAAGATGTCATTTTGTAGGCCACTCATTAGTGTCATCCTAACTCCCTTCAAAAAATAAAAAACCCAAAGATTTTTCTCAATGGCTTTTGGATTACTGCAGAAAATAGGATGTGCAACTGCACATTAACGCAGTTTGTAGATTACAAAATAATCCTGATTACAAATGAACACAACTTTTGTATATTCTCAAGTCTACATATAATAGCCAAAAGTAAAAATCTTGACTACAAATTAAGCTATTATAAATTGACCACTATTAAGCTTCAAATACTTTTTTCAATCTTTATTTAAAATCTACAAGCTAAAAAAGCTTGAGTTAGAATGGTTTGCAATGAAGTTGTAAAAGCGCACTAATGAGTAAATAGGTTTTCCCTGTTCGGTGTGATGACGTTTTGTCTCCAGCAACCTCTGTAGGAAAAGGTAAAGTGAAAAGGTGATCAATGACCAAAATTAGAATTTTTCAGTATTTCACACCTTGCAATGACCCTTTTAGTGCATCAATGATCTCCTGACCACGGTTTTGCAAGACACACTTGGAGAACCACCTGTAAAAGTAACAAAAGCAACATGTACAACAATTATGCCCAACCACACAAATAAAATAAATAAAATATTTATTAACTGTAGTCTATTAACCGTACTATACATGACACCAGCAGTGAAGACGTCGAAGTAAAGAAATTGTTGAAGTCAGTAAGTTATTTTTGTTTCCTTTGAACACAAAAAGTATTCCCAGAGCTTCATTACATCAAGGTTGAACCACTTATGTCACATGGACTATTTTATCTATGTCATTACTACATTTCTGGGCCTTGAATGTGGTAGTTACATTGCTGTCATTGCAGGGCCAGAAAGCTCTCGAATGTCATAAAAAAATTTTAATTTATGTCCCAAAGAAGAAAGTCTTACAGGTTTGAAACAACACAATTGTGAGTACTGTGTTATTACGGAGTACTATTTAACTGTTACTTGTTAAACAGTGCAGTTTTCTAACCATTATATTACCTGGACATGCCCTGGTTCAAACTGGCCACCAGTGCTCCGATGGATCTCTTTCCAGCAGCAGTATCGTGGTAACAGTCTATGCCTACAATCATCAGCTGCCGGAGCTAAAAAAAAACAACAACAACAACAAAAAACACAATTAAGATTTATTGTGGAACCCGTGCTTTGGTACCAGTCAACAGCTCCACAGCTATAATTTGAGTCTTACTGGGATTTCTACACTCCACAGCTCTCCTCCCATTTTGCAGTTCATCTGCAAAGCAATCTTGGTGGCCACAGTCATTAGCGCTTGAGGTTTGCTGATGGTGCGAGACACCACACACTGACTAGGAGTGGGGCAGTCCACACACAGGTACTTTTTCACACAGTCATACTTGTCCTTTCGATTGGTGGGCAAGATCACCACGACCTATGAAAGCCACAGAAGCAGCTCAAAAAAAGTTTTGGATATGCAAATCATACATGCATGTGATTGCTAGTCTCACCATTTGTGTTTCACGTGCTACATTTTGTTGCAGGGCTCTCAAGAGAGATTCCTGACGATCCTCATACTCAATCCTGCTTGGACAGGAACAATTATTATCATGAGAATGAATTGGAAAGTTTTTAACATTCAAAATGTCTCCCAACTCACATGATGGCCCTCTGCATGCGGATACCCATGGGGCCAGACACTTTGTTGAGAGTCTGAAGCAAAGATTGGGCAACGTCCGCATTTCGCCGGGTGTAGAACATCAGCCAGTTGTCCAGAGCCATGCAGCTAATCAGAGGGAGACCTCTCATTTCTTTAGTCCAGTCTGCTGTCCATGGGTTATACTCGTACTAAGAGATGAGAGTATAAAAGAACAATCGAACTTGTTGCATACACATGCCTGCTTGGATGTAAAGTCATCTCTTACCGCTCTGCCTCCCTGAATGATCCTCTCAGAGGGCAGAACTCTTCCATTCAGACTCAGCAGTCGATTCTCAAAGCTCAGACCCCAAGTAGTCAGTTCATTCTGCACATCTGCATTTCTGAAGGGAAGCAGGGTGCATGTGAGAGTTGATAAATTAATAAACGTCAACAATACATCAACAGGGCTGTTGCAGAATCTGTACCTGTTGATGTTGGAGATTAAGCGGTTAATTCTGCTCTCTCTCTGTTCAGGACTCAGCCTTGTGTGTGAAGCAAGATCCTTCATGATGTTAAAATCAGCACGCATCTTATCTGTCAGACCTTCACAGGAAACAAATGCATACACATCAGAGATCTGTTTGCAATTGAAAATTATGAAAACAAAACAAGAACTTGTTTAGTGTTTTTATAGGACTCTATTAGCCCTGTCTATTATCTTAGAGGAGTAGTTCACTTCAAAAAAACTTTCTGATCATTTACTCATCCCTATGTGACCAAAGATGTTCATGTCTGTCTTTCTTCAGTCGAAATGAAATTAAGGTTTTTGAGGGAAACATTCAAGGATATTTCTCCATATAGTGGACTTAGATGGCAGGGCTTTACAGTGCGACCATTTCACTCACATTTGCGGCTGAAAACAATGAAGAGTAAAATGGTCGCACTGTAGAGCCCTGCCATCTAAGTCCACTATATAGAAAAAAATTCTGGAATGTTTACCTCAAAACCTTAATTTCTTTTCGACTGAAGAAAAGACATGCATATATTGCATGACATAGAAGTGAGTAAATTATCAAGAAATTTTTATTTAGGAGTGAACTAATCTTGTAACCCTCTAATCTACTTGCTAGTGTATTTCTAGAGGCTGAAAAAAGTATTTATACCACTGGTTATCAACTAGCAAATCATGAGTCAGGTCTTAGATCACATACTGATTAGGAACTAAAATTAAACGAGGAACAAACTCAAAAATTCATCACGTGAAAGAAAACCACACTCTTCAAGCCATTTTAATGGGTCTTCAAAAACTTGCCAGTGAGGTAGCAGAACTCTGGTACGAGCATAGCAGGTCCCGGTGGAGGCCGACCTGATGGTCCAAGTCTCTTCACATGACTAACCAGAAGAACCTGGTTGCCATCTGTTATGTCCAAACCATATTGCTGGAGAGGAGACAAATAAATATTGTGACAATAAAATTTAGCAACTAGTGTTGCAGAATAATTCCCTGTATTATTAAACTACCGTTTTAAAGTAGTTCTTGAACGAGATCTCCGTATCTCCCTTCTTAAATGTGTTGTTGGGGGTATGATCCCAAGCAATGTCATCAATCCTGTACGTCTTGTTATTGTACCTATAATAATAATAATAATAATAATAATAATTTGTTACACAAAGTTATTTGCGACTTCAAAATTCTTATGGGGTCAATACATTTTTTTTTTACCAAAACTTTAAAGGGGGGGTACAATGGTGTTTCGTATATTCAGAGTTGTTTACAGTGTTAAAGAGTTGGATTCTCATTCTCATGGCCAAAGTTAAAAAAATAATTTGGACAAATGACAGAGAATTTCTTTGCCGAAAATCGTATTCCCGGGTTGGTACAAGTTTCGGCTGATTTTTTTCGATCGTGGCATTAATGACGTAATCGGTGGTGGAACTCCTTATATGAGCATTTCTCCCAGAAAAGCACATCCGCGGCGCCCACAACAACGTCGGCCAGACCGTGTGAAAGAGCGCGCCATCAACGTGCTTCATTCGGACGCCCTCTGCAAGGGATTCATTAGGGAAGAATGTCTCTAAAGAAGTGTGGTTTTGGTTGTAAGGCAAAGATAACTTTGCTCAGCTTCCCGAAGAACCCAGCGTTATGAGAACAGTGGATGCAGTTCCTTTTTCCGGGGCAGCAATGGAGTTTTGCAAGTGAATGTTTCATATACGAGGACCAGTTTGACGCTGGATTTGCACATTGTTTGATACTGAAAGATGGAGTGGTCCCAGCTATAAAAGATCCCGGTAATGATTCAGAACTGCAGATGGTAAGTGAAATGCTATCAAATGTCTGTTTTATTGGCAATCCCAGCGCAAGTGATTGTGGACCTTAGCTCCGCCCACGGCACGTGGGATTAGGTGAAACTGTGTGTTATGTACCCTTTCATTTAGAAAGGACACAACAAACTGATCGCAAGTAACAATAAAGACCCTTATAATGTTACAAATGAATTCTAATTTAAATAATTAGTTTCATTTTAACTTTTCTATTTTCAATAGCACTGAAAAAAAAAAAATTATCACAGTTTCCAAAAAAAAATATTAAGCAGCACAACTGTTTTCAAAATTGATAAATGTTTCTTGAGTAGTAAATCAGCATATTATAATGATTTCTGAAGGATAATGTGACACTGAAGACTGGAGTGATGGCTGCTGAAAATTCAGCTTTGCCATCACAGAAATAAATGTCACTTTAAAACACATTAAAAACTAAAAACACTTACTTTATGTGGTAAAAATATTTCAGAATATTACCGTTTTACTGTAATACTGTAATCACATAAATACAAGTGAGTACAAGAGACCTTTCAAAAACAAATCTTACCAACCCCAAAACAGCAGTGTGTGTAAATGTGTGCTTATTTTACTTGGTCAGAATGATTAGGCCCACAAGCTCCTTGGTGCAGGCTTCAGGGAAGCGCTGGTCTCCACACTGCTGCCTCAGACTGTACATGAAGTCAAGGACCGTCTCACTGCGCAGAACCTTGTGGCTCACATCGGTGCACAGCATGATGCTGGACTCGTACTGAAGGATGGTGGTTACGAATCCAGGCCAAATTGTCAGCCTGCAAATTTAGACAGGGTGCAATGTTCAATCATTCTCCAACACAAGGTAAATGTCACACAACACATTTGTTTTAAAACCTGTGCTGTGGGATGTTGAACGGATCATCAGGATTGTAGTAATGACGTCCAATCTGCTGCATGTTTAGTATCCTCAGAATTCTACAACACAAAATAAACAGGAAGTTATTTACCTTACAAATAACACAATTTTAAACAGAGTGCTAACTGTGATTACCTCCTGAACATAATGTTGTAGAACTGCAAGCATACAGGAGAGGATGGCGGGAGCTCGTTGGTCAGTGTAACAGTGATCTCAACCTTCTCTCCATTTCTGGTCTCACTGCACAGGACAGTCTCCTACAGATACAGCAATTTACCATTGACACCCAAATTCTCAATGAGAGCCAGTGAAATTATGAGCAATTTGAAGATCTGAAAACTTACAGCATTATGCAGTTTGTTAGGAAGGAAGAGAATGGCTCCATCAAAAGTGTGTGCTTTGCCCAGAGTCTCCTCATGCTGGAAAAGCAAAGCTGAGCGCAGACGTCGGGACTCCATTGGTGGCTTAAAGTCCACATGGTACTGGTATAAAGCCCACAGAGGTCGCGAAAGCAGACGCATGAAATTGGCCCTCAGCTCAATGGCAGTGCCTGAAACACCTGTGGTTATAGGAAGAGTGTCAAATCTAGTATCACACTACACACAGTTGATGTCAAAAGTATACTTACAACCTTGCAGAATCTGCTAAATGTTTTTAAAAATATTTCTTCAAAATAAAAGGATCATACAAAATGCATGCTATTTTTATTTAGTACTGGCCTAACTAAGATATTTCACATAAGACGTTTACATATAGTACACTAAAGGTGTGTATCACCACCAAAGTCACAATATGATACGATACGTATGCCGATACAGAGGCCACGATGCGATGCGTATCACGATACAGAACTGCACTAAATTTCACCTCAGCAGAATTTAGGAAAACGGCTGTTTATTAAACACTGCATACACTAGGGCCATTGCTAACTATTGGCAGAATGGGCAGTTGACCTCTGCATTACGAAGGGCCTCCATAACTGTACCACAGTGCAATATGGGTAATAGCATGTGTTTCATGTTTATATTGGGCACTCCACACCAGGTACAATATTCTAATTGTTTGCATCTTGTTTTTAAGCACATAAATAATAATGTACTCGTTCTAATACATTTATATTGTAATGTACTCATTTCAATACATAAAAAAAAAAAAAAAAAAAAAAATCTGCACAATTAATCTCATTTCTAATCGCGATCATGATTATGGATGCCGCGAATACGTAATCGTTCAAAGCCACGATTACCAAAAAAAAAATATATATATTATTCTGCATGCTTAAATACGCACAATATTGTATTTTTTTATTTAAAGAAACCAAACCAATGTATCGTTGACATTTGTGGGAACGAAAAAAGCAATACAATTTTTTCAGTTTTCAGCTTGTTTTTTTTTTTTACAATTTCTTTTTAATTTTTATATAAAATTATGGCATGCAGGTGCTTCAAATAATTGTATAAATCTATTTAAAACATAAATTTAAATTGCAATAATTGTAATTAATAATCACAATTACATTTTCAAGGGAATAATCAACAATTATAATCTGCCATAATCGTGCAGACCTAACATAGTTTCTAAAGCCATAGCTTCAATAAATAAAAAATAAATAAATAAATAAAGAAGCCTCGCACTAACTCTCTCTCTCATAAATGAACACTTGATGAATTACATTTTTTCTGAGAATAGAATATTTAAGTGGCGATGGTGCAACTGCAAGCTAACCTGTGTTTTCAGAAAGCTTATCTACATTGGAGAGAGAGCGCGTACACATGGTCGCCAGGTTGAAAAAGATAAGTAACACGCTCTGTTTTGGGAATTACTTCTCTTTATTTCAGGCGACCCTGGTTGTGTTCCTCTGCAGCCAGATTAAACCTTGTTGTAGCCTATGTATTTGCTCTATTCATTATTTTTTTTTTGAAACCTTGCACTTTTTTACTCCGTTTTAAACTATGTTCTTGTATTCAAATTAAGCATGGTCCACTGCTGTGCACGTGCCACGATATCGATACAGAGAGGTTAGGGCCAAATCTTTGTGATCTCCCGTTCAAAAGTTTTCTTAATACTGTGTTGTAACCTGAATAAGCCACAGCTGTCTTTCTTTTGTTTAGTGATAGCTGTTCACAAATCCCTTGTTTGTCTTAAACAGTTAAACTGCAAACTGTTCTTCAGGAACATCCTATGTAAACTTTTTTTTTTTATGTGAAATATCTTATTTAGGTCAGGTCACTAAATAAAAAATATATAAAAAACAGCCAACACTATAACAAGAGTTGTGGAAAACGTACACTACTAATCAAAAGTTTGGGGTCAGAAAAAGTTTAATGGTGTTTGAAAGGAGGCTCTAATGCTCACCAATGCTGCATTTATTTGTTACAGTAAAAACAGAAACATTATAAACTGTTTGTATAATTTAACGTTTTAATTTCTAATATATTTTAAAGTGTAGTTTATTCCAGTGATGTATAGATGAATTTTAAGCAGTCATTACTCCAGGCTTCAGTGTCACACGATTCTTCAAAAATCTTTCTAATATGATGATTTGGTTCTAAAACAGTTTTTTTTTGCAAAACATTGATTAATATAAACATTTAAAAAGAACATTTTTTTAACATTGATTTTTGTTTAACAGACTTTTCTTCAACAAATACTCCTGTTTAAAAGTTCAATTAATAATCAAATCAAAAGTCCACAGCCAACACCCTGCCATAACATTTGCAAGAGAGCTAAAAATGAAGTCTTACTCAGAAATGTGACCCTGGACCACAAAACCAGTTATAAGTCGCTAGGATATATTTGTAGCAATAGCCAAAAATACATTTCATGGGTCGAAATTACTGTTTTTCTTTTATGCCAAAAATCATTAGGATATTAAGTAAAGATCATGTTCCATGGAGATATTTTGTAAATTTCCTACCGAAAATATATCAAAACTTAATTTTTGATAAGTAATATGCATTGCTAAGAACTTCATTTGGACAACTTTAAAAGCGATTTTCTCAATATTTGTATACCCTCAGATTCCAGATTTTCAAATAGTTGCATCTCAGCCATATTGTGTCCTATCCTAACATCAATGGAAAGCTTATTTATTCAGCTTTCAGATCTCAAATCTCAATTTTGAAAATTTTATGACTGGTTTTTGTGGTCCAGGTCATAAATATGATTTTACCTGTTTTGGACTCTTTCACATGTTCCATTAGCTGCCGAGTGTGGACACCAGAATCGTGGAAATCTCTCCTGCGCCCACCTCTTTCCCCGATCTTCACCTGCTGAAAGCCTGCAGAAATCTGCATCATCGCTACAGGGAGAAAATGAGCACAAGAGTGAGAAAAGGAATGAGAGAATATCATAGTATACAGGTAAGAGTTTTCCCACTTGTTGCCCTAATGCACTTACCTTCTTCTGACATGGCTCCAGGAGCAGGTTTCTGTCTCCCTCTCCCAACCAATTGTCCTTCAGATGGAGGGGGCATAACAGGCTTTGCAGCCTCTTGTGATACAGACGGTTGCTGCAGAGAAATTAGAAAAATAATAAGTTTATTTTAATTCTTAAATGTATTCCTCTAATGTAAAGAATAACTCACCGCGCCAGGAGCAGCAGGCTCCTGACCGCGACCTCTGCCTCTTGATCTCGCTCTTGCTCGTCCTGTCATATTGGTGCTGCTTCTCAGATGCTTTGCAGTATGTCAATTCAAAGTACTGGACACAAGATTACAACATACAGATGATTATTATTTTATCATTCTGCTGTTTGTTGCACAATGGACACGTTTTCAGACACTTTTTTTTTTTTGGCACAGATTTATTCTTTTGTGGTACACAAAACAAGATGTTTGACAGAACTGCAGCCTCAATCACCACAGGATTGTGTGAAAGATTGATTCAGTGAACGTGTGCCTGTCATATTTAAAGTACCATGGAAAAAAGTTAAACAAATTTGACACCAGAGAGAGGGAATTATGACTTTTCTGTGGATTTAAAAAGTTATTTCAAGGTCAACCGAGAATTAACGGCTTCATTTGCTTCGAAAAACAGAGCTAATGTATACAACACTTATTTCTGAGATGTTGAGAAATCTTATTAAATTAATCCCATGTTCTTCACGTGTATGGTGCGCAGGGCCACGTGAGGTTTAAATTCAAATTAGACCATTTCTACTGGTCTTAATAATTCGTTTTAAATTAAATTCTTTAATACAATAAATTGTGTATGTGTGTTTTACAGAACTGCTTTTATTCTGTATTTAAAAAAAGTACACTTCCATCATCAAAGTTAAGATTTTTCGGACAAGTTCGCACTTCACACGTGCAAATGATTAAATGAATCGTTTAACGTAAATGTCATATATTGTTACCGTGTGACATTTTGAGAAACAACATTAACGTTAAACCATTTTAATTAAATGCAATATTAAATAATAAAACTTGTTAATTGTGTTCCCATTATTACTAACAATTCGCACGTGTTTGGCGCGCCAGGCCCTGGTTCTAAGATATAACTTTCAAAGTTTATAAGTTTTCTCGAATGGTTTGAAATATATATATACACATTTATATCTTAAATGCTCAAAGAAAGTGCTTTGTCATCGTGTACATAATATAGTTCAACTGATACAGTTAATGACTTAATTGCCCAACAGCACCCAGACACATAACGTTAATTTAGTGGTTTAAGACATTTAACACAGTTTTTTTAATGTTTATAACATATGAAACGATTTCACAATTATTAGGAGCAATGAAATGACTAATTATATGTATATAATGTGGATTAAATTTTGGACATCGACAAACAACTCTTACCCCGTCTTCTAGAAGCGCCAAATGACGTTCAATTAATTCCCGACTGGCCGTTAACCCGGTTTCATTTGTATCCCTCCGCTGCCTAATATGTTCATTATGTTATTTAGTTATCATATTTCATAATAATCCATGCTTTACAGTCTTTTCAGGTCGTAAATGCTTATTTTAAATCGAAAAGCTCGCTGAAACTGGAACGGAAAACGTTGTTGAAGAAAACTACTTTATTTGGAAGGATACGAACTACCTGTGGCGGAGGTCACCTGGTCCTGAGGATTGTGGTCTATAATGATGATGACTCATGTTATAGTGACAGACGTTCAGCACAAGATGGCGCTCAAATACACAAAACACAACTATTTTTTTTCCAGTAAACACACAGATAACTTCATACGTTTGGAGTTAGGTTAAATAAGATTATATTTTATTTCCTGAGATGTCTTTAAATATCTTGGTGTGGTTCAGTAAGAAGTGGAAAAAAATGTAATTCATGGTTTACTTCAGGCGAATTCAATGTATTATTATTTAATGATCAATAAACAAAGCACAGTTATTCGATAGTGAACTATAGCTGTAACATTCAGGTGCATTCACTCAGAATGTCCCTTTTGGTGAAAAAAGCGTAACCAAAAACTACTACTGCAATGCTCCTTTGCTACAAATTATTTACCGTAATTAAGAGAAGCTTAATAGATGTCACACTATATTATGTGGGACATTTGTTTAGTTTAATACACTGCTCTCTGTTCCTCATCAAGTTATATCTGATAGGCAAATAAGATATAAGCAGCTTTTCGTGCTCCTGCGGTGCTAATGTCTGTGTGCATCATCCATCATTTGTTTTGAAACAAGCATGATCAGAAAAAGATCTGGGCTGTACAAAAATAGGCTTTGACACAAATACTGGATGGTTATTTTTCCTCATTTCTGTCCCAGCATGCAGGGACAGATCTGGCATTTATCAAGCAACACATCTTGTTTTGCTGTATTTGCTTGACACTGCCTTGAGAGATGTAAGACTCATGATTAATAAATGTAGGTGACATAACTGCACATTTGGACCTGATTAATGTTTCTGGATGCAAAAAATATGTCCCATGATAGTGTCTAAAGCTGCCTCTATGCTCTCTTGTTCACACATGATAACTATAACGATAATAACACAGAGGTACAACATCATTGGGTAATACATAAAAGTTAAATACACCTTCAGTGATACTTGGACACGTCAGTAGTGAACTGGAATCACTTCGTTCTTGGCTGTGAACAGGCCTGGGAGTCTATCCCCGCATTTCTAGAAATGTTAGGAATTGGTTCCTATAACCAATTGCGAATGATTGCACTGAAATTTCTACACAAAAGAAATATTTGATTAATTTAATAAAACTACTTGAATTGAGTTTTACTTTCACCTGATAAATGCATTTTTGTGCTCTAGTGCTTTACTGAATCTCAAACAATTGCTTTCTTTTCCATAATGGTGTCCATCTGTAGCACTCCATTTACCAGATTGGGCTGTTCTCTTTTTTGCCGCTCTCACACTTTGATGAAAGATTAATGATTCAAATGTTAAGGATTCTGCAGCATAGCCCCTCTCTCTCTCTCTCTCTCTCTCTCTCTCTCTCTCTCTCCCTCCTCTCTCTCTCTCTCCTCTCTCTCTCTCTCTCTCTCTCTCTCTCTCTCTCTCTCTCTCTCTCTCTCTCTCTCTCTCACTCTCTCTCTCTCTCTCTCTCTCTCTCTCTCTCATCTTCTCTCTCTCTCTCTCCTCTTCTCTCTCTCTCTCTCTCTCTCTCTCTGTTTCAGAGAAGCCTCACCCTCCTCTATCTGTTTCAGACTCGCACCCTCATCTTTTTGACTGGGAACTTGGCACCTTGAAGGGCATTTTGGAGGCAGATCTATGGTTGACTTTCATGTCAAGATCTAAGAATGATTAGCGATTCAGTCCGGTGAGATTCAGTCAGACAGCAGAATTTCCCATCACTATTTACCTACAACAACAGCAACAACAAGAAAGATTAATGTCACAGAGTAAGTACACAAACTTGCACACTGGACAAAGTCACATTGATATAGTTCCTTTATTGAAGTGTTTTTTTATTCTTTCTTTGGTGACATGGTGCACAAAAGTTGGCAAAACAAGTACATTTTTATGCTAATAGATGTGAAAAAGACAGCTTGATCTCTTGTAATGATTTCTCTTTCATTTGATTTGAGAGAGAAGACCGCTGACATATGTTCCTTGGCTTAAGTGGCTTTTTATCCTCCAAAAAAAAAAAAAAAAAAAAGTATCCTGAAGGCATAAAGGTGATCTATTACCTGAAAAAGAAGAAGAGGAGATAATAAAAACAATTATAGGATATTAATAATAAAGGATATTAATCTATATTTTATTTGAACATAGATTTAGGAAGTGTGCAATAAGGGTCACAATACTTTGATTTAAAAAAATGTAGCAGACATAGAGCACTATATATATCTCACGTACCCTAAAATTTTCAAAACACAGCAAAGGCAAGAACTTAAAGAGGAGTAAAAATAAAAGAGCTAAGAAGAAAAGCACAGAAGAGAGTGTGTGAGCAGCAGTAGGTGTAGAGTAAAGGTGCCCCCTGCCTGGTGGGCTGATGAATGCCCCCCAGGCCCCAAACCTGTCCAAGAGTGAGATAGAGAAAGACACAGAATGCTGGATTGAAGTTGTCCCACCAAAGTGCAAATGAAGCCAGGTGATTTATCTAAAGCTATGACTATGTCATTTATGGAAATTAGCCGACATCTTGCCTGAAACGCTATGGCAAAAATCACATATTCACCTGACATCAATCTACTTCAATCACACCTTCTTTAGTAAGTCATTTACATACAGTACATGTTGCAGAATCTGCAAAATGTTAATTATTTTACCAAAATAAGAGGGATCATACAAAATGAATGTTTTTTTTTATTTAGTACTGACCTGAATAAGACATTTCACATAAAAGACATTTACATATAGTCCACAAAAGAAAATAATAAAGTTGAATTTATAAAAATTACCCTGTTCAAAAGTTTACATACACTTGATTCTTAATTCTGTGTTGTTACCTGAATGATCCACAGCTGTTTTTTTGTTTGTTTGTTTATTGATAGTTGTAACCTGAACAGTTAAACTGCCTGCTGTTCTTTAGAAAAATCCTTAATCCTTTACCCTTAATGTAAAAATTTTTATATGTATTTGAACCGCTTCCAACAAATGATTGTATGACTGAAGATCCATGTTTTCACACTGAGGACAACTGAGGGACTCATATGCAACTATTACAGAAGGTTCAAAACACTCACGCTCATAAGACATAGAAGCATATGTGTACCAAAATTCAATTTTAAATGTAATATGCAAAATGGCAATGTATTTCTGTATTTAAATGTACATTTTCCCATACATTTGTGCAACATTTAGTTCAAAATGAAAATTAAATTATATAATTTACATTTGCCATTTCCTAATATGTAAATCAAAAACTAGTGCTGTCAAACGATTAATCGCGATTAATCGCATCCAAAATAAAAGTTTATGTTTACATACTATATATTTGTGTACTGTGTATAGTTATTATGTATATATAAATACACACACATGCATGTATATATTAAGGAAAAATATTTTAGAATTATATCTAACATATTTAGATTTATTTATAATCTAAATTGTATACAGGTATAAATATATATACATATAAATACTTTGTTTTAATCGCGATTAATCGTTTGACAGCCCTAAAAATAAAAATAAAAATGTATTACCCAAATTGGTTCGAGTTTTTACATGTCCAAGCAAAAACTGTAGCAAAATTATAATTTAAATGGTGTTTTCCTAAATGCATTTAGACTTACGGAAAGGACATTTACATCATAATACCGCATGATAATTGTAGCAAAATGCAGTGAGAATTCCAGAATGCATTCTGAGCCGATCACGTCCCCGACCTGTCAATTATTACATCAAGACGGGGCTCGGCAACAGGATGCAGGTCAATATTCACCCTTAACCAAGCGTGTTTCACCTGCCTCAACATCTCTGTTTACACTCCAGTTGATGCACAATAAGCAAACAGACTACAATTCTACACATTTACCAACTTAATCCATAAAATTGTGCGTTCTGTGGCACCTAACCTCACACGCCTACCACAACAACATCTCTCACTGTTTACACTTCGATTGATACACAATATGCCAGAGGTCTTCAACCCTGCTCCTGGGGACCCACTTTCCTGGAAAGTTTATTTCCAACCGCCTTCAGCACACCTGCCTGCAATTTTCAAGCAGTCTTGAGGAGCTTGATTGGCCACTTCAGGTGTGTTTGATTAGGGTTGTAGCTAAACTCTTCAGGATAGTGGGTCCCCAGGAACAGGGTTGAAGACCTCTGCAATATGCAAACAGTGCAATTCTACATGTATTTACCAATTCACTACCTTACACTGTGTCTACATCGGACGCGTCAGTTGTCGTGTCACATTGCCCCACATCCATAAGTTGGTAAATGTGTAGAATTGCACTGTCTGTTTGCTTATTGTGCATCAATCGGAGTGTAAACAGAGATGTTGAGGCAGGTGAAACGCATTTGGTTAAGGGTGAATATTGACCTGTTGTGCGTCCTGTTGCCGAGCCCCACCTTTGATGTAATGATTGACAGATCGGGGGCGTGATCGGCTCAGAATGCATTTTCAAATGAATCGCTGGGTTTTTAACGAAAATGCAATTGAAATGTCATATATGTAAGTGTCAGTGCATTTAAGAAAAATAAAAGACATTTAAATAATCATTTTGCTACCCTTTTGCTCCACCTTTGGCTCAGAATGCATTCTGGAATTCTCACTGCATTTTGCTACAATTATCATGCAGTATTATGATCAAAATGCAATCCCACTTGTCTAAATGCATTTAGGAAAAACGCCATTTAAATGAATGATGATTTTGCTACAGTTTTTGTTTGGACATGTAAAACATATCTAGTCAATTTGGTTTATACATTTTCATTTTAATTTTGCAACTTATAAAGCGTTAAAATATGTGTAGGAAATGGCAAATGTAAATTATAGAATTGAATTTTCATTTTGCACTAAATGCTGCACATATGTATTGGAAAATGTAAATTTAAATACAGAAATACATTGACATTTTACACATTGCATTGCCATTTTGCATATTACATTTCAAATTGAATTTCACTACCCATATGTTGCCATATTAGGAGCCATGGCTGTAAACTTATGAACAGAATGACAATGTGTACATTTTTCTTATTTTGCCTAAATATCATATTTTCTTCATTTAGTACTTCTGAAGCTACAGAAAATATATGTTTCTCAGAAGACCAAATAAGTTAAATTTAACCCATATTTCAAAAAGCATTTTTATAAATTAAACTATTATTTTCTCTTGTGGACTATCTGTGAACATCTTTTATGTGAAATATCGTATTCATGTCAGTAATAAATAAAAAATAACATGCATTTTGTATGAGCCCTCTTATTTTGGTAAAATAATTAACATTTTGCTGATTCGTAAACTTTTGACCTTAACTCTAAATAATTGTAAAATAACACTGCTAATGGAAATTAGGTTCCATTTTAGCCTGATGTAATGCTTACGGTATCTGACACTCTTATACAATGTCTTATGATTATGATAAATGTATGCTCATTAGTTGATCATTTGTGTTCTATATCTCAAAATTATGTGTAGTCGGAGGTTACATATAAAATATTTTTGGCTATTAAAGTGATTTAAATAGAGAATAAAAAAGCACAGGTACGAAAGCTATACATACAGTCTAAAAACACACATAGTAGTGCTGTAATTTGTTTCGTAATTAATACTGCCACAATGTCAAGTGAGTTCATCACTTTTTCTTCCTTCCTAATCACTATTAAGTGCAGTGTGATCAAATGCTCCATTGCTCAAATAGCAAAAACATCTAAAAAGGAAGGAAGAAAATCCATGGAAAAGGGCAGAGTTGCAAGATAAGCCAAATGCTCCTTGCCTTTAATCTATAAAAAATACTAATTACTGCATTATCTTCATGCCGAACAGCAATGACCAACATGAAGGGGCTTCTTTGAACTAATAAGTGGAAACAAATGGCCTTTGAGATAAAATCCTCCTAGAAGCTGATGACTACAATGGACACTCTTAATATGTCCAAGTCAGTTAATTCACCATGCACTCGGTTGAATTAAATGACTCTGCTTTGATGGATGTTAGCGTGACCCTGAAAGCAAATTTTCTTCTGAAGGTTACTTGTAATATCACAGTAATTGTAAAGCACCATGTACAAAGAAACACATTGCTTTCAATACATCATACTATGTCTACTGTACAGTGAGGGTAAAAATTATTTGATCCCCTGCTGATTTTGTACCCCTGACAAAGAAGTGATCAGTCTGTAACTTTAATGGTAGGTTTATTTTAACAGTAAGACACTAAATAACAATAAATAAATCTATAAACAAAATGAGAAAAACAATTTCAAGTTATAAATTGATTTGCATTTAGTGAAATAAGAATTCCGCAAAACATGACTGTCACAATCACAGAGGTCAGACATTTCTTGTAGTTGGTCACACAGGTCTGCATCAGTGAGCATTTGAAACTTCTGTAATAGTTGCATATGAGTCCCTCAGTTGTCCTTAAAAAGATGGATCTCAAAATCATACAGTCCATTTTTGGAAAGGGTTAAAATACACAAAAATGCTGAAAAAACAAAGAATTTGTGGGACCTGAAGGATTTGAAGAACAGTGGTTTAAGGACAAACAAGAGACTCATGAACAACCATCACTAAATAAAAAACAAACAAGCAAAAAAAAAAAGTGTCAACTCGCTGTAAACTTTTGAACAGAATGACAATGTGTAAGTTTGCCTAAATATTATTTTCTTCATTTTGTACTGCCCTTCTGAAGCTACAGAAGATACTTACATGTTTCTCAGAAGACAAAATAAGTTAAATCATTAAGGTAACACAGTATTAAAAATCAAGTGTACGCAAACTTTTGAACGGCATAATTTTCATAAATTCAACTATTATTTTCTCTTGTGGACTATATGTAAATGCCTTTTATGTAAGATATCTTACTCAGGCCAGTACTAAATAAAAAATATCATTTATTTTGTATAATCCCTCTAATTTTGGTAAAATACTTAACATTTTGCAGATTCTGCAAGGTGTATGTAAACTTTTGACCTCTTTTTAATGTAGTTTTAAAGTTTCATGAGGAGACCATCTCCATGTAAAATAAAACAGCTTTTATTATACTGTTAATATGGTGGAAGTCTTCATCAAATCTCAAAACAGTGATATTTGACTCATTTATGTGGGCACAAATAGCACAAATGCTATAGTTTATGCATAAACAGCACTTCAAAGCTATTACTCTAGGAATGAGTTTTAGCTGTTGCTACCATCCCTGCTAGTGTGGTTGCAATACTAACAGCCCGAATGAGGATGAGACTGATCATTTATGACAGATTTCGCCTATCACTGCACATTCAGGGTGTCAGTCTGATTAGCAACACTCAATATAAAGTGAAGAAGGGTAAGGGTGGGGGGAAAAAACAAGCTGCGCTTGCTGACAGAGCCACACAGTAATCTGCTCTGTGTTATAGCGGCTTCAGACAGCGTCACTTTAGATGTTGCTCCATCTGAGAATATATTTCAGCTAATGAAAATGTCCTGCTGGCTTTTACCACTGGGGGGTGGATTTGCTATGTGGGTTGCACTCACAGATAAGGCAATTATCAGTCTTTATGTTCAACCCACTGAAATGTTTTTAATCATACGCACAAACAAAAGACAGGCCCACTTGCCCAAGTGCACGTTTGCCTCAACTGTAGATAGATGTGTTTTTCTTGGCACATGCTACTTCCTTCACGCTTGATAAAACATATCAAGGCCAGGCAGCACTGTGCCCTTGACGCTCGTGGGCATGCAGGAGGGATGTGTTGAGAATGGGGGAGCACAAGATAAAGACCAGTGAAGGTCACCCTGTTATTGGGGTTCATGGAGGTGCCCTGTTTAGGCTGAGCTGAGATCAGTTCTGCCATTATTTAATAATAACTGCTGTTGAAAAACAGGGTAGCTCAGTGTCAGGGAAAAATGTCTGCCAAAAGGAAAAAATAGAGGGCGAACCTTTTAGATAAAGGTGCCTGTCCTTTAGAAGACAGCAAACAGAGATCAGAGGAGGGTTTTTTGTTCATTTGACTTTTATATATAAGCTAAAAAAATAAAGTAAAAAAAGACATTTAATAGATAAAAAATAAAAAACATAAATATAAAAAATATTAAAAAGAAAGCACTGCTAAAACATCTACTATAATTTAACAAGAAATTAGTGATAATGAGTGCAAATACTATACAGTAAAAAAAAATATTCAGACAAGAATATTTTTTATATTTTTTACTAGTGGATGCAGGACACTATAGTTCATTTATGTAAGTGAGGACAGCAAAATAAAGTAAACTGTGACATATTATACCTAAAAATTCTTCATACACTGGACTACCACTAAAATTTAAAAACATTTGGGACCAATATTATTCAGACACTTTGACCTGACCATGTGACCTTTTTACACTACAGACTAAACAAAATTAAGCACTGCTTGGTAATTAATCAACAATGTATTGATAGTTGTGTAAATATTGTCACACTAACAGTTGTCTGAATTTTTAGTTGATTGTAATCCATTACACACCTTTCTATCAAAGTTACCTGACATTAATTTGTTCTGACACTGTTTAACTCTGAGTTCTTGTCATGTTTTATTACCATTTTCTATAGTGAATAAACTATGATAATGTAAGAAATGTTGAAGGTGTCTGAATAAATTTTGGTTTGACTGTATATACACTATATAGTGTCTCTTTTGATTAATTTAATTATATATTTTGAAATTATTTCAATTTCTTTTTTAATAACTCCAAACTTACAGTGGAGATGCATCTAGAGTAAAAGTAGATGTTCAGGATGAAGTATGATACTTTAGTAACAGACAGTGCAATTACATATATCTACCAGCAGAGGCTAAAGGGTCAATGCTAACCATCCAAACCTTTACGCACTTCCTCCAATTCAAACGTTTAAGAAAGAGTCATGTGACCCTCATCTCAGATCCTGGTTGGTGAGTTTGATGAAACACTGAAAGTACCTAATGAGACCCTATCCATGCTGGTATCTCTAACCTCAAATAGAAGCCCACATGCACAAACATTAGCTTACTTCACTGTTGTTCTTTTGTGTAGAGGGGTAGGAGTGAGAGTTTTTGCTGGATGGGGGATCTCATGTTGACCATAGCGGAGCCCTGCCGTGCCCCCCCTCCTCTCTCTTGTTCCCCCCACGCTGAGCAGGGAAGCTATGTGATCTTTTTTCAAAGTCAACAAAAGAGTGGGGACACAGCTGGGCGGCAGAGGGGAACAGAGGGACGGAGCGTAGCAACAGACTCCTGCTGAGGGCACTGGGACTGAACTACGCAACCAATTCACATGAATCAACTGTCAGCTAGATTGTTTAGGAGCTTTTTGTACTGCTGGAGACAGTTTGATTCACTTTGATTCATCTAGAATGACACACTGGACTTTTCGTCTTGATTTATGGTCCATGTGAACATTCCATTTTGAAATATTATGGCGTAATTGCGTGAAATGTTTTTGCTTTGACATTTGAAACTTTTTTCTGAAAAGACCACCTTAGATCAGCATTTTTTAGGCTGGTTTATGATGGTTAGCACTAGTTAAAAACAAGTGGACAGTAGGCATGTTTTTCAACAGCATCAACATTGTGAATCTACACTCTTAAAGGGATAGTTCACCACAAAATTAAAATTGCCCCATTATTTACTCACCCTCAAGCCATCATACGAATACAATCATAATTACATATATATATATATATATATATAAATGTCCTGGCTCTTTTTAAGCTTTACAATGGCAGTAAATAGGTGTTAAGATTTTGAAGCAAAATAAAGTGCATCCATTCATCATAAATAGTACTCCACATGGCTCCAAGAGATTAATAAAGGTCTTATGAATTGATGTATTTGAGTAAGAAAAATATCCAATATTTTAAAACTTTATAAACCACAATCTCTAGCTTTCGCTAACTGCTGTGCAGGCTTTACTGAGAGATAGCGTTCCAGCAGATGACTTAGGAGGTAGGCGACGAATGAGGAAATGCAGTGGAGAGAGCAAAACAAAACACCAGCCACAAATTAAAAGTACAAAACAAAAACAATTTTTTTGGTAGATTTTAATATAAGCTAAGAGGAGACTTTAAAAAAAAACTTGGTTCTCACCAGACTAGCTGGTGCTTATGCTACGTCCTACATCATCCGCTGAAACGCCACTCTTTCGTGAACACACTTAAGACAGTTAGCGAAAGCTAGAGATTCCGATTTATAAAGTTTCAAATAAAGAGATTTTTCTAACACCAAAGCATCAATTAGCTTTGGAAGACCTTTATTAACCCCCCAGAGCCATGTGGAGCAGTTTTTATGATGGATGGATGCACTTTATTTTGCTTCAAAATCTTAACACCCATTCACTGCCAATATAAAGCTTGGAGGAGCCAGGAATTTGTTTAATATAACTCAGATTGTGGTCGACTGTAAGAAGAAAGTCACATGGCTTATCATGGGGCAATTTTCATTTGTGGGTGAACTATAGGAATAAAGTTTTCAAATGGGAGTTTTAATGGCAATGACACAGAAGAACCATTTTTGAAGAAGCATTTTTTTCTCACTTTGAAGAACATCTCAGTGTGAATAATCTAAAGAACTTTTTTTCACTAGAAGTACTTGAATGTCCTGGAATTGTTAAAGCATCTTCGTTAAACCAGATTCCAATAAAGAACTTTTATTTAGTTAAGAACAGGGATGTAACAAGTCTTTCAAGTTTTTTTAAACTATATTTAACAGATAGATTTCCTCTTGTCCACCAAAATGTTCTGACAGGAACTTGGAGGTCATTGAAGTTAAGCCTTTTTATGTCTCTTAGTCCAAACCTTGGCCTTAACAAAGTTTTGCGCAGTTACAATGAGGCAGGATACGAAGGACAGGGCAAAAGAGGAAAAAGTGTGGGAGAGAGGAGAAAGGCCACAGAGAAGTGAGCATCAAAGGCAGTGGATCTCAGCATGCTCCTGTAGCAGTGTGTGAACTCCCACCCTAAGACACACAGCAAAGCCTCCGCACACACACACACACACACACACACACACACACACCCATCTCCTCCACCCCTCCGGACGAGTCCTCAGCAGTAATTAAAACCATCTCCCCCACTGTTCCAGCATCTCATTAAATCTCAGCACCATTCCGTTTTCCTTCTTTCGCCCATCCATCCACCAAAAACCATCCCCACACAGACAGAGCCAAGGCTAAACCTAACACATTCTTGAGCTTGAGCATTCATGGCGCATAGTGTTGAAATGGAGGCTGGGCGTCAATCACAAAAACACTTTTTTCACTTTCAGCTCCATCAGAGACAGGAAGTGAGCTCTGATGAGCCCACTCCCTCAACCTAATCACCCTCATTTGAAACAGCATACGAAAACATATTTTTTTTATTAAAGTTTACATATGGGAGCATTTGGCATAGATTTGTTAATATGACTACAATATATAATATAACTTTAATATGACTTTGTTAATAAAGAGCAGTTAATGTTATTTTGTAGAATAATGTTATTAATGTTGTTAATGTTATTTTGTAGACCTTCAACATCAGATAAATAATGAGTGTTTTTGAATTCTTGGCGACAACATTAAACTTGAAATCATGAAACTACTTTAAATAGAACTAAAAAACATACTGTATAAATACATTGTACTTTTTGAGTTGGAATCACAGTGATTAACTAACTATTTTGCTATAGAAAAGACTAAAATGTGACTTTTTTATTTGTTCTCTTACAAACAAACTGATTCACTAGAATCAATCAATAAAATAAATTTTATCAATGATGATACATAGATTCATTAGAATGAATTGGACCAAACTTATATGACAAACTGATTCACTATAATGAATCAAAACTCTCAATGCTACATAAGAGAAGAACCAATTTATGAAGAATCGTTTCAGAATGAATCTGACTGCTTCAAGATGAACCAGCGCACTAGACTGAATCAGACTTTTTTAAACTATGTGAAAGAGTGAATCATTTATGATGAACTGATTCATTACAATGAGTCAATGTGGACTCTCAATGCTATTTGAGAGAGAGAAGAAATTATGATAAACCAATTCACCAGAATGAATTCACTTCACTTCAATTCACTAGAACAATAGGGCTTTCCAGTGTTAAATTACAGAAAGATCCATTTATATCGAACCGATTCACTATAATGAATCTAAACTCTTAAAGCTATATGAGTGAAAGAAGGGTTTATGAAGAACCGATTCACTAGACTGAACTGGACTTCCCAACGCTATATCCCTTTATAAGGAGCAATTCACTAGAATGAATCTTACTGCTTAGCTAATATGAAATAGAACCAAGACAAACCAATTCACTAGACTGAATCAGACTTCTTAACACTACATTCAAAACACTACTGATTTATTAGAATGAATCAGACTTTCCAATGTCGTATGAGAAAGAGAACAGTTTATGATGAACTGATTCACTATAAAGAATCTAAACTCTCAACGCTGTATGGCATTTGTGAAGAACTGATTCACTAGATGTAATTGGAATTCCCAACACTATATCCGTTTATGAGGAATGATTCACAAGAATGAATCGGGCTGCTTCATATGAAATAGTACCATTCAAGAAGAACCAGTTCACTACTGAATCAGACTTCTTAACACTATGTGAGAGAGTGAATCATTTATGATGACCTGATTCATTAGAATGAATCAGACTTTGTCACATGAGAAGAAGAATAGTTTATGATGAACTGGTTCACTAGAATGGATCAGAACTCTCAATGCTATATAAGAGAGAAGCATTTATGAAGAACTGATTCACTAGAATGAATCAGACTTCCCGACAATATAACTGTATGTGAGGAATTATTCACTGATGAATTAGACTGCTCAATAAAACCATTCAAGGCAAACCAGTTGAATCAGACTTCTTAACACTACATTAGAGAGAGCGAATCATATATGATGACCTGATCCATTAGAGTGAATCAGAATGAATCAGACTTTGCAATGTCATATGAGAAAGAAAACAGTTTATTCACTATAATGAATGTAAACTCTCAACACTATATAAAAAAGAGAAGCGTTTATGAAGAACTGATTCACTAGAATGATTTGGACTTACCAATGCTATTTTCGTTTATGAGGAATGATTCACTTGAATGAATCAGACAGCTCAATATGAAATATAATGAATATTATGTGAGAGAGTGAAGTATGATGACCTGATTCATTTGAATGAATCAGAATGAATCACATATTGCAATGTCATATGAGAAAGAGAACAGTTTATGACAAACCGATTCACTATGAATCTAAACTCTCAATGCTATATAAAAGAGAGAAGCATTTATGAAGAGCCGATTCACTAGAATGAATTGGATGTTCAACGCTATAACCGTTTATAAGGAACTAACTTAGCACTATGCGAGAGAGAATCATTTATGATGACCTGATTCATCAGAATAAATCGGAATGAATCAGACTTTGCAATGACATAGAGAAAGAGAGCAGTTTATGATAAACCGGTTCACTATAATGAATCTAAACTCTTAATGCTATATAAGAGAGAAGTGATTCACTAGAATGAACTGGACATCCCAATGCTATATCCATTCATAAGGAAGGATTCACTAGACTCAATCAGACTTCTTAACACCGTGTGAGAGAGTAAATAATTTATGATGACCTGATTCATTAGATTGAATCAATGTCATATGAGAAAAAGAACAGTTTATGACAAACCGATTCACTATATTGAATCTAAACTCTCAACACTATATAAGAGAGAGAAGCGTTCATGAAGAAACGATTCGCTAGAATGAATTGAACTTCCCAACAACATATCTGTTTATGTGAATCGATTCACTAGAATGAATCAGACTGCTTAAATATGAAATAGAACTATTCAAGACAAACCAGTTCACTAGACTGAATCAGACTTCTTAACACTACGTGAGAGAGAGCGAATCATTTATAATGACCTGAAACATTGGAATGATTCAGAATGAATCAGACTTTGTAATGTAAACTCTCAGTGCTATAAGAGAGAGAGAGAGAAGCATTTAAAGAACTGATTCACTACAATGAATTGGACTCCATCTGGAGCACCGGGACTTTTCATAGACTGTTCATAGTCTGTTTGATCAATTTACCTTCTCAAATCATCAGGACTTACCTAAAATAAAATCTATAGATATAAAACAGTTCAAGTAGCCGCAAAACAATGTTATTTTAAGCGTTAAACCCAAATAAATGTGTGCTATTAGGCGCATATCCAGTCGTTTTTGCGGAGAGGGGATGCAAAAGCCGCTTTGCAGGACATGCAGGCGCCAGCGCGATCATTTGCATATTTTCATTGGAAACTATTTTACATTTTCCGTCATTTTTGCTCACAGAGGTAAGAGTAATAGATCATTCGTAAATAAGGGTCTACTTTTATTTGTGTGCACTCACAATATTAACAAAACGTTACTAACAGTGGTTTTATAAAATATAGAAAACAAACATGATACGCTTTCACTGCATCAAGATGATGCTCCCTGACCAGCAATATTGTTTGTAATTTTATATCTTGTTTTAATGTTCTTACCTTTGTTTCTTTGTTTTACAAATATGACTGAATAAATGTTCAGTGATGCTTTAAATAAATGTTTAAATAGCATTTTTTTTCTATATTTTGTTATATTCTCATGCTAGTAAGTGTTAAAAATTAGCTTCCACATTAATGAGCCAATGTATTATGATGTGGGTTGTGGTGGGCAGCTGTGGGCCAGGAAGTCCAGGGCCACTTTTTGGTCCCAGTCCGCCCCTGACCTGATTCATTACAATACATCAAAATGAATCAGACTTTGCAATGTCATTTGAGAAAGAGAACAGTTTATGGTGTACCGACTCACTATAATGAATCTAAACTCTCAACACTGAATGAGAGAGAGAACGTTTATGAAGAACCAATTCCGAAACAAGTTCACTTGATTAAAAGGACTTTCCCATGTTATATGATTTACTAAAATGAACATAACACTAGAGCTAAGACCTATTCACTAGAATGATTCGGACTGTCAGGCGCTGCATATAAGAGAAAGATGAGAGTGTGCTTGATTAACTCAGGAGTAATGTGAACTTGTTTGTTTGCACTAAACAGCTTAAAATGTTTGTAGCATGTCTACCTTTACACATCAGTCCTGATATTTACAATAAAGTATGTAATATTTGATAACTGTAAACGGACACTTAAAAAGTCTTGCTAACTTGACATTATAAAATGCCTGACATGGATAACAACTCATCCAGTGATCAAAATGCCTCACTTTTGCTCCACTTGGCACCCTGCAAGCATCATAACCTGACCCGCTTTACCAGCACGGACTATCGCTGCACAAGCCCCTATCTCTCCCAGCCTGGCACAGCTACAAAGCGGGCACTCCAAGCAGCTCGTATCAGACTGGCACAGGTGTGATAGCTGAAGCGTTTGCCCATTCTCCGGTCTGTGAGCCAAATCAAAGCAAGAAACCCAGCTTCCAGTCCATTACAGCTGCAACGCATAACATGTTGAGAGGCGTGTGAGAGTCATGTGAGGATGGGGGTCTGATTTACATTTTTAATGATACATGGAGACAAAGGTTCAAAGGGAAGCGCTGTAGAAAAAGAGGTATGGCTCATGCTACTAAATTCAAGCTGCTCTTGAGGCAAAATGTAGGTCTGAGTTGTAGCATAAAGTGAACAGTGATTGTGAAAACAAGTGTAACCGGTATAGTCTGGTGTGATGTTTTAAAAAAGTAATAACTTTTGGACTTATCAGAATAAGTGGTGAGTCGTGGATGGGTTCATTTGCTATTTATTTAAGTCAAGCAAATCAAAATTTTGATTGAAAGTTACCAAAAACCAAAGGGCCATATAACACTTATACAATAAGATGTTGACTTATAGTGACCAAGTCTAGGCATACCAAAACATTAATATATATCATTGAGAAATCACTACTACATGTAACATAAGAGAAAAATATAAATAAAAAGCATCTAAAATATTTTTTGTGTACTTGGAATGGAAATACATATGTATGTATGTGTGGACTTAAAATGTTAAAAAAAAAAAAAAAAAAATGCTTTTCTTGCTTAGATTTTTTGTTATGTTTCCAGCCAAAAATATCTAAAAATTCTTAAATCAAGAAGGATTTCTAGACAAGTAAAAATTACTGTCTTGTTTTCAGAAAAAACAAGTCAAAATTATGTGCGTTTTTACTTGAAACAAGCAAAATAATCTGCCAATGAGGAATAAAATAATCTTGTTTTCTGTTTGAAATATTGTTTAGATTATTTTGCTTGTTCTAAGCAAAAACCTGAAAACAAGAAAAAATATTTATGCTTGTCTAGAAAATCCTTGATTTAAGAATTTTTAGATATTTTGGCTGGAAAAAAGACATAAAAAATGTAAGTAAGAAAACATTTTTTGCAGTGTACAGAATCTATACTTATTTATGAGAAACTAAAATAAAAATAAAATAAAATAAAATAAATGGCAGATCGAAATTCAGGGAGAATGTGTGTATTAATTTGAAAGACACTTCTATAACTTTGTTCACAACAAGGTTTGAATGAATGAATGAATGAATAAAGAAAGAAAGAAAGAAAGAAAGAGTTTTCTAATATTTTGGTAGTTTTCTGACATGGCGTAAAATATGTATTGTGCTAACAGAATCTTCACTTATGCATTTATTATTAAAATAATACTACTACTACTACTAATAAAATAAAACAAAATAAATGGCAGATTGAACGTCAGGGAGAATGTATGTATTAATTCGAAAGACACTTCTCTAACTTTGTTCACAACAAGGTTTGAATGAATGAATGAATGAATGAAGAAAGAAAGAAAGAAAGAAAGAAAGAAAGAAAGAAAGAAAGAAAGAAAGAAAGAAAGAAAGAAAGGCTTAACAATACCTTTATTAAACCATTTTTTCTACCTCAATATCAAACAATGATTTTGGATTGTTGACTTTGTAAAAGTTTTTAGGAGGTAAATGTATTGTATGTTTATGTGAAAGAAAGAGTTTTCTAATATTTTGGTAGTTTTCTGACATGGCGTAAAATATGTATTGTGATAACAGAATCTTCACTTATGCATGTATTATTATAAAATAAAATAGAACAATAATAAAAAACAAAAACAAGGCTGTATACCTACAAAATGTGCACTTTGCACATTGTATTAATGGCAGATTGAAAGTTGAAGAGAATTTGTATATTAAGTCCAAAGACACTCTAATTTTGTTCACAGCAAGGTTTGAATGCATGGATGAATAAAGAAAGAAATAGGAGAAAAATAAATAAAGAAAATATAAATAAATAAATAAATAAATAGAGTTTTCTGTCAGGTGTCGTGTATGGGAGGACAAACGAGGAGTACGAGGTCGAGCTCAGATACAAAACAAGTATTTTAATAACTAAATCCACAAATAATCCACAAAGAAGACAGGCAAGGAGACACGCACACAACGATGAGAATGGACAACCAAACAATGAACAATACAACTTAAGTAGGGTGGTTAACAAGACACAGACAGGTGATGGTGATTAACTAATAATGACTTAATTAGGGGAGGGACAGGACCGAAACCAAATAAGGGCAAACAGGAAGTAGAAGGAACCAAAGGCAAACAGGACTAAACCAAATCAAAACACAACAAAAGAGTCCCAAAACCTGACATAACTCCCCCCCCCTCCCGGAAGGCGCGCCCTCGCGCCGAAAACAGAAACATAGGGGGGCTTGGGTGGGGGCTCAGAAGGGGGACGGACATCCGGGAGGAGGAGAACAAAGGGAGTCCAGGGAGGAGATGATGGAGGGAGGAGCCAGGGAGACGACAGGAGGGTCCAGGGTGGATCAGCCGGAGGGAGGAGCCAGGGAAACGACAGGAGAGATCTGAAGCAGGAGGAGCCAGGGGGAACCCAGATCCCAGCCGTGACGGTAGCCCACGGCGGAGCCGATGGAGGGAGGAGCCATGGTGGAGGAAGGGCTGACGACTCCATGGGGCCGGCCGACGGTGGCGGAGCAGGTGGAGCCCGAGGCGGAGAGCCAATGATCCAGGGCGATGCCAAGGATCCAGAGGGCCAAGGCGGAACAGGTGGCACCTGCGACCGAGGCGGAGATCCGGAGAGCCGCAGCGTAGCCGGAGCGATCGAGGACTGAGGCTGAGCTGGAGGGAAGGAGGAGTCCAGCCGAGCCGGAGGGACGGAGCAACGAGGCGCAGCCGGAGGAGTGGAGTCCAGAGGCGATGACAGGGTGACGACTGACCGGGGCGGAGCCGTAGAGACGAGGGAGCCCGGTGGAGCTGGTGGATCGACGGGCGCCGGTGGAGATGAGGGAGGCTGGAGGTGGAGATGAGGGATCCTCCGGACTCAACGCCAACGGAGCTGGAGATGGGCAGACCCGCGGCGAGCCCACGCCACAGATGGTGGGATGAGGGGGAGCTGAGGGACTGTCAGGAGACAGCGGTGGTGTGGCTGAGACAGGAACAACCACGAGAGGCAAGAGAGGGAGGGTGGGTGGGAAAACTTGATTCTTGTCCATAACAAATTCCGAACAGCCCATAGAGTCCCCAGAGTCCTGAGCTTGCTCACCCTCATCGGAGGTGTAGTGGGCGGGGCTTACCATAGCCCCCTCACACTCCACTGAAACTTCCACCATCCGAAGCTCTGTTGCCAGCTCTCGCACCTGGTCAGACGTTGTAGGCTCTGGCTCCGGGACGATCGTCCGCTCTGTCACCTCCGGTGGTGATGGCTCAACGATCGCAGCAGGCTCTGGCTCTCCGTCTGAGGTGGGCTCAGGCAGCTCCGTCACGGGTGATGGTGGGCTGGGCTCTGGGTCGTGAGTGGGACTGGTGTCATCCACGATGTCCACGGTCATCGACGACTGACATGACACCAGTACCCACTTAATAAAGGCAGCAAAGTTCTCTTGAGGACCATCCCCAGACAACTGCGCTCTTGTTTTGGAATTTAGTCCGGCGAGATAGAATGCGCAGAGGCAGTCGTCTGGGTAGCTGGTGTAATTAGCTAACAAAATAAAGTCCTTTGTGTGGTCCTCAAGAGATCGATGCCCCTGCTTCAGGAGGAGGAGGAGGACGGCCGGGTTATTCATAACATGGAGGGGGAAAAACAAAAAGAAAACACTGAAAAAACGAGAAAATAAACGAAGACAAAAACACAACGAAAAACTGTTTTGGGTCCGTTCTTCTGTCACGTGTCGTGTTGGGAGGACAAACGAGGAGTACCAGATTGAGATCGGGAGCAAAACAAGTCTTTAATAAACCAAAATCCACAGAAATAATCCACAAGGGTGACAGGCAAGGAGACACGCACACAACGACAAGAACGGACAACCAAACAATGAACAGAATACAACTTAAGTAGGGTGGTTAACAAGACACAGACAGGTGATGGTGATTAACTAATAATGACTTAATTAGGGGAGGGACAGGACCGAAACCAAATAAGGGCAAACAGGAAGTAGAAGGAACCAAAGGCAAACAGGACTAAACCAAATCAAAACACAACAAAAGAGTCCCAAAACCTGACATTTTCACTTACGGATGTGGAACTTTGATCAAATAAAATAAATATCAAAATAAAATAAAAACATTAATACTTGTATTAGTGGCAGTTTGAAATTTGGGGAGAATTTATGCATTAATTTGAAAGACACTGCTCTAACTTCGTTCACAACAAGGTTTGTATGCTGCAAGCTTAATGAAAAATAGATCTCTCCTGACTGAAAAATCTAAATCAAAAAGGAAGAGGTTGAGCGAAGACAGGAAATTATAACAAGAGGTACAAAATGAGGTCAGTAAATTAAAGCCACACATACAGAAAAGAGAGGCACATGAATCACTCACTGAACACACACACACACACACACACACACACAAATGCATATGTAAAACATACAGGTCACGAAAAGTGATAAAGGATACATTTTTTTCTGGCATGAAAAGCTCTTTGCTGTTGGGCTTTATATGCCATTGCTTGTTTATAGTGGGTATGTGATATAAGGAACAGTCTTGATAATGTTCCTACGAGGCTAACAATCTCACTCTCTGTCTTTCTCTCTCTCAGAAGATAAAAACGCGACCACAAGCTGGTTCGCTGCCAAACGCAAAGTAGCGAGCAGCTAGCTAACTGACTCTCTCTCTCTTTTTCTCTCATCCACTCTTTCTATCCTCTCTTTTTTCTTTGAGAAAGCCTTTGAAGTTAGCAGGGGGGCTTGTGCTCTCGCAGTGATGGTAACGAATGATACTTTAAGCGATTCTTTTTTATCCAGGCGAGCTTAATGAAAGATTAATGGGTTTGATATTTTCCTTGTTTATGTTTTATTTAAAAAGTAAGCCGTGGTCCTTGGAACCTGTTAAAACGCTCCTTGGCAGAAGCAGTAATGATTTTATGGATCAGTGGGACTCTCATCTTTTGTACACACAAAAGAAAGTCAAAGCTGTTGATTTGACTCTTGTGTTTCGGTGTGTTGACACACTACTCTTGATGAACACCGTGTCGTGAGTTGCAATTACTCTCTACTTTAGTTATTTAAACATATTTTGCATTTTAAAGCATCACTAACTGTAGAGGGATGAAAAAGATGACCACTATCCAAATCTTTTTAAGGCTAGTCAGTTCACTCGGTGGCCATCTTGGTTACACCCCCAGGTTGCTGCTTTCTAACTAGGCATATATTATATATTCAGTGAGGAAAGACCAAGGTGTCAACTGTTTGGTTATACTTCACCTGACCTGTAGAGGACAGCATGGAGTTGCTGAAGTTTAACATCCCTGACAACCTCTGTAGTTCCATTTAGCCTTGTCAAAACAGACATTTTCATGTACGCTTTAAAGGGAACCCCAGGTATTAAGACTTGTATGGCTTAATATAACATAAATGGTGTCTTTTACTGAAATGTGTAGTAGAAAACCCATGGAAGATTTACATTATTTAAAAAATTCACATTGCGCCATTATTTTGATGATGTAAAATGGTTACACTCTGTCAGCTACTGGTGCTATATGTTGCCTTTTTTTTCCTACAACACAAAGTGGAAAATAAATACTGATATGATGCCACATTGTGAAGCTCGCTTTGGTTGTTATTTCAGTCAAAGGGCAACAAGAGAAGCTAAGTAAATTAAGTAAGATGTTTAGCCCCAATGCCTTTGAGGCTTTAATCAATAGGGTCTGGCTACAAGTGGCAGAGACAAGAAACGCTCGCACGATGTAAACATGCTGATGCTTGTCATGATTCCACAGCCACTGAAGGAGTTTCTCAGCATAGATTTTACCCGATATAAGACCAGTGTTCGAATTGTGTTAAAGCTCTTGGGGGGTCCCTCTAACCAAAGAAAAATCAAAAACAATCACTAAGCAAAGAAGAACTAAATATCTAGCCGGGATTAATATTTTCCAACAAGTTTAAAGGGATTTTTACCTTTTTTCTGAAAATGTGCAATAACTTTTGCACCAAATTCTTATATTTAATCAATAAGGTCACTTGGAATAATAAGACATTTTAGGCTGTTAACACACAAATAAACTCATTATCAACAAAATTTATCTTTTCAATGCAGAGTAAACAGACGCTGCATCTGAATTTAGATGTATTTACCCACTGTTTATTGGAGAACATGACTGCATTTACCTGCAGTTACAAATGCATAAATAATGTTTTAATATTTTAATCCTAAAACGTTGAATGCTGATATGTGAAATAAAAAAAAAAGAAAAGAAAGGTACTTTAAATGTCAAATTAAAACCACCAGTAGGTGGCAGTAATTCACTGTTAATAAGCCAGTCGTTGATTGAGCTGAATCATTTAAACGTTTTTTTCATTCAGGAACGAAACAGTACCTATGTGGTTCAGAGATGGAAAACAGTGCTGTGCCTGTGTTTAGAACCATTTTTTGTTGGCAAAATAGAGCAAAAATAGGCATTTTGGTGTCTAAAAGTCTCTTAATATTAGCTTCTAGTTTTAGGTCTAAATTTAATTCAACAATCTAATCTTTTCATTTAATTTACATTTTCACTAGTTTCATGTAGCTTTATTGAAAAACCAGGGGACCCCCCAAGTATATCTATTTTTTGGGTTAATGCATATGGGAGGTCCGGTGTTCAAACAAATTATGCTACCAACACTGTATTTTTCATACTGTAAGGTTAGACTTAGGGTTGGGGTAGGTGTACATGTTAATAACGCCTCACACCACATTAATATCATGCTGGAAGCAAAATCTGATAGGTAGCATTTTTCGCTGTCAAATTATCCTACCATCTGTTTTAATGGGAGGAAGCAAAATCTGACAGGGTAGCACAAATCGTCAGAACACTCCTTCTGGGGAAAATCGATGGAATTAAGGATTAAGCCTAAGTTTATATCCATCAACACAAGCTCTTTCAGTAGCTGTGGTCATCAATATTTTATTTTCCAATTTGTGTATAGAGGGTTTGCACTTACCTCACGTTTTGGTCAGTTACCCGGATGAGTGGTCATACTGGTGATACTTGGATGTAAACAACAGCATGGATTGCACATTTAATGTACCACTGAATATGTTGTTCTGTTAATTTATGCTGTCTAAACCATGGAAAAATCTGTGGAAGCTGCTAAATCATATAGTGAAGGACTTAGTGAGCAGTTAAGGGCGCATAGTTAATAGGTGGTAAAGATACGAATGAGCAGTATTAATTAAGATATTAGACTAATATTTCACCTATCTGACCGGAAATTATAAAAACAAACACAAATGTTGTCAAGATTCTTGCCCTGGAAATCCTGGTTCAGGGTTTCCTCTACATATTTCAGTATGACACATAATTTATGTTATATTTAGCCATACAAGTTATATTACCCAGGGATCCCTTTAAAAAAAAAACACTTTTTACTGATATATTTTATGATGTAGAATAAAGTGTAAAAATAATATGTTGGGCTTGTTCTAACCACAGACCTAACTTCAGGCATTTAACCAAAAACCCATTCAAAAACTTGACTTCAGGACGACGATTTGACTTCAGGATGATGGAATTGGAAGAGCTAAAATGCTAAGTCATTTCCAGATTTTTGGCCTGCAAAAATATGTAATTCCTGCAGAACTCCATGGCTGCGTCCAAAATCTCGTACTTCCCTACTATAGAGCACGCAAAAAACATTATGTCTGCATTTATAGAATTCATAAAACAACAGGCAAGAATTACCTAGATGACCCACTACTTCTGGCAAGATTATTAAGTGTGAATCCAGTTGGCACTTTACTAGGCCACAGGAAAGGATTTATGAATGGCAGTGAAGTGACACAATTGACGCTGGTAGGTCACATGACAATGACAACATGGCAAACGTGGTACATCCAGATTACATTCATAGTACATACTACACAAATTCATATGTGACCCTGGACCACAAAACTAGTCATAAGGGTCAATTTTCTTTTAAAATTCAGATTTATACAGCATCTCAAAGATGAATAAATAAGCTTTCCATTGATGCATGGCTCATTAGGATAGGAATTATTTGGCCGAGATACAACTATTTGAAAATCTGGAGTCTGCAAAAGAATCAAAATATTGAGAAAATTACCTATTGTCCAAATGAAGTTCTTAGCGATGCATATTACTAATCAAAAATTAAGTTTCTATATATTTGTCGTACATAATGTACAAAATAATTACTTAATATCCTAATGATTTTTGACATAAAAGAAAAATCAATCATTTTGACCTATGCAATGTTTTGTTGGCTATTGCTATACATATTACATATTAAGAACTTATTCAAAAGAACTACCTGTACCACCTAGTGGACACACATCATTTAGTGCAGTTATTTTCAGGGTGTTCATGACTGAAAACTGAATTAGAAATTTTGGTTCTTTGAATCAAGCTAATACATATGTGCATTTTAGAGCAACAAGACAAGTCTTTACCAATCAGGCGTCCTACAGCTGCCATATTGAACATTACAATACCTCCCATTCATTTTTATACAAGTGGCACATCTCTTCATTCACAATAGTTGTATTGAGCATTGTTTTTGGCTTCATGCAGAAGCACATATGCTAAACTGACACCTGTGGATGGGTATGGACTGCTGATGTGACACAACAGCTGAATCTACAGCGTTTCAAACTCATCTCCTTCAAGGTTTCCAACTCAAGTGAGCATTGGTGTAGGAAAATTGAGAGCTATAGCATTAAAATTTCTGTAGAGAACTGAACAGGTGTTCATTTAGATTATATTATTAGCTTAGCGGAAAAAAACAAGCGTAAATGTTACAATGCATGACTTATGTAAAACAATACTTACCAGATAAAATAAAAACATAATCAATAATTAGAAGTTTTAATCTTTCATTTGATTGCTTTCCCTTTTCATTTGAACAGCAATTAAGCTGTCAGCAGTCTAAATTACAGAGCTGAAAAATGACTGATTGTGTGTGTGTGTGTGTGTGTGTTTGCAGTGTCCACTGTGAGGAGAAATTAATCAAGTGAAAAATGTGAAAAATGGAATCCAGTCACAGATGCCACAGCAGCAGCTGTTACTGTTTCCTCTTAACTAGTGCCAGCTCTGTTAGTCCAAAGTGTGTGTTGTGTGCACATGTGTGAGTGTGTATTTGTACACATAAAACTGCAGAAGGCCAAAGGGTTATGGCTTGCCTTCAGTTATTATCGTACTTTTAGCACATGATTCTATTTGATTTCTTGCTCCCTTGTTGGAGGTCACATTTTCTCTTCACATTTCTTTTTTCTCTTTTATTTTTTAAATGTTAACTATGACTTTTTTCCTTGTATTTGTGATTTTTTTTTCTTGAAGGGATAGTTCACCCAAAAATTTTAATTCTGTCAACCCGTAAGACCTTCATTCATCTTTGGAAAAACAAATTAAGATACTTTTGATGAAATCCGAGAGCTTTCTGACCCTACATTGACAGCAACCGTACTACCATGTTCAAAGGTTATAAGGACATAATTAAAATAGTCCATGTGACATCAATTTTATAAAGCTACAAGAATACTTTTTGTGCACAAAGAAAATGAAAATAACAACTTTATTTGAGGATGCATTTATTTTATCAAAAATACAGTAAAAGTGTAATATTGGGAAGTATTATTCAGATTTAAAATAACTGTTTTCTATTTGAATGTATGTGACCTTGGGCCACAAAACCAGTCATAAGGGTCATTTTTTGTATGGTTTGTTAGAATATGACAATATTTGGCTGAGATTCAACTATTTAAAAATCTGGAATCTGAGGGTTTTTAGCAATGCATATTACTAACCAAAATATATATTTAGGGTAGGCAATTTACAAAATATCTTACCTAATGATTTTTGGCATAAAAGAAAATCAATAATTTTGACCCATACAAGGTATTTTTGGCTACTGCTTCAAATACACCAGTGCTACTTGAGGCTGGTTTTGTGGTCCAGGGTCACATATTTTAAAATTAAATTTATTCCTGTGATGACAAATGATTTTCAGTAGGCTTATGCCAGTCTTGGCTTTTTGATGGATAGAAGGTTCAAAAGAATTGCACTAATTAAAACACAAATCTTTTACAACATTATGAAAGTCTTTACTATCATAAAGACTGATAGTTCAGAGACAAATTTATCTGCAAAAGTAAAAATGTGTGTGGATTTAAAGGAACAGCTTTCTGCACAGAGGCGTAGTTATTTCAACCTTAGTGACCCTCCTCTTATTAAAAGGTCAAATCTCTGAATATCAATGAACTGCCTCTGTCCAAATTGACCCCTTTAAGAAGAGCCCAAACTAGCATGCAGTCCCATCTGACGCTTCATCACCCTTTTCTGAACTCTTCTGTCCTCTAGAGGACCTTGTTAAGAGACAGATGATTACCATTACTATTGTCATCACTATCAATGAAAAACGATACAGACAATCAAATGTTGAATCAGCTCAAGATGCTCTTTCTCAAATCATGCTGGAGATCATAATCATCAGGTTTTGTACAAACTTGTGGAGTTCATTGAGCTCAAGATCTGCGGTCATGAAAAGAGTGGCAAACCAAATACTAAGGCATTCTGGCATTCATTTTAATGTTTCAGTTTGTCTTTCCAGTAAAATTATTATGCTAATAACATAACTTGTAATGGAAAAAAGTACAAAAAAAAAAACAAGAAAAACATAAGATACACAATAGTAGCATTCAGACTGCTTGATGCAATTGTAGGCCTGCACGCGCATGCATAACCAAACACACACATACGTCATTCCTAGTTTGCATGTCATTGTTACAGTCATAAATCCAAGGATTATAGTGCTCAAAGCCTCAGACTAGTAAAACAGCTGTTTTGATGTTTAGATAGCGGCACTTTCGTCTGTTTGTGTGAAGCATGAATGCCATGGGATTCTCCACTAAGATCAGGACAAGTGGCTCATGAATCTCATGCATTAGTGTGTCAGCGTACATGTGTGTACATGTGATCTTCTGCATTGGTGTATGAATTTGCCATTACCTGTATATCCATACTTACACACACATGGTTAATAATATTATGCCATAGGGCTGTAGATTCCGTTGGAGTAAACGCATAAGCTATTGACCCCATTCCATCTGTACTGACATCTATCCTCAGGAAACCCACACCCGGGTTACCTAAAATTAGCCTGATTGTTCAAATCACAACAACCTGCACATCAGACAAAGTGGAAGAGTAAAAAAAAGTTATTTTTTTTAGCATAAACATTGCTTTTACTAATGCTGCACTATATAGTACACTATATAGTATAATGAATGTAAAATAAAAAAATTAGTTTGTTTCTTCATTGGAACAGATTTGGAGAATTTTAGCATTACATCACTCGCTCACCAATGGATCATCTACAGTTAATGGGTGCCGTCAGAATGACACTGCAAACAGCTGATTAAAACATCCCAACAATCCATAAGTAAGCCACACAACTCCAGTCCATCAGTTAACATGTTGTGAATTGAAAAGCTGTGCGTTTATAACAAATAAATCCATCAATAAGGCATTTTAACTTTAAACTGTCACTTCTGGACAGAGTTCACAGAAATGTTTGTTTACAACTGTTTTGGACCACTTCTGCTTGTAAACAGTACTTGATCTGTGCATATTTCTCTTCTGATTTAGATAAGATGACTTTTCACATGGAGAAAGCAATATTATGAAGAGGACACTCATTTTTTTTAGCCAGAAGCAACTGTTTGAAATTAAAAACATCTTAATGAAGGATTTGTTTCTTACTAACACACAGCTTTGCACTTTACAAGAAATCTATTGATGGGCTCATGTGGATTACATGTGTGAGGTCAAAAGTTTACTTACACCTTGCAGAATCTGCAATAATGTTAATTAATTTAGCAAAATAAGAGGGATCATACAAAATGCATGTTATTATTTATTTAGTACTTTATTTAGTAGTATAAGATTTTCATAGAAAAGATGTTCACATATAGTCCACAAGCGAAAATAATAGCTGATTTATATAAATGACCCTGTTCAAAAGTGTACATACACTTGATTCTTAATTGTTGTTACCTGAATGATCCACAGCTGTGTTTTTTTGCTGAAGTGATAGTTCATGAGTTGTTTTTCCTGAACAGTTAAACTGCCCGCTGTTCTTCAGAAAAATCCTTCAGGTCCCACAAATTCTTTGGTTTTCAGCATTTTTATGTATTTGAACTCTTTTCAACAAGGACTGTACGATTTTGAGATTCATCTTCTCACACTGAGGACAAATATCAATGCAACTATTACAGAAAGTTATTTTTGGGGGGTGAAAACTTTTGAATTTGAAGATTGGGGTAATTCTAACTTATTTTGTCTTCTGGGAAACATGTAAGTACCTTCTGTATTTCTGAAAAATAAGAAAAATGTATACATCTTCATTCTGTTCAAAAGTTTTCACCCCTGGCTCTTAATGCAACGTTTTTCCTTCTGGAGCAACAGTGAGTGTTTGAACCTATTCCTTATGTTAAGATATACTATAGTATACATGTGTTGAGGGCATTCACTCAGTGTCATTATCTCATTTTTGACCGATTTGCCTTTTAGTTCGTTTTTGCATTGGAATATATATTGCATTAATTGGATACTTGCTGAATTAAACATGCAATAAATAATGTTTGTTTTGCCAAAAACACTATAGAAAATACACTGCACAGTATTCTGTAAGTAATAAACTAACGTTCCTTTCTGAACATACCCTGTGACATGGAAAGACAAAGAGCAGGCAACAAAGAACATTTGTTAAGTTTGATATTGCTCATAGCATTTTCTCCTAATTGTCTCCAGTTGTGTCCTTGCGCTGGGTAAGAGCAAAGAGGACAGTCATGGACCACTGCAGGGGAACACATGTTTTGTGTTGTTCATGTGGATTTGAGTGAACTAATCTCACCCACTAAATGCTCTCGCTGTTCTCGTGGGGAATAAAACTATTTCTAAACAGTGTAAATCAACAAGGACATCTAAAATCAAAACCATGAGCGAGTGCCAATCATAAAGATCTATATTGCAAAAGACGGGTGAAAATGCCTCTGACTTGATTTCTTGCAATTGTGACATCTTGCAATGTGACTTTGTATTTCAACAGTTCTGACTAATTCTAATTTTAAACTTTATCTCACAAATCTGCTTTATTTTTCTCTCTGAGGTGTAATCAGGCCTCCATAGTATTTCTACACAGTAGTTTGTGATAATTAGTCTTGTATGGACTTTTAAGCTTATAATTCCTCCAATACGTTTCTGGTAGTACACACTGTTCACTGCTCAGATGCCCGACCTTATAAACAGTTTAATGTCTCCTCAGTCTCAAGCACTAATTATGTCTTTAAAAATGATGTCTGAGTTTTGACAGTGTTTTTCACGCTAGAGTTATGACACAGCCCAGCTGGCGTGTCACAGCCTGCCGGTACTTCAACATTAACCAAACTTTTTTTTTTTGGACTGCACTTGAGACCGTGTTTTGTTTTGAAGAAAGGGGAAGCAGGTGTTCTCTTTGTGTAAATGGGCGGCAAATTTTGCCCTTAGTAAAGATTTCCTCTGTTTGTGCTTGATGTTATATCCAAATGATGCTCTTTTTTGGAAACACAATGAAGACAACACCCGCTCAGCACGAATGGCAAATCATTTCTCATCCGTTACAATGCTTTCATAGCTACGCTGACATGAGGAACAAAACACGTCCTGGAGGTTTTAACTTTGTGGTTGTTGATTTTGGGAGAGGCAGATCAGTGGGTAGGAGGCTCTACTGAAAGAAAAGGAAATCAAGTCATGTGTTATGTTTGCTTGTAGAACTGTACACAGTGTGTCTCTCAGCACTTTACTCTTTTAATCTATGATATTATATGGACGTTATGATAATGATAGGTAATAATATGCTATTAAAAACAATTTCCTTTGGGAGCGTTGTTGACCTCTGTTTTTCTCTCACACATCTTTGACATGTTAACCCTTTGGAAACATGCATACTGTTCAAAGCATATTAAATAAACTTGAACAAGCATAATACACTGAATCACACACTAAAGTTTAAAGCAAGCAAGTGCAATTTCATGCACTTTAGAATAATTTAAAAGAATTGAAATGTTGAAATTGTGTGTGTGTGTGTGTGTGTGTGTGTGTGTGTATATATATATATATATATATATGTGACCCTGGACCACAAAACCAGTCATAATCTGAAGTGTACAATCTGAAATTTGAATAAATAATCTTTCCATTGATGTATGGTCTGTTATGATAGGACAATATTTGGCCGAGATACAGCTATTTGAAAATCTGGAATCTGATGGTGCAAAAAAATAACAATATTGAGAAAATCATCTTTAAAGTTGTCCAAATGAAGTTCTTAGCAATGCATAATACTAATCAAAAATTAAGTTTTGATATATTAATGGTAGGACATTTACAAAATATATTCATGGAGCATGATCTTTACTTAATATTCTAATGATTTTTGGCATAAAAGAAAAATCTATAATTTTTCTGTATGTTATACTATAGTAATAACCCTGTTTTACACTTCCTAAAGAGAATTTGTGGGTTTTTGTTAAACTGTGAAAAATATTATTAATTATTAAAAATTACTGAAGAAGATTTTACAAGAAAATACCATTTTAGTCTACTTCAAAATGTCATGTTTAATTCAATGTGTTACTTGCATTTTGTTCTAATGAATGAATTTGTTCTAATGAATGAATTTAGTTCTAACTAATTAATTGTGAAATATACTAGTACTTACTTAGAGAAAACTGTTTCTGGTTTGTTTGTGTGCAACACTTTCTCACTCAGGGGTGTGTTTAATGTTTTGTGGGCCCTTAGCAAGTGTTCCCGGGGGGGCCCCCTGGGTAGATTTTGCAATCGATTCTGTGGTAGGGATGGATATCATTTACATTTTATACCGATACAATACTGCTTATCGTTACCGTTATCCAAACTACTCTTTATAATTTGGTGCAAAAATAAATAATGCTAAAAAATGTTGGAAAATTTCAAATTATTTTATTACTGCAGTTTACAAATTCCTCTAAACAAACAGAAAAAGGTACATAAAGCACATCTTTATAATAATAAGGCCCTTCAAAGAGAGAGAGAGAGAGAGATTTCCTCAGCATACAATAGCATAACATATTTGAACATCATATGCATAGGAGCACAACAGAATGTACTAGAGAATTCTGGCATCTCTAGCTATTTTTATTTAAGAATATTAACATATTGATGTTCTCAGGGAGCAGGCATGATTGCTCCTAAGTATCCCCTCTCTGTTTTAGTGAGACTTTTTTTATCTTTGTTTTTATCTACATGATAAAGAAGGCTTCTATTTAACATGCAGAATTATTTATAGTGATGCTCCAATCATGATTTTTACAGACAATCATTCATGGCCTGAATTTCATTTTTGGGGTGGGGGGTGAATTCTCCTCTTAGGTGACTCTTGTGAGGATTTTTTTTTTTTTTTTTAAATGTTTGATCATGCTGTGTACTTTTGTTTTTACAATATGGCAATTATAATTATTGAGCCTGCATGAGCACACCGTCTCTGGAGAGCATGAAGTACTGAATGGTATAAATACTGGTCAAACTTAAAAAGAAATGCAAATGATAAACTTTAGTGATGATTAGGGGTGTGACAAGACACTTATCATGAGATGAGACGAAACTGGGTTCAGGAGAAAATTTCTATTTTAATGAATTACATGCAGTAATAAACATGTAAACTAAAGCTGCATGATTCTGGATAAACTGAGAATCACTTTTTTTTTTCAAATAAATTGGAGATCTTGATTCTCTCACGATTCTGAAGAAAAAATAAGATGAGAAATCTAAACAAAATAATGTCATTTACTAGTGGTTTGGACAAAATGTTCATTGCTTAAGTCTTTTAAAAATATGTATTCATGTGAACAAAATTAAAAAAAATCTATATCAATGAAGGAGTCAGTGTCTCAATTCATAAAGACTTGTTTCACTATTGGTATCTCCTTAATGAATGATTCAATGACAAATACTTTTTTAAACGGACAGATGTTGCCACCTCCTGGTGGAAGAGGATATACGTTACAATACATACAAGTGTTAAGCCAGACACATCGAATCTTGTGAGATCTCGTCACATCCCCAGTGATGATGCATGTAAACTGTGGCAATTCCTGTGTCAACCATGCAGTTTGCAGCTCACAAATGCATTCAGACGTGATGTGGTGATTTAAAGCCATTTGCGCATTTGAGAGAGAAAGACAGAGAGCTGGCGGAGATTAATTCTTGCTGTTTGTAAAATAACGCCTTACAGAAAGTTTTAAAATTATTTTCTAAGTTGTTTAATAAAAAAATATAAATTGTACCTCATCTTTAACCTTATAATAATTATACCCCCGCCAGACAGAGATTGAGACAGTGCCGCTGTCAGTGCAGCCATTAACAAAGAAACATACGGAGATAAGACAATGCAAGTATCGATAACAGTATTGTTTGTCCTGAAGCCTGAAGACTGACTCAATTATGCACCGGCCCAAAAAAAATCCCCGTTTTCTATTCCCATCAGAAGAAATCGCGTTCCAGAGGGGCCCCCACGCAATTGGTCACTCCTAAGTCGATTGGTCAGATCCCCTTTGTTTTTAGTTGTTTGTCTTAATTTAATGGTTTGCATGCAATTGTATATAAAATATAAATAATTTAATATAAATTTGTCTGCCCTAAACCTACCCACTGTCAGGCATTCACCACAGCCACCTCCATCAGAAGCACCTCCCACCAGATCCCAATCACCCGAATACTGATCATCTGCACCTGTTCCAAATCACTCCTCCCCCTTATAAGACGCTCTCCCTCAGTACTCACTTGTCGGTTCTACCGTTCACATCCCTGACGTTTGCTCCCGACCTTTCTATGATCTTCATTGTTGAAACTATTGGACTCTGCTGGCTGTCTACACCGATTGGACTATTCACGCCATTTCTATCGACGAACTATCAGATAAGCTTACCCTGCCATCATTTCATCTGTTTACATTCTCTTACAACATCTGTGTCAATAAATCAACCTCTCCATTGTCACTCCATCTCCTGTGTTCGTGTTGTGTGTGTGACAGAAGAACCGAACCGCTTACAGAAATGAACCCGGAGGACACCGCTTCACCCAGCCCGGTCACCGAATTGGTGAATGCCCTGACAGCGGCGTTAAGACCACCTCCGACGCCGCCATCTGCCTCAGGATGTCCCATGGCCATGCCTGCTTCCTTCGCAGGCGAGGCGGCTGAGTGTAGCGGGTTCCTCCTACAAGTCAAGCTATTCATTCAGATGCAACCCCACCAGTTCACCTCGGAGAATGCTAAGGTAGCTTTCCTCATTTCGTTACTCACCGGCAAGGCGTTGCAATGGGCTAAGGCCATATGGACAAATAATAATCCCATCATTCACTCCTTCGATCAATTTGTCAGTCATTTCTCCGAGGTGTTCTCTACAGCTACCGGCCCACTAACCATTTCTGATCAGTTGTTCCGTTTACAGCAAGGTTCTTCCTCGATCCAGGATTACACTCTCCATTTCCGCACGCTGGCGGCGGCTAGTGGCTGGGATGAGGTAGCGCTTCTGGGCGCGTACCGACATGGTCTCAACTCCAACATCAAGGCCGCCATGGCGTTTTATGACGATTCCATCGGTTTGGAGGCGTTTCTACAGCAAACCACCCGCATTACCCAGCGACTGGCCGCCTGCCAGCCTCAAAACCCCGCTCCTCAGTCGACCTCGGTGGCAGCTAGGCCCCCAGTACCAGAACCTATGCAAGTGGATTCTAATCGCCTCACACAAACGGAACGAACTCGTCGCTTATCATCGGGACTTTGTTTGTACTGTGGGAACCCTGGTCATATCATCCGCAACTGCCCTGTTCGTCCCCCACGCCCCGTGGTGAGTACCATTCGTACTGAAATTAATACAACTTCTTTGACTCTTCTACCGGTAACACTTTATACTGCTGAACTCTCGCTATCTGTCTCTGCTCTGGTTGACTCAGGCTCATCAGGAAACTTCATCTCATCGGACTGTTTGAAACAATTACAGCTCAGAAGTCAACGCCATTCTACCACATACTCCGTCTCAACCATTCAGGGAAAACCACTGGGGCGTGGGAGGATCCGTCACCGATCTCCATACATCACTCTTCAAGTTGGTCTTTTTCACAAGGAGGACATCCAATTTCTGGTACTGGAGGGCTCGACGGTCAACATCATCCTGGGACGCCCCTGGCTTCAGTTACATCACCCGGAACTCCGCTGGGATCCCTGTGATGTCAGCCGTTGGAGCGAACACTGCCAACAACATTGTCTATCTAACCTGCCTCTTCCCTGTAGTGTCCCGATCTCCCTCGCCTCCACCCAGGTTGAGAGCCCAGAACCCACAATCTCGGTGGAGATCCCAGCGGAGTACATGGCGTTCCAGGACGTCTTTAGTAAGAAAGCTGCCACCCAACTACCACCCCATCGGCCATGGGACTGCGCCATCAATCTGCTGCCCGATGCTAAACTTCCTAAGGGACGTATATATCCCTTGTCCATCCCGGAGCGCCAGGCGATGGAGGAGTATATTGCGGAGGCTTTGAAGCAAGGTTACATTCGTCCATCTACCTCGCCGGCCGCCTCCAGCTTCTTCTTCGTGGGCAAAAAGGATGGAGGTCTTCGACCCTGCATCGACTACCGGCAGTTGAACTCGCAAATAATCCAACAACCCTACCCGCTCCCCCTGGTCCCTGCCACCCTCGAAGAGCTTCGTGGATCCCAGGTCTTCACGAAGCTGGACCTGCGGAGTGCGTATAACCTCGTTCGTATTCGTGAGGGAGACGAATGGAAGACTGCTTTTATAACACCTGCAGGTCACTACGAGTACCTAGTCATGCCCTATGGGTTGTCCATCAGTCCATCCGTCTTCCAAACGTTTATGAACGAGGTGTTCCGGGAGTTTCTCCATAAATTTGTCGTTGTTTACATAGATGACATTCTGATCTACTCCCGGAACCAGGCCGAACATCGCCAGCACATCCAGCAGGTCCTCCACAAACTCCGCCTGCATCAGCTGTTCCTCAAACTGGAGAAGTGCGAATTCCATCAAACATCTGTACAGTTTCTCGGATATAACATCACTGCCGAGGGTGTGCAGATGGATCAGGGGAAGGTCGATGCAGTGGTGAACTGGCCCCAACCCACCAACATCAAGGAGATCCAGCGCTTCCTAGGTTTTGCAAATTTCTACCGCCGTTTCATCAAGGACTACAGCACCATCACAGCCCCGTTGACCTCCCTCCTGAGGGGTAAACCTAAACATCTGACCTGGAACCCCTCAGCCCACGAAGCATTCCACCGGCTAAAGGAGATCTTCAGCACTGCCCCTCTCCTACACCATCCAGATCCCGAACTCCCGTTCTACGTGGAAGTGGATGCCTCCACCATCGGCGTAGGGGCAGTGCTGTCCCAAGCGGTCGGCGACTCCACACTCCTCCATCCCTGTGCCTTCTTCTCCCGCAAGCTGTCTCCGGCGGAGCAAAACTACGACGTAGGTAATCGGGAACTACTAGCCATAAAATTGGCCCTGGAGGAGTGGCGTCATTGGCTAGAGGGAGCCGTTCATCCATTTACCATCATCACGGACCATAAGAACCTCCAGTACATCCGCGAAGCCAAACGTCTCAACCCCCGTCAAGCACGCTGGGCCCTCTTCCTCACTCGATTCAACTACAAGATTACCTATCGACCTGGTTCCAAGAACATTCCTGCCGATGCCCTCTCACGTCAATATGCCAAGGACTCCTCACTCGAACCAGAACCCATCATCCCCCCACACCTCATCATCAGCCCCATCATCTGGGATGTGGATCAGCAGATCCGCAACGCCACCCTCCAGGAACCAGCTCCGCCGGAATGTCCAGAAGGGAAAACCTACGTGCCTGGCTCCCAACGTCTACCCCTTCTGGACACAGCTCATCGGTCTCCGGGCTCTGGACATCCGGGCAGCAGACGGACCCTCTCGCTCCTCCAATCTCGCTACTGGTGGCCCCGTATGGACCGTGATACCATCAGGTACGTCCAAAGCTGCTCAGTCTGTGCCAGGTCTAACTCTCCCCGCCAACTTCCCGCAGGCAAACTGGTTCCACTACCCATTCCCCAGAGGCCCTGGTCCCACCTGGGGGTGGATTTTGTCACGGACCTCCCCAATTCAGAAGGTAACACCTGTATTCTGGTCACTGTGGACCGATTCTCCAAATCTTGTAAACTCGTGCCTCTAAGGGGTCTCCCAACAGCCATGGAGACGGCGGAGGTCCTGTTTCACCAGGTATTCCGTCACTACGGCCTCCCAGAGGAGATTGTGTCGGACCGGGGTCCTCAATTCATCTCACATGTATGGAAAGCTTTCTTTAAACTGCTGGGCATTTCTGTCTCTCTCTCATCAGGATATCACCCGCAGACCAATGGCCAGACTGAGAGGAAGATCCAGGAGCTTGGACGTTACCTCCGGTCCTACTGCGCAGAAGATCAGCACAGCTGGAGCAGGTTCCTCCCGTGGGCCGAGTACGCACAGAATTCCCTTCGCCAGGAGACCACCGGACTAACACCTTTCCAGTGCGTACTCGGTTTTCAGCCCCCGCTGTTTCCCTGGACGGAGGAACCCTCGAATGTTCCAGCTGTAGACCACTGGTTCCGAGAGAGCGAGAGAGTGTGGGACTCAGCTCATCACCACCTCCAGCGGGCAGTCCGTCGTCATAAGACCTTCGCCGACGCCCGACGTAGGACGACGCCCGTATACCATCCAGGGGATAGGGTATGGCTCTCCACCCGTGACATACGCCTTCGACTGCCCTGCAGGAAGCTGAGTCCCCGCTACATAGGTCCCTTCAAGATCCTGAGGCAGATCAATGATGTCACCTACCAGCTTCAGCTCCCACCCAGGTACCGCATTCACCCCACCTTCCACGTATCCCTCCTAAAACCCTTCTTTCCCTCTGCCACAGATCCCACCAGAGCTGAAGCTGGACCCCCTCCTCCCGAAGTCCTGGATCAACCCGAGATTTACACCGTCCATGAGATCCTGGACTCCCGGCGTCGAGGAGGCCGCCTAGAATACCTGGTGGACTGGGAGGGGTATGGACCGGAGGAACGATCCTGGGTGCCACGTGAGGACATCCTAGATCCTACGCTCCTGCTGGAATTCCACCACAGCCACCCAGATCGTCCAGCCCCTCGCAGTCGCGGTCGCCCTCGGCGCCGCAATAGGGCGTCGGGAGCCGCCCTTGGAGGAGGGGGTAATGTCAGGCATTCACCACAGCCACCTCCATCAGAAGCACCTCCCACCAGATCCCAATCACCCGAATACTGATCATCTGCACCTGTTCCAAATCACTCCTCCCCCTTATAAGACGCTCTCCCTCAGTACTCACTTGTCGGTTCTACCGTTCACATCCCTGACGTTTGCTCCCGACCTTTCTATGATCTTCATTGTTGAAACTATTGGACTCTGCTGGCTGTCTACACCGATTGGACTATTCACGCCATTTCTATCGACGAACTATCAGATAAGCTTACCCTGCCATCATTTCATCTGTTTACATTCTCTTACAACATCTGTGTCAATAAATCAACCTCTCCATTGTCACTCCATCTCCTGTGTTCGTGTTGTGTGTGTGACACCCACTTAAAGACAGGCAAATTAGGCTACTTTGCCACTGTTGCTGTGGGTTTTTTTTATGTTCGCGGGTTGAAGCGACTCATTAAAGTAATATTTAGCCCCTGGAATGCTACTTTTAATGGGGGACCCCCTTCAAAATGTGATTGGGCTACTTTTGGGCTAATTTTATGTAGTAGTTGGGCGGGTTTTGTTGTGAAAATCTGGCAACCCTGATTGCAGCAAACAGGATGAGCTTTACAGCGGACGGAGATGGCGATCACGTCTGGTCCTATAACAAATCAATTGTTTTGCCTCAGAAGACTTGGAATATTCTTTTTTTTTTTTTTTTTTTTTTATAAATTGTGACTGTAGTTGTATCTGTCTATTATATTAGTATTTTATTGACAAATGGTTAGGTTTCCTGCTCATAAATGTGTAAATAGTGTAATATAAATAAAACTGTTGTGACTGTTTGCATTGAAAAATCACACCCCAATATACTTGCAATAATGGCAATATTATTACCCAATATATAATTTAATCATGACCATACAATTTCGGCTTTCGCGTCAGCTTATTGACGCTAAGGGTCTCTTATTTAAAGCAGTGGAAGACCCTGCAAGGGGTACCCTGTGTCTCAAAATGCAACGCCAAGGGGTCCTGACCAAGCGTCAGTATGTGACGAGTTGGGAGTGAGAATGTGTTGGTATGTGATGAGGCACAATATATTGGTTATCAGACAATTTTACATTTAAAAACAATTCCTGATAATATACTCACCCCCATGTCATCCAAGATGTTCTTGTCTTTCTTTCTTCAGTTGAAAAGAAATTCAGTTTTTTGGGGAAAACATTCTTGGATTTTTCTCCATATAGAGGACTTCAACAGGGATCAGCGGGTCTAAATTTCAGTTTCAATGCAACAGTTCAATTCAGTTTCAAGTACCCAGGCAAAGAATTAACCGAGTGTGACTTTTCCAACATGATTATGTAATGCATGTAAAGACATGTGCATCGCAGAGCTAGTGCAAGATGAGCATTTGTGGTTAAAAAGTATATAATTTTATTTAATTTTTTAAGAAAATGAGCAATCATTTCGCTAGATAAGACCCTTATTCCTTGGCTGGGATCGTGTAGAGCCCTTTTGAAGCTGCACTGAAAGTACAATTTGGACTTTCAACCCATTGGCCACCATTAAAGTCATTGTATGGAGAAAAATCCTGCAATGTTTTCCTCAAAAAAAAAAACAAAAAAACAAAACTTAATTTCTTTGCGACTGAAGAAAGGAAGACATTAACATCTTGGATGACATGGAGGTGAATAAATTATCAGGAAATTTTCATTCTGGAAGTGAACTTCTCCTTTAATGCATTTTACTGAAATTTCATTCAAAGCAACTTACATTGCATTCAATTATTTTTTATCAGTTCTTTCCCTGGGAACTTAACCCCTGACCTTGGTATTGCTCACACTGTGCTATTTGAGCATCTGGATGCAGTTGCCATCATCTGACACCTCCTCTGCACATCTGTATCTGTGTTTGTAAGTACAGGGTGTTGGAGCATGACAAAAATGAGACCAGCACTGCATAATTCAGCAGTAAATCACAAATACTGCATGTATACTTGCTCCTGCCTGGATATCACAGACTCTTTGAGGAGCCTGAGTGGTGTAGCACAGATTATATGGTCAGAAAGACATGTGGGTTTTCCTAAAGATGCTGTGTGGGCGAAAATGTTTTCTGTGAACATATAAGACTCTTTTAAATGTGTGTGTGTGGAGCATGGGGACTCATCTCCTCTATAAGCAACAATGAGCTCCTGAGCTCTGGAATTCAGATGGCTTTTCATTATCTGGGCACTTTGCAGTGAGGATTAGAAAGAGGGGCAGATTAGTGTGTATATGTGTGTGTGTGTGTGTGTGTGTGTGTGTGTGTGTGTTTTGGGAGGATTAGGAAGGGGGCAGATTAGACCTTTACAATCTCACAATCATGCTCTGCTAAGTCACCATGGAAGACATCCCACTGCCATCTGATGCACATACACAAGCACACACATCTTTTCAAACTCATGATCATTAAGAAGAAATTCCTGCTCAATATATTCTATTATTTATGTAAATAAATCATGTTTAAAAGTCTAAAATTTGATTAGACAAGCTGCATTTAACATAGTTTGGTCATCAACCAAATTTTTAGAAACTGTAGAATGATAAACATTTATAGTGATGAAAGCTAAAATATTATATGTCACAGATGTATGTTTACTGAGTAATCCAGTATTTTGTAGCAGAGGGTCAAAATGACACTACGTGAGATTTGGAGCCAATTTACAGTTGTGTAAAAATTATTTTAGAAAGCTGGCAGCATTTTTATTTTATTTTTACACAAAGATCAGTATTTGCTGACTTCAGCAAGCTTTGTTTTATTATATGACAACTGTGGCAGCTCTAAAAGCACTTCTTGGGGTTTTTTTTGCCTCAGGTTTGCATGCCTGAAACTCAAGAAAAATATTTTTTTTATTTTGCAGTTTGTAACATAACTATCCTTCAATGTAAACAGTCTGCAAAGTTGTTAGCCAAAAAGTGCATTATACATAAATATATAGCCTCTCAAAAGAAAGAGTCAACACAGAATCGCCTTAGTCATTTTTTCGAATCTTTTGCCTGTTACAGATCTACGTCACTGGATAACATTAGCATAAAATTATGATCAGTGGTTAAAATTCAATCACTGTACCACAGCAATAACCACGATACCACAGCAATTCGAACCTTTTGTTGTGTGCTCGTCATTTTACTGAGGACTGCTTCTCTAATCTTTGGCTTCTAATCTTCTTTATTTGGACTAACAACCATCTCCAAACCACAACCTGTAAGTACGATTGATACGTTATGTGTATATAAAGTGACTTTCAAGTGAGTGCTTAAAATCTATTTTTTTTTGTGCTAATATATGATGTATACCTAGTGCAGCTTTAGGTTTCCAGGTAAACCACAGTCTTACTGAAATAGTTCTGATAATTTGCTGCAAACCCACTATTTCCTAATAATGTGTCAATTCACATAGACTGTCGTTGTTCTAATTACTTCGCTTAATAATATGAATGTAGCTTAGACATATTTTGGTTTACGAACTTGTTGTTTCATCAGTTAGCCATGTTAACACTAGGCTAATGTATCCATCATGATTGTTCTGTTATGTTTACAGTTTAGCAGCTAAACTTTAGCTGTGGGCATGATCTGCTTGCATAAATTTTAAACAAAATGTTTTATGTCTTTTATTTTAAGAATGGATTGGAGCACTATACAATACTATACTATATACTATTTATTGTTTTATGTAAAGGTGCATCAGGGTTGCCAGGTTTTCATAACAAAACCCACCCAATTGCTACTCAAAACTTATCACATTTTCAAAGGGGCGCCCCCCATTAAAAATCGCTTTCTGGGGTGTAAAATACATGCTTTTTATTGCAGTTCCCCTGGTACATTTGCATTCCAGTGGCTAAATATGACATTATTGGGGTCGCTTCAACCCACAGACATCAAAAACAACCACAGACTTGGCAAACACAGATGGTAGCACTTGCTAACTTGCTCGAGTACTTCTCTCTGTGCCAATCACAACAGGCTTGGCCAGCTGACCAATCAGAACAGAGTAGGCTTATGAAAGGGAGGGGTTTACAGACATAACTCTCAGAGCTGTTTTAAATGAACTGTTTCAATTATTAACAAATGATTCTATGTGTAAATGTATATTCTGAGAATATTACAATGTTTTCTGAGCTTAGATGCATTTAAATCTGTTGTAGGGGACTCCAACAAAATATTAGGACACTATGACCTGTTTTTAATGCAGGTCCATGAGTAAACTATTGTAGACATTTTCAGTGGTCAAAAACAAATGTGAGTCATTTTACATATATGATACTTTTTCCTTTATAAATCTTTTGCCAAATTTGCAAAACTGGTCTGAATGATTCATTGATTTAATAAGTTTGCATAAGAAAGAACTAATGTCTGATTCAACCAATGATGAATCTAATCTTTTGAATTGTTTTATCAAATTAGCAAAACTGGTCCTATGATTCATTTTTTAATTGAGACTGATTCAGTTTCGTTCAACTTACTCAGTACATTTTCCAGTTGTAGTAATTCACAGCTATTCCAGAAAGGGAAAAACAAAAAACAAAAAAAAAAAACATATATCTGTTTGAAATGACATAAGAGTGAGTAAATGTCAGAATTTTCTTTTGTTTTTCTAGATTGTGTGTTTTTAGTCTTTCTGTCAAGCTCTAAATATCAATATTCCACTCTCCGGTTCTGATATTCCACATTCCAAATAATTTCACACAGAACATAAGAAAAAAAGTGTGCTATAAACATAAAAATGCATGGTAAAAATAGACTCTTCAGGTTGACCTGGGTGGTTGTGCTTAGTTTCAATATGATCTGAGTGTTTACAAAAGTGCCGCTTCTCTTGTTGTTTACTTTCTCCCAAGAAGTCCTCCACCTCTACCACGAGGTGCAGACATCAAAGGGCAATTTCAGACACGCAAACACACACACAAACGCCCCTGCGTCGTCTCGCTCACACACTATATCACACACATCAAGCGCACAGACGCAGACGTAAATACACACATCTCTGCTGTTTGTTTTTATAGAAGATCTTATCTCTCATTCTCTATCTGTCTGTGGCTTGATATCGCTCTAAGGTGTTTGATTGCAGGTGGCCCCATATGAGTTGTGACTGAAAATGTGAGAAAGAAGACAGAGAGGGAAGGAAAGTGCCCCTGCTGGAGGGCAGATGGGAGTGTTGCCATTGTTCCAGATTCTTCTGTAATGACTCTCACAACTGATAATTGCAAAGGGCCACTTTTCTCCAAACGACTCTCAGATGAAAACAAGAAAGCGGTGCGCTTGTTCGCGAGGGCCTTTTTGCCTCTTTAACCTCTTTTCTTTCAATCACACAATGCTCACACCTGCATGTACATGTGTATAACTGCTAGCCTTTTATCTGCTTGATCGTTTTGCAACAAAACTTAATTCAAGTTCACTTTAGGACTTTAGGACAAAATACAAGTACAGCAAAGTGAGGTTTATGTGTTTTCCTTTTGTTTTTAACCCCAATGTGTGATTTTTTTCTGGAACTTCAACTGTGTTTACCAGAAGTCAGTACACTAAACAGTAATGCAGCAGTACTGGTTTAATCACATGTCTGTCAAGGCAGTGTAGCAATTGCATAATTGCTCTCTTTAAAAGACTGAAACTGTTTCCGCATTTCTTTGGACTGAAATTAAGAAAAAATATACAATTAAAAAGTGTATAAATCACTAGTTTTTCTAAAGAAACATTGTCCAACAGTGACATGATCCATGTCTCCCTCGCCTTCCCTGAGCCCACTGAGTTTTAACAGACATCCTAAAACGTGCAGTGAATTTGGTGGGGGGTAATTTAAAATGAGTGGGGGAAAGTCATGTGAGAGGAAGCAATGCCTCTATCGTGATATGACTGGTTCTGTTTGGCTGGGATTGGTTGATGTGATAAATCCCTCCTCTTGTGTTCATTCGAATCAGTCTGAATGAACAATATAACAGTGTTATTGGGAAATCTAATTTTAAAAAGTAAGTAAACAACTCACACACTTAGATATAACCAATTTGTTACGTCAATATAAGGCTTAAAATTACATAAAAACATGTTCTGTTGGAGTTTTAGCAGGTGTCTGTGACCTACAGTCAAACCAAAATTTATTCAGACACTTTCAACATTTCTCACATTATCACAGTTTATTCGCTATATAATGACAATAAAATGTGACAAGAACTCAAGAGTTAAGAACAAATTCATCTTGATAATGTCAGATAACTTTGATGGAAGGGTACATAATGGATTATAATCAATCAAGATTATTCAGACAACTGTTAGTATGACAATATTTACACAACTATCAATACTTTGTTGACCAATTACGTCTGTGGTGTAAAAAGATCACATTAGCAATTAAAGAAAAAACACTTAAGCAAAACATGGTTAGATCAATATTTTGTTTTTTTACTGGTACTTTATGAAGACTTTTTGGGTGTAGTATGTGACAAGTTACTTTATTTTGCTGTACTCACTTACATAAATGAACTATAGTGTCCTGCATCCACCATTAAATGAAATATCTGGTGTCTAAATAATTTTTGGTTTGACTTTTTGGTTCAAGTGAAACCTATGCCACTGTCTGGGCATTATACTGTTGAGGCTAGTTGCCAAATTGCACAAAAACTCCAAAACAAAATCAAAATAGGTTATTTTGTGCCTATTCTGAAAGAGAATTAGTAATGATGACGGATCAAAGAGCAGTCTAAAAACACAATGATCAGAAAGTCTTTTTCTAAAGATATAAAGCTACAATTATGAAGATTTTCACCGTGATAAAGCCCAGGCTCTGTCCTATCAACCAGTTCAATAGAAATCTTAAATCTTCAGATGGAACGATCTGCCATTGGGAGGGACAGGAAGGTGCTTACACAGCTTCTTTATAGTGACTCGCTCTCAGTGTCTCCTCTCTAATCTCTTTCATGCACTGTTATTTCAAGCCATTTCACAGGCGCACTTTTCAAAGGCAATTTGCATAAAGACTGGAGACAAGAGAGAAACCATATGAAAGGGTTTTTTAGTTATAGAAAAAGTTATAGAAAGGTAATACAAGACTTGACAACTGACTTGAAGAAATAGAGCCATTGTGAGAGTGTGTGTTCCGGCGTGCTTATGTGTGAGACGACCGGAGCAATGCTTTTCTTAAACAGGTCCTGACTGGAAAACAGGTGCTGAAGGGCCTGTGGTGATGAGTGTACGGGCGTCTTCAAAAAAGATCTGATCAAAGAGAGCCAAACCTGCCTGCAGTCAGTCAGCCTACAGATTTATGTTAGCATGTCAGCACACTTAGCGCACAACTAAGACCAGCAGCACAACATAGTAGGATACCTGACCTTATCATAATGTGTTTCTGAGGAAGAAAGATTACGTTCATGCAAAATTACAAGATAAAGGTCTGTTCACTGTAAACAGTTTATGAAAAGGTGTATTTACATTTTTTTTTACTTCACTGTCTTTTCAGAGGCAACATAAATGCAGTCCAATAATTTGCAGAAAAATAGAATCTTTTTTTGCCCGCTGCATAAAAAAAGGTAATTGACTTTTATTTCACAATTCTAAGTTTATATCTAACTATTTGTTTTTTTTTCTCAGAACTGTCTGATATAAACTCAAAATTGTAAGATGTTAACTTACAGTTTTCAGAAGAAAAGTTTAAATTGTGAGATATAAACTGGCAATTGTTAGAAAAAAAAAAGTGAAATGTAAACTCAGAAATAGAAGAAAGAAAGTCAGAATTCAGAGTTAGGGTTAGGGGTAGGGTTTTTTCTCAGAATTTTAGATATAACTCAGAATTGTGAAGAAAATGGGCTTCCATAATATTCTACACAACAATATTATACCAACAAAGCATGATTTCATTAAAATATTAAATTCATTGTTATTATAAAACAGGGCTTCTACTGACAAAGCTCATAATGTACAACTTTAAAAGGACAGTTCACCCAAAAATGAAAATTACCTATGATTTACTCACCCTCAAGCAATTTATTGTATATGACTTTCTTCTTTCAGATGAATACAATCAGAGTCATATTAAAACATGTCCTGGCTCTTTCAGGCTTTATAATGGCAGTGAATGGGTTTTGAGATTTTGAAGTCCAATAAAGTGCATCCATCATTCATTAAAAGTACTCCCCACAGTAAGGCCTTCTGAAATGAATTGATGCGATTGTGTTACGAAAATATCTGTGTTTCAAACTTTATAAACCATAATCTATAGCTACTGCTAACTGCTGTATGTGTGTACACAAGAGATTAGCATTCCAGCATGACGTAGGCAAAAACGTTGCCAATGCAGAAGCACAGAAAGAGCAAAACAAAACATTGGTCATGAATTAGAAGTACAAAACCAGGACTTGTACAGAAAAAAGTAGGAGGATTTCGATATAAGCCAAAAGGAGAATGGTTTTCCTTTGCTGTAAACAAAACTTGGTTATTGTGAGAACAGCACATTCTCACTGGAGCTTACGCTACGTCTACGTCCTGCGTCATCTGCTGGAAAATCACTTTCTCGTGAACGCACGTACGACAGTTAGCGGAAGCTAGAGATTACAGTTTATCAAGTTTTAAATATGGGTATTTTTTTTACACAAACACTTTGATTCACTTCAGAAGAACTTTATTAACCCCCCGGAGCCGTGTGGAGCACTCTCTCCACCCTCAATACCACGACTGAGGTGAGACCCTTGAGCAAGGCACCGAACCCCCAAACTGCTCCCCGGGCGCCGCAGCGATAGCAATATGGCTGCCCACTGCTCCGGGTGTATGTTCACGGTGTGTGTGTGTTCACTACTGTGTGTGTGCACTTGGATGGGTTAAATGCAGAGCACAAATTCCGAGTATGGGTCACCATACTTGGCCACACGTCACGTCACTTTCACTTTCACTTTTTTTGGACTTCACAGTCTCAACAGCCATCCACTGCCATTATAAAGCTTGAAAGAGCTAGGACATTTTTTTATATAACTCAGATTGTATTAGTCTGAAATAAGAAAGTCATATACACCTAGGACGGCTTTAGGGTGAGTAAATCATGGGGTAATTTTCATGTCTGGGTGAACTATCCCTTTAAATACACATTGTCATATGAACAACTAGTCAGCAACAGTGATTCAAGTCTCATAGTTAGCTGTAAGTAATAACCTATATTAAATTAACCAAACAATGATTAGTTAGTTCAAGAATCAGACACTAATCATGCACTGTGATGCTGACCACTAAGCTATTATCTAAATACCTGATGACTATGCAGGTATTTTTAAAATTTTAAACAGGCTTTTGTTACCAGAGTTTTAGATTCACCACCTCACTTGTCTGGTCTGTACATTTTTGGGCTGTACAGACTTTTTGCCATCAATGGAACCTTTTAAATGGAACATCCATGGAACTTTTCAAATGCAGAAAGGGTTCTTTAGAGTCGAAAAAGGTTCTTCAGATGTTTAAAATGTTCTTCAAAATGGCTCTTTTAAGAACTGCTCACCGAAAGGTTCTTTGAGGAACTGAAAATGGTTCTGCTACGGGATCACTGCATAAACACCCTTTTGGTACCTCTATTTTTAAGAGTATCTTAGAATGGCATTTCTGCCAGCATTGTTGGACAAAAATGTGGGAGAATCGAACCAAACATCATTCACTTGCAATTTTTAATTATTAATTTTTTATTTTTTTTAAAATGAAACCTGGGCTATGTCTACATTATTCTGGATACATTTGAAAAAGGAGTTTTCGTTTTTAAATCTCCGTCCACACTAGCGTTTTCAAGCGTTTTCCAAAAGTTTCTCATCCACACTGAAACGTAGGAAAATGTTAAATTTGCCTTATTGCGCATGCATAAAGCCTCCAAAAACCCACTGAGATTATACAGACGGAACAGACATAATACGTTTTTATGCAATTCTTCTGGTAGGATCATTTTTTTTAAGGAAGTATCTCATCATTCATTGATGTCGCGCTCACTCATATTTGATCTAAAAAGCAGCTGCCGTCATGTTTTGCTGCAGGAGTCAGGACAGCAAGTAAAATTTCACAATTTTAGGACTGTATTATGAAGAGTGTACAAGGTAAATCTCTTTAGCAGCAGTGACAGTGAATTGCACATAACAAGGACAATTACAGGTATAAACATGGATATCTATTAGTACAATATGCGTCACATGACTAAATATGCGTCATCGCTTTCAAAAGCCTGCGTTTTCACAGTTCACACTACAACGCAAAAATGGTGTTTTCGAATGTATCCACTTTGGAGAGCGTTTTCAAATAGCTTTGTTTTTCTTGACAAAAAAACGCTGTCTCAGTGTGGACAGAAGGTCAAAACGGAGAGAAAAATATGCGTTTCTCAAACGAAAATGTATTAGTGTGGACATGGCTGGACACTAAAACCAGCCTAGGCTGGTTGGCTGGTTTTAGCTGGTCAAAGACTGGTTTTACTATGAGAACACAAAGACTGGTTTTAGCTGGTCATAGCTGGTCAGCAGGCTGGTTTTAGAGGGGTTTTGGCCACTTTCCCAGCCTGGCCAGGCTGGTTTTAGCTGTTTTTTTTCAGTAGGGTGTGTTGACATTTTTACATAATTAACTGTGTAAATCTATATATCTATAAAGTGCTTTATTTTTTCATTTTGTTTTAGTATATTTATAACACTATTTTGATACATTACTTTTGCATTAAATTACAGAAAACTATGAGAACACAAGTGTTCAGAGCACAAAAGTATATTTGCTGCAGTTTTCATTCAGCACTACAAAAGTTTACTTCTGAGAGCTTCGGAAATGTGAATAAGAACAATTTTGTGGTTCCCAACCAAATTCACTAATGAAATGATTATAATTGTGTAAAATAAGCAAAAGCAAAAGAAATAATATGTATGGAATTATCATTCCCACCTGAGAAACTATCAACTGAATGTTTACCATATGAACAGAGCAAGCAAACACCTAGATAAAGCTATCCTGTTAGGACACTGACAAGAAAGAAGCCCTTTCAGATGTGGAGAGCACTGGATGTGGCATTAAAACGAAACGGGCTGCTGTCCTTTACACTTCAGCTCTTACCCTACTTCAAAAACACACTCCATCTTCACATGGTGAACCCACCTTTAAGTCGCAACTACAGAAAAGCAGGTAAGGAAGAAAAAAGGGAAAAGAAAAAAGTGAGATAGTCTTTAGAAGAAGGTGGAGTGGTAACTGTCACTGATATTTACAGTTCGACTCACACACCCCAGGGCCCAGAGTCCAGGTGGCCCTTAAACAGCCTGGTGTGTACACAAGTATGTGTGTGTGTGTGTGTGTGTGAGTGTGTTTGAGAGAAAGACAGGGTGGTGTGACAGAGTATAACAGGCGTGTGTGTGTGTGTGTGTGTGTGTGTGTGTGTGTGTGTCAAACGAGGCCTCTCTGATTCATGTGCCTGAATTTTGAAACACTACAAGGACTTTGTAGAGACTTGAATACCCCCTGGGCAAAGTACAGAACACACACTTCACTCAATCCTTCTCATCAGATCAGACCTGTTTTAGATCTTTTTCACACACACATACACACACTTTCGCACACACACTGCACTTGACACCTAAAGTGAGCTTTTAAAGGGCAGAGAAATTGTCCAAACATACCATAATCTTTTAATGACCGAAAGTGTAATATATGACGACCTAATAAATCTATGCCATTCGACACTTGCTGTTTGTTGTATTAGGGTTTAGCGAGCTTTGATATTTTGAACAAAAACTACCTAGAAATATTTAGTTTGATTCACCGTCAGTTAATACTTGAATATATGTATTTCATTACATCTTTGAAGAAGGTATGGTTTACAGTAATTATCTGAAATATTTTAGCAGAACATCTCAGGCATAAGTTTCTATTTGTGCGTTTCCTGTGTGAACATTTCAGATCAAAGTCAACATGAAGTTGAACTTAAAATACCAAATGATAGAGTGGATTTATTTATAAAACAAGCACATTAAGTATGATCAAAAGACACCTGATGATGAATCTGGGTGTGTGCATTTCTAATAGAGATAAACTGCTTTTTATAAACAAAGTAAGGTGATCCTGTTTCTAACACAAATCATTTCAAACTAAATCAAAAACATGCATCAGGAAACACAGAAGCTTATAGGACATGATAGGGCATGTAAAGAGAGAAATTGCCTTTCCTTTTTTGTTGCATGTTGTAGTTTTCATCTAGCCGTGCAGCGCCTGAAGGTCAGCCTCACCTGTCTACACAAATGTGCTCTATGGATTCAAGCTAATGACAGATGTCATTAGATTACCAAAGGGCATAATGTTAAAATATACTTCTGTATTCTCTAGACAAACAACCTTAAGGCTTTGCGTGTGTTGTGAACTCAAGTTTCTCAGGTCAATGCAGTATTAAGGTATTAATACACCATAAAATTATGAGTGCGCCGGTATTGATGTGCTAAGGAGGCACAACAAAGAGATTCAAACTACACAGATAGATAGATGACAGATAGATGTGGTCTCAAAAATGTAGCATTAAGTCTAAAACGATTTGAGCAGAGAAGATTCATATGCGATAACAGTTCTTTAGCGATCTACTCTGCAACGGTGAAAAAGGCACTTTTAAATCAAAGGCAACACTTCAAAAATGACCCAATTTGATGTTACAAATAAAACCGAGAAAAAAGCCAAACCTGGAGACCAAAACAAAACAAACTTTAAAGCCTCTGCTTCAGTATTGTTTATCAACGAAACATGGAAGTGAATAGATTAATTTTAATAAGATAGGAATATGAAAGCCAGGGCCTTTTAAAAAGAGAAAGGGTCCTAAATTACACCTTTCTTCAAAGTCTTGAAATGATGCCATATAAACTTACAGCTTAAGTCAAAAGTTTGCATACTCTTTGCAGAAATGGCAAAATGTTAATTATATCAACAAAATCAGACGGAACTTACAAAATGCATGTTATTTTTTATTTAGTACTGACCTGAATAAGATATTTCACATAAAAGATGTTTACGTATCCACAAGAGAAAATAATAGTTAAATTTATAAAAATGACCCTGTTCAAAAGTTTACATACACTTGATTTTTAATACTGTGCTGTTACCTGAATGATCCTGAACTTTTTTTTTTTTTGGTTTAGTGAGTTGTTCATGAGTCCCTTGTCTGGCAGTTAAACTGCCCACTGCTCTTCAGAAAAGTCCTTCAGGATTTTTGTGTATTTGAACCCTTTTCAACAATGACTGTATGATTTTAAGATCAATCTTTTCAGGGGCAACTGAAGGACAGAAGGTTCAAACGCTCACTGATGCTTCAGAAGGACAGCTGATGCATTAAGAGCCAGGGGTGTATACTTTTGAACAGAATGAATATATATTTTTTCATGTAGTACTGCCCTTCAGAAGCTACAGAAGAAATAAGAGAGGTGACATGTTACCCAGAAGACAAAGTAAGTTAAATTTACCCCAATCTTCAAATTCAAAAGGTTTTCACCCCCTAGCTCTTAATGCATTGTGTTTTTTTGTCTTCTGAAGCATCAGTGAGTGCTTGAACCTTCTATAATAGTTGCCTATGAGTTCCTCAGTTGTCCTCAGTGTGAAAAGACGGATCTGAAAATCGTAGTCATTGTAGAACAGCAGGCAGTATAACTGTTCAGGACAAACAAGAAACTCATGAACAACTATCACTAAACAAAAAGACGCTGTGGATCGTTCAGGTAACAACACAGTATTAGGAATCAAATGTATGTAAACTTTTGAATTTTTGAAATGTCATTTTTAGAAATTCAACTATTATATTTTCTTGTGGACTATATGTAAATGTATTTTATGTGATCTTATTCAGGTCAGTACTAAATAAAAAAATAACATGCATTTTGTATGATCCCTCTTATATTGTAAAATAATTACATATTTGCAGATTCTGCAAGGTGTATGCAAACTTTTGATTTCAACTGCATATATATATATATATATATATATATATTGGTAATCTACTTATTTCTCAATAGCTGTTCCCAGGTCTTCTAGGTCTGAATGTGCTCACAAATATAAAACCCAATGCCCAAAGTACATCAAACATGAAGCTGAGGCCTGAGCTTGGGTTTTAAGTCAGTATTTCCTCCCTTATGATGTTTGTAAAAGAATTCAGAACATAGCAAGATTATCACAATTGGCAAATACATGCTGCTCATCCTTCAAAATTTGATCCCAGTTTCCTATTTCTGCACCTTTAAAGGAATAATTCACTTAAAAATATATTCTGTCATCCTTTACGCATCCTTACGTTGTTCCAAGCCTGTACAACATTTCATTTAGAAAATGTCTTAATGTTTTTTTTTTTCATACAATGGAAGTCTGAGTATTGTTGTGAACCCCATTGACTGACATTGTATGTCTTATTTTGTGTTCCGTAGAAAAAAGAAAGTTGCACAGGGTTGGAAAGACAGGTTTTAAGCTTTTTATCTTAGGGATGTTAAGGCTGATAAGAAATATTAGTGGAATCTAGCAGACTCATCTCTAAAATTAAATCAAACTGTGACACATTGTCTTACCTCATTAGAGAAAAACTTTCCAAATTCAACACAAGTAATAAAAGCGTTTGCTTTTCATTTCAAACATTTAAATCTAAAATGTTTTATTTATTCTTATAAAATATGAACCTTTAGAAATATACACAAATGTATGTAGGACATTAAAAAGAGCTTGGTATAACAAAACAAACCAGAGGGCATGAACTGACTGTACAAAACAAGTCAAATAACAAGTTTCTCTCTTTGTGTTGGCAATATTTAGTGCTTAAAGATTTACTTTGTTCCATGAAAAGGCCTAAAAATAGGCAGTTCATTCTCTGCCGAGGCCTTATTGAGCAGCTGCACTCCAATGTCAATTCAGTTGTGTATGACACGGCCTTCATTTCCATAGAAAAGCCACACGACTACGCCACGGAGGAGCCGCTTTTCCCCGAGCCATTCACACCCATTGTTTGTCGAGTCCTTTTATTGTCTTTAATCACAGCCCTACAGTATCAGAGTCCCTTTCTCTCTGTCACTAAGGGAAACAACTATTGCACATGACATGATACAGGCATCCCAATGACAGCAATAGGGATTCGCACCCTTCTTCTTTGTTTCACAAAACTGTCCCCAAAGTATGCAAAGTTTCAGATGTAGCACAAGCACTAAGAACTAAAAAAACCTGTTGGGGATGTTGCATCTGAAGTTTGCATAAAATAAATACAAGCATTATTGTGTCCTTTGCTGGCTTGTCTCTTTAGTAATCAGTTTGTTTAAGTCCAGCATTTCTTGGCCATTTGTGTGTGTAGAGGCCCAGCTCATACACAAGTCGCAGGAGGACCTGCCGGTTCATACTTGGTTTTATGCCCTTTCAGTGCAGGATGAGGCTTGAGGTAAGGTCCGCTTCCTGTGAAAACACATGCAGCCTTCCTCCTTGTCTTCTTTTTGAGTTTGCGGCTGAAAACATTCTGCCACGACTGCAGCGTTTTGGAGGTCCAGATCCACATTCCGCTAGTGATGCCCACCACCAGCAACATAAAAATCTTAACCATGAAGATCTCCACGGCCGGGATGGAGCTCTTCATCACACACTCCTCACCGCTCTTACTGTCCTCGGTGCACTTCTGCTCTCCTGCTAGAATCTTCCAATAATCCATGTTGAGACGCTCATAAAAATAGCAGGCGATGACGCAAGTGGCGGGGACCGTGTAGAGCACAGAGAAGACACCGATCCTAACCATCAGCTTCTCCAGCTTATCCGTATTCTCTCCTTCGGTCTTCATGACCTTACGGATGTGAAAGAGAGCCACAAACCCTGAGAGCAGAAAGGAAGTGCCAATAATGAGGTAGCAAGAGAGCGGAATAAGAACAAAACCCGTCAAGGCTTTGACATCCATGCTGCCCACATAGCAGACCCCCGTGAGCTCGTCTCCGGCTACCTTCCTCATAACTAGGATCATGATGGTCTTAATGGCTGGTATAGCCCATGCCGCTAAATGGAAGTAGCTGCTGTTGGCTTCAATGGCCTCATGGCCCCATTTTTTCCCAGCTGCGAGGAACCATGTGAGAGTAAGAATGACCCACCAGAGGGAACTGGCCATTCCGAAGTAGTACAGAATGAGGAAGACTATAGTGCAGCCGGTGCTTTCCAAGCCTTCCTGGATGATATACTGAACGCCACTGTCACGATCGCAGGCCACGTTTTCCACCCCCACGAAAAGTCTTATAAGAAAGCCCACAGAGTAAACACAGTAAGACATAGACAAAAAGATGATGGGTCGCTCGGGGTACTTGAAGCGCTGTGGATCAATAAGGAAGGTGAGGACGGTAAAGGCACTGGAGATGAAGCACAGGATGGACCAGATGGCAATCCACACCATGGAGAAGCGTTTGTCGCCCTGGCTCCAGTACACGTCAACGTTCGAGTAACACTTGGGAGCGCAGGACTCGCTCTTCTGAACATAATGAAACTTTCCAGGGTTGCTGCATGTTGTTTTACCAACCCTCTCCTTAATTGGCAGTTCTTGGCTGTTACCTGGCCGAGGGGGTCGGGAGTCTGGCGGCTGAGTGTGGGAGCCTTTCGGGGGCTCGTCGGTGCCGTTGTTGGGTGCCTCCATGCAGAGATAATTGGGATCGTTTTTATTTGGCAGTCTGGAACAGTCCAGTGATTCAGGCCAGTGGAAGTTAAACTGCTCCATGATGGGAGAACACTTCTGTCTTGCCTGCTCACACATTACTCGGCATGCTGGGATGGGTGTGGATACCTGCTCCGTGCACATGGGAGCGTACAGCGAGCACAAGAAAAACTTCAAATGACTGTGGCAGCCGAATTCAATCAGCGGCGCAAACTCATGCAGCTTTATGGCCGCTTCACTTTGATCTTCGTGTCCCATTAAGTTCGGCATGACTGTTAAGTTGTAGCCAATGTCTTTACAGAGTGGAATGGCGATCTCCTGGCATCTTCCTTCACCTGGCCGGTCTGGGTCGATGGAACTGATAGCGGACGAAATCCCAGACATGCACAGCAGCACAAGGCTGAGTCCAAAAGTGGCAGCAAACATTGTCTTTCAATAATAATTCATGTAGCAGGGATTGTCTTTCAAAAAGGTTTTCTATTTTTACTAGTAAAGTTGCTTCATCTTTGCTCTTTATAACTGTAGCTGCTTAACTAAAAAAAGTTGTATCCCACAAAATAAGAGAAGCGAGGATGAATTAGTCAAAATGAAAACTTGTTTTGAGTCAGTAACTCAGATTCCAAACAATCAGTTCAGTTTAAAAGTAATAACTGTCAAAAATAAGTATTAGAAAGCTTTATTCATATCATGTCCGATTCCCAGTCAAAAGATGATAATTCCTTCTTCTCTTATGGTCCTCTCCTGTGAGATAATGTTGACGGTCTGTTTCCCTCACGAAAGTACACTTACTTTTCAACTCGCGTTACTTTCCACATTCATCCTCCACAAAGTGTATCCAAACTGACCAAACTGAAGGCACGGCGTCGTTTTATCGCAGTCATCTGAAAATGAATGAATCAATCCGCTCGTAAACGTGTGATATTCACTTCAGCTCGTCTCCAGACACTCCGCTTCTCCGTCAAGAGTTGTTCGCTGCGTCGCGGGCTGTCTGTGTCTGAGCTCCTCCGCCACCGTCCTGAACTAACCTGCCAAAAGATCCGCCTTCAAAGACAGCTGCTTTACATAAGAAAGCCCAAACTGACACACTGATTATCCTTAAACCCTGCGGAACTGGCTGTGTAGACCTCAAATCCTCGTCACCATTTTACCACAAGATCACAGTAAATTACTCACTGGCCATTTGTTGTTGTTGTTGTTGTTATGTCCCCCCGACGAAATCCCTCTGATGATTTACGATACACTTTTCGGCGCAAGGCAGCGAGAAATCTCTCGCCGAGGACGACCAAAAGGATTCGGCTTTCCAGTCGAGATGTGTCCCCTTTCTCTCTACAACTGACGATTTTCACGCTCCGACCATTGTGGGAAGAGAGAGTGGAGAGAAAGGAGAGTTTTTATTCCTTGAAATTCCCCTCGCTTTTTATTGTTGACTGAACTAGAACTGATGGCTGAAGTAGCCTATATGTGTCTTCACTCTCACCCCACGCATCGAATGACAAAAAGTGAAATCATGTGGCTTTTGAGATGTTATTAATTTTAATAAAGCGAAATGTAGTAGTTTATGATCAAAAACATTTGCCACTTTCACTTTCATTAAAGTGATTGTTGACGATTATTTACATAGGTTATGTAGTCTAGACCCGTTCATTTATGACGTCCCCTTTGGAATTTCATACGGAGTTTATTTTAGAATATATTGTTCAATTTCATGAGTAAAATAAGGTCTACGGTAAACATCAGACACCTAAACATCACATAACATACACTTGTTTAACATAAATTGCTATGCATTATTTGCTTCACAAAGACAATAGTGGTTCATAAAGCACATATTTCACATTCTTGCTTGCACTTTAAAAGTTTTTTTTAAAAACACAATTTTCAAAATTCACATTTTAGTTATGACTGTATGTAATTTAACAGTTGAAGTCAAAAGTTGACATACACCTTGCAGTATCTGCAAAATCTTAATTAATTTACCAAAATAAGAGGGATCATACAAAGTGCATGTTTTATTTTTTTAATTAGCACTGACCTGAATAAGATATTTCACATAAAAGATGTGTACATATCCACAAGAGAAAATAGCTGAATTTATAACAATGACCCGGTTCAAAAGTTTACATGTGCTTGATTCTTAATACTGTGTTGTTACCTGTATTTATTATGTTTTTTTTTATTTAGTGATAGTTGTTTATGAGTCCCTTGTTTGTCCTGAACAGTTAAACTGCCTGATGTTCTTCAGAAAACCCTTCAGGTCCAACAAATTCTGTGGTTTTTCAGCATTTTTGTGAATTTGAACCCTTTCCAACAATGCCTGTATGATTTTAAGAGCCATCTTTTCACACTGAGGACAACTGAGAGATTCATATGCAACTATTACAGAAGGTTCAAACGCTCACTGATGCTTCAAAAGGAGAAACTATGCATTAAGAGCCGGGGGGCTCTTCAACTTTTTGAATTTGAAGATGTAGGGTAAATTTCATTTATTTTGTCTTCTGGGAAACATGTATAACGTACACTACCGTTCAAAAGTTTGGGGTCAGTAAATGTTTATTCATTCTTTTTTTTTTTTTTTTAAAGAAATTAATAAATTGTTACATTAATAAAAAGTGACATAATAGATTTACATTGCTAGAAAAGATTTATAGTTTGAATAAATGTTGTTCTTGAAAGAAAAAAAAACAGGTTCAAAAAAACAAAAAAAAAAAAAAAAACACATTGGCGGCACAACTGTTTCCAAAACTGATAATTCTACTAATAATTCAGAATATCAGAATGATTTCTGAGAGATCATGTGACACTTAAGCCTGGGAAACTGAGTAACAGCTGATGAAAAATCAGCATTGCATCGCAGGAATAAATTATATTTTAAAGTATATGAAAATAAAAAACATTACTTTCTATTGTAATAACATTTTGTAATATTACAGTTTATTTTCTGTATTTTTGATCAAATAAATGCAGCCTTGACTTCATTAAAAAAAAATTGCAAGTCTTACTGTCCCCAAACTTTTGAACGGTAGTGTATCTTCTGTAGCGCCTGAAGGGCAGTACTAAATGAAAAAAAATATATATTTAGGCAAAATAAGAAAAATGTAGACATCATTCTGTTTAAACACCTGGCTCTTAATGCATTGTGAGCATCATTGAGCATTCAAACCTTCTGTAATAGTTGCATGAGAGTTCCTCAGCTGTCCTCAGTGTGAAAAGATGGATCTCAAAATCATTCCATTGTTGGAAAGGGTTCAAATACACAAAAATGCTGAAAAAACAAAGAAATAGTGGGATTTTTCTGAAGAACAGCGGTCAGTTTAACTGTTCAGGACAAACAAGGGACTCATGAACAACTATCACTAAAAACAAAAAACAAAAAAACAAACAAACAAACAGATGTGGACCATTCAGGTAACAGCACAGTATTAAGAATCAAGTGTATGTAAACATTTTTATAAATTCAACTATTATTTTCTCTTGTGAACTATATGAACTATATGAACTTTTATGTTAAATATTTTATTCAGGTCTGTACTAAATAAAAAATAACATGCTTTTTGTATGATCCCTCTTATTTTGGTTAAATAATTAACATTTCGCAGATTCTGCAAGGTGTATGTAAACTTTTGACTTCAACTGTATGTTAGAACGAGATGAAAGTCTCACAGAAAGTTCTTTCAGGAATGTTAACCACAGACCTCATTTTACTCACAAATCAAAGAACTGCTGACATGTTTACTCTTCCTGGACACTTGACTGCCTCATTCTTCAAACATAAACACAATTTTTAAAAAATATATTATGTAAGTTAAAGTGTCATTTTGCTTGTCACAAATGAACAAATCGCTCAAGTGCTCAAATAACAAAGACTGCCTTGTGCCAGAAATCACATTAATTCATAAGTTTTGTACACAACACTGAGTGCTTTTATAAATCCGCTGCCATTTCAATGTTTCAAACGAATATGTAAAATTCGATCCTCAACATGCAAACCTAGAACAAGTGGCCTTGTAAGCAGATGTGGGTGTGTAATGACATAAACGACATTCTTAACATATGCTATGGAAGTTTCCATTCTTCACCCTCTGCTCTCAATCGTAAATACTTGCATGAGTACAGGATAAAAATGCCTTAAGGATGAATTCTGAGACAAAGAGCTTTTCAGTCTTGTTTTAGTGGATTCATCTCCGACTCATGCTGGCGCTAAGGGCTGGCAAGCCAGGGCCTAGTCTTAGCCTATCTCTCAGGGCTGTATCTGTGGCACACTCCTTAAGGGCATCTATGCAAGCCAACTTTCATATTAAAGTAATGGTATTGTGGAGGTGACATGTTAGAGTTCAAGTGTAACAAGGGATATGACGGTTAATGCTCTATTAACTGTTTTCAGAAAAACACAACAAAAGTTTTGTACTTTATGCTACAGCTACATCAGCTCAAAAAGATGGTGAAAAGTGTCTTTCCATGAGCTGGCTGTTGTTGGTAAGTCTCATGTGGCAGCTATGAAGAAGGCACAGAGGGCCTCATGGAGCGAAAGACACCAGATAGCTTAGTGCTCTCTCATGTTACCCAGTAAAACCATGATTTATCTGTGCAACACCTGACAACCATGGTTTTCTGGAGATCTTTGTCAGAACTCTCTAAGTGCTTTTTTATGACAGCTTGTAAAGTGCTTTTCAACGTATTTGAGAAATGAAACTAAGCCAGTCCTAAGTTGTGTGCGACAGTTTACAAGACTGAGATAGTCTCAGTCACTTTAAACACTACTGATATCCCTCAGAGATGTTAACAAACTCAATATAATATACTCAAAGCCACACTGAGAACTGCCTTTTTTTCTGCAAATTTGTCATCTTGTTCAGTTATTTGATTTCAACTGGTTAAACGATTCTCGAAATTTGGTATTACAGTACTGTATTATAAATTACTCATCTTTTTCCTCATTTGCAAGTTGTTTTGGTTAAATCAGCATATTATAAAACCTGATTTTGCAATAGTTTTTGTTTCGTTTGAATGTCAGTCTGTCAAACAGGTTTTGTTTAAAAAGTTTATGACATTCAACTTCAGCTTAAACAGCAGAGCATTGCACACACTGTAACAATCCACCTAACTGAATTTAAGTTTTAGTTAAGTTGCTTCCTCAAATTTTTACATCTGTTAAATTATTTTAAGTTATGGAAAAACACATTGCCATGACATATATCATAACTAAGGTCATGGCTCCACGAGTAAAAAAGTACTAGATTTAAAATGCATTTATTTTATACTAAGTATACTTTAAATCTATTAACATATTTACTGACATATCACTCAAAAACAAAGACTTACTGATATAAAAATTGTAATTAAACTTTATTTGGAGAACTAATTCTTAATATTAAGCCTAAAATATGTTTTAATGTCACTACTGATGATTAAATAATATCAGTCTTTAAATGCTAAATATTTAAAGTGTACCTAAAGTATACTTGGAAGAGTTTCACTTTAGAACAATCGAATATACTTAAGTATATCTTTAGTTGGACTTAGGCAATATTTCCAAACAATTACAGAGCATTAAGTACAATATTAGTTGTTCCAATTCAGCAGACTTTAAATATACCGGTTCAGTATACTAAAGGTACAATTGCAGGTTTTTTATTAAGTACATAATATGTAAATGTATTTGTAGTATACTTAGCATGAAGTAAATGTATTTAAAATACATTTTTGTATATTTATTTTCAATTATAGGGTTTGATTTCCAAGGATAATATGTATACCACAAATTGCAACGTAAGTTGCTTTGCAGCAAAATGTTGTCAGTTTGAGTTGTTTACATGACCTTACACACTTTATTCTTACCTTACAGTTTGACCTTACGCTATTATAGTCCAACTCAAAGTACAAAATTAGCCTACAACTCTGCTGGAAAAAGCCTGAGTAGGTTTTCAGGTAAACTGGTCTCTCCCCAAATCTCCTTAAAACCATCCAACAGACCAGTCCGACAATACTGGAAGGCTAATTACCACCAGTAAACCAGGTTAGGCTAGTTTAATAAAATGATTTTTCATTCATAAATGCCTTTTTGACGTGCCGTTTAACCTCGGTGTTGTTCATAATGATGATCACATGTACCTACATAACATCATTTTCCTTTGCTTTGATATGTAAACACCATTTGATCGCTTTTGCTAATAATGAAGCCTTTCAGGATGTGTAACATATCAGAGCGCCGTATGAAGCACACAGACGGCCTCATTAGCTCACTGATTGACGCTTCTAAAACATACATATAATACCGAGAAGGCATTTAAATGGGATACCCGTGCCGTTGCGCATTCAGTCTCAGCTGATTTGTTCTCGGTTTATTTTACACGTTTCTGTTCTGTGATTGTTTTGCAGTCCGTGAGGATATCGCTTTGAAGAACGGCAGAAGAACAGAGCGGAGAATCATGACCATTCAATCTTTATCATCAGTAGCCTTGGCAGCTCCTGCTTTCCCTTTCATGTTTTGTGTTTGTTTATTTCTGCGTCTAGCATCCACCACCCTTACCGTTTCATACTCGGTCCGTTCTACAGTTATCCTTTATACCCACACACCCACCCACTCACAAACGCACACACACACACACACACACACACACACACACATGCATGAACTTTATCTTTTCCAAAGCACAGCAGCAGCAGCAACTCGCTGGGTTCCATCTTGGTGGAAATCAGAAAGTGTGAGATAATTCTGTAACTAATAAAGAGAAGGGAGGCCCTTTGATGGCTCAGACTGAAAAGATATTTCATGTTTTTTGTGTGTGAGGGATTGGGGAGATGTGTGATTCTATGGAGCCTGTGCGCTCCCCTGCTGTTCCTCTCTGCCTAGAAGCTGGCCCCCCTCTGGCTAATGTTATGGAGAAAGGAAGGCATTTTAGGGCTGCCTCCCCCCTCTCTCAGCCCCCCTTTTTTCTTTTGTTCCCCTTTGAAGAATGACTTTAGACATTTTATTTACATATTTAACCATGGATGAAAGAAAAGAGGGTTGCGAGAAAGAAAGCTCCCCGGGCTCTAGTGGGAATTTTGATAAGTTTAAATGAATGGAAATCTTATTAGCTTTTTTTTTTTTTTAAGAGTCAAAGCTTATGTTTTTGGTGACGTTTTACATGTCGAGAATGTGGTACAACAGTAGAGGCCTACATCTGAGACGAGGTGGACACTGAGGTCGTCCTCAACTACCTCATCCTCCTTAACAAAACGCCTTTTTCCTCACTGATCCTCCTACAGTCGTCAGCTGCAAAAGTCAAAGTGAATCTTTGCACACTTCAAACTGTGCGTTGGGGGGAAAAAGCAAGTATCAGCATGAATTCGTACAGCTTATTTTTATATTGCAGTATGTGTGTGGTTTGAAGAGTGGGAGCTGCTGGTGGATTTAGGCCCTGAAGGCCATGTTGGTTACAGATACAGGAGGACCAGTCTTAATCTGCTTATCATGTCTCTGTTTTTCTCTTAAACGATATTGTATTTTGAATCAGGCTGCATACTTGTGTTAACAAGTGCATTTAAATAAAGATGACTGTTCTCTTTTTGGGATAGATATTTTAAATACAAGTACTTTAAAATAAGGTTCATTAGTTAACATTATTCAACTATGAACAATACTTCTACAGAGTCTTAGTTAATGTTAATTTGAGCATTTAATAATGCATTATTAAAATCACAAGTTGTGTTTTTTAAGTAAAATGAAATAAAATAATACAAAACACCTTTGTTCTGTAAGGATGCATTCAATTAATCAAAAGTGACAATAATGACATTTGTTATACAAAATATTGGTAACATTTTACAATAAGGCTCATTAGTTAAATACTTTAGTAAATATGAACTAAGAATTAACAATACTTTTACAGCATCTTAGTTAATGTTAATATCAGCATTTGCTAATGCGTTATTAAAATCACAGGTTAATAAATAGTGTAATAAAAGTATTCGTTGTTCGTTCATGTTAGTTAATACATTAACTAATGTTAACAACTGACGCCTTATTGTAAAGTGGTACAAAATACTTTATTGGCATGATTCTTAAAATAAAGGCTATCAAAGCATATAAATATACAATAAAGGACAGAAAATATGATATTATTGTAATAATCTGGTCAATGATCAGAATCATCATTAATATAATAATATCAGCAATTATGAAAAAAAAAAAAAAACTTTTCACCCCTGAATGCATTGTGTTTTCTTCTGGAGCAGCATTTGAACCTTCTGTAATAACTGCATATGAGTCTCTTAGCTGTCCTAGATCTCAAAATCATTTCAGATCAGATCTGTGTCATTGTTGGGGTTCAAATACACCAAAATGCTGAAAAATTAAATGATTTGTGGGAACTAAAGGATTTTTCTGAAGAACAGTGGGCAGTTTAACAAGGGACTCATGAACAACTATCCAAAATAACTAAATATTTTTTTTTTTTGATAATTTAGGTAACAACACAGTATTAAGAATGGGGTTATTTTTATAAATTCTTAATATTTTTAAAAATATAAAACTTTTATTGTCTCCATTGGAATATGTGTAAACGTCTTTTATGTGAAATATCTTGCTCAGGTCAGTACTAAATAATAAATAACATGCATTTTGATCACTCTTATTTTGGTAAAATAATTAACATTTTGCAGATTCTGCAAGGTGTATGTAAACTTTTGACTTCAACTGCACTTTGTTTACTGTTAGTTTATTGCTATTGTGAGAATGATATGTAATCATTCAATCATTAAAAGAATGACTGTAGATTACAAAATGTAATCTAATTACAAGTACTTAATTTTTTAAATCTGATTATGTAATTCAGTCTGGTAATCAATTACTATCCAGCTCTGAAGACCACAAACTTTTAAATGAATGTATACATTTAATTTTACTTATACATCCAGTCCTATACCAAACATACTTTGCCACATATTTATTTAAGTAGACTGCTCTTTAAAAGAAGAGCCTGCTATTAATATTCCACGACTATAGTCTCTACCCAGTATTAAATTTAAGTCAGATCTTTCTGTGATTGCGTGAGCATGTGCGAAATTCATTCATTCTTGACAGACCCGCAAAGGATGAAAGTTATACAGCGGTGCAGACATGTCTATCTGAGTAAGAATTCAGAATCACAGACTACAAAATTAATCCCCTTATTGCATAGATCCCCTCATTTTCAAAATGCAAAAGGCTGTTTAAAAACTCGTCTCACTTCTCTAAAGGGTCAGATGATTTGAGGAGAGGCGTGTGAGCTCTTCGATTAATAATTTAAGCGCTTGACTACTTCAAAGCCTGCTGTGTTTTATGCACATATGGTTTTAATGGTTCGATAACATATAATTTATTAATGAATCTTAATGTGTCCCTTTATATATCAGACATAGGCTCACTTTAAAAACATGAATAGATTTTCCATTGTTGCATGAATTAGCACTGACAGCTGAAAAGCATTGCATGCAAACTGAGTTTTTTTACTTCTTTTTTTGACACATAACATTCACTACAAAAAACGTAAGTGGGCATTAACTACTTTGGCTTGGTTTGTTTTAATTTACGACACACATCCACATTATAAGCGTTTTATTTCTCACAACTCCAAAACTGGATCACATCAGAGTTAATCAATAAACAAAGGCCTCAGAAACAACATCAAAACATTGCAGCTCTGCGGTCGGGCTGATTTGTGGGCTTGAGCTGATGGAGAGCTCTGATGTGTGTTGTAAACACGGATGACTTCATGTGTTGTGTTAGTAATAGAAGTGTCAGAAGCTCACTTTGAGAGCCCGTCTTTAGAGGCGCTCTTCGCTCTGACCTCATTCAGCTTTCAAGTGGCCATCTTTTAACTGAACTTAGTCACTTTGAGTGTTCACACAAACCTCAGACAGGCAGGCCAAACACTGAAATGACATCTTTTACAACCCTGATGCTTGCGAAATGATTTGTCTGTGTCGTTTAATTGCATATTAAAGATTAAACCTTTAAATGTGGGTTAGTCTAAATGTGAGAATCATTGCTTCAAATGCGAAGGCATTAAATCATCCACACTGAAACGGTCTCATATGAAGTAACGCTGCAGTAAATCAGAACTTGAATATGTCTTCAATATTTCGATTTTAGAACAGTATTTAAGTCTGCAAAGTACTTTTGACATAATGAAGTGACTGAAGAGTACCCAGAGTTCTTGTTGGGGCACTTGAGTGTCAGTCACTAATCAGGAGGGACTCTATGTTTTTTGCTCTTGCCCCCTTTTTGTCGTCTAATCTGTCTCTGTCTGAGTGGCTAGGCTGGAATCAGTCGTCCTGGGGGTTAAGAATGAGGAGGGGTGATGGAAAGAGAGAGGGATGGAAAAAAGAGGATATGGGGACACCCCACTGATTTTGGCTCAGGAGGAACCATTCACACAGAAGGCCTTCTTGGGTTATTCCCACAGTACTCTCTTACTGAGCGCGCACACACACACACACACACACACACACACACACACACACACACACACACTCCAGTCAAATTAGATTAGAGTCCTCTTCTTTCTTCCTATACTGAAATGCTGGCCTTTTCATTGCAATCGACCCCTGACTCGCCTCTCAGATAATCCAGATCTTCTAACACCAACATATATAGACAAAGACTATATTTATGCTCATACAGACACACAGGAGAATGTACAGCTTTAGGTTTTAACATTTTCAGAACCTCATACAATTTGGTTTTATTTTGCTATGTGATTGCTAAGGTGTACTGGGTTTTGTTAAAGGCTGGAATACACTACGCAACTTTTAAAATCTGAACAGATTTTAAAACAATAGGCATCACTGATGACTTTGTAAATGGTTACAGAGAAAAACTGGGCATCATGCATTAAACAACTGAGGATCACACACTACTTCTAAGTCATTTTGAACACAAACTAATGCAGAAACACACACTTTGTTGCTAGGAGACACATGACAAGTGAAACATATTAAGCATATTTGATATTTTCTTCCAACTGGATGGAATCAAAGTCTAAAGCTAAAAAAAAAAAATGTACAATCTGTGACCATCATACACTATACGATTTTCTGTGAAATCTTTTGATTGCTAAAAATCTGTAGACTGGCTCTGATTTTTGTCAACTAGACTCTTCAAATAGAGTCAAAATAGAGGGCAAAAATCTGGGAAAAAGAAGTATTCTTTACTTAAAGGGAAGCCTGGTATTATGACATGTATGGCTTAATATAACGTAAATTATGTCTCTTACCAAAATATGTAGTAGAAAACTCCCTTTTCTTTAAATAACCCACAATTTTTCATACATATTTTGGACTATGTGGGGTGCCATTATGACATGAAAAGGTTCATACATTTTTTTTTTTTTACTGCAACACAATTCAGAATACACAACTCTGAAAATAAAATGCTGATACAATGACCACAGCTACAGAGCTTACAGGTGGCAATGTATATAAGCATAGGCTTAAACTAAATGTCATTCCATCGATTTTCCCAACAAGGAGTCTAAAAGCCCCGGTTATCGAGTGAAATCACGCTGAGAAACTCCTTCTGTGGCTGTGGCGTAATGACAAGCGTCATGGAATCTAGCATTCTTGTCTCTGCCGTTTGTCAGCTCTTTCAGTAGCTGTGGTCCACTGAAAGCCTCAAAGGCATCAGGGATAAAGTGTAGAGAACAAAGACGTGGGTCTTTAGGAAGTTTTATTCGTCCATGGGCATCTTCCTATTCCTTTCTCCTCTTTGTATTGCTAGGAAAGCAGTAAAGACTTATATTCTCTTGTTGCCCTCGACTGAAAATTACAACCAAAAGCCGCACAAGATGGCATTGTATCAGTATACATTACAAGACCACCTTGTGCATTTCAATGACGTGAAAAGCAGCCAATTCACATCACTGAAATAATAGCGCCCCCCATAGTCTAAAATATGTATAAAACGATGTGGATTTATAAAATAATGCAAGTCTTTGTTTTTTTTTTTTTTTTTGCTACATATTTCAGTAAGAGACATCATTTGTGTTATATTAAGCCATACAAGCCTTAATACCTGGGGTTCCCTTTAAGACGTTGTTTAATGGTCGCTATGGTTACTTATTGACCCTATTGATGAAGCCTGTATGCTATTGGGTTGAGCTATCCACCTTATTTCTTAATGCTGATGTAAGTCCATGGGCGGGACTTCCAGTTCATTATCTGCTAAACTGTTTTACCGTTTACTGCACGTTGTTATTATAGCCTATAAAAACAACATGCAGTAAATGGTAAAACAGTTTACACTACAAACCAGTGTGTTCATAATTAAGATAATACATTAAAACAATATGGTAAGACGCACCAATTTGCAATACCAAGCAGCAAACAAGCCATTTTGTACAGCTAAAAACAACCAGATGAGACCAGAAGCCAGACCTATAAAATTTACAAATGAAGAGTTCAGATGCAAAACCCACTAAAAGACATCTTGGTCAAGATAATGATACTGAGTGAATGCTCTCAAAAAATATTATACGTCCATCAATACTTTTACTTAAATTCGCTAAAATCCCAGCCTCAGCCCAATCAGAAGTACCAGTACTTGGGTAGAAACCTATAAATCGGAGCCTAATCAAAATGCATTTTTTATAGAAAGACATCAGATGGATTTAGAGGCTTTTGCATCTGAACTCTTCAAATGCTCTTTACAAATGCCCACTCTTACGGGAAAAATAAGGTGGATAAGTTAGTCCGTAAAGGGGCAATAAGTTACTTGTACACTGCTAAATATTTGTCCTTAGTTAAAATATAAAACTACATATATACTAAATATCAAGTAATGGTTGTAATGAATTTGAATAGCATCATGTTCCTCAGGTCATCAACATGAATATTTTGTGTTTAGGTATCGTATGATGTTACATGAGGAAAAATAAATCAGAATCAACAGGATAAACTGAAATTTACAGCATTTCAACACAACTTTTGTTTTTTTAAGAATGTTGGTAACGTTTTGTTGACCATTGATTTCCACCATAGGCAAAGTACGACTGCTTTTTTAGTGACATGTTAAAAAAAAATCTAACATTATGAGAATAACGTCAAAATTATGAGTACAAAGTCAAAATACTTGCAGGGACAGTATGCTTGAAAATAATATTTCACATCTTCGATTGCATTCATTATGCCTGTATCTGTAACACAATAATAGCAATAAGCTTTGTGCTTTTAGTACTTTTAATATAAAACAAAGTCTCAGTTTTCAAAATCAGTCAGTTTTATAGTGAAATACAAATAATGTGTCTTGAAATAATGTGTTTTTCATGCTCTTTACTGTGGTGGGACAGATCGCTGTATTCATGTGAATCAGTCGTCTTTACGATTACAATGAGACATTTGTTTCATTAAATTATACTGTTTTCTTTGTGAAAATTCCACATCTACTCCGCAAAAATGTCTGTAGCATCCAATCCTTCATTCCTCACATGTATTTATTTAAAAACAACAGTAAAATGTAAAGGTTGAAGTGGACTCCAACTTGTTTGCGTAAGTTATATTGCTGTCTTTTCTGAGATATATAAGTAACTATTCACAAGCAGTTTTATTCACGGAATATAACTTATGTAAATGATTGGAAGTAATATTTAAAGTCTTCCATTCATTATTTGTAGTGCACCAGCCACCCAGTAATCGCAATAATTTTGTGCTTTGATGCTTTTAATATAACACAGCTTTCAAATTCTGTCAGTTTTATCATCAATTACAAATATTTTTCCTTTTTATTTTAAATTTATAGCACGATATAAATGTGAAGGAACATCAGAAGGAATGAGAAAAAAAAGTATATCCTAATTTAATGAAACAAATATCTCATTGTAATCGGAAAGATGACAGATTCACATGCCGCTTAAACAGAGGCGAATACAGCGATCTGTCATGCCACATTAAAGAGCGAAAAAACTATTAAAAATTCAAACTAAAAATTATTTCTAAATAGTGATTGAATGAACTAGTGTGTAAAACTAAAATTAAGGCAAAGGTCTAGAGCAGTGTGTGTGTGTGTGTGTGTTTAAGGGGAGGGGTGTCAGTGAGAATCCGTCCAGCTGTTCATTGTGTCAACCTGTTACTTCCCTTGAGAAAGGAAGTGAGGCGTCTGTGTGTGTATAAGAGAATCTGAGAGCAATCTCTTTATTACTGCCATCACCACACTTTGACTCTCATTCTTCACCCTATTCAGCAAAGAAACCTTTTGCTAATGCATTTACAACTGGGTGTTTGCAGTGGGCCTCAGCGAAGATTAATGTACATGCTCCTGAGAGAGAGAGCGAGAGCGTCTATGCGTGTTTTGACTAACAAAAGCTGAAGGCTGATCCTAAACATCATGTCATAGCCTTTAGAAAAAAACACCCTGAACGCAGTGCCTGTAAGGGAGCGATTTCCAAACTAGCACTGTTTAATTGCCCAGGTCAGTAGAAGCCTCTGAATGCAGGGAGCTGCGAAAAGACCAGTGAATTATGACTATCTCAACAAAGTCTGTGACTGTTTCATCCCGCAGACCTGTGAACCGACCGCCTTTAAAGTCTGATGAAAGAGAGAGCGCGAGTGAGTGAAAAGATAGATTAAAAAGAAGTCCTTTCCCCTAAGCTTCGAGCGCTAAGCAGCTTTCATTTATTCTCTTATGTCCTAAGTAAGACGTTCTGTACTATTACTAAAGGCATTCTGGGAAACTTTCAGCGGAGGACTCAAACTTCACTCGGGTTTGTAACACTTACACATAAACAAATTTAATCACTGGCTTCAAGGAGAGTTTTAGCTTGGTTAAAATATCTAATAGGACTCTTCAGTCGACTTAATTTGATGATTTAGAGCCGTCTCGATCCATCTGAGGAAATTACAAATAGAAAGGGCACTTTTGGAGGGTTTATTTTTGGGCCCGAGTATGAGAGACAGAGGGAGGGAAAAGAGAGATGATGAAAGAGAGAGAGCCAGAGAGCTTTGGAAAAGGAAAATCCTCCAGAAAACTTTCCTCTCCATTCATTATAGCGCATGGAAGCCAATTCATGCGGCAGCAAATTGAGATCAAAGTCAAATTAAAGCTGACTCGTTCAAAGGCAGATAAAACTAAGCAAGCCTGCAGCAAAATTTTCTCCATTGATTTCTTCCTCCTTCACTTTCTCCTTCGTTCTTGCGTTCCCCTTCTCCCGTGATCTTTGGGACTTCCTTCTAAGAGGCAGAGGCTTTAAAAAGTCCTGCAGCAGAGTGCTGACATGACTGAACAAACACAACCAAACCCCTAAAAATTCAGCCAAGACAAAGCGCCTCAATAATCCATCTCATAAAAATTAACGACAGACAATAAACTTGAGAAAGCTACTATGAACTATTTTGAACAGTGATTGAGCTTGGTTCTTTAGCCTTGTCCTACCCAGTAGGCAACATTTTAAACCATACCATACTGGTATTCCCAAAGCGAAGGTTTCCAAAAAGAAGGCATCTTAAATGTAGGCAAATTCAAAGCGTGGAAAATTATACTTTTCCCCATATCCAGCAGGCAAACACGTAAAAGAATCTCTTTTATGTTTAACTAAGTGCCTCAAACTAAAATCTTGTACGTCTTTTAAGCTTTCTAATATGTCACCACAGTTTTCATGAACACAGTTTTTGTTTCCTAGTGGACCTTTAAAGACCACAACAAACTAACCTCCCGAAAATCTTCTAAAAGTAAGCCAGATTTTTAAATCAGATTTTTGACTTCTGATCAGTTTAGTGTGCCATATGCATCATCAATTCATCATAAAAATAGTGATCTGTATCTTAGTATCTCACAGAAGTGAGTACACCTCTCACATTTTTGTAAATACTTTATTATATCTTTTCATATGGCAACACTGAAGAAATGACACTTGCTACAATGTAAAGTAGTGAGTGTACAGCTTGTATAACAGTATGAATTTGCAAAACAACTGAACACACAGCCATCAATGTCTAAACCGCTGGCCACAAAAGTAAATACACCCCAATTTGGTCCCAATTAGCCATTTTCTCTCCCCGGTGTCATGTGACTCGTTAGTGTTACAAGGTCTCAGGTGTGAATGGGGAGCAGGTGTGTTCAATTTGGTGTTATCACTCTCACTCTCTCATACTGGTCACTGGAAGTTCAACATGGCACCTCATGGCAAAGAACTCTCTGAGGATCTGAAAAAAAAAAGAATCGCACACTGCATCTAATTGGTCTGCATGGCTGTCATCCCAGAAGGAAGCCTCTTCTAAAGATGATGCACAAGAAAGCCTGCAAACAGTTTGCTGAAGACAAGCAGACTAAGGACATGGATTACTGGAACCATGTCCTGTGGTCTGATGAGACCAAGATAAACTTATTTGGTTCAGATGGTGTCAAGCGTGTGTGGCGGCAACCAGGTGAGGAGTACAAAGACAAGTGTGTCTTGCCTACAGTCAATCATGGTGGCGGGAGGGTCATGGTCTGAGGCTGCATGAGTGCTGCTGGCACTGGGGAGCTACAGTTCACTGAGGGAACCATGAATGCCAACATGTACTGTGACATACTGAAACAGAGCATGATCCCCTCCCTTCGGAGACTGGGTCGCAGGGCAGTATTTCAGCATGATAACGACCCCAAACACATCTCCAAGATGACCACTGCCTTGCTAAAGACGCTGTACTCACTTTTTTGGCAAGCGGTTTAGACATTAATGGCTGTGTGTTCAGTTATTTTGAGGGGACAGCAAATTTACACTGTTATACAAGCTGTACACTCATGTATATGCTGATGTATACGCTACACCCTTTCCAGAAGACAGTCTGGGAATATGTAGCACATTTGCATTTAAAGTGATACACAGCAAAACAATTCTTTTTTAAGACACGCCCCAAAAATGTAACTTTCCAGATGTTATAATAAATTATCTGTGGGGTATTTTGAGCTGACACTTCACAGACACATGCTGGGGACACCCAAGAGCAATATTACATTATGTAAAAAGAGGCATAATAGGTGCCCTTTAAACTCCATTAATGGAATCTGCAGAGCAGACAAACAGTTGTTTGGTTGTTCACGCTTTGGCTAAAATATGGGATATTATGCAGGAAAATGTACTCAAAAATATTGTTATCATAGGCTAAACTATACATTCATTTTGTTGAAGCTGCTTTCAGTTGTAACAAATGAGAACTATATTGAGAAGACAGTTCTTAGGCGTTTGCATATAACTGCCTTCCTTTTACTCAAAGAGATTTTTTTCAGAGGAACTGTGTGGGATAAGATGGGGGGGACGTGATATTTTCATTCGTGTGTTGTCTTTTCACCCGAGGTTCGGCGTTTCCTTTCATGCAGCCACATGTGGAGCGTCTCTTCCTCTGAAGTTGTGTTTGGATTAGGCAGGACAGGAGGAAGGGAACTCACACATTTTCCCTGGAACTCTGTGTTTGCCTGAACCTCTCACAGAAATTAAACAATTCCACACACACCATGAGAGGAAAAGAATGGAACAAAAATAAATGACATGAGCATGGGAGTCATCACGGGTAGTGCGGAAAAAAGACATAGAAAGAGGACAACTAGAAAACGAGTCATGATAAAAATAAATATGTACATTAAATTATTTTGAAAGGTATTTGATCCCCTCATTCAGTGGAACATGAAACAATATTTCAAATAATGTACTGACTGCTCTTTTCTGTGCAATTACAATCAGTGGGATTGGAGAGTTCAAGCTTCAAAAAGAATGTAAGTATTAGTAGCATAAAGTATCATAAAAGTGGTCCATATGACTCATACTCTACATTTTTAAAGTCTTCTAAAGTCATACAATAGCTTTGCGTGAGGAACAGGCTGAAATTTAAGCTGTTAATCATTGGACATCTTGACATCCATCCATTCACAAGAGAGGTAATGATGTCCGATTCATGAGCGAGTCAAATTTTTCAATCACTTTATTTGTGGTCCACAAATATGGTTTGAATGATTTGTACAAGACTCATGAACTCAAGACTCCGGTAGTTCTGGATGTTACTAAATGGAAAATGATCAGTGGACGTTGACAACTGATCTGTTTGCCACACATTTTATTTTTTGATGAATTATCCATTTAAGTGTGATTAAAAATGAAAAATACTACCCAGAAGACATCTCATTTTCCAGGAAAATACAAAACAGACTTTTCAGCTCTTTCATCAAATTAAATGGGCAATTATGTGCAGTTAGGTGTAGATCACACCAAGAACTGAGAGAGTGAGGGAGAGTTTTCAGTGTGGATGTTTGAGGGCTGCTGGCATGTTTGACAGCTTTACCTGCACAGGTATGAGGACAAGCAGGAACAGTCAAGTCTTTAATGCTAATCCGTGGTTGCGTTTGGGAAAACTCAATGTTTATCAGCATTTTTGCAACTCCAGTTGTCACACAGTAAGAAAGGCTTCAAAAATACATACTTGTTTGTATGTAATTTGTACTTTGAAAAATCATGCAGTAGAACATTTCACATGTGTCATTTTAAAAGTATGTGGCACTAATTTATTTATCCTGTTGTACACAATCATTTTAGTATATTTATTCAGTACACACATTTAATATGTGTTTACTAATACACAATACAGTTTTCTTTAATTGTGTAACAAGCAAATATTTAGGCTACTTTTTCATTATTCATCCAGAATACTAACATCTGCACTGTAACTAAATTACAGTTCAAAGGCTTCGTTTACAGTAAAAGTGCTTGCCTCAAGTCTCAAAGAGAGTGTGCACACACACTCACACACACTAAGAAACCTTACACATGGAGGAACATGTCAAGGACTTAACACCTGGACAAGCTGAAAGGAACAGAGGAAAATGCCTTTTAATCTGTCCAAGATACGGTTTCATAGCTGTGAGCACTTACCTCATCTTTGCCTATCCGACCCCTTCTGACACTCTCCTGCACGCAAAGATTACTGTACCCATGCACATTCCTAAAGCTCTTATATCAAAACAGCCTCAAATCACCTGCCACTCTCATACTCATACACACACACACACACACACACACACACACACCCACCACACACACAGAGTAGGAAAAGCCTGTGGCCCTTTTCCCATTCCCCAAGAAAGAAAAGGCCTAAAAATCATGACACCAGAGGGGCAGAGATATTTAAACTATTTCCGAAGACACAGGCCTATCAAATCAAATTCTTCATTTGGTATGAACACACATGAAAGAATACACTACCCGTCTAAGTTTTTGAACAGTAAAATTTCCAATGTTTTTTTTTAAAGGCTTTTCTGCTCACCACGCCTGCATTTAGTTGATCCAAAGTATGGCAAAAACAGTAAAATGACTCAACTAAAAAATTCAGCTTTGAAATCACAGTTATTTAGAATTAATGTATTTGCTGTAATTTGGATCAAATAAATGCAGGTGAGCAGAAAAGACTTCTTTAAAAAATGTAAAACATCTTACTGTTCAAAACCTTTTGCCTGGTAGTGTATAAGATATATTTAGTATGGAGAGTGTATGGAGACCTTTTCTATAATGCTTTGAAAAGACCGGTTATCACATCTATTGTATCTAAAGTGATCTCAGCTTTGTACAATCCATTAAAGCCTCATTTTTTATTCCCATAAAATTAAACAGGGCGTCTACAACGGATATGCCTGAAGTCAAACACCTGAATACTGGTGAGTCTGTTAAACTTTATAAATGAATGTGTGCTTTGTGCGACTTAAAAGACGTTTCGTTCTTACTCATTCTTCAAGCAGTTCTTCATGCAATGTATTACATGCAGTGTTGGGGGTAATGCATTACAAGTAACTTAAGTTACGTAATAATATTACTTTTTTCCAAGTAACTAGTAAAGTAACGCATTACTTTTTAATTTACAAAGAAATATTTCAAAATTTTCATTAATAAAAACAAACAAGCCCTGCCCAGATTTAAAAAGTAATGCAAAAGTAACGCAAAAGTAATGTAACGCATTACTTTCCATAAAAAGTAACTAAGTAACGTAATTAGTTACTTTTTTAGGGAGTAAAACAATATTTTGATGCACTACTTTTAAAAGTAACTTTCCCCAACACTGATTACATGCATTTATATTCAGTATATTTTGAATATACACTGCCGTTTGAAAATTTGGGATCAGTAGGATTTTTTATGCTTTTTAAATACGTTTCTTATGCTCATCAAGGGTGCATTTTATTTGGTCAAAAATACAGAAAAACAGTAATATTGTGAAAAATTATTTCAATTTAAAATAACGATCTTCTATTTTAATATACAAGTAACTCAAGTTATGTAATAATATTACTTTTTTCCAAGTAACTAGTAAAGTAAGGCATTACTTTTTAATTTACAAAGAAATATCTCAGGTATAAATTATTCCTGTAATGTAATGCTGAATTTCATCAGCCGTTACTCCAGTCTTCAGTGTCACATGATTCTTCAGAAATCATGTTTTTTGGAAACTGTTCAGCATTCTTTGACTGAAACTTTTTTCTTTCTTTTTCTGAAAGAAATGAATACTTTTATGCAGTATGGATGTGTTAAATTGCTAAAAAATAATAGTAAAGACTTCAGTTGTTAGAAAAGACTTGTATTTTGAATAAATGCTGTTCTTTTTTAACATTTTATACATCAAAGAATCCTGAAAAATGAAAGAATGATTTCTGAAGGATCATGTGGCACTGAAGACTTGAGTAATGACTGCTAAAAATTCAGTTGTGTATCAAATACATTAATTATATTTCAAAGTATATTAAAATAGAAAACCATTTTTTTAATTGTAATAACATTTCACAATATTACATTTTGTGTAGTTGTGTAGTGCAGACTGTAAACTCTCTTAGAAGTCTCTCTGGTTAATACAAATTTCCTCTGCTCACAAATATGTCAAATTACAGAACTAGTCATACAGAATTAACTCATTAATCCCGCAATGTGTATCTTTTACATCAAAAACATACTAAAGTCAGCAGTCAGGGCTAAATCCTGCTCTGATGCAGTCAAAAGCGGGCGGTCCCAAAATATTCCACAGACTTGATATATATATAAAAAAATTATGATAAAGTTTGAAGTGAGAACAGAGTCAGACAACACCCCTCTTCCTCTCTGCTTGTGCTCAAACGTCAGCGCATCACACGCTGACATACGTCAGAAAACAGGGTCAGGTACATCTTTCAAATGCAAGTCTCTTTGAGACACACTGATCTTTTGGGAAATGCTGCTCTCAAAAGTATTTGATTAAACATAGTACGGAGAAAACACACACTCCGCTGTTTTAATCCTCTTTCTTTTGCCCTCTTTTTCTCTCGCATCCCCTCCTCTCGCTGAGAAAGTGATTAGAGGGAACATTCTTGTGCCTGACACACAAACACCTTTTGTAGAGGCCCTTTGAGTGTCACATTGAAGTGTGTGAGCTTTCTAGTGAAGCCACTGACTTGAATGAAAGGAGAGGTGGGTGCAATCGATATACAAATGCAATGAAAGAGGAAAGAAGAGTGAGAGAGAAAAAAATAGAGACTTTGTAACTTTGACTTTGTGTGGGTTTATATCTCCTGCCCTTTGAGTGTCTTTTATATATATATATTGTCTTTATATAAATATGTATACTCTCAGCTGCAGAGACATGCAGTGCTTCCACATGCACTTTAAAAGTTCAGTTTCAGTCTGTCTGTACTGCTGAGGTCAAAAGTGTACACCCCCCTTTCAGAATCTGCAAAATGTTAATTATTTTACCAAATATGAGGGATTATACAAATACATTTTATTGTTTATTTAGTACTGACCTAACACAAGAGAAAATAGTAATTGAATTTATAAAAATGACCCTGTTCAAAAGTATACTTCTCATTGATTCTTATTGATTCTTAATATTGTATTCTTATCTAAATGATCCACAGCTATGTTTTTGTTTTGTTTAGTGATAGTTGTTCATGAGTCAGTGACTATATTACTTTGAGATCCATCTTTTTCACCCTGAGGACAACTGAGGGACTCATATGCAACTGTTACAGAAGGTTCAAATGTTCACTGATTCGCCAGAGAAAAGGGGGGTGAAAACTTTTTGAATTTGAAGATCAGGGTAACTTATTTTCTCTTCTGATAAACATGAAACTATCTTCTGTAGTCTCTGAAGGGCAGTACTAAATGAAAAAATATAATATTTAGGCAAAATAAGACAAATTTACACATCCCCATTCTGTTCAAAAGTTTTCACCCCCTGGCATTTGTTTTTCGTTTTTTCCTTCTGGTGACCATTTAAACCTTCTGTAATAGTTGCATAAAATCCCTCAGTTGTCCTCAGTTTGAAAAGGTAGATCTCAAAATCATACAGTCATAATGAACAAAAAACAAAACACAGCAGTGGAACACAATATTAAGAATCAAGGGGATGTAAACTTTTGAAATGGCAAATTTTTATAAATTCAACTATTCTTTAATATGTATATGTAATCTATGTAAACATATGTTATGTGAAATGTCTTATTCAGGTCAGTACTAAATAAACAATAACATGCATTTTGTATGATCCCTCTTATTTTGGTAAAATAATTAACATTTTGCAGATTCTAAAAGGGGGGTGTAAACTTTTGACCACAACTGTACATGGCTACATTTATGTGATAAAAAATACAGTAATGAAGGGAAAAAATATAACAATTTAAAATAACTGTTTTCTATTTTAATATATTTGAAAATGTAATTTAGTCCTGTGATGCAAAGCTGCATTTTCAGCATCATTACTCCAGTCTTCAGTGTCACATGATTTTTCAGAAATAATTCTAATATGATTTGCTTCACAGGAAACGGGTATTATTACAGATGTCAAAAACATATGACTATGCTTTAAAATTTAGATTAAGTAGGAAAGAATGGTTTATTTAAAAACTCTTGTGCTTTCAAAAATCATAATACTAATAAGCATCTAAAGACAATTAAAAATGTTTACTTTAAGGAAAACACATACCACGTTTTCTTGAGGATAAAGAACGCTAGGCATGTTGTAATGTTAGCACGTCTGTAAAAGAAGCGCTCTGGCTTTGCCTCTTGCGTGATTGCACCCAATTATGATTCTGTTTCATCTTGCTGCAGATGTTAGGCAGAAGTGGGGCTTAAAAGAAGAGGGGCGCCGGCTGAGGGGTGTCAACAGGCCCTCCGTCAAACCCTCTTTGAGGCCAGTGTCAGGTGCTTTGATTGGCGGGCCTTCGTGAGGAGAGATTCTCTTCTCATCTGTCCGGAGAGCGTGACAGGTGAGTGCCACATCAAATACGGCTGAATGGAGAGAAGTATAGTGATGCTTCACAGCAGAAAGCTAGATGACACGTTTGTGCCAAGGTGAGGGACAACGACCTTGGTGTCGCTTTCTTTCACACGTCTCTGTTTGGTGAGGGTCCAGGCTCTTTAATGAAGTTGCATTTGCTCGCATGGTTAGGAGGAATGATACTTTTTACAGCTTCTCCAAGACTGTTCAAACAGCAAGCGCTCAGCAGACAGTAGTCCAGACAAAGTGAGGCCATAAAAGAGTAGACTTTCTTATCAAGTCAAACAACTACTGGTCCCCACTTATCAGCTTTTTATCAGCTTAGCCTCAAACTATTATAGTCCAAAGTGAGTGTAACTATCTTTAAAAAAACATTTGTATACAAATACCTCTAAATGTATTCGGGCACTTTTTAAAAGCCATGTTTTAAAATGTATGAATGTCATCTCATTATAAAATTAAATATCAAACCTTTCAGTAACCTCTGGAAAAGGTTATGCTGATTTTTTTTTCTTTTTTTTTTCTCAGAGCTAACTTCATTTAGGCATAATTATACATTAAGTGCAAAGGAACACAAACTTTTTTTCTGCTAGGACCAGCTTGATATAATCACCTTTGAGTTAATTTTTAGAGTGAAATATGAGAAAAATGCTGCATAATATTGAGCAGGCATTTCATAACACTCATCAGATGAGACTAAACATAAACAAAGACAAAAACAAAGAAATCAAATTTGCCTTGATCTTTTGGCATACAAGATTCATCTTCTCACCATATGCCCCGCACTTGAGCCTGTTGTCATTAGGGTGAAGTGAAAGAACGTTCGCTTTGACGCGTTTGGTTTAAACCGCTCGTCCACATCTTTGTACTGATCAGAAGGATCCTAGCATCAGGAACAAGTGGATAGTTTATTTTTAATGACATCCTAGACCATGTTTGCGGACTGATTAGAGCATTTTGCTTTGTAAACAATATTTGCTGAAAGCTGAAGCAGTACTAGATCTGACTGCAGCTGCAACACAAACGGTAAGTAAATTACTTCATAATGCTTTGTCTGGAAATTACCTTTTTTTTTTTTTTTTTTTTTAAATCATGTTGTCAAAACACTCACATGCAATAGCGAGGGGGTCTTAATACTATTTTCTATGCAGTGACGTTAGCCAGTCATGACAGTGACAGATTCCTGACAAGCCTTAAAGGGCACGCCCCTTAAAACAGGTCGTTTTAGACAGAGGGCCAGAATGAGGGTTGAAAATAATCATTTTTCCATATATTTATTTATTTATTTATTTTGCTTTAATAACATTATAAGTAAACCTCAAGGAACATACACTATATTAATAGTATTGGGACATCCCTTTCTAATGAACAGGTCTGACTACTTTAATAATTTCCATAAGTACTAATCTTTATGTTTAAGCATATAATGATATTCTAAGAAATTGTGTCCTTTTAATTTTATAGCAAAAGTTTGGACAAGACCCTTTTGTATTGTGACTTTAAATGCAGACCTTGAGACCAAACACCACTGACTTGTACATATGGGTACAGTCATTTTAGACACTTCCAAAGCACTTCTGAAGCAGCAGAGACGGAAATATGATTTTTAAATATATGAATTATGCTTCCATCTTTGTTGCTACAGTTTTGGAAGTGCCTTTTTCTATTCTATAGAAGGGGGTGTCCCAATACTTTTATCCATATAGTGTATGTATAAGTCATTGGGGTTTGGTGATGAGTTTTTAGCTCAAGGTCTGCATTTAAAGTCACACTAGAGGTGTTCAGCAGGGATTAGAATTTGGCTTATGCAGACCAGTCAAGTTCTTCCACACTGACTGAATCAAACATTTCTCTATGGACCTTGCCTTATACACAGAGGCATTGCCATGTTAGAATAAAAGGGGTCCTCTCCAAACTTTTCCAAACTTTTTCATTATATGCTTAAACATTAGGATTAGTACTCATGGAAATTACTAAAGTAGTCAAACCTGTTCATTAGGAGTGGGTGTCCCAATACTTTTGGCAACATAGTGTATAAAAAAATCCATGTCATGGCCTCTTTAAAAGAACAGCCTACATTTTGTTTTCTGTATATATTTTATAGGGCTGTCCCCTAATAGTCGACTTATAGTTAGTTGACGAGAAGAGGCTTGGCCTTAACAGATGGATGCGGTGGTGCAGTCACTTGCTCCTAAAATACAACATTTTTGGTCAAACTCTACATTTATTTGTGTGCACTCACAATAACAACGAAACGTTGCGTTTTTGTAAAATAATTACACCAAACAACCATGCACTTTCTGCTGTCTCGGTCTCAGTGAACTTGAGCACAAAACTTTTAAACTCTGTGTATATATACACTTGCCTTACAGACATGAAAAATATATTTATGCAGAGTGAAAAGTCTACTTTTAAATAAATCAATTCAAATAGAAAACAAATATTCTCAGACTATGTAATCCGTATGAAACATGCACATACTACTGTGGAGATTAAAAGTCAGTGTCGCCGACTATATCTCTTAAACCCGAAAACAAAGAAAGCACTAGTTTATCAATAAATTATGAACGTTAATGCAGTCTCCTTGCGGTTTTTCTCTGACACATTCATAATTATTATGTCTACCAGTGCGTTGTGGCCAATCAGCGCTCAAAATGCTAGCGGTAATGGTTGGCATCGTCACATTTAAAAAATTTCAGTACCGACGTCAGTACTTTTGACAACAATACCCTGCTGTGATATGCAACACGTTTGTGGTGAAACATGTCAGACAAGTAATGCCTGCAGATGAACATATTAATTGAATTTGTGAACTTCAAATTCAGATTCAGTTCTGAATTAACTTGTTTGCTTCGTGTCCAAATGGAATAGTTACAGTGTCTACCAACAGGGTGTCATGCTAACCTGCAAAATCACACACAGATGTTCTAGCAAAAGTAAACGCAAGTGTTGTTCAATACATAAATTATGAGAAAGGTTTCACAAACAGTAACAGAATTGTCATAATTTTGAATCTCTTATGTTTTATAATTTATTATTTTTTAAACATTCATCATTTAAAATGCCTTTTATAAAAATGGCTTTTAAAAAATGCATTTTCATATAGTAAGCAATAAAACATTTCACATAGTAAATAGAATTTCATTCATCATTTTGAATAGTACATCTAATGTTCTATAATTTATAATTTCTTTATACTTATTTTAACCCTCAATAAATTAAAAAGTACTTTTTGTGAAATTATTTGCCTGCAAAATATTGCTAATATTAAACACCTCACATTAGTCTGAAGGTCAAAATGTCTGTCTTTGCCACACAGCCGTATCTTTAAAGCAGTGACACATTTTTAAACGGCTGAGCGGTTTCCATTATCACCTTTAATTTTGTGTATCCCATACATCTATTTTTCCTCTGATCTTCTAAGTGCCATCATTAACAATATCACACACACACACACACACACACACACACACACACACACACACACACACAACCCGTATTTCCTATTGCCCTACACCTAAACCTAACCCTCAGAGAAGACATTTACTTTCTCAAAAAAACTCATACTATATGATTTATTAGTCTGTTTCCTCATGGGGACCTCACAAATGTCCCCACAAGGTCAAAATTTACTAGTTTTACTATCCTTGTGGGGACATTTGGTCCCCATAACGTGATAAATACCAGGTGCACACACACACACACACACACACACACACACACACAAACACACACACAAATGTATTTAGAAGCTTCAATGCTGTAGGCCATCGAGGCTCTTCAAGCTAATTAGGCTGTTTAGAGTCCTTTGCAGTGTTTTTTGTAAATGTTTGACTCTCTACATAAAAGAAAAATACTTTAGAGACATGATAAGGAGCCCAAATGTGTCTGTTCATGTTTTTCTTAAAACAGCTGATAATTTTCTTACCTCATGAGTCAGTAGAATACTAAATGCTTTTTTTAGAGCACCGGTTTGGTTTGAATGTAAAACCAGCTCAAGAAAGGAAAACAATTGAATCTTTTTTTTAGTAATCAATCCTTTTTGAACCACCATGGGATTAGTTTCATTGTTTAGTTGGTCCTTATCAAAAGCATAATATGATGATAAGAGATTTTCACAAATTTCATATCTAATTGGTGTCAAGTTTAGCTTCTAATGGGAAAATATTTTGCATATTGCAATTATGGTGTGTTTTGAGGTTTTGTCTTACTGTCCCCAGTGACTTACATCAGAGGATTAAAACTCAAAGTGAATGAAATTCTGTTTAGTTTAAAGATATGATGTTTATTTCTCCTTTTTTGTACAACAAAGGCAAGAAAGTTTCTAAATGCTGCTGTTTATCAGGCATGCAAATGTTTTCTGAGAAAGCATGGACCAGACACACACACACACACACACACACACACACACACACAAAGACACACATAATTTTGTCCCGCTCTCATGGAACAAAGCACAGCTTCTGTGGCTCTTTGCCATGCACACAAAAAGACTTGGCCCTAGTCAAGAAAAACTGCACTCTTTTTTAATATCTGGAGCCTTGTTAAAGACTCACTAGGGGAAAGTCACTGCGGAGACAAACAAGGCATCTGTTATGTTCTTTGTATTCTTATTTTTCACAAAGCAGGGGGAGGAAATTATGCCATGGACAATAGAGATGGTGCAAAAGATGTCTCTTCTGTTTGAACAAAACTGTAAAACAGATAAAGTGGAATTATCTAGGATTGCTTTGATGCTATTCAATCATTGTGTAACCGTTTGGTACAACTATTGATTTATGTACACATTGCAACACATAAGTGTTCAGACAGTTATTGTTCTGTTGTAATATGTGAAGTACAGTGGCTACAAAAAGTATATGCATCACTAAAAAGTGGGTTAGTTGACAGTCTGGAGCCTTTCTACAAAATAACTTCATGTTTGTCATTTGCAACGACTTTTCCCAGCTGGTCTCAAGATGCTTTTTAGTGCATGTACAGTTTGAATAAGTTCCCCTCTATGCCTCAGTTTTAATTTGAAACCTATAAGACTTATGTTTGTGAAATGTTTGCTCGTAAAATATGCTATTTTGTTTTCTAGTAGTTCACTGATGTTCATAAATAATGCTTAAGTGTCCTTGTACTTACTTTATTTCTCAGTTAGAGAAAGAAAAATGTGCCTACATTTTTGGAATATGGATCAAAGACATGCTACCAGCTTCTGAAGGGTTAAATTAAGGTTGTGGAGTCTGTGATCAACTTTTCATACTACATTACCAGTTGGCAAACTGAAGTATCCATGTTGAAACAGCTATTCAGACAGTCAGAAAGTAGACTGCAGATAAAAAAGTTTAACACACACACATTTGTCCGGTCTCTTTTGCTCTCTCTTTCCTCCTTCTGTCCTCAGTAGACACAGAAGCAGGAAGGAAGGTTTGGCCAGCCGTTCACTGCTGGCTTTGGCCGGCTCTTTCATGTCTTTGTAGTTTTATTAGTGTTGTCATTAGGGGTTTTATGGCTGGTGTTTGCCCCTTTTTAAGAGCTGCTGTATTTAGAGGAGGTGTGATATGATGTCTGTGTTGATTGGGCTTTTTTCAATGAGCATCTGTCCCTCTAAGGACCATAAACACTCAGCTCCTCTCCCAAAGGGAACATATACACTGTATTTGCCTTTAGGGTAGAGATCCCCTGAAGAGAATGGAGCAGTCTAAAAACAGTCTGTCAATAAAATTACATTTTAAACTCATCAAATAGTTACATAAAAAGTGATGAAAGGGATTCAGACGGTTATTACCCCAAAATAAAATACGTTCAGGATGATACAAGACCTCTTTGATGGACTATAAACCTACCAAAAAAATAAATGGACATGAAATATTGATTTGAAATCATAAGAAAGAGATGACAGGGACAGAAAACAAGACATGAAATATGTAGGAAAGCAGACGCAGTGCTTTTTTATTATCATTTAAATACTATTATAGTTAGTGAATTTGAATTTTAATAAAAGTTTTAGCCTATTTAGTTTTGTTTATTTAGTTTTTATTCAAGTTATTTTAATAAATCAAGTTAAACTGAATGAAAATGAGAAATGTTGCCCTAAAAGAAGTGTAAGGTTTTTAATATTTTATTTAAAGTAACACTTTTTTTGTCATTATAGTTTTAGTTAACTATTAGTTGCATGAAAAATGGTTAATTATTAAAAAATAATCATAAAAAATATTAAAAACATTAAATATTAATATATAATTACTATTTTAAAAATATATATCAAAATAGTCATATAAAATACTTCTATAATATGTGACTCTGGACCACAAAACCAGTCTTAAGTAGCCTGGGTATATTTGTTGCAATAGCCAAAAATATATTGTTTGGGTCAAAATTATTGTTTTTTTCTTTTATGCCAAAAATCATTAGGATATTAAGTAAAGATCATATTCTATAAAGATGTTTTATAACCATAAACCATTTTTTTCCTACCATAAATATATAAAAACTTAATTTTTGATTAGTAATATGCATTGCTAAGAACTTAATTTGGACAACTTTAAATGTGATTTTCTCAATATTTCGATTTTTTTTTTTTTTTTTTTTTTTTTTGGACCCTCATATTCCAGATTTTCAAATAGTTGCATCTCGGACTAATTTTGTCTTATCCTAACCATACAAAGCTTATTTATTCAGCTTTCAGATTATGTATAAATCTCTTTTTTATTTTTAAAGACCCTGATATTTTATTACATAATAAAATGAGAGCTGAACGGTTGGAACATGCAAACAAAGGTTAATCGCCCAACTAAGATGATACCAATGTGCATACTTCTCTTTCTATATAACTGGTCCAAGAGCTGTGAATGCGGAGTGTGTGTGAATGTGCAATTTTGTGTGTGTTTGTAAGCCATCACCCTTTCTTGCCCTCTCACTCCCAATAACCACAAGCAGCACAAAGAGAAACGCTAGCTGAGAGCCAGCAGGGGCACCGCGGCTGTCATTACAGCCCAGCCACGGAGAGCAAATACCAGGCCTTAGCAACCTGCGGGAGGGGAGCGAGGAAAGAGAAGAGGAAGAAAGAGACAGAGAAAGGAGTGAGGCGAGTTAGCTTAGTAGTACCATAGTAAATGACCCCAACGTGACTCCTCAGCTCCTCAACAATCGCGCTTAGCCAGCTGGAGATGAGGTGTAGAGGGGGCCCCTCAGGGAACCCCCGTCCGAATTTACTGCCGACTCAGAGACCTGTGAATGAAACCCAATCAGCTCAGGTTCCTGCTCAGCATGAGCCCCGGACAAGGAGAAAAAAAAGAAGCGCGCGGGACTTAGTGCTAATGCGGCCGTAGATGCCATAAAGAGCCGGCGGAGGCCCTTTCTCACTCTCAGACAAACAGCCTCTGCATTTTTATTGTCCTTCTCCCTTAGTTCCCTTCCTATTCGCTTTGCCAAAAAGTCAATTCATCACCACTTCTTGTTAATTTACTGCTGTTTGTTCTGACGCTAAACTGAAAGCGGGAAAAAAAGTAAGGAGATGGGTGAGTGTGAGAGAGGAGGAGGAGATTTCTGAAGAGGGGAGGACGAAGGAGAAAAGGAGAGAAGAAGGAAAGGAGGTTGGGGGAATACAGAGGGAAGCAGCTGTCTATTTAAAGCAGGTTGCAGCGATGCTCAGAGCTACCCCGCTGATCAATTAGCATATCTGAATCCTCGCACTGCACGAGGTTCCCGCGCTAGCACGCTGCTAGGTGGCACTTCTGAGGGAGGCGGCTTTTGAATGCGCACACAGGAATCCAGCAAACGCTCCGTGTTCCCGACCGTTTGAACAGCCACAAAAATGACTTGAAGTTCCAACTCCAAACTGAAGGGGAAAAGAAAAAGAAAAAGTTTCACTTTTTCTTCTTTTTTTTGGTTATAGAGAGAGAGGACAGACGAATTTACTTGTTTTTTTCTGTACTTGATGTTTAATAATTCACTGTGATGTTTCTCCCGCTCTACAGAATTCTTTGGGGCGAGGGATCCAGAAGAACAGACAGATTTTTTCCTCTGAACTGTCACCAAAGGGTTAAACTCACTATTTGAGTGACTTCTACTGTACCAATTGTCTATAAACTCACAGGATTCCTAATTATAGTGAATGTGCGAGAGTGGAAATGTACAAAAGTTCAACTTTGGCAAACTCTGACCTCTATACCAATTTACATATGGAAAAATGGGTGATCAGAACATCACAGATTGACCTCTTGACTCAATACAAATACAAACTTGGATACATTTATAAATGGTTATATTAATAATAGAGATAATATATAGTCAGTGTTGGGTAGGTTACTAAAAAGTAATTAATTACTAGTTACTAATTACATTTTCAACTATGTAATTAGATTATTGTACAAATTACTCTCTCCAAAAAGTATTAAATGACTTATTACTAATTACTTTCTAAATCCTATATCAACCTCAACAAGTTAATGATACAAGGATAGACATAAAATGCTTGTTTTAATTATTTCAAATAAATATTAGATAACAACATAAATTATTCTGGTCCAATTCTCAATATTTACTAACTATTAACTATGTTTTTTTGCCTCAATATACTCCTAATTACTGCTTATTAATACTTAGTAAAGTAGTTGTTAAGTTTAAGAATTGGGTAGGATTAAGGATTTAGAATGAGGTCTTGCAGAATAAGTCATTAATCTGTGCTTTTTAAGTAATAATAAACAGCCAATATCCCAGTTATTTTTATGCTAATAACTAACTAGTTAATAGTGAGAATTGGACGCTAAGGCCCAGTTTCATAGCCAGGATTAGGCCATAGAGTTCAATTAAGATATTTAAGTAATGTTTATGTGCCACAAAAACATAACTGGTGTGCATCTTGAGACAAAGGCACTGATATGTTTTAAGATCAGTCAGTGCAAGTTTCTTTCAGTTGAAGCAGCTCAGACTTACATTTTAGTCTAGGACTATGCTTAAGCCATGTCTGTGAAACCAGGGTTAAGTGTTACCAATATTCTTATCAACTTATTAACCAAAATATTTAAAGTGAGAAGAGTACATAAAAAGCATGCATTTTAAGGTTAGACTTTAAATTTTGATGTTAAATCCACTATTGTTTCGTAAATAAATATTCTACAGTCTATACAGAGTATCAAGTTTAATTATATAAGAAGTAACTTAAATTAAATGACAGAAAAATAATTTAAAAGTAATCCCATACATACATTTTCAAGGGAAAAGTAATTTAATTACAGTAACTAATTACTTAGTAACTAGTTACACCCAACACTGTATATAGTTAATAATACCATATAGTTTGCAATTTTGAACTTCAGTACTTTGTGAAACTTGATGAATTAATCTAATTAAGTTGCTTTTTAACGTTTTACATTTATTCCAAAATTATAACTCTAGGCAGCAACAATTTAAACAATATCTTTTATGTGAGAACTTATGTTCAGCTATTCTTTTAAATAGTTAACTCTGAACTATTTTTACATTTTTTGGATCATCAATCATCAAAGCTCAGTAAATACTTGTCACAGACATGGAGATTTACCTTAAAGCTGATTATTCCCTAATAATTCCCACAGATAATTTTTTAGGCCATTTAAGTGTTATTGTGACATAACAAAGTGGTTATATTTAAAAGTGTGAGTAGTTTACTTGCTTTTTTAAATTAGTCTTCCTATTAGCGGCATTATAGGCTATTGTTCATTCAGACTGATATGTAAATGCAGAATGCGCACAGAAAAGGCGTGATTTATCACATGAACCAATCACAGCTGAACATAAACAATTTAACTTCTCACATGGCTTTCCCCCATTCATTCCCAATTACCCCCCACCAAACTCACCAAATGCTTTAGGGGGTCTGTTAAAACTCAATGGGCTCAGGGGAGACGAGAAACACCCCTGATATCCACACATATAGTAATTAGGGCTTTGGCGATAAATTGATACATCGCGATTCTCTCTGGAATCAATTCTGAGCTTAGTTTTTAACAGCAGATGGCGTTCTAATCTAGTTTTTAACTGCACACTCAAATGCTCATAAGGAAGAGCACTGAAGAGCACTTGTGTGTTTGGCTGAGTCATGTAATTGCACCTCGGCTCACAATGCTTTTATGACGCGAGATTAAAGCAGCCCACTGTGAACACCTATGTTATTCGCTTCAACCTTTTCGAAATGTAATACTAATTATTTTAGGTTCAAGTGTGTGTAAGGAACTTAAAGCAAGCAGAGTACAGCTGTTTCTAAAGCATGCAGTGCTCTGCTGATAAAAACTAAGCCCTTTCGAGAGATGTACTGGCAAAATATCAGAACCGATACGGTATCATTTCTTGATTCTCGATTATTTTCATAGCCCTAATAGTAATTTATATTATGTTTAGATTTACTAACACAAGTTAAGAGTGTTAAATTTGCATGACTCAAGTATTTTTCTTTTTTAGCAAATTTCTGTAAGTGAATCACCTAACCTATTAAGTTTACATGCCACTTTCACAGTTGTGGATAATTATTCCAATCAAATGTCTGCTTATTGCTAATTAGTCTTATCATCCCCAACAAATATCCCCCATAGCCTCCCCCCTCCATCAAAACGTTGAAACCCTGAGTCTACGAACACGCTGGAAAATCCCTTTCAGGTTTCATAAGAAATACATGCTAACGCTAACACAGCAACAGTGCGTCTAATGTCTCAGACTTCACCCTGAGGGTATGTCACCATTCAGATCAAGGCAAATCAACAACAGTGATGATGGCAGTGCGTTCCCTCCCACATGGTTTAGAAAGTGAAACGATAGCGATGGTTTGTTGCTCTATTGAGCGCCTCAGTCTTCACAAAGGCTCAGACGATCCTAAAAACAACCTTCTATGTCAGACTGCCGAAGCATATAGACCATATTTGGGAAAAAGCAGGTCAAGTTTTTCTTCTCCCTCTCTCTCGCTTGTTTTCCCTTTCTCCGTTTTTTCAGGATAGCCTTGAAGTTGGTCTCCCATCAGTCACAAAGCGTGGTTCTATTGACGGGATCCAGGGAGGGTATTGACGGTTCCATAATTTGGGCAGGGGAACACAAAAAAGCCCTGCCTCCCGCTGTGCACAGCATGCCACTGCAGGCAGCGGGAGCTTCACATTTTATTAGCCTGGGAGAGCAGCCCCACTGCAAATAAAGCACATTCAGCCAGCCACTGATCTCTGTCACAAAAACAATACCATCATAGCATACCGCTCTCAGCGCTTGCTCTTTCTCTCCGTCATACGCGTACATACGGGCACATGCGAACGCTCAGTGTAACTCTTTCTCCCTTTATCAGTCATTCAGTCTTTTACTTTTCCTTCAACTCGCTCTTTCTGAACGCCACCTCGTTCCAACTTTCTCAACGTTTCTCTCTCTGTCGCCCCCCTTTCGCTCTTCATAGTGTCTCTTTCATTCGGCCCCCACAGTTGGACACTTCACACTTGGAGGTATAGCAGCTCAATGAACGGGCTACAAATGAGCTGATTCAAAAGAGCTCAACCTAATGAAAAAAAACAAAAAAAAAAACAGATATATTAGATTAGCCCTCCACCTGCTCCATTTTGTGTGCATGTGTCTTTATATATATATATATATATATAGGCTATTGGAAATTGTGGAGAACATTTTTGTTAAGTTAAAGAAATAGTTTAATCATAAATGTTTCAGACCTCTCTGACTCTCTTTGACTCTCACAAAATGAGAAATTTTGTGATAAAAGCATCATTAACAAAAGCATATTTCAAGTCTTCTGAAGCCATTTGATTTGATTTAAGTCATTACTCACTGCTAATCTTCCCCTCTAGTAAGATGCTAACCATGCAAACAAATCATTGAGTCATTAAGTTGAACTTAAGAACTGAATTGATTCATGAACAAATCATTCAGACTGGTTTTGTGAACTGGGTCCACAAATCACTGACTCAAAAGATTTAGTTAAGAAATCTGACAATATTCAAACTTCTCTAATGACCTCAAACACATATTTATAAGTGAAGAAAAGCCTAGATGACTACCTGTGAAAAAACAGTGTGCTTAATTATACTGACTGTGCACTTGTAGTGGACTTTAAATTTAAAAGTATAAACTTGCAGATATGTGACTCTGGACCACAAAACCAGTCATAAGTCGCTGGGGTATATTTGTAGCAATAGCCAAAAATGCATTGTATGGGTCAAAATATATTATTGTAATAATAATATTGATTTTTATTTTATGCCAAAAATCATTAGGATATTACGTTAAGATCATGTTCCATTAAGATATTTTGTACATTTCCTACTGCAAATGTAACAAAACAATTTTATTATAAGGAATATGCATTGCTACAACTTCTTTTGGACAACTTTAAAGGCGATTTTCTCAGTATTTAGATTTTGTTGCACCCTCAGGTTCCAGATTTTAAAATAGTTGTATCTCAACCAAATAGTGTCCTATTCTAACAATACATCGATGGAAAGCTTATTTATTCAACTTTCAGGTAATGTATAAATCTCAGTTTCCAAAAATGGACCCTTATGACTTTGGTTTTGTTGTCCAGGGTCACTTATATTAGAGAAAAGGTCACTTATGTAAACTTGTGGCTACATTTCTCAAAACATTTCTTAATTCATTTTTAGTAATAATGTAAAATTAAATGTTTTTAATGAAATTTGAAATTTCTGAATTAGGAAAATTCACATTCATTCAATCAATATAAATTCAAACTCTTTTTTTTTTTTTTCTCAAACTCACTTTTTATTTTCCTTTTAGTGTCTGAAATCATTATATTCAGTTATTATATATATATATATATATATATATATATATATATATATATATATATATATATATATATATATATATAAAGTTAATTTCTTCCATAATAAGTATGCTAGGATGTACATAAAGACTCTCACATCCACACACAGAGGGCAGGTGTCTGCATTTTTACACCACTATTGAAGGTAGGAAGATCCGCCTTACACAGAAGATAACCGTCTGTCTAAGTTACTATGTTTACCATTTACTATTGCAAAAGACAATAGCAAACACAAAGCTGAATTGTAAAGGACAGATTGCCAATATTAAACTTAGAAATATGAAGAAAGATTTAGTGTTTCACACTGTTGTAAACCCCTTTATATATACAGAGCAAACACATCATGTTGCATCAGCACGAGGATAACAAAGAAGTTGTGCAATCTGCAGACTCGCTGACAAATATTGACTGCTAACAATCTGGCTTATGGAACAATGAATCAACGAAAAAAAGAAAAAATGAAACTGAACTGATCTGCTGCACAAAACAAAGACAGACATGACTGGTTGTAATGATGTGCAGTATAACATACAATACGTGTAATACAAAAAATGCGAGCTTAAAAGAAGTAACATAATTTAAGGACGGAGAAACGGATGGACAGATTCAGTTTCACAGAGTGTTACAGAAACAAAGCAAACATGCACTGAAAACACACACGTACAATGAATTAATAGTGTTTTCCAAAACTCCTCCTCTCTTTCTGCCTTTGTCAACTCTATCCAAGTCATTGGAGGTTTGAAATATATTTAAATAAAATCTGCAGATGCTTTTTTTGTTCCATTACATGGAACGCTCTTTAATCTAGCCGCACTCAAAAAGCTATTCAAACATCTTACATAAATTATGCTCTCAGTATTAAAATCAAAGGCCAACGCCACCAGTCCCAGGGCGATGGGAGAAAACTTTTGATGGACAGAAGGAAAGAAAGGCAAACTTATGATAAGCATATGTCATACATTTTTTTTAAAGCCTCAGTTAGCCTAGATTCGTCTGCTATCAAACTCCACATCAAAACAATCTGATGATTCCAGTCTAGCCTATACTCTTGAACAAGCAATAATTAATGAATTTTTTTAAATGTTAATAGAAATGCTAGTTATCAGTATTCCTGTTCTGAAAGTGTACTGATCAAAGAGCAAAAAAATGGGCTCACTAAATGATCTGGTTTAATCAAAAAATGAAAAAATCTAAAAACTAGTCTTTTTTAGTTGTAGATGTTCAACAAATAAATACGGGGCACATTATCCTTCAAACAGACTGTAATATGAAGCATTATCAAGTCAAATTATGAAGTTGAATGATGAAGTCATATAAAACAAATTTAGTCGTACAACCACTAGACTTTTAATAGAAATAAAACCAATTATAAAGAAAAAGTACTCCTCTTAAATAAACTTATCATACTTTGAATAACTCTTTAACCTTATCATATTCCACCACTGTTTAAAAGTTTGAGGTCAGTAAGATTTTTTTTTACTTTTATTCTGCAAGGGTGCATTAAATTGATCAAAAGGGTCAGAAAAAGAAATTTCTAATGTTACAAAAGATTTATATTTTAAATAAATGCAGCTCTTTTGAACTTTCTATTCGTCTTATAGAAAATATATAATGTTTTCCACAAAACTATTATTTTAAACACTGATAATAATAATAATAATAATAAGAAGAAGAAGAAGAAGAAGAAGAAGAAGAAGAAGAAATGTATCTTAAGCAGCAAGTCAACATATTAAACTTATTACTGAAGATTTATGTGACACTAAAGACTGGAGTAATGATGCTGACAATTCTGCTTTGCATCACAGTACTAATTTACATTTAAACATTCAAATAGAAAATAGTTCTTTTAAATTGTAATAATATTTGACAATATTACTGTTTTTATTGTATTTTTAATCAAATAAAACAGCCTTCTTGAATGGTAGGCCACAAACAAAGCTTATTTTTTATTAGTTTAAACTTTTTTTTTTTTTAATTCTCTTAATGCTGAGATCTCACAGTCTGTAGCTCAATGTCCACCTTGTGGAGACCCCTGGAAACTCAGGGTTATGATCAATGTGTGAGAATGTTTTGCATCATACTGCTCTTCAGTGCTGTTCATTGCTTGCAGAAGTAAGAAACAGACGAGAAGTCCAAAAAACCCTATGGCAAGCAACCAAACCAGCCACATACATTTCCATATCAATTTATGTTACTGACAGAAACCCTGTGTGCTTTTTTTTTGTAGTAGGTCAAACCTCCATCTACAATAACCACCCGCAACACTAATCCCGCGGGCCAAGTAATGAGTTTATTCCTGTCAAAGTCCAGAGAAGGATCTAAAATATAATACATTCTGCTTACATCAAATACATTTTTAAAATAATTTATTCTCATCACTTTAATTTCATCATAACTGATCTTACCCCAGTCATAGATCAAAGATTTGTGGTTGTTGCGTGCTCCACCACACAGGTGATCATCTCTCCAGGTTTGGGGAAGTATTCCAGGTGTAAGTTGATCTGGTAGTACCAGTCTCCATTAGCCAGCTCCCCAGTAGACAGTACATCAGCTGTCACCTCTTTATCATCTCTCATCCATGTCAGTTTGATTGGTTTTGGGGTAGAAGACATAGGCACTGCAGATCAGATCAGCTTTCTTGTTACCTTTTCTGATTCCCTGTCTCACCTGATAATGAAACATACATAAAACATACAGAAATAAGAGCATATAACAGGGTTGATACACACTACTACAGGACACACTGTTGACTGTATGCAACAACAAAAAAAAGACTTCAAAATAAAATAAAGACAAAACTATTGTTGTCACTATCACAATATGTGCATTATGCTACAAGTCTTAGCATTTTGTTAAAAACAGAGATAAGCCTTTTTAGACATTTATACTGTAACTGTAACTGTAAATAGGTAGAATAACCTAAACAAATAATGACAAGTAGGCCTACTAGATAAGAGGAAAGTACTAAAATGGAATGCAAACCTAGCTTTCTCCAGTTAGGCTACAGACCAGTTAGTAGCCTGTAAAAGCATTGGTGGCAATAACTAACTGTACACAGGTTTGCGAGGTTTTTGGGAAACACGGTCCTGTTAGACTAGGCCTAAATCCAGTTCGACAGTGGTATGTGAAACAATAAATGTCATAATGAGTAAGGCACAGTCAAAATATAGGTGACAGTGACCTCTGGTGGTTACCTTGTGCAATATCAGTCTCAAAACTGTGATGAACACAGACTCGTAAGTAAAACAAATGACGAGATTAAAAGTGTCCTTAGTAAATGTCATTTGTATTGATTTTTTTGTCGACAAACAGTAGTATCATTGTAAAGCTGGTTTTGTAATTTTTAATGTTTAATGTAACCCTTGTAAGATAATGAAATCTTTCAATTATCACGAATAAGACATTCAACAACCTACATAGGGTGGGTTTGTATTTATTATTTACATCTAATTGATTTACATCTAATTGACCCTACATAGGGTGGGTTTGTATTTATTATTTACATCTAATTGATTTTTTAAAACACATAATAAATGTCACAAATGTTTGTCTATGCAGATGTAGAAATAAAGGAGCTCAGCATTGATCCATCATGTTCTGTAGAGTTGGCTCTTGGGCTGCTGGGTCTCACCGTTTATTGCCACGGTTTAATTAATTAATTTATTTATTTATTTACTGTGTTTATTTACTTATTAAGTTTATTGCTTAATACTGGTTGATAATTGTTTCTGTCTTTTTGATTTTTACTCAAACGTGGTTCTTTTTTTATGTGTGAGTAACAATCCTGGTAGACAATAATTTTTCTTCAGCGCAGAAATAAGCTTATGGGAAAATCTGCGAGAAGAATATTATTATATTATAATAATATAATTCACACACACAATATTAATATATTAATATAATATAATAATACACACCCATTTACAATATCAAGCAGCATGTACAGTTAATGGACTACTTGCACAACTACTTCCGCGTTCTGCTTGTTATGGCTCGGTTGTTTCCGGTCAGCGTTTAGCGCATGTACTCGTGAGAACGATTATTACAACATTTTAGGACTGGCATTTCTTAAAAAAAACAAAACAACCTAACAAAAAAAAAAAAAAAAAAGAATTATCTTCAACCTGCTGAAATTTTACTATAAATATATTTCCTTTCTGTATGTGCATTATGAATAATAAATAATTTACTACAAATAACCCACTATCGTTGTGAGTTAATTTTCGGTTTTATTTGAAGTAAATCCATGGCTAATTTGTGTGCATCGGTGCTCTTTCTCCGAGCCTCATTGTTTAAAATGGCTGAATATATGTGAGGTAACTGCCTTTTTTAAGGATGTTAAACATTTAAATATTTTTTTTTCTGGCAGTAGTACTACTTTGAATATTCATATTTTGGCATTAGGCTACATACGGTGAAATGATGACACATACAGATAAATAAAGGTTTATTATGAGCATCAGATCTCACAAACACTGCAGAGTGGCGCACTGACACCCTGTGGTGAAACAAAACACGTGTTAAAGTCAAGTAGATGATTACAGCACACTGAAAATTTACATAACCTGAAATAACTGCCGTAACATTTCAAAACGGAAGTGCACGTAGTCCATTGATGGACGCGGATGAGACTGAAAGCCAGACACAACATTTACAAATTGCGTGCCTGTTCTTACTGTAAGAAAAGAGTAGAAATGGATTATGAAAGGAATTTTAAAAGTATGAACATTATAATAGTTAGACACATATGGGTTGGTGGCAGTGACCTCTAGTGGTTAACTTGTGGAAGATCAGTCTCAAAACGTTGACGAAAACAGATTCATGAGTAAAAATGAATGGTGTACATCGTATAGAGAGAAATCATTCGCTAGTAAAAGCTGTTAAGTGAAACACTTTCTTAAGACAAAAACAACAACAACAAAAACATTGTATAGACAAAATCTGAGAAATTACAATTTTGAAATAGAGGAGATCAGATGAATCTTCAATACCAAAAAGTGAAGACCAGAATATAATTCGCTTATAATTTATAATAACATTAACAAGGCCTGTTTCACACAGTCCACTCAAACTAGTGTGTAGGAGACATTTAATTAACGCGTTTGGCTAATATCTAATTCATGTCTGAATAAAATTTCATTATAGGCCTAGTATTGTAGAAGTTTTACAACCAGAGCCTTTGAAAAATCGCTCTGAACCTGACCATAGAGCGCACACTGCAGTGTCATACAGTCTTCAATCTTCCTCTCAAGTGGTAATATGGAGAGATGGTGTAGGCCCAGATGTTACGGTCTACTGCTGTTCAGTCTCATTCATTGTTTGCATTGGAAGTAAACATACTGGAAGTCTGTAAAAGCCTGTAGACAGCAGCAAAACAACAACATTTCTAACATCTCAGCTGATAATGAAGGGATTTAAAAAAAAAAAAATCACACAATCAGGTCACCAAATCTGTCTTCATTCTGTAAATACCAACCTGTGTGTTTTCTTTTATAGTAAATGAGGCCTCCAGCTGCCATAAAGACTCCAATCGACAGCCCCACAGCCCCAAGAATGATCTTAGCCTTTTCAGACTCAGGTAGAGAAGGATCTGTGAAATTAAAGAAAATTCTTAAAATGTGTCCAACAAACTGAATCATAAGATCTTTCATTCACCGCATAATTTTATTATAACTCTTCTTACCCCAGTGATAGATCATGGGTTTATTGGAGCTGGCATGCTCCACCACACAGGATATCTTCTCTCCAGGTTTAGGGAAGTACTCCAGGTGCGAGTGGATCTGATAGAACCAGTCTCCATTATCCTGCTCCTCAATGGATGTCACATCAGCTGCCATCACTTGATCATCTCTTATCCACGTCAGTCTAATGGGTTTGGGGTAGAAGTCATAAGCACTGCACACCAGAATAGCTTTCTGATTCACATTATCCAAGCGGATAATGACTTCTGGTGGTACTAAAAGTGAAAAGAAGCTTAGACCTCATATCTTTTTGAAACTAATAAAGTAATATATTATGCCTTTAATATTAATAAGTATGTATAGTGAATAAGGAACAGTTTTTCACCTGTCTTGTCTGAAAGAGGGACAATGTACTGTCCAACTTTTTTGCACTGGTCCAGCACAAATTCTGCTTGTGCAAGTAAAATTTTGTTTTTATTATAGTCCTCTGCCAATTTCTTCCCAAATTCAGTGTAGCCAATAGCCTTGTCCTCAGTACTGTTGTATCTCAGATATTCAATCATGTTGTAGGTGACTGTGAAGATAAATTCAACGTGTTGTTGAGAGTCAGGTACTCGACACTGAATTTGGACATATCCGTAATGTCCATGCACTGAAACAGAAAAAAAAAGACAAAGAGTGGCTAATACAAATAATCAAACTGCAGCAGAATTCAATCCCAAATGTTTCAATATTCATAAAAACAAAATATTTAATTTTTATAAACTTATTTATAAAGAAAGAGACATAGTGATTTGGAATTTGCTTATTTTGTGATTTGTTGAATCTGCTAGTAGGTCTTTTGAATATGACAGTAGTTATGAAATCAAGATTACATCACAATTCAGTTTAACATTTGTTTAGTTGTCAACACAAGATAATTAGTGACTGTAATTTTTAATCCAAAATTGCTACAGAATTTTGTGAATTCTAAATCATCTGAACACAAAAGTATTTTGTAGGGAAAAACATCTTACCTGTTTCAAATAAAGCAGACAAAAACACTGCCACAAGATTGTATTTTCGCATTGCAGTGTGGCCACAGTATACTGCCTGGTTATTATAATCACACTTGTGATGTCACTATACACACCCCTGAGTCTGCTCCTCTGAATATATCAAACCAGAATATCCAGTTTTTGACTGACCACAGCACCACACTGAATTATAGCGTAGGTGTAAGAATCCAAACGTGAACAAACATGATCAAAACATTTTGTAGAATTTCCTATGCTCTTTATATTTTAGGCCAAAGAAAGTAAACATGTAAAAACATAAAATTTATCAATGATCAATGTACACTCACACAATTATGTACAACTATTTATAGTTTGCACAGTAGCTAAATAAACATGGCTTGTTAATGAGAGAACTGATGAGTTGATTCTCAGTGAAATGGTTGAACTTCTCACAGCTTCAAAACATTCTTTCATCGTGTGAGCTATCACATGCTAATTTATCCATTTCATTATCAAAATTGGTCAGACATGCATGCATATTCCATAAATGTGACCCTGGACCACAAAACCTTAAGTCGCTGGGGTATATTTGTAGCAATGGCCAAAAATACATTGCATGGGTCAAAATTATCAAAAAAAAATGTATGCCAAAAATCATTAGGATATTAAGTAAAGATTATGTTCCATTAAGATACTTAGTAAATTTCCAACCGGAAATTTATCAAAACTTAATTTTTGTTTAGTAATATGCATTGCTAAGAACTTAATTGGACAACTTTAAAGGCGATTTTCTCAATTAGTTTTTTTTTTTTTTGCATCCTCAGATTCCAGATATTCAAATAATTATATCTCAGACAAATATTGTCCGATCTCAACAAACCATACATTTATTTATTCAACTTTCAGATGATATATAAATCTCAATTTTTAAAAAATTGACACATAAGACTGGTTTCGTGGTCCATGGTCACAAATGTCTGACATGGAATGGTTGTAATGTCTGCTTGCCATTAGAGTTGTAAAGAGACGGGAAAGTTTTAGAAAATTTTCAGAATCTTTGAAAACTTTTTAGGAGTTTTTAGAAACTTCCAGGAAATGTTTTGCTTTTTCAGAAACTTTTACAAGAACATTTTCAACCCGTTTGCAACCCTAATTCCCATTGTAATAAAATAGGAATCACAATCTTGCTAATCAACCAAGAATCATACTTGTGTGGAGGTTGCCCAGCATAGTCACTACTACAGCAGTACTGTATAAATACATTTCTACTACTACATTTATGAAATGTGTTACATGTAAACTGAAAATTTAGAGTTGGATGTGGTAGAAGAGCAACAGGACAACTGAAAGAATGTGTGATGGTTTTAAGTGAAGACTAGTGTGTAAAAATGAGTAAGCAATGGCAATTTTTTTTGCTTATATGTAACACATTTCTATAAAAATATATGTACTGTATGAATACATGTTTTTGTGTACCACAGCAATGACTTTTCCAAATATTTTTCACCACATTTGTACCTACTGCTGAAATCTATCTGTATCTAAAATGCCAAGTGTGATACAAAGACAAAACTAACATTCTTGTATAGTATAGAAAGCAGTCTGAAATAAATAAATAATAATAAAAAAAGAAAAAAAAAGAATAGAATAGAATACATGCATATAACAAATACGAAACGTATGAAAGTATGAGTCAGTGTGGCTCACACAATGAAAAAACATTTTATTTTTATGGCACTGGACAAGTCACTGACACAATAGTGAATGAATTAGACATTTTAGGTGAGTTAGTACATTTTGTAGACAGTTTGCAGAGTTCTGATGTTCTAGCAAACAGTTGTGACAATAATGCTTATTAGATAATGTTAAGACTGTTTAAAAAATGTGCCATAGCGATTGAGAAAAATTGTAATATTCACCTCTAATTAATTTTAAAAAACATACTAGATTTCACTAACACTGCATGTGTGTGTGTACTGCTATTGACCAAATGTATAGTAATAACATTGAATTTTGACCTTGTGGGGATATTTTTAGGTCCGTATGAGGGAACAACCTGTGTAAATCATACAGAATTAAGTGTTTTGAAAATCTGAATGCAGAAAGTGTTGTGTGAGGGGTAGGGTTAGGGTAAGGGGATAGAAAATACCGTTTGTACAGTATAAAAACCATTACGCCTATGGAATGTTCCTATAATGATATACTAGTGAAATACTAGTGTGTGTGTGTGTGTTTGTGAATATGTGGAGATAAAGGTGCCCAGCAATGATCCATCAGTGTTCTGTGGAGCTAGTCTGGCTGTTGGGCTGCTGGGTTTGGCCACTGGAGCAGTTTTTATTGGCAAAGGTAAAAATATATATATATATAATTACACTAAGACGGTAACAGTGGCACTGTTGTTAGTTCTGTTGTCATACACAAATGACGTGTAAATTTGCATTGCAAAATATATGTCAAAAATAAAGTTTTTCCAACATGCACAATCTAAGTCCTATTTGCCTCATAAACTAAAATTTAGTCTCTGCTTCTACATGACTGTTATTAAAGTTTGTTGCTTAATGCTTTTCATGTAATTTTGTTATTTTCATTTGGTGTGTGAATTTATTGGTACACTACCACAAGACAAAAACTATTCCTCAGCATATGCACAAAGTCAGTCCAGCTTTAAAATGAACAGATTCAGCAAAAAAAAAAAAAAAAAAAAAAATTAATAATAATAAAATAAAATAAAATAAAATAAAGTAAAATAAAAATAAATAAATAATAATAATAATAAATATAAATAAAATTAACTACAGTGCTAATCTGTTACTAATCCTCATATTTAGTGACAGGTTCGAACGTAGGCTTGACATTTTTTAAAGAAAATCATAATGTAACTCAAAACATGTAGGCTAAGACAAGCGGTATTATCTATGCGCAGAGAAGAAGCTCTGCTCTAGTTCAGCAAGTCAGTTACATAAACAGGAATGCTAATAGATAGTTTTCTTCAGTTATAGACCTATTTGTCTAACTACAGCCTTAAATCCAGCTCTGCTGTGGTAAAACTGAGTGACAGAGAAAGTCAAATTAAGGTGACAGTGACCTCTACTTTTATTTTCAAAAGTAGCTCAATTTTGAAATATCTCAATTATGACAGAAAAAAATATTAAAATATATTGTGATTTAAAACAACAACAACAACAACAACAACCACACAAACAAAACTCAGTTTCAAATGTGACATTTTTAGATCATGCACTCCTAAAAAAATCCCTACAGTAGGCTACATTCTTAGTAAAAAAGGTATAAAGCTGTCACTGGGGCAGTACCTTTGTACCTAAAGGGCCATATTGGTACCTTGAATGTACATTTTAGTACCTAAAGTGTACATATTAGTACCTAAAAAGGTACAAAAGAGTCCCTTTTGAAAAGGCACCGCCCCAGTGACAGCTTTCACATACAGGATCTTTCACCACTGTAGGCTTGTCACAATCTGCTACTCAGCTCATATCAAACCAGAATATCTAACTCCTGACTGATCACAGAACCACACTGAATTATAATATGCTCTGTGGTTGGACTCACGTCTGTGAAAAAACATGCTTGAAACTTTTTGCGGAATAACGTTATTCATTTCTTATTTCCTGTATACTGAGGGCCAAAGTAAGTAAACAAACCTTTGTGACAAACTTTTACTGCTAGTTTTGAATGAATGTTTTAATTAGTGTTTTAAAATGTAATCTTTTATGACATTTTTTAAATCTTCTAATCCTTTTCAAATGATTTGTAACAGATCTTCTAAATTGTAAAATCTTTAGGCTATCATGAATTTGGCGTAATTGAATCATGCACTGGATCAGCTGGAAGTAATGAAATGCTCTTCACTTATGAAGATGAAGTAGGTGCATACATGGACCTGGAAGAGAAGAAAGTTGTCATAGAACCTAAACTTTTTCAGTTTGTTCCTGACATTAATGTTTTTGTATTGACCATTGATGGAGACCCTTCGACTGGATTAACGCCTTTGTGCAAAGATACATATTTCAGGACACTCTCCTTTAATGTTTCTGAACCTTTTGGTAAGGCATTGTTTTTACTCAACAATGGTGACATCATCTAAAGCTGATTTGGATTAAACATTTTAAAATAATAACATGGTTATTTTAAAACTTCCTTTAGAATCCCCCTGGACCTCAGTTTACCCCAGGAACGAGGTGAAATTAAATGTAAGGAATACCCTGATTTGTCTGGTTTCTGCATTCTTCCCTCCACCTGTCAGAGTCTCGTGGACCAAGAACAATGTGAATGTGACAGATGAATCAACTCTCAGCAGATATTACCCCAACAAAGACAGGACACTCAATGTATTTTCTCGACTGAGCTTCATACCAGAGAAAGGAGACATTTACAGCTGTTCTGTGGAGCACAAAGCCCTTCAACAACCTCAGACCAGAACATGGGGTGGGTTTGTATTTATGATCCACATTTAATCCCCTTTAAAATTACTTGATGAATTTTACAAATATTTCTCTGTGTGTACAGATGTGGAGATAAATAAGCCCAGCATTGGTCCATCAGTGTTTTGTGGAGTTGGCCTGGCTCTTGGGGTGCTGGGTCTTGCCACTGGAGCCTTTTTCGTTGCCAAAGAAAAAAAAATTATATAATTTTCCTGACACACTAACAATGCCATATTTGTTTTTAGTTCTGTCATCATGTACAGATCACATGTTAATTTGCTTTGCAAAACCTATTGTGGATCATAAACACACACTAGAACAGGGTATGAAGAGGCATGACATCAAAACGCAAAAACTAAAACTGTTTTATTCTCATTATTCTGCAAAAAATTACTCAACATCAAATTAGACCAATTAAAAGAGTTTGAAAGAAATGAGTTGAAATAAATATATATATATATATATATATACAAAATATTTCTTTTTTTAAATGCAGTTATTGTCATTACTTTTTATTCATGTTGAAGAAAATATATTATGTTTTTGACAAAAATATACAATGTTTTCAACATTGATAATAATAAGAAATGTTTCTTGAGCAGCAAGTCCACATATTAAAATGATTTCTGAATGATCATGTGACACTGAAGACTGGAGTAATGATGCAAGTTCAGCTTTGCATCACAGGACTAAATTACATTTTCAAAACATATTCAAATAGAAAAGAGTTCTTTTAAATTTTAATAATAATTTACAGTATTGCTGTTTTTATTGTATTTAATCAAATAAACACAGCCTTTGGGAGCATAATAGACTTCTTTCAAAAATAGGGCACAAACAAAGCTGTAAATCAGTGATCAACTCACTACAACAAACCAAATTGAGCTGTAATATGTCATTAATATGCCACTGCTCATTTTCATTGTGGTATGATTCAGTAGTTGACTGTCATCACTCATTTTACTGTATAAACAAGAATCAGTTCATCTGAAGATCTGAAGTCTTAAACATTTTTGCTTACTATTAATGCTGAGATCTCACAGTCTGTAGCTCAGTGACCCCTGGAAACTCTGGCTTATGATCCATGTGTGAGAATATTTTGCAGGAAGTAGGAAATAGACTAAAACTCTGTAAAAACTTATTTCCAGCAACAAAACCAGGCACATACTGTACATTTTCAACATATCAATAAATGTTATTGAAGAAGAGAAGCAGATTAGAAGTAAGCCCTTAGTTGAAGAGCAGAATAGCTGTGAAACTAACAAATACATTTTCAAACAACTTTGTATTGACAAAATCTAAGAGCATAAATTGACCAAGAAGACAAGACTAGAAAATTATTTGCTCATAATTTATAATATTATATATAATATTATAATAACATAGACAAGGTTTCAAAACAGTCACAAAATGGCGAAATTGGGGCGGGCTTGTATTTGTTATTCACAGGTAATTCCCTTTAAAAACACACAATGGATTTCACAAATATTTTTGCCTGTGTGTGCAGTTAAATCAGTCCAGCATTGGTCCATCAGTGTTCTGTGGAGTTGGTCTGACTTTTTGGGCTGCTGGTCCTGGCCTGGAGTGTTTTTCCATTGCCAGACAAAGAAACTGAATTAAACTGGTAACACTGACTGACATATTTGTTGTTAGTTTTTACAGATGCCGTACACATTTGCATTGCAAAACCAGGTTTCTTCCTGTTTCAAAAGAATAATCAAACATGGATCTGCATTGTACTTTGACTGGTGTTCAGCTTCCTTTTGAAAATGTCAAATATAATAAAATATAAATAAATATAAAATAAATATAAAATATAATATAAATATAAAAAAGTGTTTCAAGAGGATTTATTTTCTAAAAGTCTGCAGACATCTACAGACATCTAGTACAAGCACATCTAGTAATTGAAGAAACACTCATAAATTCAGTTATTATGAATGAACAATACACATCACAGTTTTGGGCTGTACAAATGAGCTTTTTATCTGAAGATTTATAAAACTATATATATACACACACACACACACACACACACACACACACGTATATATATATATATATATATATATATTAGTGCTGTCAAATGATTAATCGTGATTAATTGCATAAAAAATGACAGTTTACATACCATATATTTGTGTACTGTGTATATTTATTATGTATATAGAAATACACACACACACATGCATGTATATATTAAGGAAAAATATTTATATTTATTTATAATCTAATATATTAGTTAGCAAAGCTCTACATTAAAACACAAAAACAAACATTACAAATGAATAAAAGAACACACATTATAGAGACACTTCACAGCAAATTTAATTACATTTAATAGATTACTTTTATAAATACATTTACATTTTATTTGCAAAAGGTGTCATTATAATCGTTGTGCTTTGGTCTTGTTACATTTACAATATCTTGACTAGCAGTCACTGCCATTGTGTGGTGTTTTGAGCACTTCGAAACAGAAAATCATTTTGCAAAGCAATTTTTTTCAGTTAATTTGGAGTTTCTAAAAGCTATTTTTTTCCCCATCAAAAGCAAGACAATCCTGAAATGATGTTTAAATATAAACCCCCCTGACACTTTCACATAAGCGCAAGAATATTTTCAAGCAAACTTGGGAATCTTCTATACACGCACGACAACCTTTGCATAAAAATGATTGGAAACTAGAACAGAAAAAGGGAAAGTGATAGAAACATTTTCTAGTTTCTTTACACAGGTTTATTTATTTATTTATTTATTTATTTATATTTCAATACTATTTAAAACTGCAGTCCGTAAGTTTTGCCTCTTTGTCACCATCTCTGTCTGAAAAGCTGAAATTACAGTTAAGTGTGGAATTATCTTCCATGCGCGGGTTGTGCTCCGGCACGGCTCCAGCGCAGATGAATCTAATGTTTTGGTAGCTGTCAGTCACCGCACCGTTGTGGATATTCATTGTACTTAGGAATCACAGATTAACAGATTCAAATATATGGGCCAAATACGAATTTTCATCAGATATTGTGATCTAAGAGTAAGTAACAAGTCTAAAACTTTTGTTCTGACCAACTGAGGAAAAACGCTACAGGTGTTTAAATCTAACGATCGGTTATGTTATATCACATTAAAACTAGCAAGATACTATTACTGTTATACTTTGTACTCAAATTGTTCATGTTAACAACATCAGCATTGCGTAACTATACGTGTATGTAGTGTGTAGACCTATTAGCGTTTCTGTTTCTGTACAGTCTAATCTCTGATTGACAAAAGGAAGAAATTCCTTTAGCCGAAAAAGCAAATCATTCGTCCTTAGGACCGGTTCTCTTTAAAATACAAAACTTGTGTAATCCCACATAGGCTATCTGCAATCAAATGCACATTTAAAACTGGAGTAATCTCATTTTAGTCACTTATGTTTCATAAACACAAACTTTTTGGATTACAATACGCAAATCAAAATGATACGTTTAATTATTTCAGCCGCTGTGAGAAAAGGCTATAAACAATCCGGCACCTGCAGCATTCTCACATGCAATAAAGTTACTAGCCGGGACGCCTTCTTTATGTTTACAGACGTGACTTAATGATGCAGTGACACGCTTGAATTTCCCGCGAAAACCTACCTGTACCACTCAATTTAAAAACATTATTATAAGATAACCGTTGTGAATCGGGCTAAAGTAAGGTGATAGTTTTGAACACTGGCTGGTTATGTACTTGCTCAAAAATTTATTTTGTATCATTTTGAACCAGAAAAGCTATGGACTGCAGCTTTAAAGAACTGAAAACCATAAGAAAGGTGAGAGTGGCTATAAAATTTTGAATTGCTACAGTATCTCACAGTAGTGACCAGTATGAGAGAGTGGCTGCGTCCGAAACCGCCTTCTCGAGTATGTACTTAATTTCAATAAGTTCTTCCTTAATGAGCGCTAAAAGAGTACCTACTCAACAGCCAAATCTCCTTGAGTATTAATTAATAATTAATCCTTGACATTATAACAAGCGCAACAACTCATACGAGTAATATAAATATAAATATTTTAATGTGGATGAAATTTGCTTATTTTGGGTTGATTTAAGTTTTCATGTAATACTAATATGACCCACAGTTTAATCCTTACAGATATTTTTGAAATTACGAAAACTCTTGAATATGTTATTATTATTTCTTTATTTTATGTGCAAAATTGTTCATCTACATACGTTTTTTTGTCATTATGATTGTTCTTTGTTAAAGATTATTATATTACCATCTTTCCCTGAGCTTGTATGTAATTATGAAAATAACACAACAGGTCCACAAACACCTCATAGCATCATTAACACGACAACCCTACCTTACCTTACATTTTCCTCCATGTTCACATTATCTGCACAAAGGAGACAGCTGCTCAAAGATCTTGTCTTTGGAGAAGACTGTTGATTTTACACTTGAAAAACATAAGAGTTACTACTTTGACATTAAACCTCAGAATGTATTGCTAACCCACTCCAACACATGAACAATAATAATGATAAATTCTGACAAATAATTAATTTTTTTTTTTAGTAAAACAAGAATATATATTTTTTTCATATGCAAGCATGTCAAGGTGAATACATATATATTTTCAATCAAGTAATGAATTAATGCAAGTTAATGAAACACATTTACTGACAATTACAGGAAACATGAATTAATGAGTAAAAGAATAAATAAATAATAAATAGATAATGACACATGGAACAAAGCTTTATTCAAACATATTGTTCTGACAAACATGTATTTCCAGACAGCGAACCCACATACTGCCATCTCAACACAGTTGCCAATTCTGCAGCTGACCACCATTTACGTCTTATATTTCTGGTCATACCACAGTCAATGAAGCCTGAGTTTCAGTAGTTTCATGACATTATTTGATCATGCTCTTGAAGCTTCTGAAACTCAGGCTCCATTGACTGATGAAACCAGCAGAAAAAAAATCACATCCTTAGTGTCTCACATTTTGGTCTTTCTCTAGATGCTCTCTCTGGCTCTGTGGTCACTGATGATGAAGCAACATCTGGTCCAGATGAGGTAACAAGGGCAGGTGGAGTGATGGAAGGTCTCATCCATGGCACTAGGCCATTTCCAGGATGGTGCTGTGGATTTCTCTTTTCTCACTGCTCACACCAGTCTGCAGACATTTCAAATCATACAAAGATGCACAAATATAATACAAAAGCTGTCATTTTAACAGCACAATGGCATTTGATCTCTGTATTAGGAGCAACAAAATAATCTCACTTTATATTTTGTTTCAGGTTTCTCAGACTGCTGTTGTCACCTTTCCTCGCAGGTCCTGCTCCACCACAAACGATCTGTAGCAAAGATAGAGAAAGATAGAGAAATCAAGAATCAGAAAAGTGCTGTAATACCTCTGTTTGAAATTACAACAATTAAAATAAACTACAACTTAAGATTTGAAAGATGTTATATTGATGTCTGTAGCGTACTCACTCACATGTGTCTCATCTGTCCCTGTAACATCCAAACAGGATTGAGTTATGTGCTCAATACTGCATTTACATGTTGAAGTAGTTGCTGATGTGTTCATTTGTTCTTTATCCAACATAAATGCTCCTGAATATATCTACAGTACCAATAGACAAATGAAATAGACAACTCATGTTTAGTTACTTTATGTACATGTATTTATTTACATTACTTACATTCAACTAAAGCAGTGTTGACAACAGTGAATTCTACATAATAAGCACACATTATTCTCATCTGCAATTCTCTTAGAACATTTTACTGTCAGTTGTTAAACAGACATTTAGTAATCGTCTTTACGATATATATGGTTTATGTAAATCCACTTTGGAGATGTGTGGTACCTGGAGCTACTATTTGCTATACATAATAAACCTTTATAACACCTTTATCATCAGTTTACTATACAGTAGCTCAACAAATACTGTGTTAACTGTGTTTTGGTTTGTAATACATTTGTAAACGCCCTCATCGCGGTTCTCAATCACGTTTGATGATGACACATGGCTCTCCCATTGCCTCCTGGGATTGAAAAGTATCCATCGATGAACACTTCAGAATCTGGGCTGAAGCAGTAGGACATCAGGGGATTTCTTGCCTACTCTTTTAGGAATACTGAGGTTTCAAACTTACTTATTTCTTCACATACTCATTTTCCTACTATATAGTAGGTAAGTAGGCATATGAGAACGCAAGTAAAGTATATGTTCGTCCGAATCTCGCGAGAATTAGTGCACTCGCCTACTCTTTTATGAATACTAAAGATTCGGACATACTTATTAGCTTGCCAGAGAAGTAGGCAGTTTCAGACGCAGCCACAGGCTACATGAGGGCTACTTATAGTCAACAATGAGGGTAACATGACAAACCGACCAATGAGAAACAAGGAACATGACATAGCAACCAATGAATAAACAGAACAGAGAACCAAATGGCAAGACAAGAACCAATCAGAACATGGCACATACACAGGCAGGATAACATGAGGAACAGGGAAGCAGGACACAAACAGGAACCATGACTAGACTTCAAATAAAAGACATGAAAACATGAACAAACCCAAAAACAAAACCCCACATTACAGGTGCACAGTTGCAATTAGATTGGAGTTACCGAAACATCCAAAAAAAATCCACACTTTGGAAATTTCTGCCATTGTCCATGTATGTATTCAAAGTTTGCTATATAATTTTACAGTTTGTTGTAGGAAGACACTATTGGATTTCTTGGCCTACCATTCGCAATCCTAGAATGTCTCGGTTATGTATGTAACTTTGGTTCCGAGATGCTAGGAAACGAGATACTGCGATGACGTCATCGCTATGGGAACACCTCCGGTGTGACGAATGTCTGAAGCCCGTATGTCATAACACCAATTCATTGGCCAAATAGCGCTTAGCACTGCCCCCCACTCATACGTACCTTTACTATATCAGTGTGCTGCGTGCTATTTCATCAGGTTTCCACATGATGAAGCATTATCAAAGGTATGGAATGGCCCACATCGCAGCATCTTGTTCATTATTCAGGGAACCAAGGTTACATACATAACCGAGACATTCCCTTGTCATAGGTTCACTTTAATGCTGCAATGATGTCATCACTATGGGAATGCTATACCATAAAGCCTGACGTACCTTAGATAACTGGAAGCCAGGGAAAGCATCTGCTCAAGCGGATAAGACTCGGGATCCAGGAGCCAGCCTCATGTCCAAACTGTAGAACTTGATGAAAGTGCTAGGTGAAGTCCATCCTGCCGCAGCACAGACATTTTCCAGCGAAGACCCTTGAAAGAGGGCCTGAGAAGAAGCCACTGCTCTAGTAGCATGAGCATGCAAGCCCAGAGGCGAAGTCAGGCCACGCACCTCATAAGCCAGCGAGATAGCTTCCATTATCCAATGTGACATTCTTTGTTTGGTTACAGCAGAACCCCTGTTCTTAACACCAAAACAAACAAACAGCTGGTCGGAACTACGCCACTGAGCTGTGCGGTCAACATAGATCCTCAATGCCCTCACTGGGCAGAGGCTCGGACTACCTGACCCTGTGTACCTACATAATCAGGCCTAGGTCGCAATAAAACTGTAACCAGCCCTGGAGCAAAATCCATACATGAAGGGCTGATGGAAAGTGCCTGCAGGTCACCTACTGTTTTGAGAGATGATAAAGCCACCAAAAGAGCTGTCTTGAGGGTCAGCATTTTCTCTAGAAACATTCCCTCGACCCTGAAGAAACTCCAGAATTGAACCGATGGGGCAATGAACTGGATCCAGATTGTGTTGTCTACACCAAGAGGTAAAAATCCTCCACTTAAAAGCATATAAGCGTGTCATGGAGGGAGCCCTATAATTAATAATAGTGTTGGTAACCTCAGCTGAGAGACCAGAACGCATTAGTGCACTCCGCTCAGGGGCCACACCCATAACTTCCATAAATCCAGTCGAGGATGCCAGATTCTGCCCGAGCTTGTGTCAACAGATTGTGTCTGAGGGGAACCTCCCAAGGAGGACCGGCTAGCAGACTGACCAGATCCGAAAACCATGACTGAGTGGGCCACCACAGGGCCACTAGAAACAAGCGCTCCACTCTGTCCAATCGTACTCTGAACAGGACTACTGGGAGCAATCGGATCGGGGGAAAGGCATAAAGACTGGTCTTGGGCCAGTCGTGGGCTAGAGCATCCAGGCCTAAGGGCAACGGAGGAGACAGGGAGAACCAAAGCCTGCAGTGACGTGAAAAAAAAAGTGACGTGACGTGTGGCCAAGTATGGTGACCCATACTCGGAATTTGTGCTCTGCATTTAACCCATCCAAGTGCACACACACAGTAGTGAACACACACAGTAGTGAACACACACACACACACACACACACACACACACACACACACACACACACACACACACACACACACACACACACACACACACACACACACACACACACACACAGAGCAGTGGGCAGCCATATTGCTATCGCTGCGGCGCCCGGGGAGCAGTTTGGGGGTTCGGTGCCTTGCTCAAGGGTCTCACCTCAGTCGTGGTATTGAGGGTGGAGAGAGCGCTGATTAATCACTCACCCCACCGACAATCCCTGCCGGACCTGGGACTCGAACCTGCAACCTTTCAGTCACAAATCTGACTCCCTAACCATTAGGCCACGGCTGCCCCAGTGCGTAGTCATGCTCGATGCAAACAAGTCCACTTCCGCCTGGCCGAACCTCTGCCAAATAAGATTCACCACCTGAGGGTGCAATCTCCACTCCCCAGCTTCTAGACTCTGTCTTGAAAGCAGGTCTGCTCCCGAGTTCAAATGACCTGGAACATGGACTGCTCTGACTGAAAGAAACCTGGTCTGAGCCCAGAGAAGCACACTTGATGATTTAGGTACAAAACAACAGTCGTGTTGTCCGTCCTGACTAGCACATGACAACCCTTCAACTGGGGGTAAGAACCGTGTTAGAGCCAGAAAGACTGCCAGCATCTCCAAACGGTTTATGTGCCACCCCCGGTGGCCTCCGTCCAAACTCCACAAACCTGGTGACCCTGATGGACCACCCCCCAGCCCGTAAGGGACGCGTACTGTCATGGGAAGAACCCCGCTGAAAGGAGGTGGCCCTTTTTTTTTAAATTGAATGGTGTAACCATGCCGAACAGTGTTTAATACCCATTGCGAGACGTCAGGCAGGCGTCTCCACGCAGCCCAATAGTCTGCTAGGAGCCTTAGCTGCTCTACGCTTGACAATGGTCGAACTACAGGCTCTGCAGTATTTCCTGATTGCAGAGAGCCGCTGGCGTCTTCAAAAACAGGTGTTTGCGGGGCTACCACACTTGATGAGGTGCTCACCCGGTTTTCCTGTGTAGGGTCCCGAAACACCCGAGTGGCGGGAACCTCTGTAATAGGAACAGGAGCGAGGGCTTTGAAGGCTGTCATAAACAGGACGTGCTCGCACGACCCCAGGGCTTCTTCTCAAACTCTGTAGGCTGGGATGCGCAGAGAGGTGCAAGGCGAAAATGCTTGTGCGGTTCGTCCAAACTCCCCAAAGAGGGTCTGGCCTCCGACGACAAGCGAGGGAATCAGGAACTGCTACTAGGGTCCTGAGGCTTTGACCGTCGAACTCAGGTCTACTTGCTTGCGTGGGCGTGAGCAAATCGGCAGGTGAGTCCTAGGACCCCAGTCTTTATGAGGGGTTGTCATAGGGGGAGGCTCACTCCGCTGGACCTCATAGTGGTGCTGTAAAGAGGATGATCGGGATCGAACCACGGGCAGTTGCCGCTCTGCCTCTCTGGACCTGAGCGGAAAAAGCTGGTGAAAGGCGGCAGACTGCTGCTTCGCTGCATGGAACTTCTCCACGACAGTGGTGACTGACTGCCCAAACAGGCCATCCTTAGAAATGGGAACGTCCAAAAGAAAAGTCTTGTCCCTCTCCTTTATGTCAGTGAGCGTGAGCCAAAGATGGCACTCAACTGACACCAAACCTGCCATTGACCTACCCACTGCTCGAGCTGTATGCTTGGTAGCTCTAAGCACCAAGTCTGTAGCTCTCCTGAGCTCCTTAACCGCCTCAGGTGTCAGGCCTTCACCTTCATCCAGCTCCTTAAGAACATCTGCCTGATAGGCCTGGAGCACGCCCATCGAATGCAGCGTGGCTGCAGCCTGTCCAGTGGCCATGTAAGATTTTCCAACTAAAGCTGAAGTAACCCTACATGGTTTGGACGGTAGCAGAGGACGAGACTTCCAGGATGGAGCTGAATTCGGTGCGAGGTGAGTAGCGAGAGTCTCTTCAACGGCCGGTATCACCGCATAACTGTGGTCCACCATTTTTGAGACAGTGGCAAAATCCGCGGCAGCAGGATTGGTGATTCGCACCGAAAACGGTTGTTTCCAAGACCTCGAAAACTCATGGTGGAGGTCTTGGAAGAAAGGGAGAGGCCTATGGGGCTGGGATGGAGTACGGCTTGTCAGAAACCGATCATCCAATTTAGATTGGGTCTGACTAAGCGCTGGTTCATCGTCCCAAACTAACCCCAATTTGTCCACTGCTCGTGTCATAATGTCTAACAGCTCGCTATAAGAAGGAGAAGTGCGTTTCTCTGTCCGCTTGGACAGAGGCCTATTAAATCCTCAGAATCTTTGTCACACGGTTCACAACCGAAAGAAATCGCATTGCGAGCTTCTGGAGTAGGCTGTAAATCTTCATTCATAAAAATAACCGGCTCCACATAGCATTGATCGAGATCTCAAACGTGGCACAGAGAGAGCGAGCGAAAAGGAGAAAACCCCGTCGCCTCGCTCTCCATAAGCTCCGGCTTGCATGCGTCACCACAAGCCACTGTCTCATACGGCGCCTCGGCAACCGCAGAAACAGAACGGCAGGGGTTGGACGTAAGGCCTGCTTTTTGAAAGGCCGCAAGCCTCGAGCGCAATACTTTTAGCCACAGGCTATCACAGTGTTTATAATCAGAAAGGCTGCAAAGCGCTGCTTGAACGTGATGAACACCCAAATATAACACGCACCTGTCATGAGTGTCTCCCGCTGTGATAAACCTGTCACATGGCTGAAGAGGAGTAAACTGCTCTTTTCTGAAGAAATAGCTGAGAACACGACGAAGAATGCTTTCCTACAGGCAACAGATGATCCGCTTCCTGAAGGAATTGAAATCTGATGAAATAGCGTGCAGCACGCTGATAGCTGATAGACGCTGATAGTATATGTACGTATGAGTGTGGGGGGCAGTGCTAAGCGCTATTTGGCCAATGAATTGGCATTATGGTATAAGGCCTTCAGACATTCGTCACACCCGTGGTGTTCCCATAGTGATAACGTCATCGCAGTATTGAAGTGAACCTATGATAAGGGAACTGAGGTCTAACAGTTATCTGTAATCAGTCTTTGTTGACCATGACTGGTTGCATTGTGTTCTTCCTGTTTTAAAAAGAATAATCTAAAATGGTTCTGCCTTTTATATTGTCTGGTATTCCTCTTCCTTTTGAAAATATTATAAATAAACTAGTAAAAATATGAAAAATGTCCACAACATGTATTATTCCGACATACTCTGAAATGAGGAGTTTAGTTTAATGTGTAATGCCCAGTTTATCCAGATTGTCCACTCACAGCAATCACCATTGTGACTCTTAATTCAGCACTCCATATTTAGGCATAGGAGGGGGTTTGAGGGCAAGGAGACGGTAGGGAAGGGAGAAAAAAAAATACTAATAAAATAAATAATAAAAAAATTATAATACAAATTAAGCAAATGAAAATCACCTAAATAATAATTTGAAAAATCAAAACAAATAAATAAGTAAATAAATAAATAAATAAATAAACAAATACGTGAATACAGAATTGAGAAAGAAAAGAAGAGGAAGCCAAAGAGAGAGACAGAGAGACAGAGAGAGAGAGAGAGAGAGAGAGAGAGAAGGAAATATATAAATATAATAATTATAATAATAAATACATTCACAGACAGTGTAACCTTATAACATTATGACTAGCGTAATTATGATTTAATTTATTAAGCTTGTAGTGAATTATGATGGGTGTATTGAGCTTGTCAGGAATGCACTATTCTTCTACTCTCACTAAAGCTAAACAGGTCTGAGTCTGGTCAGTACACTGGTGGGAGACCTTTGTTGAAAAAGCTTCAGCTTGCTGCTGAAGATAGTTTTAGTCTGGACAGCAGGGGGTGCTCATTCTCTGTATGTATGTAGTCTACTGTATGGGTCCAAAACTCCTAGTATAACGACACAGACTTCGGACTGTAGAAAGGAGCGACTTCTCGATTAAGTGGTAACCCGGCCACTGTAAAAAGGAGCGTCCTTCGAATGAGGCATTACAATGGCCTCCTTACTTTCTGTGTTCATTCATTCCCCCACCTTTTATTGTGAATTTTAAAGGAACACTCCACTTTTTTTGCAAATAGGCTCATTTTTCAACTCCCCCAGAGTTAAATAGATGAGTTTTACCGTTTTTCGAATCCATCCAGCCGATCTCCGGTTCTCTCGGTAGCCCTTTTAGCATAGCTTAGCATAAATCATTGAAAGTGAAAGTGAAAGTGATGTGACGTGTGGCCAAGTATGGTGACCCATACTCAGAATTTGTGCTCTTGTGAATTTAACCCATCCAAGTGCGCACACACGCGCAGTGGGCAGCCATATTGCTATCGCTGCGGCGCCCGGGGAGCAGTTTGGGGGTTCGGTGCCTTGCTCAAGGGTCTCACCTCAGTCGTGGTATTGAGGGTGGAGAGAGCGCTGATTAATCACTCACCCCACCGACAATCCCTGCTGGACCTGGGACTCGAACCTGCAACCTTTTGATTACAAGTCCGACTCCCTAACCATTAGGCCACGGCTGCCCCCGGATTAGACCATTAGCATCGCGCTCAAAAACGACCAAAGACTTTCAATATTTTTCCTATTTAAATATTGGCTCTTCTGTAGTTACATTGTGTACTAAGACCAGCAGAAAAATAAAAGTTGCGATTTTCTAGGCTGATATGACTAAGAACTATACTCTCGTTCCGGTGTAATAATCTAGAAAATTTGCTGCTGTACTATGTGTGCACAGGCGCAATGATACTACACAGCGCCTGAAAATAGGCTAACTTCCGTCAACAAACCAACGTGACCCACCAGCTTGCACAGGGAGCGTGCATCGCAACTATGGAAACATTTGTGAGAGACGATTCAGAAGATATTTACTTTGGTGCAGATCCTGAACCGTATCTATTTGAACCGGAATACACTGAAAATGAACTTTTGGAACGCGAAAGGAAAGAAAGTGTGTTGGAACAGAAAGGAGGAGGAGAGCCGATTCGAACTTGGTGCAAATGTGGGGCTTGCCAGCCCACGCCGACCGAAAGTAAGTGCCTGTGTTGTAGAGAGTTACATACAATTACATTTTGGGAAAATGCTGATTGTGAAACCAGCGACAGTGATTCAAGTGACCCTCCTCCTTCTAAATCAATGTAGTATTGTATTTTGGACCACATAAACTGTACATAAACAGTTTAACTGTACTTAATAAACTGCACCTAATGGTCAAGCTAATCTGACTGCATTTCACATGTAGCGACAAAAGCAGTGCTTTTTCAATCTGATCGTTTAAGCGAACTAAAAATAATAATGTTCCACTTACAGTCATGGATGATAATCCATGTGGGTCCTGTCTGTAATCTGAAGATAGTTGGGATGGCCGTATCCTTTAGACATCGTGACCGTACTGTGGTACGGGTAACACTGTCTGTGTTTTCCAAATAGTCATCTGGTCCAAAATGCTGTGAGCAAACACGCCGTTTTTTGATCGATCCTACCGGTGTTTTTAAATCTATGTTCAGAGCAGTCAGCCATTGATTGTTCCGTACCTTGTTTTTCGTTGGAATTCTATGAAACATGATAGTAGATTACACCTTCGATTTACTATCACAGCCCTTGACAACGTACATAGCCATGACTAATCGCACACAGGTAAATCCAGCCTCTCATCAAATTGCCGACTGAAACTAGTGCCGATCGCGTTGGAAGTTACCCAGCTGGGGACTACATTCAGGTGCTGCGTAGTATCATTGCGCCTGTGCACACATAGTATGGCAGCAAATTTTCTTGATTATTACGCCGGAACGAGAGTATAGTTCCTAGTCATATCAGCCTAGAAAATCGCAACTTTTATTTTTCTGCTGGTCTTAGTACACGGTGTGACTACAGAAGAGTCAAGATTTAAATAGGAAAAATATCGAAAGTCTTTGGTCGTTTTTGAGCGCAATGCTAATGGTCTAATCCGATTCAATGATTTATGCTAAGCTATGCTAAAAGGGCTACCGGGAGAACCGGAGATCGGCTGGATGGATTCGAAAACGGTAAAACTCATCTATTTAACTCTGGGGGAGTTGGAAAATGAGCCTATTTGCAAAAAAAGTGGAGTGTTCCTTTAACTCATTTATCAGCGCATTCTGATGGCCGCACATTATATATTGTATATACTGGGGCCCCATCAAATATTGCCGAAACATATTTGCAGCGTTGAACAATGCAGCCAATCACAGGCATATGTTAATTTTTTGAACGCAATGACCAGATGTGTTTACGTTAGATATGATGTAAATAAGAGATTCATTGTGTAGTGTAGAGAGATTAGTAACGGAACATCATGTGATCGAAAGTGAATGGCAGCTTTTATGATTATATGAGGGAGCGATCTTTGCACGCATAGGTTGTATATTACTGTCTGACTGTCTCGGAACAGAGATATTCACCTCAGTAACGAACAGGAATTTATTCTGTCAAACTTCCTCATGTTTTTTTAGCACATATTTAGCTATATTGCTGTTGTGTCCTGAGGAGGTCATAGATCAAAGTGGCACATTCCATAACCTGTCGTTTTGATTGGCTTCAATATAAGCTCTTACTACCAAGAACCACACAGTAAAATCGCCAGAGTAAAATCAACTCTGCTCAGAGTACATTTGGTCCCACTCCAAAAAGAGTGAAAATAACACTGAAGCAGAGTTAAAGTTAATGAGATAATTAAGTGATTAATTAAGTGCTGATTGATCATTAGTGATGAACACCTGCTGTTAACGATCAGAAACACTAAAAGAGAAAAGCAACATTTTTAAAGTTACCATTATAGTGGTCCATGGTTACTTTAGTAGGGCTCTTGATTCTTGCCTTTGTAATCTTAGATTGTTCTGTGTTGTTAGAACTAAGTTTTAGCAGCCAGACTTTTGCAAAAAGCATCAGGTGTTAATGATTATGTTTTGACACGATAATGGTGTGTCCTGATTCACTGTGTAATCTAGCCATTTTATACACACATATATTCTTTATTGACTACAGTAGCTCTGTTGAAAATTCAGTATTTTTTTGTGCATTTTGGAAGGATTTGTTTTCAAGGCATTCTGCCAAATAAAAGGTTTATTTTGTGCACACCCAGACATCAAGAATCCATGCATGAAGCTCTACAACGGTGACAAATAGCATAATATATTCATGCTGCAGTGCATGATGGGAGCCATGGATGAGTTTTGATTGGCTACAATGGTTACCATTGTTGTGAATATCATGCTGGTTCTTGATGTCTGTGTGTCTAACTTAAGTGTGTTTTTTTTTTTAAAGCTTGTGACCAAAATATGTTTCAAAGACATTTGTCTGATTTTACTGGAAACGTCAAACTGTATATCGCTCACAGCGTTTGTGTAAGCAACAAAGTAACTTTAAATTAATAATTCAAATATCCACACAGTAAGCAAATCAAAGTATAATCATCAACTGTGAATGATACGTATTATTTGTTTGCTAAGCTGTTATAATTTAAGAACAGCTGCAAACAAAATCTGAAGTTTAAAAAGTCAAGGCTTGAGACTCCAACTAAAGTAAACACTGACCGCTATGATGGTCACATAAAAATGTTGCTTTTCTCTTTTAGTGATTCTGATTGTTAACAGCAGGTGTTCATCACTAATGACCACTCAGCACTTAATTAATCACTTAATTATCTCATTAACTTTAACTCTGTTTCAGTGTTATTTTAACTCTATTTGGAGTGGGACCAAATGTACTCTGAGCAGAGTTGATTTTACTCTGGCGATTTTACTGTGCAGTGGTGTAGTACAGTGGTTCCCAACCTGGGGGGCACGACCCCCACTAGGGGTTGCTAAAGATTTACAAGGGGTCGCCAAGCTCACTCTAATTTGGGGTAGCCTAATGGTTACAGTTTGACCATAACCAAGATGAATTTACCTACAATTAGTAGATAACTTGTTACTATACAGGTCCTTCTCAAAAAATTAGCATATTGTGATAAAGTTCATTATTTTCTGTAATGTACTGATAAACATTAGACTTTCATATATTTTAGATTCATTACACACAACTGAAGTAGTTCAAGCCTTTTTTTGTTTTAATATTGATGATTTTGGCATACAGCTCATGAAAACCCAAAATTCCTATCTCAAAAAATTAGCATATCATGAAAAGGTTCTCTAAACGAGCTATTAACCTAATCATCTGAATCAACTAATTAACTCTAAATACCTGCAAAAGATTCCTGAGGCTTTTAAAAACTCCCAGCCTGGTTCATTACTCAAAACCGCAATCATGGGTAAGACTGCCGACCTGACTGCTGTCCAGAAGGCCATCATTGACACCCTCAAGCAAGAGGGTAAGACACAGAAAGAAATTTCTGAACGAATAGGCTGTTCCCAGAGTGCTGTATCAAGGCACCTCAGTGGGAAGTCTGTGGGAAGGAAAAAGTGTGGCAGAAAACGCTGCACAACGAGAGGGGGACGTGCGGAAGCAGTGGACTGAGTCTGGAGTAGAAACATCCAGAGCCAGGCGTGTACAGGCGTGTGCAGGAAATGGGCTACAGGTGCCGCATTCCCCAGGTCAAGCCACTTTTGAACCAGAAACAGCGGCAGAAGCGCCTGACCTGGGCTACAGAGAAGCAGCACTGGACTGTTGCTCAGTGGTCCAAAGTACTTTTTTTGGATGAAAGCAAATTTTGCATGTCATTCGGAAATCAAGGTGCCAGAGTCTGGAGGAAGACTGGGGAGAGGGAAATGCCAAAATGCCTGAAGTCCAGTGTCAAGTACCCACAGTCAGTGATGGTCTGGGGTGCCATGTCAGCTGCTGGTGTTGGTCCACTGTGTTTTATCAAGGGCAGGGTCAATGCAGCTAGCTATCAGGAGATTTTGGAGCACTTCATGCTTCCATCTGCTGAAAAGCTTTATGGAGATGAAGATTTCATTTTTCAGCACGACCTGGCACCTGCTCACAGTGCCAAAACCACTGGTAAATGGTTTACTGACCATGGTATTACTGTGCTCAATTGGCCTGCCAACTCTCCTGACCTGAACCCCATAGAGAATCTGTGGGATATTGTGAAGAGAAAGTTGAGAGACGCAAGACCCAACACTCTGGATGAGCTTAAGGCCGCTATCGAAGCATCCTGGGCCTCCATAACACCTCAGCAGTGCCACAGGCTGATTGCCTCCATGCCACGCCGCATTGAAGCAGTCATTTCTGCAAAAGGATTCCCGACCAAGTATTGAGTGCATAACTGAACATAATTATTTGAAGGTTGACTTTTTTTGTATTAAAAACACTTTTCTTTTATTGGTCGGATGAAATATGCTAATTTTTTGAGATAGGAATTTTGGGTTTTCATGAGCTGTATGCCAAAATCATCAATATTAAAACAAAAAAAAAGGCTTGAACTACTTCAGTTGTGTGTAATGAATCTAAAATATATGAAAGTCTAATGTTTATCAGTACATTACAGAAAATAATGAACTTTATCACAATATGCTAATTTTTTGAGAAGGACCTGTATACCCACAACTGCTAAATAGTTATGTTGATTTAGAAGCTACAAAAAATGTGATTAAAGCCTCAGAATTGTGCATGTAAGTATTATTATTATTAGTAGTAGTACACAGCAAAAAGCCCAGAGTTAAATTAACTCTCCTGGGAGTTTATTTGAGTCCACACTCAAGAGTGTGAGTGTGTTAAAATCTGAGTGTTAAATTAACACTGAGTCAGAGTTAAAGTTAATGAGATAATTAGTGATTAATTAAGTGATGATTGATCATTATTGAAGACACCTGATGATAACAAGCAGAGTCACCAAAAGAGAAAATCACACTTTTTAAGCAACCATTATAGCGGTCAGTGTTTGCATTAGTTGGGATCTTGACCCTTCCTTTTTTAAATTTAGAGTTTGTTTGGCTGCTGTGACAGTGTTATAACAGCGAGACAAACCAAAGAAGAGGTGGCTATGTGGCCTTAGTCTATGCTTTGACATATTCTTAATGTAGCAACCTGTATAATAGAGTTTAGTTTCTATATGTATGTCTATAATCAGACAGATCTTTAAAAAAAACAAGATGGGCTATTTGCATTCAGTGCAAACAGACACACTTTTAAAATTTATCATGATTAAAAAAGCCTTTAATAAAGAACTTACAGACATGAAGAATCAGCGTGAGAATCACAACAATGGTGAGCATCAAATAATCATGTTACAACCAATCAAAACTCATCCATGCCTCCCATCATGCATTGTGGCATGAATACATTATGAGCTGAATTGTCTCTGTAATTTCCTTTATCTGCTTTTCTGAATATGCTGTTTACCACTGTTGTTGAGATTCATACTCTGGTTCTTGATGTCTGTGTGTGACTAAGCAAATGACTTTTGATTTAACAGCTCATAAGTAGTTCTTCTAAAATGTATTTAAAAGAAATATTTTGTTGAGGATCCACAAGGCTAAATACTCAAGATAATTATTTGACCTGAATCATTGAACTCATTTAGAGTGCAACCTCTGAGTTACATTTCCGATAACAGAAACATAAATTAGAGCCACTTGATGACTTGTGTTCTTGGCTTGTCTGGCTGTTATAACTAAAACACAGCAGCCAAACAAAATCAAATGTTAAAGATATAAGGGTCAAGATCCCAACTAATGCAAACACTGATCACTATAATGTTTGCTTAAAAATTTTGATTTTCTCCTTTGGTGATTCTGCTTGTTATCATCAGGTGTCTTCAATAATGATCAATCATCACTTAATTAATCACTAATTATCTCATTAACTTTAACTCTGACTCAGTGTTAATTTAACACTCTGACTTTAACACTTTCACACTCTTGAGTGTGGACTCAAATAAACTCCCAGGAGAGTTAATTTAACTCTGGGCTTTTTGCTGTGTATTATTATTTATGAGTCACATTTAAAGGGTACATAACATACACAGTTTCACCTAATCTCATGTTAATCCTGAGTACCTATAAAGTAGTAATGTATCCTTAATATCTCCAAAAAGTCTTTAGTTTTATTATATTTATAAAAGAAAAATACAGCTTTTCCGATTTTCTCCAGATAAAGCCAAACTTCTGAAGGCACGCCGTGGGCGGAGCTAAGTTCGACGATCACTTGCGTTAGGATTGCCAATAAAAACAGACATTTGATGGCGTTTCACTTACCATCTGCAGTTCTGAATCATGACTGGGATCTTTTATAGCTGGGACCGCTCCGTCTTTCAGTATCAAACAATGTGCAAATGCAGCGTCGAACTGGTCGTCGTATATGAAACATTCATCAACAAACACACACTTTCCAAACTCCATTGCTGCCCCGGGAAAAAAGAATTGCTTGCACTACAGCACTGCTGAGAATATTTTTATAGTACAATTACCTATTTTATGTCAAAACATTAAGGGAATTTTGATTTCTCTGTTCATGATACCTTTAATATAAACTAATTTTTGTCATGTCACTCATTTCTATTTGTTATGTAAAAAAAAATAAAAAATTCTTATCTTGTTGGTCAAACACTGTTGCTAATATTACAAACAATTTTATATTGATAATGTATTTACAATAATATCTATCTATCTATCTATCTATCTATCTATCTATATATATATACACACACACACACACACACACTCAATCAATAATACACAGTTATTACAGTTGCTGTCTGGAATTACTTAAATACTTATTATTATTATTATTATTATAAGAAGAAGAAGAAGAAGAAGAAGAAGAATGTTTTATTTGTATAGCGCCTTTCAGAAAACCAAGGATGCTTTACAAAATAATACAAGCGACTGGCAAACAAAATACACCAGACAGTCAAGAGCCCAAGGACATTTCACAAATAATACAAATATTTTACAAATTTTAGGGGGTAGCTTAATCCACAACTTAGGGCCTTTAATACAGAAAGCCCTACCACCCATCGTAGAGAGTTTACACTTGGGCACAACAAGCAAGTTATCATTGCTAGATTTAAGAGTCCATGCAGGAATGTATAGTTGCACTAACTCAGGTATTGAAGTGACAGGCCTTATAAACTAAAACTTTGCATGAATTGGTATGGGAGGATGGAAGTGATGTGTGCAGATTTTTGTTAAATGTAAGCAGCAGAGTTTGTACCATTTGGAGGTGTTTAATAATTTGGGCAGGTAAACTGCTATATAAGGAGTTACAGTAATTCAATCCAGAGGTTATAAAAGCACGGATAATCGCTGCATCTCCAAAATTAAGTGAGGGATGTATACAAACAATAATTCTCAATTGGTAAAAGCATGATTTAACAATGTGACCAATATGTGAATCAAAGCTTATTACACGGCTTTGTGGAATACTCTTTTCTGATTGGACAGTCACCACATTCCAACAAGGTATGTCATGTAAGGGATAATATACATGCAGCAGGTTGTTAACACAAAATAAAGCCCGGCTTATTGGCAGCCCAACGCAAATTCATGTGACAAGAACCAACCAATCAGCTTCATCCTTTCCCGTAACAACACTGAAAGCTCAGCCAAGATGGAGGAACAGCTGATCACAGCTGCACATTTTGAAATTAATTTAATAGCAGAGCTATTGCCAGCAATTTTTAGTGTTGAACATCCATTTGTCCTTTATCCCTAAGAAGGAGAAAATGGCGCGTCTCACATTTTCAACACGCTTTTTTAGGCGCGATATGTGAACGGCCCCTTATTAGTCTTTACCGGTTGTTATCTGGGAATATCAAACCTTTGGAATGTGGTGACTGACCAATCAGAATCAAGTATTCCATGAAGTTGTGTAATAATCTTAGATAACAACTGGTAAAAACTAATAACACAGACTCAACTGGGTAACTGCCTGCAGTCGTTGCTGTTCGGTTGCTGGGAAATTTTTTCTTTGTGGAAACTTTGTGTACAGAGTGGCAAACAGTATTAAAGGCTGCACTCAATCAAGGAGAACCAGGATACTGCGGGTACCTGAATCAGAAACCAGAAGGAGATCCAATTTCAATATTTGTTTGTTTACATCAAAATGGCAACTTTTTTGGCCAGGCAGTGTATTTCAACTTCTATTCAGTGTCGCTCTGTGTCTGCAGAGGTTCAGAATGTCTGACGTCTCGACTTCCAGCTGATATGACATGTGCTATAAATGGAATTACATCACAGACATAAGTATTTATTACATATTGACAAACTATGAGATTTCCAATACTCTATTACATATTTTTATTGTTGTTTTATTTGTATGTGGCTATGCGTCTGCACACTAACCTTTTTTTTTTCTTATATAGTAGATCAGTCCTCCTACTGCCATGATCACCCCCAACACCAACCCTGCAGCACCTGTTATGACCTTATTCTTGTCAGACTCTGACATCGATGGATCTACAAAATACAATAAAACTGTGCTAAAATATCCCATGGTTTGTTATGCAATGCACATAATTCTGTAACTAAAATTAGCCTAAAAGAAGAAGATTGAGATTGAGATAAAATTGTTATAACCACAACCAAAAAAAAGATTATTACAGGGCTTTGTGGAATAGCTTTTTGTGAAAGATTTGTGTTTGGTTAACTATTAAAATATTAAAACTCTTTTCAATATAATGTGGACAATTATTTAATTATGTCATCCTGGTATCACAGACCTGCACTTTAGTTTCATACAAATGCTCTGCTGCCATTTTGCGATTAATGTTTTGTAGACTGTAATGGAAGATAAGTAACAAACTGGTAAGATTTTGAAACATTTTTGTCTTAAATCAATATCTTGTATTGCTGTAATTGTTTTATGTGGTGAAATGTGTTATACAGTGGGCCAAATAAGTATTTGATACACTGATGATTTTTCAAGTTGCCCCATTTACAAATAATGGAGAGATCTGTAATTTTCATCGTAGGTACACATTGTATGATTTTTAAATAATTAATTTCCATTTTATTGCATGAAAATAGTATTTGATCACCTACCAACCAGCAAGAATTTTCACAGACCTGTTAGTTTGTCTTTAAGAAGCCCTCCTATCCTCCACTCATTGCTTGTATTAATTGCACCTGTTTGAAGTCATTACCTGTATAAAAGACACCCGTCCACACACTCAGTCAATCAGACTCCAACCTCTCCACTATGGGCAAGACCAGAGAGCTGTCTTAAGCTGGACATACACTATGCAATTTCCGTGCGATTTCGGCCCGATTCAAAAAAAGAGTTGCATGAGTCAGAATTCGGCTCAAAATCGGACGAAAATCGCACAGTGTATGCCCGGCTTTAGTACACTAGGGACAAAATTGTAGACCTGCACAAGGCTGGGATGGGCTACAGGACAATAGGCAAACAGCTTGGTGAGAAGGCAACAACAATTGGCGCAATTATCAGAAAATGCTTGGACTGGGGCTCCATACAAGATCTCGCCTCGTGGAGTATCAATGATCCTGAGAAAGATGAGGGATCAGCCTAGAACTATATGGGAGGACCTGGTCAATGACCTGAAGAGAGCTGGGACCACAGTCTCAACGGTTACCATTAGTAACACACTACACTGTCATGGATTAAAATCCTGCAGCGCGTGCAAGGTCCTCCTGCTCAAGCCAGCACATGTCCAGGCCCGTCTGAAGTTTGCCAAAGACCATCTGGATGATCTAGAGAAGGCATGGGAGAAGGTCATGTGGTCAGATAAGTCCAAAATAGAACTTTTTGGTATAAACTCCACTTGCCATGTTTGAGGGAAAATGAAGGATGAGTACAATCCCAAGAACACCATCCCAACCGTAAAGCATGGGGGTGGATGCATCATTCTTTGCAGATGCTTTTCTGCAAAGGGGACAGGACGACTTTTTTTTTTTTTTTTTAGATTCTGTCTCTCCATTCTTTATAATTGGAAAAACTTTGGCAGTGTATTAAATACTTATTTGCCCCACTGTAAGTGCTATGCTATTAAATGTCCATCTAGTTTGAATTTGCCACTTTGCTTGCTGCTTTTTTTTCACTGAAGTTTTGTGTTCAAATATTTAAACTCAGATCAGTATTTTAAGTCTAATTATTTACCTTTGTGGCAAATAGACGTGTAATAAGCAGGATAATGTACATCCAGCCAGTTGTTATCACAGAATAAAGCCTTTCAGTCTTAAAGTCTGCCTGGCTTTATTCCGTGATAACAACCGGCTGGATGTACTTTATCCCTTACTTAGTACATGACTCTGTGGAATACTCGATTTTGATTGGTCAGTCACCACATTCCAAGTTATTTTATTCCTCGATAACAACCGGTAAAAAAATAACACAGCCTAATCTGGCTAACTGCAGTCGGTGTTGTTCACTTACTAGCAAAATGTTTTAGTTGTGGAAGCTTTGTGTTTAGTTGGTTAATAAAATATTAAATCTCAATTCAATATTATGACTACAATTATTTAATTATGCAATTATATCACTGACTCGCTTTCTCTTTTCATCTACTGCAATTTTGCAACGATTGTTTTGCACAATGTAATAGATTATATGATAAATAACATACTTGTAAGATTTAGATTTTTTTTTTCTTAAATCAATATCTTTTATTGCCTTAATTATTTATGCGGTGAAATGTCTTTAATGAGTGGTATGACTGCGCCTTATTCCTTAAATGTCCCTCTAAGTCTGCCTTGCTGCTTGCTAGTAATGGCTTTCTTCACAGAAGTTTTGTGTTCAAATTTTTAACTCGGATCAATGTTTCATATCTAATCATTTACTTTTATGGCAAGCAGCTGTGTAATATCTTTTGTAGGAATCAAAGTTTTTTTCTAGAGTCTTTCTAGTGCTGTGTGACTTTAGCTATTTTTAAGATGAGAACAGGGGAACAAGTAGATAGTAGAAACTTTAGTTTGGTTTCTGTGATCATATTTTGCAGTATCAGCTCTGTTCTTACCCCAATGATAGATCATGGGTCTATTAGAGCTGGCATGCTCCACCACACAGGAGATTTTCTCTCCAGGTTTGGGGAAGTATTCCAGGTGGGAGTGAATCTGGTAGTACCAGTCTCCATTAGCCAGCTCCTCAATGGACGTCACATCAGCTGTCACCTCTTTATCATCTCTCATCCATGTCAGTTTGATGTGTTTGGGGTAGAAGTCATATGCACTGCAGATCAACATGGCTGGACTTTTACCACTGGCTTGCTTTACTGACCGAATGATGACTTCTGGTTTTACTGTTGAAATAATGAGGTTAATATTGTGTTTTCAGTGATGTCTGTTTTTTATTGATATGTTTGGTTCAATTCATCTCACCTGCTTTGTCTAACATAGGGAGGATTAGCTGTCCAAAGTACTTGCAGTCTCCAATGTTTTTCTCAGTCTGCGTATGTAGCCACTCAGGTTTTTTATTTAAGTCGTCTGCCCATTTCATTGCATATTCAGTGTAAGCAACAACTTTGTTCTCAGTACTGTTCAACCTCAGCAATTCAGTTTTGTCATAATAGACTGAGTAAATAATCTCAACATTTTGTAGAGAACCAACTACACGGCAGACAGCTATTAAAAATCCATAATGTCCATGAACTGAGAAAACAAGCAGCCAAAAGTTCATTACAGTTAAATAATCTGTCTGATGAAATTTGCAAATAATAATAATAATAATAATAATAATAATAATAATAATAAAAAGAATCACAAAATTAAATATAGTTACTCATTCAATATAAATCTGTTTAATCATTATAACATAACAAATAAACTATATCTTACCTGTTTCAAACAAAGTAGGCAACAGCAAGGCCAGGTCTATCACATGATGATACCGCATTGTGCATTCAATGTTGTTTCACTGGCATAGAGACAGCATGATCCTGTGTGCAGTTACAGTAAATGTCTTAAATAAAGCCAGCCCAGTTTGGCATTTCACCTCATAAAACTAAATCAACCTTATGACTGACAAACAAACCACTTGTGATTGTAACTGACACTGGGACATTTTTCACAAAAGCTGAACTGCAAAATAAATGAATAATAAAACGCTGACAAAAATTAGGTGGGTATTTGCTGGCACATGGCTGATGTTTATAAATTAATTGTTCATTCATTTGACTCCAGTAGTTTTTGTATTTGGGTTTTTCCAACTGAAGACATAAAATTTCAGGTTACCTTCTCACCCAATAAAATGTGAAATATTTATTTTCTTACACCAAAACTCTATAAACTTTTTTTTTTGCTGGTGTATCCACAAGTTTTCTATGCCCCATGAGGACTTGCATCAAACCTGGGAGCGTCTTCCAGTTCAAAGTAAACAAGTGGGATGTGACACGCAGTCATTCAACAGTTGACAGTATACTGATGGGCAAATGAAGACTCATGAAGCACAGAGAGATTTAAAGCTTTAAGTTTTGAAAACAGCACTTTCTGGTGGTTAGTAACCAATAAAACAGCTGAAAGCCTTTGAAAGAAACTTCCTCAGATGAAACATTCACCACACATAGATTGATTCATATTACGTGCACAAATAAAAGTGTAACAGTGTGTGTGTGTGTGTTTGTTGAATTTCTGTCTCTGATAAATTAATTTACCCATTATGCTGTGCCATTAAATGCCAGAACAAATATCAATATGATGTAATAAAAGAATAATGTACACATATATGAATTGTGTATGGCAAATATTTAATTTTCCTGAAATAATTTGTATTTTTTATTTGACTTGTATGACAGTTTTTAAAAATGCAATGAAATAAACCTGAATAAGATCTGGGGGTTTAAACATTCCGACATGCAAAGTGAATCATGCACGGGACTGGGCAAAAAGTGAGTTTTCATTTGTCATTGGTTTTGTGATTTCTACGTTAAAAACACAAGCCTTGGATCAAGGCTTCATCTGGCACACCCCTTAACACAAGCTCTGACGCCTCAGTTCAAATGTCACATCACTAGTTGACAGTCATTCAAGATTCAGCTATCCAAACTTGCTAACGATGTGCGAACACAACTATGAACAGCACATGTTGTCCCTGAACACTTCATAAATGTTTACAACTTCACAAAGTAAACAATGATCTAAAAAACACCTAGCCTCTTCCTAATTGACCATAGGCACGGAACATTCTTTAGAACTTCCGCATAATAAGCCAGCTCATAAACTTCCAGTGAAGATCATGTTGCTATATATATAGATGGAGACTCTTGAAACTCCTCTCCTGCCTCGTTCTTATCAGAAACTAAGAAAAAAATAATAATTGCAACATAGTAAATAATGATAGCGGCATGAACATTTTCATAATTTTTAACAACATATAATTAAAATGTGAGCCTGGTAATCCCAGGAGAGTACCTAGACAAGTAGTTTTTACAGTCGTGGCCAAAAGTTTTGAGAATGACACAAATATTAGTTTTCACAAAGTTTGCTGCTAAACTGCTTTTAGATCTTTGTTTCAGTTGTTTCTGTGATGTACTGAAATATAATTACAAGCACTTCATATGTTTCAAAGGCTTTTATCGACAATTACATGACATTTATGCAAAGAATCAGTATTTGCAGTGTTGGCCCTTCTTTTTCAGGACCTCTGCAATTCAACTGGGCATGCTCTCAATCAACTTCTGGGCCAAATCCTGACTGATAGCAACCCATTCTTTCATAATCACTTCTTGGAGTTTGTCAGAATTAGTGGGTTTTTGTTTGTCCACCCGCCTCTTGAGGATTGACCACAAGTTCTCAATGGGATTAAGATCTGGGGAGTTTCCAGGCCATGGACCCAAAATTTCAACGTTTTGGTCCCCGAGCCACTTAGTTATCACTTTTGCCTTATGGCACGGTGCTCCATCGTGCTGGAAAATGCATTGTTCTTCACCAAACTGTTGTTGGATTGTTGGAAGAAGTTGCTGTTGGAGGGTGTTTTGGTACCATTCTTTATTCATGGCTGTGTTTTTGGGCAAAATTGTGAGTGAGCCCACTCCCTTGGATGAGAAGCAACCCCACACATGAATGGTCTCAGGATGCTTTACTGTTGGGATGACACAGGACTGATGGTAGCGCTCACCTTTTCTTCTCTGGACAAGCCTTTTTCCAGATGCCCCAAACAATCGGAAAGAGGCTTCATCAGAGAATATGACTTTGCCCCAGTCCTCAGCAGTCCATTCACCATACTTTTTGCAGAAGATCAATCTGTCCCTGATGTTTTTTTTGGAGAGAAGTGGCTTCTTTGCTGCCCTTCTTGACACCAGGCCATCTTCCAAAAGTCTTGGCCTCACTGTGCTGCAGATGCGCTCACACCTGCCTGCTGCCATTCCTGAGCAAGCTCTGCACTGGTGGCACTCTGATCCCGCAGCTGAATCCTCTTTAGGAGACGATCCTGGCGCTTGCTGGACTTTCTCGGACGCCCTGAAGCCTTCTTAACAAGAATTGAACCTCTTTCCTTGAAGTTCTTGATGATCCTATAAATTGTTGATTTAGGTGCAATCTTAGTAGCCACAATATCCTTGCCTGTGAAGCCATTTTTATGCAATGCAATGATGGCTGCACACGTTTCTTTGCAGGTCACCATGGTTAACAATGGAAGAACAATGATTTCAAGCATCACCCTCCTTTTAACATGTCAAGTCTGCCATTTTAAACCAATCAGCCTGACATAATGATCTCCAGCCTTGTGCTCGTCAACATTCTCACCTGAGTTAACAAGATGATTACTGAAATTATCTCAGCAGGTCCTTTAATGACAGCAATAAAATGCAGTGGAAAGTTTTTTTCGGGATTAAGTTCATTTTCATGGCAAAGAAGGACTATGCAATTCATCTGATCACTCTTCATAACATTCTGGAGTATATGCAAATTGCTATTATAAAAACTTAAGCAGCAACTTTTCCAATTTCCAATATTTATGTAATTCTCAAAACTTTTGGCCACGACTGTACATTTAAATGCTGACAGCTAAACACTATAATAACATGTTTAGGCTAACATTAGCTAGCTAATGATGCTTCACTTCAACATCTTAATAAAATTCTTGATAATCAATAACTTACCTTCATTTTAATAATCACTCTGCTCCAGGTTCACTAATATCAGAAACACCACTACACTTTCGCTCCACGTCTAAAGTATTTCAGTATGTAAAAAATATTACAGTTCTGTTCATAGCAGATAAATAGGAAAAAAAAAACAAAACTGAAGAGTTTATTGGAACTTGGGCTTATTGGAACAGTAGTTATCACATACCAAGCTAACATTTTTTTTAGCATTAAAGTCTAACTGTTGCTTTGTGTAGAATTAGCAAATTTAGTTTGTGATAAAAATAACAGTATTTATAACAGTATCACTGCATTTCTTACAGATGACTGCTTGTACAGTTCTCTCTATATGTTTTGCTCTCTTCGTGTGTTTTGCTGCTGTCTTCAGGTATGCGTATTTCGCTGCACTGATGCCATCTTTTGCATGTATGGGATGTGCTGATGGAACTTGATGTGTGAGAACGTGCTTGGTGAGTCAAAAAAGAAACTACCCACTGAGCAAAGTTACATCCAGTAGACGTTGAAAAGACGTCCACTGAGGAGCCAGAATGAAAGTTTTTAAGACGTCTTTTTCTGGACGTCCGATATAGACGTTCATGGAACCTCTGTACAAGGTTAAAATTCAAATGAGGTTAGTAGACATATTTCAACATCAGTTAAGATTCATTTTGACATCATTTATACTGTTTCTGGAACAAATAAACACAGCAAAAAGCCCAGAGTTAAATTAACTCTCCTGGGAGTTTATTTGAGTCCACACTCAAGAGTGTGAGTGTGTTAAAATCTGAGTGTTAAATTAACACTGAATCAGAGTTAAAGTTAATGAGATAATTAGTGATTAAGTGATGATTGATCATTATTGAAGACACCTGATGATAACAAGCAGAGTCACCAAAAGAGAAAATCACACTTTTTAAGCAACCATTATAGCGGTCAGTGTTTGCATTAGTTGGGATCTTGACCCTTCCTTTTTTAAAATTAGAGTTTGTTTGGCTGCTGTGACAGTGTTATAACAGCAAAACAAACCAAAGAAGAGATGGCCATGTGGCCTTAGTCTATGCTTTGACATATTCTTAATGTAGCAACCTGTATAATAGAGCTTAGTTTCTATATGTATGTCTATAATCAGACAGATCTTTAAAAAAAACAAGATGGGCTATTTGCATTCAGTGTAAACAGACACACTTTTAAAATTTATCATGATCAAAAAAAAAAATCCTTTAATAAAGAACTTACAGACATGAAGAATCAGCGTGAGAATCACAACAATGGTAAGCATCAAATAATCATGTTACAACCAATCAAAACTCATCCATGCCTCCCATCATGCATTGTGGCATGAATAAATTATGAGCTGAATTGTCTCTGTAATTTCCTTTATCTGCTTTTCTGAATATGCTGTTTGTCACCGTTGTTGAGATTCATACTCTGGTTCTTGATGTCTGTGTGTGACTAAGTAAATGATTTTTGATTTAACATAAGTAGTTCTTCTAACATGTATTTAAAAGAAATATTTTGTTGTGGATCCACAAGCCTAAATACTCAAGATAATTATTTGACCCGAATCATTGAACTCATTTAGAGTGCAACCTCTGAGTTACATTTCTGATAACAGAAACATAAATTAGAGCCACTTGATGACTTATGTTCTTGGTTTGTCTGGCTGTTATAACTAAAAAACAGCAGCCAAACAAGATCCCAACTAATGCAAACACTGACCACTATAATGTTTGCTTAAAAATTGTGATTTTCTCTTTTGGTGATTCTGCTTGTTGTCATCAGGTGTCTTCAATAATGATCAATCATCACTTAATTAATCACTAATTATCTCATTAACTTTAACTCTGACTCAGTGTTAATTTAACACTCTGACTTTAACACACTCACACTCTTGAGTGTGGACTCAAATAAACTCCCAGGAGAGTTAATTTAACTCTGGGCTTTTTGCTGTGAACACTCTCAGGATACATTAGATTTAAAAATTATGAAAATAAAGGAATCTTCACTGAAACAGTGTTTATGAGATAATTAAATGATTACAGCATGAGCTTCACTCATTACTGACTTTAATTCTGTCAAACATCTATAGCTTTTATTAATAATTACCAGAGGTTTAGATGTTGGTATTTTTATTTGATGTCACCATTGTTGTGGACAGTGGTTGCTTTAGCTGGGATCTTGATCCTTGTACTTCTTATGCTAGCTTTTTTTGACTGTTGTAACAGTGTTTGTGAAACACAAGCGTTATGACAGAGAAAGCTGAAATCAAGTGTTAACATCTTTCAGTTAATGATGGTAAACATGTAATAAAATGAGCGTCTGATATTCAATTTTGCTGGTTGCACTTATTTATGGATGAAAAAGCATATACACTAAATATTTTTTTAGAAAGTCTGTCATGAAGTCACACACTGACATCAAGATTTTGCACAGGACTCACAACAACGGTGACAATCATAACAAAAAAAAGCTTGAGAATTAAGAATGAGTTTGTACTATGAAGCTTTTTTTGTTTGTCACCATTGTTGTGAGTCCTGTGCAAAATCTTGATGTCTGTGTGTCTACATGCTGCGTTTTCTTAAATATTCATAAAAATATGCATTTTGTCCATCTTCAGATCAAGTGATTATTTCACTACTTTCAGCACCTGTACTGCAGACTCACAATGTTTAATGGTTTTAAACACAACACTAAAATCATTACATCAGATACTCATTTCTTGATGATTTTATTTATCACCAGCATGAAGATCAGTTGAGATCAGTTGTGCTTTTTCAAACACAGTTAAAATTGCCAAACAACAAGCTAATGCAAGATCCCAGCTAAAGCAAACACTATTCACAACAATGGTAACTTCAAATGAAACAAATACCAACATCTAAACCTCTGGTGATTATTAATAAAAGCTATAGATGTCTGACAGAAATCAAGTCAGTAATGAGTGAAGCTCATGCTGTGATCATTTAATTATCTCATAAACACTGTTTCAGTGAAGATTCCTTTATTTTCATCATTTTTGGACAGTGTCTGTGAGTTGCTTTTCATGTATAAATGGAAATGACATTGCAGTAACATTTTAAATCTAATGTATCCTGAGAGTGTTTATTTGTTCCAGAAACAGTATAAATGATGTCAAAATGAATCTTAAATTAACTACTAACCTCATTTGAACTAGTTTTGGCCACTGTCATGTTAACCTAAAAATGTAATTGTCTTCTTCAGTGATTCTGTTTGATCGTTTGAACAAGATGGCTATGTGTAAATAGCGCCACCATCTGTTCCGGAGTGCCCCACTCAAAATGAACAATTTAAATCTAGTTGGAATGACCAAATTTTTTTAGCTGTTTAGATTAAATTAATTTATGTTCATATAACAAGATTACAACAAATCATTTTAAACTGGTTAGATTTTGTTGGAAAAACACAATTCAGTTAGGTGGAAAAGTTTAACATAATTTAGTTACGTTCGTTCAACACCTTTTTTTTTTTTTTTTTTGAGTGTACACTGAAAAAAATGGACATAACAGGTCTTTGATATTACAAAAATGAATCATGTTTATTCAGCACAATTCATTTATGTTTCTGTTGTGAACATAATTTAATTAAGTAGATTTCAATTGTTCATTTAGAGTGGGGCACTCCGGAGCAGATGGTGGCGCTAATGCATCAATGAAGAAGAATGAGAGCTGCTGTACACTGCTGAAAGTGATACACCACATTAACTCAATAAAATTGTGTCAACAGGTTCCAAGCAATATTATTAATTAAAGTCAACACATAAGAATTAATTAAAATGAATCAAATGAGAATCTTACAAATTAACCATTCAAAATGAATAAAATTGCACTAAAAATAAGTAAAATGTAAACAAAAAATATTGGTTTCACTGGACAAAAAACAACCCAATAAAAAAAAACCTACACAGCAAAATCCAAGTCAAATAACAAGCAGAATCACCAAAAGACAAAATCAACATTTTTAAACAACCGTTATAGTGGTGACTGTTCGCATTAATTGGATCTTAACACGTATAGCTTTGATCTTCGACTTTGTTTGTCTGTTGTATCGATGTTAAAACAGACAGACAAGCCAAGAACAGCAATCTGCAGGCGTTCATGATTTTGTTATAAGGCTGTTATAGTCAGGAAATTAACTCACAAATTAGACTGTAGATGAAATAACGTTAAAACAAAATCTAATATCAAAGATATACGTGTTAAGATCCAATTAATACAAACACTCACCACTATAACGGTTGCTTAAAAATGTTGATTTTGTCTTTTGGTGATTCTGCTTGTTATTTGACTTGGATTTTGCTGTGTGTTCACAACAGAAACATAAATGAATTGTGTTGAATAAACATGATTCATTTTTGTAATTTCAAAGACCTGTTATGACCATTTTTTTCAGTGTACATCATTTTCTCTTGAATTGTAAAAGTTATTAAATAGCCTATATTCAACCAACACAAACTTGTTACTGCTGTAATTTTGTTACTCTGAATTTAGTCTGAATCATTGAATGCACAGCTCCGTTTTTGACATGAGCTTGTCAGATGTTTTGTGCCATTATTACTGTCAATCACAGCAACGACTCATGCATATTTAGCGGATTTACTCCCGTCATTTTTTTAAACTAGTGTTTGTCATTCTTGAAATGGTATACATGGACGTTTGGTCTTCTTAGACCAAAAAAAAAAAAAACTTTTCTTTGATTGTGAATGGATTATGTAGAGAAAACAGAGAGGAAAGGACAGTCCTATTACAGCTCAGTACAGCTGACCGGAAATGACTGAGCTGGCTTATCTAAACAAGGAAGTAATCCGTGCATATGGTCAATTTCATGACTTATAGCCAACGTAACTGCAATGTCGCGTGCACGTAATTTTATGACCATCATTTACACGTTCTGTATGTGCTCTGATTGCCAGAATTTGCTATTTAAAAATTTCAATGTAATTAAATGTCAGACACAAGACTGAAAGTTCCCTTAAGATAAAATATTATTTTCACCAAGCCAGAATATGGACGATTGCTAAATATATAGTGCAAAACAAAGATAATGAATTGTAATATGTTGAGTGTTTTATAAATACACAAATTTAGATTTGTTAAAGTTTCTTGTTTTCTTGTTTTATGGCATTTAAAAATGATTTTATAATTTTATTTAAATCCATAAAACATTTAAAAACGAAGAGTGCCTTAAAACTTGAATTTATTGTTAACGTGTTTAGCAATGGAAAGATGCCTGTTTGTTATTTGAAGGTTTAATAAAATTATACAAAAAAAAGACTTTATATAGTGACGTGAGTCACGTGGCAGAGCGCGCGCGCACAGAATGTTTACAAGCTACAAGAAAGGAAAATAAATTTACAGTTTTACTCGGTTCAATGGCAGCTGAGTTTGATTGTGTAAACCGCACACTGGACTGTTAAAGGAGCAAGGTGCTCATATCCTGGCTCTTGAAAATGACCAGAAATGACCAATACATTATGTAACTGTTATGTTGTGTGTTAGCAGGGATACTCTGCACAAATGTTTACAATATTTTAAAGCCTTTCAACTCTACAGCTGTGCAATAAAATTCACTTCAAAGATTCACTTTTCATTCATAAAGACGACAAAAAAATATTTTTACGGAAAACAACAACCTTTTAAGATGACATGAATGACATGAAATTACCCTAATAACCAGAAGATTCCCTAGTTTTGACAATTTTAGTACTTTTACCACACTGATGTATATAGTATAGCAAGTGCAGAAAGTCACTAAAATAAAATAAATAAGCTCAAACACAAAAAGCCTATAAGGGTTATTTAAAGTTATATAGATTATATTTCTTAAATAAAATAATTAAATAATGCATGAATCAACATGAATTTTAAATATTTTTGTTTTAATTTAATAACTACATCTTTTAAGTTTTATCATGAACCGTAAAACCAATTAAATTGCCTAAATTCAACCAACACAAACTTGTTACTGCTGTAGTTTTGTTACTCTGAATTTAGTCTCAATCATTAAAATGCACAGCTCTACTTTTGACATCAGCCTGTCAGATGTTTAATTTGGTTATTACTGTCAATCAATGACTTCACATATTTAGCGGATTTACTTGCAGAATTTTTTTAACTCGCATTTGTCATGCATGAAACGGTATACATGGACTTTGGTCCACTTAGACAAACAAAACCTTGTGAATTGGATTATGTAAAGAAAATGAGCAAAGGACACTCCTGGACCAGAAATGACAGAGTTGGCTTGTCTAAAACAAGGAAGTAATCCATGCATATTGTCAATTAGCACACAGCAGAGGTGGGAGTAAGTCACAAGTCTCAAGGCTTAAAGTTCAAGTCTCAAGCAAGTCCAAGTCAATTTTTGTGAGAATCAAGCAAGTCAAGTCAAGTCACTACTTTATATCAAGCAATTCAAGTCAAGTTGTAGCTTGGGTCAAGCAAGTCACTGTCAAGTCATACAAATTTTTGATGATTTAACTGAATTTATATATTTAAATAGGTTAAAACTACAGTAGTCATGGACTATGGGAGTAATACAATACAATAAGAATCTAAAAATATAAAATAAATAAAAAATGAAAACTAAAATGTATGTAACTGAAATTAGGCCAACATCTGGTTCGTAATGAGTGAAGCTGGTAAAGCTGTTTGAGGAGTTGTTTAGGCCCCGTCCACACGAAGACGCGTTTCGCTGTATACGCATAAATTTTTTACCGTATAGGCGTTTCCGAATAGTGAAACCGATCATTTTTGAAAACGGGTCCCAGGGTGGATAAATTTGAAAACGCCGTTTTCGCGTGGACGGTGAATCCGTATATTTTCTGAAACGATGACGTCATCCGCCCGCGTCTCGCCCCTAGTCAGACACCGCTACGTCACATAACAGTGACAACAACAATGTCGGACTACATGCCTGTGTTCGTGCTGCAGAACCTACTGAGCTCATTAGCTTTATTAAAGCAAAATCTTCTGCTTCTTTGCTACTACGGTGAGCAACAAAAGATTGTGGACAACAATGTACTCTTGCCAACAATGTACTCTTGCCGCATTCGCCATGTTGTGTGTTCGTTTGTATTCAGCGCACAATGTTTTTACGCGCATGCTCCAAGTCTTCTTCTCCGCTTTTTGTGTATCTCTGTGGCAGAATTACAGCGCCACATATTGGTCTGGCATGTGTACTACATCGTTTTCAGTCGGTTTCAGTGATTCCGTGTGTACGCAGATATTTCCTGAAACGACTCCGTGGTTACGGAATTTTTTTTCAAGCTAGGCAAAAAAAAAGATCGGATAGGGAGAAACCTGGCTTCGTGTGGACGTAGCCTTAATCAGATCTGTTTTATTTCAGTTGATTTCATCTTGTTTGTGGCTGAATTCGTAGTTCTTGTGTTTTTCTTTCCATCAGTGATTGTGCTTGAAAACAGCAAGTGTTCATCATTAATGGTCAATCATCACATAATTATCTCCTTAACTCCAGCATTGTGTCAACGCTATTTGAACACTCTGTGGTGTGTAAACACATGAACACTGAGCAGCGCTTATTAAACACTGGGAGCTTTTACATAAATCTCACATTTCATTCACATATGGCTGATGCGTATGAATCACATTAAGTTTATTGATTTGTTTATATTAAAACTATGTAATCTAAATGGATGGAAATTTTGCATGTAATTTAATTACATAAAGTTTATGTTTAGACTGATTTTTTTTTTTTTTTGAGTGTGGTTTGCCAGCCTCTCGCTCCTTGTGGCAGCCCTCTCTGGGAGATCCCCTGGAGCATGAACTTCCTTCACATCAGGCATTAAGCACATCAGGCGGCTGGACTAGATGCGACAGACCTCACTGGCCTTTTAGTTTTGCTTGACATTACCATTGTGGAGATCAGTGTTTGCTTTAGTTGAGCTCCTGACCTTTGGCTTTTGAACATTGCTTTGCTGTAACTGTATCTTCAATGATTTAGTTATGGTAAAACAGTTATGGTTGGGTGTGTGATGTTGGCTGCAAACATCATGTTGTAGTCTGAATTTGATCTTTGCCGATCATTTGAAATACTGTTAACAGTTTTGACTCATGAGTGACATAATATTTGTCCCCAGGGCTTTATATTATGGGCTTTACCAGTGTGGTGAAGATCAGAAATGTAGAATTTAATAACAAGTACAGGTAATAAGTAAGGTTGTTAAACCAAACTCATAAACAGCAGAATCAGACTTTTTTTTTGGCTCTTTAAACTATGTGTTATTAAATCACATTGTTACAGCAGCCAACAAAAAGTTAATACTAAAACGTTAAGGTCCAAGAGCCCGACTAAAGTAAACACTGATCTCCATCACGGTAGTGGCAATAAGATAATAAGACAATAGAGTCAATAAGATCTTCTGTATACTTCTGACAGAAATAAAGTCAGTCTAGCAGAGGCGGACAATCCATGTGCCATGAGTAAAAGTCCTCCCCAGTATTTTGTTCCAATCACCTGGATTTGCGAATTAGCACAGTTTTTCAGCAGGAGGTCAGAGATGGGACCAAGTCATTCCTTTCGAGTCACAAGCAAGTCTCGAGTCAAATCCAAAGTCCCCAAACAGTTAATGAGATAATTATGAAATGATGATTGTGCATTAGTGATGAACACCTGCTGTTATTGAGAATTACAGAGGATCAGATGTGTATGTTTTATTAGTTCAAATGATGCCACCGTCATGAAGATCAGTGTTTGCTTTAGTTGGGCTCTTCACCCTTAACTTTTTGCATTAGATCTGTCTGTAGCAGCACATGTGGTGTTGTGAGATAGTGAGCTCAGTGGTGAGAAGATATTAGCTGCTTTTATATGATGAGATGGCCGTCATGGGCTGGCTGGAAAACAACCTAAAAAGTTGTAAATATGAATGTATATGTGTTGTACAATCAGCCCTATAAAACTACACCATGCCAACAGCATGTTGTTCTAACATCTGTAAATATTAATAATAATAAAAAAAAAACCTGTAATGCATTAAAAAAAAAAAAAAAAAGTCTAGTGCTTGTTAAACACACACATACATCAAGAACCAGCACATGAATCTCAACAATGGTGACAATCAACAAAATGTTTTATGCTGGGTAACACCATAGTAAAAATTCCCATCATGCACTGCAGTATAAATAAATTGTCACCATTGTTGAGATTCATATGCTGGTTTTTGATGTCTGTGTGTGTCTAAATAGCACTGGAGATCAGTGTTATTCAGTGAATAGTATGCACTACTTAGTTTTCTTATAACCACATTTATTTGATTAATATTTTGTTCGCATACTGTAGCTCTACAGGGCTGATTATACAACACATAAACATACACAAGCTTGTATGTGTAAAGTTATTTTGTTTTCCAGCCAGCTCATGATGACCATCTGATCATACAAAAGCAGCTAATACCTTCTCATTACTGAGCACTGATCTCACTACTTCACAACACCACATGTGTTGCTACAGAAAGATCTAACACAAGAACTTAAGGGTGAAGAGCCCAACTAAAGTAAACACTGATCTTCATGACGGTGGCATCATTTTAACTAATAAAGCATCAACATCTGATCCTCTGTAATTCTCAATAACAGCAGGTGATCATCACTAATGCACAATCATCATTTCATAATTATCTCATTAACTGTTTGGGGACTTTGGATTTGACTCGAGACTTGCTTGTGACTCGAAAGGAATGACTTGTTCCCATCTCTGACCTCCTGCTGAAAAACTGTGCTAATTCGCAAATCCAGGTGATTGGAACAAAATACTGGGGAGGACTTTTACTCATGGCACATGGATTGTCCGCCTCTGCAGTCTAGTAATAAGTGAAACTGGTAATGCTGTTTTAGGAGTTGTTTATTGAGATCTTGAGAGATTTCATTACTTCTTTTATTTCAGTTGATTTCATCTAAGTCTGTGGCTAAAGTCAGTTGTAGTTCTTGTGTTTCTCTTTCATTCAGTGATTCTGCTTGTTAACAGCAGGTGTTCATCAGTAATGCTCAACCATCACTTAATTAATCACAGAATTATCTCATTAACTTCAGTGTTACTCAAACGCTCTGTAGTGTGGACACATTATTTGTTCACTTAAAACTGAGGATTTTGCTGTGGAATTTAAAGGGTTAAAGATGTAAGATGGAAAAAAACAGCATTAAGTGTAATTTAATAGTAATAAACTGTAATTAATTTACAGCAAAGCGCTGTAGAAAAATAGTACCTTGCTGGCAACCAGAGCTGCCAGTAGATTACTGTTAATTCAAGGAAAAAACAGCGATATACTGTAAACTGTAACAGTCAGATTTAGCCAACAAAACAAGTTAATTTCACTACAATATTATTGAATGTTAATAGAAAAACAGTTATGCAAAGTCTTTAACTGGTAAGGAGAGCACATATTTAACTGTACTGTATTGATATATTTTTGCACAAGAGAGATCTGTTAATTTAGTTTTGTGGGTCACCATTGTGCTGGAGAGTAGAGTCTGTGCTTCAGTCAATGATGAGCCACAAACACTGATGTTTTGCGGCTTTCTTTAAAGACAGTAACTGTGTGTTTGCTGATGCAGTGATAGTCACTTTAGTACATGTGTGCTAATGGTGATCAACAAAGATTTCAGTAAAAGTCATATCATGGTTGGTTTTCTTATTACACTTTAAGTGTTTGTTGTTTTAAATTAAGAAATATTTTTTTTTAATCGACTCAAATGAAATAAATTCACTGTACTAACACCATATAAGCACTACTTCTTTGAAAACTCATGGTTTGAAGCAATCAGTTTCCGAAATGAAATGAGTTACCACATGGTATAATAACAGTAACATACTGTAACAGTGAAGAGCTGTAAATTAACGGTAGAAAGCTGTAAATTAACAGTACAATGCTGGCAACCACAGCTGCCAGTAGATTACTGTTATTTTACAGTGCAATTTTTTACAGTGTAGGCTGGCTTTGCGCTGAGGTGAGGTCTGTTCATTGACTACTGTTCCTCTCATAGGACCCTCTGAGATGCCCGATTGGTGTGGTGCTCTCCTTCCTGCAGGAAAAGTTGTAGCGCAGGCTGCCCCTTCAACTTTGGAAGTGCATGTTGCAGCAATTGCATCCTGCTATTGTGCAGTAGATGGGTTTCAAAAAAAAAAAATCTGGGGTGCTTGACCTGGTTGATAGGTCCTGAAGAGGTGCATGGGGGAAGAAAAACCTCCGGTCCGCGCCTCTCCCCTCTTGGGATCTTTCCGCAGTCCTCAAAGAAGGCTGTGACATCCTCGCTCCTGACCACGCTCGCCTTTTTAGGAGGGTAGACCTGCAAACTGTCTCTGTCGATAAACGTGCCTTCGGTTATGTGCCCAACGTTCCCATCTCTCCCCCTGGGACAGGTGGTGGACTGCAAGGTCTGCCCCAGAGGAGGCAAATCTGGCCTTGAATTGCGGTTGCCGTTCGGGCCTGTGGGTTTACGTGTTCCGCACCCGGAGCCTCAGACGCTCCGAGCACCTCCTTGTTGCTATGAGGGACAGCAGAAGGGGAATGCTGTCCCCAAGCAGAGGTTGGCCAGAGGGTGGTACGCCATCACCTTGGCAGAGTTCCAGGGTGAGCCGTGCCCTCTAGGAGTCGAGCTCACTCCTCGGAGTGTTGCCTCCTCCTTTGCACTGGTGCACGCCGCCTTTCTAGCGACACATGTACGGGCTTGGCGACACCAGTGCCTTTGCGAGATTCTACAATCTTCACGTTGAGCCATGTCCTCCCGTGTGCTCCGGCTGTAGTTCCTTCACCTGCCAGTTGTGGCACCATGTCTCAGTATCTTTTATGGTTACGATCATTTTTCCTATACATATCTATAGCCAGAATAGGTATATGCTTTTCTTTCTTTCCACATGACCAGAAATCCTGCCATTGTCTCCGCCCCCTGACGACTGCTGCAGAACTCAGCAACCCTGGTGGGCCCACCAAGCTTGGGTCCCCTAGGATGTCAGGCAGGCTACGTGTTGAGCCCATTTGTCCTGGCACACTTGCCTGCCAGCATTTGGCCTCCGTGCAGCGCAGCTTGGGATTGTGGCATTTTCCATGGGTGTTCCTATCCAGTAACGTCGTAGTGAAATGACTGAAGGGGAACGTCTTGGTTACTCCCCTGCTACAATCCAGAGCTGCCCTGGGGGCTGGGTTATGCTCAGCTTCTCAGCAGAAACCTGAATGAGTGTATGTACGCAAATCCACTTGCTAATTTTCATTGGCCTTTTCTCTTCAGCTCAGAGATCTGTGTTGCCGCTTTGCTTGCTAGCAATGGCTTTTTTCCACAAAAGCTTTGTTTTCAAATATTTCAACTCAGATCAATGTTTTGTGTCTAATCTTTTACTTTTATGGCAAGCAGCTGTGTAATAAGCAGTAAAAGTAAATAATTAGACATGATCTGAGTTGAAACAGGGTTTGTACAAGGTGCTTAAAGTGCTTGAATTTGAATTTTTGAAACCCAAGTCCTGGAAAAACCCTTGAAAATAGCAATTTTTCTGTAAAGGTACTTGAAAAGTGCTTGCATTTTTAAAAATAAATCTGAAATTAGGGTTAAGTTTTGTTTTTTGATGAAAAACTACCTTTTCATAGAAAATTAACAATGCTGTGTCGAGTGTTGTATAAAGTACCTGAAAGTCATACTTATGCAGATATCTTGCAGATATACAGATATCTTACCGAAAAATGACTTTGGTAGAAGTTGAAGTCACTGTTTAGAATAGTACTTGAGTAAATGTCTTAAAGTATGTGATATTTATTGTGTTTAAGTACAAAAAGTATTTGTTTTATAGTAAATGTACATAAGTATTGAAAGTAAAAGTACAAGTAAATGCAAAATAGAAAAGAAGCAAATAAATATTTATAAAATGTTCATAAATAGCAAAATTGTGTTCTGTTTTAATTCTTTCTTCCATTTTGTATTTTTGTGTAAGAATAAGAAGCACTTCAGATTCATTAATAAACTTAATGTTTAGTTTTTAACATAAAACGTTGAATACTGATATTTAAAATAATTTAAGAAATGTGAAATTGAAATCACCATTGGGTGTCACATGTGAGTGAATCACTGAGATTCAACCGATTCATTCAAACTGCTGATTCATTCAGTAAAAAGCATCTGACTGTGTTAATGAGCGAATCACTGAGTCATTTTTAGTAACCGATTCATTCAAAACGCTGATTAATTAAGTAAATACCATCCATTGCTCAGAGATGCAAAACAGTACTGTCATCTTTGTTTGAAACTAATTTTTTTGGCAAAATTGAGCAAAAACAAACAATATTATATCTAAAATGTAAGTCACAGAATTGTTTTACTGCAGCACGTCTCCATCTCAGCAGCTTGCATGACAAACTATTCCTCTATATATGCTGTGAGTTTAGGTTGCTTAACATTCATTTGGGAAAACAGAATATGTTGTCTCACTAGATTTATAATGTAAATCATCATTTATATTCTATGTCAACACAGGAAGAATAGGTCAACATATTTATAAATATCTGAATTGGTGTATGTTGCGATTTTAAAATAAAATAAAAGTTCTCTCCAGCACAACCGTTTCCTTCAGAAGACATCCAATCTGCCCAGAAAGAAGATGTTTCCATCTGTGAGGTAATTACATTAAAAGTGAGAAGATGGAACCCAAGTGACAAAGACAAGAGACACATGGGATCAACCACACAACGACTCATGCACAAATAAGATTAGACTTGATAATGGAATCTTATACAGACAGACAGGACAACACAGAAAACTGGTTCTTCCTAATTCTCTGACACAGAATCGGAACAAATTGGGCAAAACAGCAGCAGAAAAGATTTTCTTTGACTTTATACCATACACTGTAAAAAATTGCACCGTAAAATAACAGTAATCTACTGGCAGCTGGGGTGCCAGCATTGTACTGTTAATAAACAGCTTTCTACCGTTAATTTACAGCTCTTCATTGTTACAGTATGTTACTGTTATTATACCATGTGGTAACTCATTTCATTTTGGAAACCGATTGCTTCAAACCATGAGTTTTCAAAGTAGTAGTGCTTATATGGTGTTAGTACAGTGAATTTATTTCATTTGAGTCCATTATAAAATAAATAAATCTTAATTTAAAAGAGCAAACACTTAAAGTGTAATAAGAAAACCGCAACCATGACATGACTTTTACTGAAATCTTTGTTGATCATCATTAGCACACATGTGCTAAAGTGACTATCACTGCATCAGCAAACACACAGTTACTGTCTTTAAATAAAGCAGCAAAACATCAGTGTTTGTGGCTCATCATTGACTGAAGCACAGACTCTACTCTCCAGCACAATGGTGACCCACAAAACTAAATTAAACTAACAGATCTCTCTTGTGCAAAAACATATCAATACAGTACAGTTAAATATGTACTCTCCTTACCAGTTAAAGACGTTGCATAACTGTTTTTCTATTAACATTCAATAATATTTTAGTGAAATTAACTTGTTTTATTGGCTAAATTTGACTGTTACAGTTTACAGTATATCACTGTTTTTCCTTGAATTAACAGTAATTTACTGGCAGCTTGGTTGCCAGCAAGATACTGTTTTTCTACAGCGCTTTGCTGTAAATTAATTACAGTTTATTACTGTTAAATTACATTTAATGCTGTTTTTTCCAATCTTGCATCTTTAACCCTTTAAATTCCACAGCAAAATCCTCAGTTTTAAGTGAACAAATAATGTGTCCACACTACAGAGTGTTTGAGTAACACTGAAGTTAATGAGATAATTCTGTGATTAATTAAGTGATGGTTGAGCATTACTGATGAACACCTGCTGTTAACAAGCAGAATCACTGAATGAAAGAGAAACACAAGAACTACAACTGACTTTAGCCACAGACTTAGATGAAATCAACTGAAATGAAAGAAGTAATGAAATCTCTCAAGATCTCAATAAACAACTCCTAAAACAGCATTACCAGTTTCACTTATTACTAGACTGACTTTATTTCTGTCAGAAGTCTACAGAAGATCTTATTGCCACTACCATGATGGAGATCAGTGTTTACTGTAGTCGGGCTCTTGGACCTTAACATTTTAGCATTAACTTTTTGTTGGCTGCTGTAACAATGTGATTTGGTAACACATGGTTTAAAGAACCAAAGAAAAGGCAAGTCTGATTCTGCTGTTTATGAGTTTGTTTTAACAACCTTGCTCTTGATTCACTAGTTCTTATCAGCATCTTCTCTTTTATTGAATAGCGATAATAAAAGCAAAATTACCTGAGAACTGTTGTGAAAGGCCATAAAAACAAAATTTATAAAGAAAAAAAAAAGTCTCTCTTGTGATTTGAACACACACCAAGAGTCAACGTATGAATCTCAACGATGGTGATAATCCTCAAAATAAATCAACTGATATTTTCTGAAAATTACAAAACACAATACTAAAATGTAACGCAAAAGAAAAAACACATAGTAAGAATTCAAGAAACTAAATAGACAATTCATCAGCATAATTTATTCATGCCGCAATGCATGCTGGGAGTCATGAATGAGCGTTGTAATGTGCTGGTACCCAGCATGCATTGCAGCATGAGGTTTTGATTGTCACCATTGTTGAGATTCATATGCTGATTCTTGATGTCTATTTTTGAGTGTTTTTGAATCAGTAGTTCAAATTGTTTTAAACCTGCACTGTTATTAAATCCTGCATTTCTGATTGTCACCACATAGGTAAAACTCATACTATAAAGCTCTGGGGAAAAATAAATCATAACTAATGAGTCCACACTGTTAACATTATTTCAAATGACCAGCAAAGGTCAAAGTCAGACTACAATATGATGCTTGCAGCAAGAATGCTTGCAGCCAACATCACACACCCAACCATAACCATTCTACCATAACTAAATCATTGGAAGATATAGTTACAGCAAAGTAATGTTCAAAAGCCAAAGGTCAGGAGCCCAACTAAAGCAAACACTGATCTCCATAATGGTAATGTCAAGCAAAACTAAAACATCATCATCTAAACCTTCATTCTCAATAAGATCATCTGTAGATGTCTGACAGCAGAGGCGGACAATCCATGTGCCATGAGTAAAAGTCCTCCCCAGTATTTTGTTCCAATCACCTGGATTTGCGAATTAGCACAGTTTTTCAGCAGGAGGTCAGAGATGGGAACAAGTCATTCCTTTCGAGTCACAAGCAAGTCTCGAGTCAAATCCAAAGTCCCCAAACAGTTAATGAGATAATTATGAAATGATGATTGTGCATTAGTGATGATCACCTGCTGTTATTGAGAATTACAGAGGATCAGATGTTGATGCTTTATTAGTTAAAATGATGCCACCGTCATGAAGATCAGTGTTTACTTTAGTTGGGCTCTTCACCCTTAAGTTCTTGTGTTAGATCTTTCTGTAGCAACACATGTGGTGTTGTGAAGTAGTGAGATCAGTGCTCAGTAATGAGAAGGTATTAGCTGCTTTTGTATGATCAGATGGTCATCATGAGCTGGCTGGAAAACAAAATAACTTTACACATACAAGCTTGTGTATGTTTATGTGTTGTATAATCAGCCCTGTAGAGCTACAGTATGCGAACAAAATATTAATCAAATAAATGTGGTTATAAGAAAACTAAGTAGTGCATACTATTCACTGAATAACACTGATCTCCAGTGCTATTTAGACACACACAGACATCAAAAACCAGCATATGAATCTCAACAATGGTGACAATTTATTTATACTGCAGTGCATGATGGGAATTTTTACTATGGTGTTACCCAGCATAAAACATTTTGTTGATTGTCACCATTGTTGAGATTCATGTGCTGGTTCTTGATGTATGTGTGTGTTTAACAAGCACTAGACTTTTTTTTTTTTTTTTTAATGCATTACAGGTTTTTTTTTTATTATTATTAATATTTACAGATGTTAGAACAACATGCTGTTGGCATGGTGTAGTTTTATAGGGCTGATTGTACAACACATATACATTCATATTTACAACTTTTTAGGTTGTTTTCCAGCCAGCCCATGACGGCCATCTCATCATATAAAAGCAGCTAATATCTTCTCACCACTGAGCTCACTATCTCACAACACCACATGTGCTGCTACAGACAGATCTAATGCAAAAAGTTAAGGGTGAAGAGCCCAACTAAAGCAAACACTGATCTTCATGACGGTGGCATCATTTGAACTAATAAAACATACACATCTGATCCTCTGTAATTCTCAATAACAGCAGGTGTTCATCACTAATGCACAATCATCATTTCATAATTATCTCATTAACTGTTTGGGGACTTTGGATTTGACTCGAGACTTGCTTGTGACTCGAAAGGAATGACTTGGTCCCATCTCTGACCTCCTGCTGAAAAACTGTGCTAATTCGCAAATCCAGGTGATTGGAACAAAATACTGGGGAGGACTTTTACTCATGGCACATGGATTGTCCGCCTCTGTCTGACAGAAATAAAGTCAGTCTGATTAGAAATGCGTAAAGCTGGTAAGACTGTGTGTTGTTTAAATATTCAGTTGATTTCATTTAAATCTGTGACTGAAGTCAGTTGTAGTCCTTGTGTTTGTCTTGTTTTTCTTTCAGTCAGTAAATCTGCTTATTAACAGCAGCTGTTCACCAGTGTCTGAATTCACTCATTAGCCTTCACTGTCTCTGTCAGGTGGACTGTATTAGTAAACTCATGAAGGGAATAGTGAATGAGGGTGTAGGGTGTGATTTGAGAAACAGACTCTGAGAGTCGATTTTGAACGCCGTTAATTCACGATATAGCAGCAAGCTACTTTCTCGAAAATGACAAATATTACCCAGAATGCACTGTTTTAATGGAAAACAGCATGTTACTGTCAAAATTTGGCCGTTTTTTTTACAGCAATTTTTAACAGTGTACTTTGGGTATTCACAAAAGCTTTATCATGATCAGGGTCCGGGGATTCAAAAATAACTTGTTTCAACAACTGGCTGGTATTGCTCATTCTCGAACGACCCACTATCATCCACAGGGAAACCCCGTTGAGCATCTGAATAAAACACTGCTTCAAATGCTCTGAACACTGTCAGAGGAAAAGAAATATGAGTGGAAACACCACTTACCCCACATAGTCCATGCATATAATTGTTCGAGGCATGAAGCCATGGGCTATTTGCCATTTTTTCTTCTCTTTGGAAGGGCCCCACATTTACCCATTGATTTGCTCTTTAACCTCGAACCTGAGCGACAGACTGAGACCCAGCAGGATTACGTGCAGAAGTGGGCTTCTCGGATGCAAGAGGCATATAAGATAGCCTCTGAAAATAGTCAGAATTGCTCTGCAAAAGGGAAAAAAATACTATGATCGTGGTATTCAAGGAATTGTGCTTCAGCCAGGTGATCGCATGCTTGTCCACAACCTTTCAGAGAGGTCCTGTATATAGAATTCAAGCTGAAACTGGTGACTGCACCCTCTGTGTACTGCACCGTAATCTTCTTTTGCCTGTGAACAATCTGCCACTTGAGCACGATGGTCAGGACAATCAGACACAGAAACCATGAAAACCAAAAATGCACTACATGAACAGCCGTCCTCAAATGTTTGATACCTTAGAGCACAAAAGTCAGTGATTCTGAGGACAAGGAAGGATATGCATGTAATCCCAGACCATTACCAATATATAAAAGGAAAAAAAGTTATTCTCAAACGGTCCCATGGTGAGCCACACAGTAATCTTCGGGTAGCGACACCAGAATTTGATCCAGTACGCCACAGAGTAGAGCCAGATAACCTTAAGACAAATGAGCAGCACTCCCAGTTTGTGACACCAGAACCATCACAAGCACCGGCTGATTGTTGGTCTGTGGAACCTTAGGAACAATTGCATGAATGCATAGCTAGGAGAAGTGATGAGGATACTGATCTGGGAGCACAGTGTGTTGCACAGCCAGTGAATGAGGAAGACATTCTGCGCAGGTCTACACATGCAGTGAAGCCAAAGGAGATTTGTGTAGGTTTTTTTTTTTTTATATAAAATTACAACTTTTCTTAAGTTATTCCAATAGATGGTGCATCAGGCGGTCATGAATGACGCAAGAGATTGACCTCTTGCCAGCCCAGATATCCCCCTAGCTCAGAGGCCGGTAACAAGCAAACAACCTAGCGGTTTAAGAAGGACACCACTGTCATGCTGTCTGATCGGACCAGGACATGGTGGTCCCTTAGCTCTGTCTGGAAGGTTTAAAAGCCTAAACATACTGCTAGCATTTCTAGGCAGCTGATGTGAAGGTGACGTTGTGTCTCTGACCAAAGGCTGAAGGCCGGTATGCCATCACACAGCGCTCCCCAACCCAAGTTGGAAGCATCTGTTGTGACCACCTTCTGACTGGACGTGAGGCCAGGGGAACGCCCTGTTTCATCCATGAAATGTTCTTCCAAGGGGCAAGGGCTGTGATACAGGCTCGATCCACCTTGATACGGAGGCGCCCGTGGCACAATGCATGGGATGGAACTCTCGGTTTCGGCCAGTACTGGAGAGGACACATCCGAAAAAGCCCGAAGGGGAGATAGGAGAGTTGAGGAAGGGGACCTTATCCGCGTCCTTGATCTCAGTCAAGTTTAGTTATAGGTGGTGCTCCAGGACCACAAGACTGGCCATTGACCTGCCGATAGCCTGCGCCATCATTTTAGTGTCATGCAGTGCCAAATCCATGGCACTGCGCAGGTCTTTGAATGCCGTCTACTCAGGTCCAGCCTCATCCAGAGCATGGAGGTGTTTGGCCTGGTAAACTTGCAAGACCACCAAAGAATGAAGAATGCATGGCTTGGAAGGATGTGCAGCCTTAGTTTTCCATTTAATAGCCGTGGGCGGGCAGAGTAGGGGGTTAGGAAATTTGTTCTAGTAGAGCCGACCGGATGGCGACAGGGGAATCGGACACGCTGCTGCAGGCTCCGCTGAAGGCAGAGAAGCAGGATCAGCCGAGCAGGAGGTTGAATCCGCTGCGAGGTGCAGTTCATGGTGGGCGATCTAGAAGGCGAGTAGTGCTTGCTTGTAGAAAGGCTTGAGTCTTGAGCGAAGATGTGATGTCATCACTGAAGGAGAAGTTTGTATGGCAAACCGCCCGCTTTTATAGCCAGTTACCACACCCATTCTAGCAGGATCTGGCAGAATTCGGTGGGCTGCGTTGCCATAGGTGTGTGCAGCACCCCTGCCGAGCTATTGGCTTGTTTAGTTATCACTAAAGCACCCAATGCTCATGCAGTTACACTGCGTTATTAAAAAAATCATGACTGACCCACAAACCACATGTGATTGTGTAACTTACACTGGGACATTTTTCACGAAAGCTGAAATAAACGTTCTGTGGGTTTTTGCTAGGACATGGCTGATGTTTATAAATTAATTGTTTATTCATTTGACTCCAGTAGTTTTTGTATTTGAGTTTTTCCAACTGAAGAGACAGAAGATTTCAGATTACCTTCTCGCCCCATAAAATTTAGAATATTTCTGTTCTTACCCCAAAACTCTCTAACCTTTGTTTGCTGGTTTGTAGTTTATTTTCTTTCTTTTACAAATGCCATTATTGGCAAGACCTGTGAATTTCCATTCTTGATGTACATTTTGTGAATAAAAAAGACACTTTGGATTACCTGACAAACAATCAGAACAAAATAATATATTATTTTTAATACACTGTTTGTTTACAGTAAAATATGTATTAATCTATTACATTTATATTTATTCATTTAGGAGACATTTCTATGCATATGATAATATCTAATTTTCCAATTTATGTGAGCCACCACTTCTATAAATAACTACTTGTTTAACAAGTCCTTAGTTGACAAGGCATTGACAAACTATAAAAACACATTGCTCATGCAGAGAAACCTCTAAAACTCTGTGAAACTGCATCGCAGTATTTTCTCTTGCAGTAACTGCAGTCACTTTAAAAAATATAAATCTACATCAACAGTGAGAAAAAAATGTATACAATTTACATTTTTAATTAACTTCAACTTTATTTGAGAAAATGTAAATATTATTTTTTAAAATTATACATGATATATTGACATATGTCACAAGTCTCTTTCCATAGTTCCGTCTAGATGTTAAAATTATAACCTAATTTAGTGTTGAACAAAACATTTATTACAACATAAAATCAGCGGTTTCTCATGACCCATACTGCAGCTATACTGTATAGAAAATAAAATAGGCACCACACATGCAACAGTGTAATATCGGGTCTAATGAAGCCTACAGATACTGTACATTATTTCAAGTGTAACACTTGTGCTGCTGAGTATCACAATGTAGAGCCCTGAAAACAAATGAACTAAATTAATACTAAAATTAATTATATTGTAATTTCACATGAGAACTACAACAAAAGAACATCTACAATTAGTATTATTGTATCAGTTTCCTTTGACAATAAAAAAGACTCCAGTGCCGAGGCCCAGCAACCCAAGAGCCAGACCAACTCCACAGAACACTGCTGGACCAATGTCGGGCTCCCTTATCTCCACATCTGCACACACAGACATAAATATTTGTGAAATTCATATTCTGTTTTATAAGGGACTAAACATGAATAATAAACACAATACAAGCTCACCCCATATTTTGGTTTGAGGTTGCTGAAGGGCTTTGTGCTCCACAGAACAGCTGTAAATGTCTCCTTTCTCTGGAATGAAGCTCATTCGAGAAAATACATTCATTGTCCCATCTTTGTTGGGGTAATATCTGCTGGTAGTTGATTCATCTGTCACATTAACATTGTTCTTTGTCCACAAGACTCTGACAGGTGGAGGAAAGAATCCAGTCACATGACAGATCAGAGTGTTCATGACATTCAGCTGTGGATCATTTCTGGGATAAATTGAGCTCCAGGGGGGTTCTGGAAAAATTAGAAATTATATTATGATATTTCAAACATTCCAATGAAGCATTTTTAGGCCTGCTTTGTCTCTTACCAAGTGGTTCAGATGAATTGGCGTACACCTCTTTAGCAACTTCAAGGATGGTTCTGCAGATAGATACTCCTTTTTTAGCATCCTCATAAATTGAAGGAAGCTGAATTTGGCCAATAAAGTTAGGTAATGTGATGATTATATTCTGCTCTTTGAAGTCTACATGTCCCATATGTTCATCATCAAATTGGACAATGGTATCTTCTTCGTCCGAATCACCGCATGCTTCAATCAACCCAAATTCATGATAATCTAAAACATTTTCACAAATCATATTAATATTATTATCATTCTTAGATTTTTTGCTGTTTAATTCTATACATGTAGTCAGACATATGATTATATAGAGATAAGTTAGGATGCACGTAGGCTATAATTTATGAGCAAGTATAACTGCAGCTGTTTACAGTGTGCAATTGAAGAGTTCAGATGCAAAACCCTCTAAAAGCCATCTCGGTCAAAAATGAGATAATGATACTGAGTGAATGCTCTTGACACATATTATACATCCATCATATACTTTCACTTCAAACTTGCCAAAATCCCACCCTCAGCTCAATCAGAAGTATCAGTACTTACATAGAAACCTATACATCTGAGCCTGATAAAAATGAATTTTTTGAAGAAATGTGTCAGATGGATTTAGAGGCTTTTGCAACTCTTCAATTAATAAAAAGCATATTCGGACTACTATGAAACATTTATATAAGCTACTTATACCCACATATTACATAAACATTTAGCAAAGAAAAAAAGCTACCACTTTCTCCATGTAGGTTACACGATCTGTTGATGAGAAATGAGAAAATCGATTTATAATTGTATACTTACTTTGGGCGTTAATATAAACCACACAGACACCGATGAGTGTAATTTTTAAGAATCCTGCCATTTCAGCGAACAGTAAGCGTGTGTAGATGAATATGCCACTTCAATAGCATGTCAGTAGCTTTCAATGAAAAGCATTTTTTCCCCACTGTCATCATCCAATAGGTTGTGTAGTCACTCTGTGACAAAATAGTCTCCAAGGGAAGTACAGCGCGTGAAAGGCAAAACGTGCTACAAGAAAGACCAATATATCTATAAGGAAGTTTGACTTTACTGTAAGAAGTCGTTTGCTGACCACTAGATGATGCTGCTGGATAATCATAAGCAACATCATGAACAGAGTTGTCTCTCTTTTTCCTTAATTTAATTATATGTGACTCTGGACCACAAAACCAGTCTTAAGTAGCACAGGTATATTTGTAGCAATAGCCTAAAATGTAAAAAATTGTATGGGTCAAAATTATTGATTTTTCTATTATGCCAGAAATCATTCCAATATTAAAGGGTATATAACATACACAGTTTCACCTAATCTCATGTTAATCCTGAGTACCTATAGAGTAGTACTGTATCCTTAATATCTCCAAAAAGTCTAGATTTGATCATATTTATAAAAGACAAATACAGCTTTCCGATTTTCTCTGGAAAAAAAAAAGCCGAACTTCGAAGGCGCACCATGGGCGGAGCTAAGTTCGATTAGGACTGCCAATAAAACAGACATCTGATGCTGTTTCACTTACCATCTGCAGTTCTGAATCATTACCGGGATCTTTTATAGCTGGGACCGCTCCACCTTTCAGTATCAAACAATATGCAAATGCTGCGTCGAACTGGGCCTTGTATATGAAACATTCATCAACAAACACACACTTGCTAAACTCCATTGCTGCCCCGGAAAAAGGAACTGCATTCACTGTTCACGTAACACTGGGTTCTTCAGGAAGCTGAGCAAAGTTATCTTTGCCTTATAACCAAAACCACACTTGTTTAGAGACATTCTTCCTGAGTGAATCCCTTGCAGAGTGCAGCTAAATGAAATGCGTTGATGGGTGCGCTCTGTTTCTCACGGTCTAGTCGACGCAATCGTGGGTGCTCCACCACCGATTACATCATTAATGCCACGATCAAAAAACAAACAAAAAAAAAAAAACAGCCGAAACTTGTACCAACCCGTAAATAAGATTTTCGGCAAAGAAATTTTCTGTCATTTGTCCAAATTATTTTTTTAAACTTAGCCATGTTTACCATGAGAACTCTTTAACACTGTAAACAACTCCGAAACACCATTGTACCCCCTTTTAAAGATCTTGTTGCATGAAGATATTTCCTACCGTAAATATATCAAAACTTAATTTTTAATTAGTAAATATGCATTGCTAAGAACTTTATTTGGATAACTTTAAATTAAATGGAAGAGCTGTCACTCTGACCAATCATTCTAATCATATACTGAGATGAAATATTATATATATCCTAAAAAAAATCCTTTTTGAAGCTTGGTTTCAGTGAAACCTGCTTTTAAACTAACAATGACATTTTGAGTTCTGAAACTTACAGGATGTTTTTGTTGTACAGTGAAATCTTATATGTAAAAAAAAAACAAATTATAAAAAAAAATCACAGAAAATTTGATTTCTCAATTGACCCCTATAATTATTCCAAACCTTTGACCAGCAGTGTACATAGATGTCTTTATATATTTCTAAATTAATATATCTATGATTTCCTGATAGGCACAGTGAACTCTAAATTTTCAAACATAGTGGTGGATAGTGGTGGAAAGGCAGGTCTATCAGCTGGAGTCTGAAAAGTTATTGTGTAATTGTACTGTGTGTACTGTGTTGTATCCACAGGTTCTCACTTACTGATGGTGTTTGCAATATATTTAACAGGACAGACCCTATTTCCTGAGTTCAGTGCTGTAGTGATGCTGGATGATCTGTAAGTGATGTCATTCAGGTAGTCTCTCGAAAATCGAGAATGACACTCAAGGCTTTGTGCAGTCATCTGTGAATCCTCATGTAGGGACTCCTAAAATCTATATTGTTTAAAATGTGTAAACTGTATTTTCTATTTGTTCTACTTTCTTTGTTCGAAGTGTGATGAAACAACTATGTGAATTGCTTATATCCAATGGGAGGGCGTTTAAAATAGGTGTACTATTGAAAGCCAATGACTATTGAGCCTGAGGGTGTGTCATAATGCAAATCACGTAATGAGGAAGAAGATACCGCACATGGTGAGAAAGGGTGGTGCGTGTAAGATCGGCTCGTCTCAATTAAGTGCGTCATTCTTTTGGAGACTGTTATATTCGTTGTAATATAAGGCCCAAAGTGTAGAGCAACAACGCTTGTTTTATTTTCTGTTTATTTAAAGTAGTTTCATTTTCTTCCGTGATCCTGTGAGTCAAAACTTTAAGCCGTGTGTGATGTTGGCCTAGTGGTTATAAAGACAATTGCTTTTACGAACACCCGCTGTGCTATCTAACAAGTTTGCGGAGGACTTCAGAAGTGCGTGTGAAATCGGACGATTCAAGTGTTTCATTAGTAGAAGTGGATCGACTGGATTCATCTCCTTTGCAAGACAGCTCGTGAGGAGACGCTGACTGTTCGTGACTTGAGGAACGTAAGTGAATTCTTTCTCGGACAGGATTATTTACAGTTTCATCATCTGATTAATGTGCACCAACGAATGGGCCCCAACGTTACCGATCGATCGTACCTTTGAACTTTGAACTGACTCACGTATATTTTGAACTGTTTGACTGACAAAACTGCGTATAGCGTGAACTGCGAGTTGTCACAATTGTATAACTGATCTTGAAAGAGAGATTGTTGTTTTTCATTTTGTTTTACCTGGTTCTGAAGGAAACGGAGTGTTTTACTCAAACAAGGTTTAAACTGATGTTGTATATCTTGATTCAGTTACAGTCTTAAAACAAATAGGAATAAAGCTAGGGTTAAAAAGTAGAGTGTAAAAAGTGTGAAAGAACAAAAACTTCTGAGACCATAAAAAGGGTTTATATTTTTATTTGAAAGACAAGAAGTAACTCGTATATCATCAGAGGGAAGTGTCTACCTGTTTTCATAGGAAAAAAAGGGGTTGATATTGGTTTCTTTATTTACTGTTTTCTCTAAGGAAAAAGGAAGCATTACATTTAAATTGAAGAAAAATAAATCTTTGTTATTCCTTTTCTCTTGAACATTTGCCTTTGTACTTTGCTCATTTACAAAGTTACTGAATTCTTGTGAATTGTAAATAAGAGTTATTCAATTGATCTTTATTAAAGGAATAGTGAAATATTTGGTACAAAAGACAAAAAGGGAAAATACCGGCCTAATTCACCATTCAACTGCCGGGAATCCAGGTTCCTTGTTGGATAAATAAGTAAATTAACCCATAGGGTTTAGAGAAGGGTTACACTCATGTGACTTCACAGCCCAAAGGCTGAGGCACAGAGGCGGTTGCAGAGGGGGCAAGGTTCACCAGAAGTTGGAGCAGTCATAGCAGCATCTTTGTGTCTGCGTTCTCTTGCATCTGCAAGACGAAGTCGACAGTCCTCTTCAAATGCAGTTGCTGCTTTGTTAATTCGGGTACACCAGCTGGCTCTGTCAGAGGTGGCAAACTCCAACTGCTTTGGATTCAGGTCAGCCCATTTTAGATGTACCTTGAGGTTATCTTTGAATCTTTTCTTTGGCCGCCCTTGGTGTCTGAACCCTGAGGACAGCTCTCCAAAGAACACCTGCTTTGGTGTCCTCTGGGGGTCCATGCAGATGACATGGACAGACCATCAAAGTTGTGTTTTCAGAATTATGGATTCAATGCTTGTTAAGTCAGCACTGTCCAAAATTCTTGGTTGGTAACTTTGTCCTGCCAGTGGGCCTTCATAATTGATCAAAGGGAGCGATGGTGTAATTGCTCCAGCTGCTTAATGTGTCTCTGGTAGAGCGTCCATCTTTCGCAGCCATACAGAAGTGAAGTGAGGACCACTGCTCTATAAACTTTGATCTTGGTGGAAAGGCGAATGCCACTATGTTGCAGAACTCTGGAGCACAATCTCCCAAGAGCTTGACTAGCATTTTGGATTCTAGAATTAATCTCCTGGTCCAGTAATCCATCACTGGATATTGTACTTCCCAGGTACTTAAAGGTGGTAACATTTAAGAGCTGAGTGCCATCGATGGTGATACATGGCTGGTCTGCTGCTCTCCCTGGTGCAGGCTGGTATAAAACTTGTGTCTTGCTGAGGCTGACAGTTAAGCCAAACAGCTTTGTTGCGATGGAGAATCTATCTACGATGACCTGCAGATGATTCTCTTGATGAGCCATGAAAGCACAGTCATCTGCAAAAAAAAGCTTCCGTGAAAAGCTTCTCCTGTGTCTTTGTTTTAGCAGCCAGGCGGCGAAGGTTGAACAGTGAGCCATCGAAATGATATTTGATGTATACACCAAGGTTCAGGTCTCTTGTAGCATGTAGCAACACTTGGGTGAAGAACAAGTTAAAGAGCACTGGAGCAAGGACACAGCCTTGCTTTACACCATTGGAGATGCTGAATTGATCTGATGACTCTCCACCTGACAAAATTTCTCCCGTCATGTTGATGTGAAACAGCTCGATCAGTTTGGTGAACTTTGCTGGGCAGCCAAGTTTTCTGACTATGACACATAAGGCATTTCTGTTGACCGTGTCGAATGCCTTGGTCAGATCGAAAAAGATTATATAGAGGTTCAAGTTCTGTTCTAGGCACTTCTCCTGCACCTGTCTCACAGTGAAGATCATGTCAATGGTGCTGCGATCTGGGCGGAAACCGCATTGTGACTCATAGACTGATGCCAATAGTCTATTAAGCATAATGCGGGCAAGGATCTTACCTGCGATGGAGAACAAAGAGACACTTACAAAGGGCAACTAGTGTGGCATCATAGAGCTGTGAAGGCATATCTTTCTTCTCCCAAATGCTGGTCAGGACTGTATGGAATGCCTGAAGCGCCTCCTTAGCAAGTACCTTGTACAACTCTGCAGAGATACCATCCTTACTGGTTGCCTTGCTAGAGCTCATTTGCTTGATAGCCCTCTGGACCTCAACTAGGGTTGGGGGGTCATCCAACCATTCGAGAGGGGGATTTTGAGGGATCTGGTCGAAGGCTGACTGATTGACTGTAGATGGCAGAGGTGGGACCTTCAAGTCAAAAGCAAGTCTCTCAAGTCATAAATCCCAAGTCATCAAAGAGTTAAATTTAATGAGATAATTGACTAATTAAATGATGTTTGTGCATTAGTGATGAACACCTGTGGTTATTGAGAATTACAGAGGATCAGATGTTGATGTTTTATTGGTTAAAAGGATGCAACCATCATGAAGATCAGCGTTTGCTTTAGTTGGGCTCTTCTGTTATCATTCTTATTGTAGCAATGCATGTGAGGTGCTATTTGCTGTTCTAAATATCATCGTAGAGATCAGTGTGAGCTGACTGGATTGCAATCAAAGGTAGATTTTTTTTGTTGTTGTTTAAATGTCATAGTTTTGTATAAGTATTCCAGTGATATTACAGCAAGCGGGGAAAGAGAAATTTTCTCTGAAATTTATAGCAAGCGCATTTTGTACAGCATACAAAAAAAAAAAAAAAAACTCCAGATGCTTTTAAACACACACAGACATCAAGAACCAGCATACGAATCTCAACAATGGTGACAATCAACAAAACATTTCATGCTGCAATGCATGCTGGGAAACATCATAGTAAAAACTCCCATCATGCATTGCAGTATGAATAATTATTGTCACCACTGTTGAGGATAGTATGACAAGTGTTCATGTCTAAAAAGCCTAAACAAAGGCTATTTTTTTAATTGAATCATTATAGTTTTATTCATTTAATAGGACATTTTATAAGAGCTCAGTAAAAACTGCACATCAGCCAATAAACCAAAGAGAAAACACTTCATGACATCTTACTTATAATCAGAAAGCATACTTACTACTTGCAGTTTGTCTCAGCAATACACAAAAGCTTGCTATAACAATACTGCAGTTGCTTAAAAGCAAATTAATTTGATCTAGTAGAAGGATCAAGAGACCAACTAAAGCAAACCTTGGCCACACTTATGGTGGCATTGTGTTTTGTTTTTTGTTTTTTTTCTTTTTCCGTTAATTCCTTCTACAGCTGTGGCTGAAGTTAGTTGTAGTTCTTGTGTTTCTCTTTTCTTCAGTGATGTTGATTGTTAACAACAGGTGTTCATCATTAATGCGCAATCATCATATAATTTATCAATTATCTCATGAAAGTTAACTCTTTGATGGCTTGGGATTTATGACTTGGGTGACTTGCTTTTGACTTGAAGGTCCCACCTCTGCATGAGTAGGCCCTGGAGCAGCAGGCTTTACATGAGTAAGCCCTGGAGCAGCAGGCTTGACATGAGTAGGCCCTGGAGCAGCAGGCTTGACGTGAGTAGGCCCTGGAGCAGCAGGATTGACGTGAGTAGGCCCTGGCTTGACGTTGGTAGGCCCTGGAGCAGCAGGCTTGACATGAGTAGGCCCTGGAGCAGTAGGATTGACGTGAGTAGGCCCTGGCTTGACGTGGGTAGGCCCTGGAGCAGCAGGATTGACGCGAGTAGACCCTGGCTTGACGTTGGTAGGCCCTGGAGCAGCAGGCTTGACATGAGTAGGCCCTGGAGCAGTAGGATTGACGTGAGTAGGCCCTGGCTTGACGTGGGTAGGCCCTGGAGCAGCAGGATTGACGCGAGTAGACCCTGGCTTGACGTTGGTAGGCCCTGGAGCAGCAGGCTTGACATGAGTAGGCCCTGGAGCAGCAGGATTGATGTGAGTAGGCCCTGGCTTGACGTGGGTAGGCCCTGGAGCAGCAGGCTTGACGTGAGTAGGCCCTGGAGCAGCAGGCTTGACGTGAGTAGGCCCTATCTTGACATGGGTAGGTCCTGGAGCATCAGGCTTGACGTGAGTAGGCCCTGTCTTGACATGGGTAGGCCCTGGAGCAGCAGGCTTGACGTGAGTAGGCGCTGTCTTGACATGGGTAGGCCCTGGAGCAGCACGCTTGACATGAGTAGGCCATGGGTTGACGTGGGTAGGTCCTTGCAAGATCTCGTCTCGTGGAGTATCAGTGATCCTGAGAAAGGTGAGGGATCAGCCTAGAACTACACGGGAGGACCTGGTCAATGACCTGAAGAGAGCTGGGACCACAGTCTCAACGGTTACCATTAGTAACACACTACACCGTCATGGATTAAAATCCTTTTCCTATAAACAGAGTTGGTGCCAGGCTGGCTCTGAATTCAAAATGTTTTTTTTTTTGTCCAGTCACCACAGCTGAAGGAGGAAGTCTAAATATGGTCATTGGTGAGATGAATTTCTCGTGATGTTGCACAACATACAGCAGTCACTCTTCCGGGTTCTTCACACAGTCGGAGTATAGAAATGGCTGTTCAGAGCAAATGAAATTCGAGTCATAGTCATGTTAAGCAATAATGAAATAATAAAATAATAAATTGAAATAATATTATTGTGTTCAGAATTTTCATTAGAATCAAATGACACATCTTGATGAGGCCTTAATAAAGCTATTCTTGTTTTTGATTGCAGTTAGTTTTTGATTTGTCAGCTCTCTCATCATATTTATCAATGTACATATTTTGCAACATACATTTTTCAAATTACCTTTAATATGATGTTACATAATCATTTTCAACATTTGAAATCAAAGATCTACCAACAGAATGCGTTGTAAGCTGAAAATATCAGTCATCTCATTTAACTACACTGTTAATTCATGACTTTGTTCTCTTTACTATTGCAACCTCATTTTTGCTTTCTCGTATTGAGAATGTTTTTAATGTATTTTGTTCCTCTCTTATGTTTCAGGTTATAAATGTAGCTTTTCTTGTGTTTTCTCATGTTTATGCCTTAATTGTCAATCATTTAATCAAATCTTTTTGAAAAGCCTGCATTACAAATATGTATATTTTCAATAAAACAGACAAGGAGATCTACATGTGAGGTTTTGTTTATGAGTTAGGTATGAACCTTACATGCAACCCATTTGATGCCGCCACGCACATTTGGATCCGACTCTAGGCTGCAAGAAAGAAAGAAATTCTTCGAAACAGATCCGAGTTTGAATGTATTTGTTTGTCATTTCGTTTGTTTACCACTAGATGGTACTGCTATAACAATTAACATGATACATATATATAACATGCAACATAAGGGTTGTCTCTTTGCATTTTAGTCGATGCAGAATGCTAATAGTTTTCTTCAGTTATAGACCTTGTAGCTACTGGCTGGTCATTAAACAGTCCACACTTCCGAAAAACTGATGTCCATACGTTTTATTTTTAGATATGGAACACCGTGAAAACTACATACAAACAGAAACAATGAAAACATAGTTCTACACACAACAATTCAAAGGACATCAACGCAAATAGAAAATTATACAAAACATTAACACATTTACCGTGTTTGCCTGGTGACCAGCAGTAGAATGGTAAAGAGCTCTATCTTGTGTATCTGAATTCCAATCTCGTCATTCAGTTTGTGCCAAGTCAGGTTAAATTAAGAATCGAATCATGCACATAGACATTGAGGGCTCTTGGGAGGGGCCAAGCTGACACGAGCTGACGTGTCTTAGTGTCTTGCCCCTCCCCTGTTTTAAAGCACTTTAGAACAACATACACCAACACTACATTTGAGCGGGTGAGGTGAAGCACGGGGTCTTCCTTTTTTTTGTTTTCCCCCTTACACCCCTGTTCTCTGTTCTCTGTCCGGGGCTGGGGGCTGTGAGGGGGAGCTGGCCGTCCGGTCGGGGTCTGGGCTGGTGGTCTTCTCTGCTGCTGCAGGGACGGGGGTGGTCTTCCAGTCTCCACACCGGAGCGAAGGGGATTCAGCTCCGGGGTCTGGCGCTGACTGGCCTTTTGGGGTTAGTGGTGCCTGGTCCCAGGAGTATAGAGTACAAATGGGGAGTGTGAGTGTGGGTACAGTGTCCTTTTTTTTTTTTTTTTTTGTGCGTCTACGTGTGGTTTGAGTGTGTGAGTTTTTGGTTGCGTGCATGAGGGTGGGATGCTTGTGTATGTGTGTTTATGTTTGTCTATGTCCATGTGTCAGGTCAGGCCTTTGACTCCGCCTCAACCATCATTGAGGGCCCACCCCACCACCATGCCCTGCCGGTGGGGGATGCCCCCGGCTGCCGGTGCGGGATGCTCGGGTGGGCTCTGGCCCGCTCTCTACGGTCGCTCGGTAGGGCCTGGCTTCGCTGGGCTTCGCTGGGCCCGGGCCGGTCTGCCCTGGTGTGGCCGACTGCCGCCGTGGCCCCCTGGGGCGTCTGCATTGTGGCTGCCGGATGACCTCCTCCGGGCTCTCCTCTGCCCTTTTCTGGGTGGGGGCCGCGGTTATCCCTGCGGTGGTTCTCCTGGGGTTCCCGCGCCCTGGGGGGCCTCCGGATGTTTGGGGGCCCGGGTCTCCTTCGTGCCTGCTTCATGCCTTGCGGGGCGGGGCTGTGGTACCCCACTCACACTATCAAGCATTTACATGGAGGAACCTTATGAATACAAGCGCGTTCACACACACAGGTGTACACACAAGCATTCACATTGGTGTAAAAACAGGTGCTCACAGACACTCACTGTCCTAAAATGCTGTTGCTTCAAACATATTTTGTAATATTAGTTATGTGTGCTGCGCAATACCATTTAACATTTAGTATTTACTGTGATTCATACGGACATTGGATGTTGTTGTAGTTTTTCTGCTGTTGTGTCTTTTGTTGTTTTCTCTCTTTGTCAGCAGGTATGGAAGCAGATTATCTGTTTTTGTTCTCTCTCTTTTTCTCTATCCTCTTTTTTTTTCTTTTTTTTTCTCTCTTTTCTTTTCTTCCTTCTTTCTCCTCTCCTGGTTTTCTCTGTCCCCCGGTCTTGTCGGTCATAGTATGGTTAAATAAATAAAAATATAAAAATTAATTAAAAAAAAAAAAAAAAAGGCTGTGAATGATGATAGCATAGCTACACATACACACTGTTATGTGTTATCTGTGTTACTGACAGGCCGGGAAAAAAAAAAAAAAAAAGAATCGAGTCATGTGACAGTCAATTTAAATAAACTTAGTGATAACACAATATCAACCAAATTAATACACACACACACACACACACACACACACAAATACACAATTTAAATTGTGAAGTCATAAAAATACAAAAGTATGAATATGAATCTATAAAATCACAAATACGTCATAAACCATAACTGACCCATTAGTGTCAGCTACAGACAGGGCTGGCCCAGGCTCTGTTGGCGTCCTAGGTGAGATTTTAGACTAGGAAAATGTCAGGAAAAGCTTACTGAACTTTATCTAAGGTTAATCAGAGACACTTTAAATGATGCAAGGTGTACTGACTCCTATTTAACATGAGTTTGAATGCGATTAGTTAATTCTGAACAAAGCCACATCCCCAGTTGTAAAACGGTGTGCACACTAATGCAACCACATTATTTTAGCTTTTTATTTTTATTTCCCACTGAATAAAGATTTCAGATTGTTTTTCAGTTGAGTTGTACAGGTTATAGGTCACATAAACATTTTTGAAATTATTTCATGGTCATGGTCTAATTTTTTTAAATCACATAAATCTGGCATTTTAACAGGGGTGTGTAGACATTTTATATCCACTGTACTGATATTAACATAAATAAGTAGTAAATAGTTTGTGATAATACATACATAAATTTGACAGTCACCTGTAGAATTACATGACAGTTTCAAAACTGAACACACCTGGATTTCTTTGCAGCAAAGTCATACCGCGTACATAAGTTTGATGACAATATGAAGCAGAATTATCCATCCGGACATGAAAAACGGAGAAAAAAAAAAAAAAAACACCATGAGAGTGAAATGCGAGAACAGCAATCAGGTAAACGTAACGTTCATAAATGCAGCTGTGTTTTCTAAATTGCCATTCGGATAACCGCGTGAACAATATATATTTTTTTAGTCTCTCAATCAAGGTTAAAGGGCCCCTTAGCAAAATTTTGCTTAGGACCCCAGGGAGGCCAGGATCGGTTCTGATGAGAGCAAGTCCACTGAGACGCTCTTGGGCCATGGTAGACCTCAAGTAGGTAATGCTTAATCAGCTTGAGCTTTGTACATTACATGTTTTCAAATCTTATGGTTTTTCATTGATGTCAATTTTATTTTATTCTAGCATTATTTTAATCACTACAATGATCAATCACTACTAAAATTGTTAACTGTAATTATTTAAGCATGATGGTCAAAAGAGGGCGCTCCTTCACGGAAAAAAAACAAAACAACAACTTAAGTGTGGCGCCCCCCCAGTCATTTTGCGCCCTAGGCAACTGCCTATTTCGCCTATGCCACGGGCCGGCCCTGGCTACAGACCTATTTCTCCAACTACAGCCTGAAATCCAGCTCTGCTGTGGTAAAGAAACAAACTTAAACCTGAGTGACAGAGAACGTCAAAATTAAGGTGTGACCTCTAGTAGTGAAATTTTGAAATATCAGTCTCAATTATCATAGAAAAACTATTAAAATACATCGTGATTAAGAAAAACAACCAACCAACCAAACAAAACTTAGTTTCTAATGTGACATTTTTAGACCATGCACTCCTAAAAAAGTCCCTACAGTATCAGCTACATTCTTAGTAAAAAAAAAAAAAAAAAAAAAGGTATAAAAGTATAAAAACTTTAACATTCACCTTAGATACTAATATGTACATTCAAGGTACCAATATGACTGACCACAGCACCACACTGAATTATAATGTACGTAGGTGTAGGATCCATATGCTGTGTGGTTGGACTCGCGTCTGTGAAAAAACATGCTTGAAACTTTTTGCGGAAACCATCATTTTGCGATTTTTCATTTCTTATTTCCTGTATACTGAGAGCCAAAGTACGTAAGCAAACCTTTGTGACAAACATTTTCCGCTAGTTTTGAATGAATGTTTTAATTAGTGTTTTAAAATGTAATCTTTTATGACATTTTTTAAAATCTTCTAATCCTTTTCAAATGATTTGTAACAGATCTTCTAAATTGTGAAATCTTTAGGCTATCATGAATTTGGCGTAATTGAATCATGCACTGGATCAGCTGGAAGTAATGAAATGCTCTTCACTTACGAAGATTAAGGAGGTGCATACATGGACCTGGAGGAGAAGAAAATTTCAGTTTGTACCTAACCCTGATGTTTTTGTATTGACCGTTGATGAAGACCCTTCGGCTGGATTAATGCCTTTAGGGCCTTTCAGGACACTCTCCTTTAATGTTTCTGAACATTTTGGTAATTGTTTTTACTCAGCAATGGTGACATCATCTAAAGCTGATTTGGATTAAACATTTACATTTTTAAATGTAATTAGAAGGATCTAAAATAGCCAATACAGAGAATGAGGTTTTCACATGGTTATTTTAAAACTTAAAGTTTAAAGGGATCAATAAAATGTATATGTCGTTAGATTAAATTTCAGCTTTGCAACACAGGACTAAATTACATTTTCAAAACATATTCAAATAGAAAAGAGTTCTTTTAAATTGTAATAATATTTCACAGTATTACTGTTTTAGTTGTATTTTAATCAAATAAACACAGCCTTTGGGAGCATAATAGACTTCTTTCAAATATAGGGCACAAACAAAGCTGTAAATCAGTGACCACTATCTTACTACAACAAACCATGATCTGTAATCTGTCACTAATATGCCACTGTTCATTTTCATTTGTGATGTGATTCAGTAGTTGACTGTCATCACTCATTTTACTGCTTAAACAAGAATCAGTTTACCTGAAGATCTGAAGTCTTAAATATGTTTCTTACTAATAATGCTGAGATCTCACAGTCTGTAGCTCAATGAATAGCTGTGAAACATTTTCAAACAACTTTGTTTTGACAAAATACAAGAGCGTAAATTGACCAAGAAGACAGGACCAGACAATTATTTGCTCATAATTTCTAATAATATAGACAAGGTTTCAAAACAGTCACAAAATGGTGAAATTGTGGTGGGCTTGTTTAAAACCAAGCGGCAACCTCCCGCTCTCTCTCGTGAAGCCAATACGGAAGTGACTAAAACTGCAATTCATCGACTGGCCGCTGGAGGCTGGCTGCAAAAGGGAGTCAATCCCATAGACTCCCATTGTTAAAATGCCCAACTTTACAGCAGAAAAAAACATGTTTACAGCCTGGTTCAGAAAATGAGTTTGGTCTATATAGCTAATTTTGCCCTTCATGACAACTGTGAGGGGGGTGAATTTTTTTATAACTCATCCGTTTAAACTATATTAAGCCTTAAAGTTCTGCATAATTAAGGGCATAATTAAGGGGTTTATACACGCACATGCATGTATATATTAAAAATATTTTAGATTTAAATTGTATACAGGTATAAATATATGTACATATAAATATTTATAAATGAATGTGTGTGTATTTATACGTACATAATAAACATACAAAGTAAACACACATATAGTATGTAAACATAAACTTTTATTTTGGATGTGATTAATCGTGATTAATCATTCAACAGCCCTAATATATATATATACATTAGTTAGCAAAGCTCTACATAAAAACACAAAAACAAACACTACAAATTAATAAAAAAAAAAACAAAACACACACAAATTATACAGACACTTCACAGTAAATGACATTTAATGATTTGTAGATTACATTTAATAGATTCCTTTTATGAAAACATTTACATTTGATTTGTAAAAAAGGTGTCATTACAATATTTGTGCTTTGGTCTTGTTACATTTGCAGAGAATCATTTAGCAAAGCAATTGTTTCAGTTAATTTGGAATTTCTAAAAGCTAATTTTTCCCCCATCAAAAGCAAAACCATCCTGAAGTGATGTGCTAGAAACATTTTCTAGTTTCTTTGTACAGGATTTTATTTATTTATTATTCTTTCCATACTATTTAAAGAACTGATAACCATAAGAAAGGTGAGAGTGGCTATAAAATTTAGAATTGCTACAGTATCTCACAGTAGTGACCAGTATGAGAGAGTGAGCGCGATAATACCGAATTTAACACACCTGCTCCCCATTCACACCTGAGACCTTGTAACACTAATGAGTCACATGGCACCGGCGAGACAAAATGGCTAATTGGGCCAAATTTGGACATTTTCACTGTATACTCTCTTTTGTAGCCAGTGGTTTAGACATTAATGGCTGTGTGTTGAGTTATTTTGAGGGGACAGAAAATTTACACTGTTATACAAGCTGTACACTCACTACTTTAGATTGTAGCAAAGTGTCATTTCTTCAGTGTTGTCACATGAAAAGATATAATAAAATATTTACAAAAATGTGAGAGGTGTACACACTTCTGTGAGATACTGTATTTTAACTGACAAGACCCAAAGAGGCTGATATTTATTAAATCAGATAAAATTGATAATCAGGAGATTAAAATTTACTGTATAGAGGACTGATTCACACAGCCCTCGTACTCAAGCCACAGTTCTCTCAGATGGTGTAGAGGGATGTTGCAGATTCAGATTGTTTACTGCTCTTCAGTTCCGTTCATTGTTTGAAGAGGAAGTAAACAGGCTGGAAGTCTGTAAAAGTCTGTAGACAGCAACGAATAAACAACATTTCCAACATCTCTGACAATATTAATGACATCATATAAAACCACCAGCCTACCGAATCTGTCTTTAACTTTCCGCAACACTGTTCATATTGTATGGCAAAGAGTACTTTTAAAAGTAATGCATTACAATATCACATATATTATTAAAAAACAAATAAGCAAATATATCTGGCCTTTCATGCAAAGAGTGAAATTAATAAGCCTCAGGCTGCAGGAAGTGCCTTCTTCCGCACCTCGCGCCCAAGTTCTCTCAACACGGGGATAGGAAATGAATACAAGTGTCAATGAATAAATGGAAAAACTAAGCAACTTGTGCTACTTGAAAAAGTACCTCAGATATATAGTTCTACATTTAACAGTAATTATTTACTTTACTAATTACTTAAAAAAAGTAATCTGATTGCGTGATTTGCATTACTTGTAATGATTTACCCCTAATACTGAATATGAATACCAACCTGTGTGTTTTCTTTTATAGTAGATAAGTCCTCCAGCCGCTATAAAAACCCCAGTCAGCAGCCCCACAGCTCCAAGAATTATCTTAGATCTTTCAGACTCAGGCATTGAAGGATCTGTAATTAACAAAAATAATATTCTTAGATAATATGTCTGATTGATTTTACACATTTTAATTTCATCATAACTCACTTCTTACCCCAGTGATAGATCATTGGTTTATGGGAGCTGGCATGCTCCACCACACAGGAGATCTTCTCTCCAGGTTTAGGGAAGTACTCCAGGTGTGAGTGGACCTGGTAGTACCAGTCTCCATTAGCCAGCTCCTCAGTGGATGTCACATCAGCTGTCACCTCTTTATCATCTCTCACCCATGTCAGTTTTATTTGTTTAGGGTAGAAGTCATAAGCACTGCAAATCAGAACAGCTTTCTCGTTCCCTTTAGCTTCCCTGTCTGACCAGATAATGACTTCTGGTTTTACTGTAGAAGTGGAATAAAAATAATTAGATATTGTGCAAATAGCCACTGCCATAAATGAACATCTTATGTATATAATATTAAGAAATTACAAGTAGAAAATTAGGAACAATTAAGAAATAATTTTACCTGTTTGCTCAGCAAAAGGGACAACTAAATCTCTAAATAGTATACAGTGTTGTATAAGAAGATCTCCCTGTGCAAGTATAATCTTGTTCTTATTATAGTCCTCTGCCCATTTCTCTCCAAATTCAGTGTAACCAACAACTTTTTTCTCAGTACTGTTGTATCTCAGATATTCAAACTTGTTGTAGTTGACTAAGTAAGTAAACTCAACATTTTGTTGAGAGATAGATGCATGACACAATATTTGGACATATCCATAATGTCCGTGCACTAAAAAAAGAGAGAAAAGAAAAAAAAAATATATATATTTAGGCGAACAAAATTTTGCACTATTGAATTCTGGACAAATGTATTATACAAATGAATCCTAGAGTACTTGAACACAAAGGCATATTAGCCTAATATAAAAGCATTTCATCTTACCTGTTTCAGATAAAGCAGACAATAACATTGCCAGATACAGAACAGGACTGTACTGCATTTTTTATTGTGCCTTGTACTTTTGCCCTGTGAATAGATCTGGGCGCTGTAACGCACTATACATGACTGGATGTAACAATGACACCCTCAATGTCAGCATCTGCCAATCAGATCATTTTAAATTAAAATATTATTCTAATGACTGAGCACAGAACCATTAAATTACAATGTTAAGCAGAAGGATGCAAACATTTTTGGTTAGATCACTTCTGTGAGCAAACATGCTGGGAACATTTTGTGGAATAATGTTTTTCATCACCTGTTTCCAATATAGTGAGGGCCAAAGTAAGTAAAAACTTTGAGACAAACTTTTTATTTTGTTGCAATTTTGATTTGGTGTAGCACCAGTAGTATTAATAGCATAAATGTTTGTAATACATTCATGTTAAAGCTTATGGAGTTATTTTATATCATGTTCTTTGTGAGCTATAACATAACCATGTTCTAATTCTAGGCTATTTTGAATATGGCGTGATTGAATCGTGCAGTGAATCAGCAGGTACTAATGAAATTCTGTTCACTCTTAATAATGAAGTCGCTGCGTACATGGACTTAAATGAGAAAAAAATGTTTTTTGTTGCACCTGACTTTGTACAAATGCAACCTATCTTCAATACCCACCCCTTGAATACTATTAACATAGATTATATTGAAGTAACAACATTTTGCAAAGAAGCATTTTTCAGGACACTCTCCCTTAATCGATCTGAGTCTCTTGGTAGGTTTCTAAACCCTATTTGAGTTAAACTTTTAGTATTCATTACAAATGCAGTTATATAGTATTTCTTGTTGTTATTATCAAACTAAAATGTCTTTCAGAAACTCCTTGGACTTCACTTTACCCCAGGAATTATGTGAAATTAAATGTCAGGAACACCCTGATTTGTCTGGTTTCTGGATTCTTTCCCCCACCTGTCAGAGTCTCGTGGACCAAGAACAATGTGAATGTGACAGATGAATCAACTCTCACAAGATATTACCCCAACAAAGATGGGACACTGAATATATTTTCTCACCTGAGCTTCATTCCAAAGGAAGGAGATATTTACAACTGTTCTGTGAAGCACAAAGCCCTTCAGCAACCTCAACATAGAACATGGGGTGGGTTTGTATTCGTTATTCACATTAAATCCTCATTCAAAATGAATTTCATGAATATTTGTGTCTGTGTGTGCAGTTGTACAGATAAAGCAGCCCAGCGTTGGTCCATCAGTGCTCTGTGGAGTTGGTTTGACTCTTGGGCTCCTGGGTCTCGCCAGTGGAGTCTTTTGCATTGCCAAAGGGAAAAACTGGATATAATTATACTGATACAGTAACACTGACACAGATGCCATATACATTTGCATTGCAAACCATTTTGTAGGTCAAAATGCATTGTGTTCTTCCTGCTTTAAAAACAATAATCTAAAATGGTTCTGCCTTTTATATTATCTGGTATTCCTCTTCCTTTTGAAAATGTAAAATATTATAAATAAACTAGTAAAAATATGAAAAATGTCCAATTATTCCAACTTACTCTGAAATAACTCTAGTAGATTATGTTGTATCATTGTAACTGCATTTCTGCATCAGGTTAGTAACGGACTAAAGTCCAGTTGAGAGGGAGCATAGGGTATGAAGGTAAAACAGTATCAAAACTCGAGAGCTTGTTGATCTGAATGTGAGAACTTGTCATATTAACATTCGCAGTTGTAATTTGAAATTTACACTCAGCTCTGATGTGAAAAGCTGAATCTTACGATTTGCACGCATGGACAATGATCAAAACAGTGTTTTCACGTCAAAGTTGCAGATTAATAGCTACAAATGTATAGAACAACATTCACATAAAGAAAATGCCACACAAATGTGTACGACATATTTACTTTTTTCTTTAATTTGGTTGTACAACGTCAAGTCGCCACTTACAACCTCTCAGATCTGGCAGTACAACTTCAAATCCTACACTGTAAAAAAAAATCCCGTAAAATAACGGGCAGTATTTCCTGTAAAAATACAGTTTTTTACTGTAATTTTACACACGATTTTCTGTATTTTCTTGAGCTTTTAATGAAACCATGAAATTATTAATTTTGAACACTACTGTTAATTCAAATACACAGCCACAGATGTAAAACAGTTTTAATGATTTACAGTTTTTGCCCATTGTTTACACACTAAAACCAAATGCTTAGACCAAAGCCTTAATACCTAAACTTCTTGTAGCATACCTTAAACACAGTGTAACCATAGCTTAAACACATTGTCAGCTTTGCACTTTGTTTACAATTCTGTAACACACTTATTGCAAAACACTGCACACGTTTTCTTACATTAGACACTTTGTTCAAAAACAAAATCCCCTGTTATCTTTGGGGAAATACTGTGTTCAAAAAGCAAAACTTATCTGGCAATTGTAGACACTTACATACACACCTGAAAACACTTGCACAGAAAACAGAACACCAATCGGTCTGAGCCTTAGCACTACAAATAGGCCTCAGGTGAGCCACTTTGAGAACTTTGAAAGAGGCATGCGGAGACATTGAGGTGGGATCCATTCAAGGGTGGATTCACAAGGCGATATTTTCTCCGATGCCTAGCTCGCAAGGACATCGCCTGTGATGTTGACGAGGTCTTGTGGCCAGACCCAAACATAAGGCAGGATCCATAAGCCCCCACCCCCCAGCCTCCCCACCCCACACACACACACACACACACACACAAAACAAGTATATGTTTTTTTCCCCCAATAGCAATTTTTCCAGTAAATGTTTTTTTTTCTTTTGTTTTGTTGCTAAATTTGATGATTTGTGATTCAATTTTTCTTTATTTCTGTAAGAATGTTTTTTTTTTTTTTTTTGTAAAAACTCATGTTTGATTACTGCAGAAATTCAACTTTTGAGTTTGACAGAAGACTGAGTCTGAGCAAATGACAACAAAAATAAAAACACAAAGACTGCAGTGTTTTATATAAAGCCCATCAGTGTGTTGCTGGTAATATGAAAGAGTAATTCAAACAATGCTTGTGTGTATGGCTTTGTTGCAAGAATTTCATTTTTAGAAAGGAGTGTTAAGTTTTGATTGCAGTGTTTCATTTTGGCATAGATGTGAGTTGTTAATCTCCAAGTGCTATGTCTGATTGACTTGTGTGTAGAGTTTTGACATAATGAGCCAAATTCTGCAAAAAGTGTGTAAGCAATAGACAAAAACTGTAATCACATATCTGCAAGAATATAACATCTCACTTGCAAGAATATATCAATATAGGTTGTTCAGAACTGCAATTTACTTATATTCTTTGTTCAAAACTGCAACAATATACCAGCATAAAGATTATAGCACATTACAATATAGCATCAGTTTGTTCACCGTTCATACATTTTTGATCACAATTAATTGTTCAAAACTGTAACAATATAGCAGTTTGGTAAACAAATAATTAAATTGTCCTTAAAATTGAACCACATGTGAACTGATTAATTCATCTTGACAACAGATGAGGCATGAAAAAATCTCAAATAATTAAATTATGAAGTAAATTATCACCAACTATTTTATGTCTGTGACACAGGCAAGAATTTCTCCTAGGCAATGTAGCAAGATCTGACACTCAAAGTTTTCAGTCCATTCATTCACAGTCCGCAATCTTGTTAATCAGTGAAAGAACCTTTAGTCTGACTGCTGAATGCTTTCTTGATGTGGTCTTCTCCACTTTCGATCCCTTCTTGGGATTAATCTTAAAAAGGCATCTGTTGAATGGAAAAAAATCTTTAGCATTAAAACATGGACTGTAACATATGCTCTAAATATATTAAAAATAAAAGCAGAGTAATAAGAATTTGCAAAAGGCATGCTTGTGGTGGATGTTTGCTGTAAGGACATGTATGTAAGAGAATGTTGTGTGTGAGACAGACTGAGAAGATTGTGTGTTGTGTGAATGTGTGTGAGGATGCGTGTGCAAGAGTGCGTGTTTGTGTGTATTTGTGTGTGTGTATGTGAGAGTGAGGATTTGTTTGTGAGGCTGTGTGTATAAGACTGTGTGTATGTATATAGTCTGTGAGGATGCGTGTGTGAGAGCATGTGTATGTGAAGATGTATGTATGAGAGTGAGTCTGTGTGTGCTGTTTTTTTTTTTTTTTTACCTTTGCACAAACTCTTAGCTTCACTCCTTGGTCTCCTGGTGATGTGGCTGTTAACTATGACTTGGTCGACCAAAAACATGAAGATCTCTGCCGTCAAAGGGATGGGAAAAAATGTAAAAATATCTTTAGTAATAAAACATGGACTGTAACATATGCTCTAAATATATTAAAAAATAAAAGCAGAGTAATAAGAAATTGCAAAAGGCATGCTTGTGGTGGATGTTTGCTGTAAAGACATGTATGTAAGAGGTTGTTGTGTGTGAGACAGACTGAGAAGATTGTGTGTTGTGTGAATGTGTGTGAGGATGCATGTGCAAGAGTGCATGTTTGTGAGTATTTGTGTGTGTGTGTGTGTATGTGAGAGTGAAGATTTGTTTGTGAGGCTGTGTGTATAAGATTGTGTGTATGTGAAGAGTCTGTGAGGATGATTGTGTGAGAGTATGTGTATGTGAGGATGTATGTATGAGAGTGAGTCTGTGTGTCCTGTTTTTTTTTTGTTTTTTTTACCTTTGCACAAACTCTAGCTTCACTCCTTGGTCTCCTGGTGATGTGGCTGTTAACTATGACTTGGTCGACAAAAAACATAAAGGTCTCTGCCATCAAAGGGGAGCTTCCTGTTGTTATGCATAAGAAAAAGAAGGGATCAGTATCACTGTGGAAAAACTTAAATTCCTGCAAATATTAAATAGTTTTCCTTTAAAAATATTCAAACATACCAAACACAGTCATGCAGGGTGTGGAAGTTTGGTACAGTCCACTTCAAAGGGCAAGGTTGTCCGATTCCACTTTATGGAACATTTGGTCCTCTCTCTCGATGAAGTACTTCATCAGTGTGACTATATCTGAAAGTAAAACTTAGTAAATTAGTAAAGCGAATTTCATTATACAGGCCTAATAACCAGTGTATGCAGAGGGAAAAAGTGCCGACGAACAGCGCTCGGAGGGGTTGGGTTACAGTTTAAGCATTGGTCCTGATGAATCTGTTTCTGAATTCTGAACTTTCATCCAACCTCGCCTCGAAAAACAGCATTTTTGAGCTTGTAGACGACGCCTACTATGATGTATATAAAAACTGACTAAAAATATTGCACTATGCGTCGAAGTTAGGTAAGTTAGTCGTTGTAGTCACTTGTAGGAGTTGTCAACATTTTGACAGATTTGCACTTACCGCAACAATAACACTATAGCTAAACCTTCTTAAAACACAAATAACACATCTTTCTAATAACAGTAAGGCAAACAACCAGCTAACGTTAACGACATAATTTTCCGAAAAACGACCCTGTTTGGGTTTTCCCTCAGGGACTAACTTATAACGTCAGCCTAACTTGATAACGAACGTTACTGGACAGACCCAAAGTTTGAAACACACACTGGTTTAACGATTCAAAAATATTCCAATGCTAAGACTCAAATATAATAGAAGTAGTAGTAATGACCAAAATATAAAACATGTACTTTAACTTACCTGCTTACTTTCGCCTCACATCGAAGATTGAAGGCATAGCTGAAGGTCGAGTGATTCCTTTCGCGCGCACAGCAGCCCCACTGCGTGCTTAGTGGAGAATGTACACTGTTAAAAAACTGTTATTTTACGAAATTTTTCTGTTTTATTTTACAGTTTTTTCACGTATTTTTGAAAACCAGGTAAAAACTGTAAAATTACAGAAATAGACTGTAAATTTACATATCAAGTGAAAAACATGTCAATGTGCATAACACCCCAAAAAATATTTTTGAAGATTTGTGTGTGTGTGTGTGTGTGTGTGGCATTAATAATATAATATTTCATAATATTTAATAGATTACAAATATAAATAACATGACGACTGTACAAAAGTTCACTGAGCTTAATTTGACACTTTTCGTAGTTCATTTACTGTAAAAACAAATAAATAAAAAAGTGTCTTTATGAAGACATTTCTTTATGAATAAACAGATAGATCATCACTTTTCTTTTGTATATGTAAGTCATTGCGTGTTTGCGAAAAATAGCTGGTGAATCAGTGGTGAATCAATTTTTGAACCGTGTCCTATCCGAATGAATCAATTCGAGCAAAAGAATCACTTCCATCAGTACTGTCACTAGCTGACCACATCTTCTTCCGCTTTTCAAAGTAGTTCTGCTCCGTTAAGTGTTTTGTTACACGTTTATTTCCACAGTGTCGTTTCATAATGTGATATAATAATATAATAATACGCTGATATTTAAATTACAAAAATTACGATTTTAATATTCGAACTCAAGGAATTCCCGCCCTGGCGCAAGGATACACTGCAAATCGCCATGGCTGGTGTTGTTCATTGGTCATGCATCAACCAATAAAATTACTTCATTCGCACCCCAGCCCCACCCCAGGCTCTGCTCTCTCACCTCTGCATTTACAAGTGCACAAGTGAGTTTTGCAACAGGAATAGCGCAAAAGGAGTAGCAAAAGTCAAAGAGAAACATTTTTTATTCATATGTATCAGTTGTTTGTAAAATGTAGGAACTATATTAATTAATTATTCTTAGCTTTTATGGGATTACATTGGTTACATTGCAGTCTTTTTTTTTCGATTTTTTGCATCCCTGCCCGGTGGGAATAGATCCCGTGAACCCACTCCTAAGTCCCGTTCTGAATCAAATGATATTGATATTAAAATGATATTAAAATAGAGAAAATGTTGTTCAATTCCAGTACAAAGAGGCAAATTAAAGGCATTTGGTGGCCTGAAAGATAATATTCATATGCAATCCCATAGTTTAACCACTAGATGCCCTTATGGCTGTTTAATAAATATATTTAGCTCTTCTCTAGCTGCTCAAACAGTATTACTGCTCATAACTACTTTTTTTTTATTTTTTATTTTTTTTAGATTTAGCTTTTTAATGTACATTTAACAATCAAGCACTCGATTTTGAAGTTTGAATTTTTGCTTTAATTGTTACATTTAAAAAGGTTCATTAATGGCATTCCATGTTATTTTATGATATTCACATTACAGCACTTCAGTATTAAGTCAGTATTAATAAAGGCAAGCAAATTAGGAATTTAACCCAAAAAAGAAAAAAAAAAAAAAAAAAAAAGTTATGTCGCAACTCTGGTACAGCGATATTGCTCCACAATATGCAGTAGCATATGAAAGATGTTACAATTTCAAAGAAATCTTTCTACAAGAAAAGCACCAGAAGAAAGATGACCAGGGTTCCTGATCACCTGCATGAACATGCCATAGTCATATCAGGTTCTGATATAGGTTTCTATGTCATTACTGGTACTTCTGATTGGGCTGAGGGTGGGATTTTAGCGAATCTGAAGTAAAAGTATTGGATGGATGTATACTATGTGTCGAGAGCATTCACTCAGTATTATTAACTAATTTTTGACCGAGGTGGCTTTTAGCTGGTTTTGCATCTGAACTCTTCATATATATTTGGTTGTTTGTGTCTGTCCACTATTCTGGAGGCATCAGAGTGAAGCAGTAGGGCATAGCAGCTATATTGTACCCTGAGAATGGTGTAAGTTTTATTAATAATAATAATAATAATAATAATAATAATAAATACATTCACAGACAGTGTAACCTTATCACTAGCGTAATTATGACTTAATTTATTAAGGTTGTAAATTATGATGGCTGTATTGAGCTTGAGTCGGGAATGCGCTACCCCTCCAGCCCTTCTATTCTCACTAAAGCTAAACAGGTCTGAGTCTGGTCAGTACACTGGTGGGAGACCTTTAGTGAAAAAGCTTCAGCTTGCTGCTGAAGGTAGTTTTAGTCCGGCCAGCAGGGGGTGCTCATTCCCTGACATGTAGCCTATGTGTCTAAAAGTCCTTGTACAACTAATGATGCAGACATCGGACTGTAAAAAGGATCGACTTTTTGATGAAGCGTTAAACACCGGTCCCTGCAAAAGGAGCGTCCTTCAAATGAGGCATTAACCTGTCCTCCTGACCAGGCCCGTCGCGACAAGGCAGGCAAACCAAGCAATTGCTTGGGGCCCCGAGCTGGCCTGGGGCCCCAAGACAACGACTGGTTAAGAATAAAATGCAGCGACAAACTGTGTGAGCGCCCCATTGATAGTGAATGCAATAAAGTGCAATGACACTGTTATCGGGATCCCCCTCAAGGGGGCCCCCCTCGCTGACAGCAGCCAGCCAACCACGCGATCTCTGCTGCCGGCAAAATACAAAACTTCCTCGGCAGTCATGAAGCGGAATTATGCTTCAGGAAGCCAAAAAAGAAAGAAGAGAAAGGAAGAGGAGGATAAGAAAAAACAAGACAGTGGTAAGTGATAAATTACACACATAAAATAGCTCTACTTGTCTTGTACAAATGGTGCAATTTTGCAGCAGGTAGGCTAGCAGAAATATGTTTATGTATGTTAGCTAAGCTACCTGCCTGACAGCAAATGCTGCTTGTAACGAACAGTTAGAGCAACTTTTTTTTTGAACGGACGGAATATGGTTACATACTGTAATATGTTTTTTAACGGGATAAGGAAGACGCAGATCTGTTCCAGAATCGCTGTTTATCATATTTAATGACATGACATTGCTATAGCTTTGTAATAGGTTTTGATGAAAGTGGCATAGCATGCTATACTAACTATTCCACTGTGATAATCTATTTAGGAAAACCACACAATAAATTCTGTGCATCAAACATTAGCTTGGGATGTTTTTAAGCAAAATTGAAAATGTTCAAATTTTATGCACTTTATAAGCAACAGCAGTATTTGCACTCTAAACATTTTTTTATTTATGCACAGTATATGCAACAGCAGTATTTGCACTCTAAACATTTTTTTATTTATGCACAGTATATGCAACAGCAGTATTTGCACTGTAAACCTTTTTTATTTATATAAAGTGTGAGTGAATTTAAACTGTATGGCTATGCTGTGGTTCCTTTGCGTGCGTGCGTGCGTGCGTGCGGGGGGCCTCCATGTCCATTTTGCTTGGGGCCCCCAAATTCCTTCAAACGGCCCTGCTCCTGACTGTCTGTGGTCATTAATTCCCTACCTTAATTATGAATTCGACCTCATTTATTACAGCGGTAGCACATTTTGATGGCCGCATTGAGCTTGTCAGCAGGAGCGTTTAACCAATAAGCGAGGCAAGCAGCCGCTTAGGGCCCCGGGAAATCAGGGGGCCCCATCTGATATTGCCGAAACATATGCAGCCAATCATAGACATATATGTTAATTTCTTGAATGCAATGACCAGGTGTGATTATGTTAGCAGGGCTCGCAAAATTTCTAAATCTCTGGTAGCCCTTCGGGCAGGTACTCTTTAGATTTTGGTAGCCCGAAAATAATTTAACTAGCCCAAATAAAAAAAAATATATATATATAGAAAAACAGAAGGAATTTTATTTCACTATTTACAGGGTATCTGCAGAACTTTTAAATAGCCTATAAATTTAAGGCAATTTATGACCTTTTTTATAAGCTGCACAAGTAAAATGAACACAGTATAAGCGGGGTTGGACAATGTATGGTAGCATATTGAGCCATGAAATTATGATTTACAGTTCAGATACAGGTTTTCACAAAAACCAAATACGTTATACAACAGCATTTTAGCCTTTATACCATATTACTGTCTTAATTGTTAATTTTTAGAAAGCACATTAACTTATTTTACATTTACAACTCTATGTGTTTGATGCATGGGTCGATTTTTGCAATAATCTGACCAAAAATTATTGGAAATGCAAATTCTTTCTCTGCCACGAGTTGGCGCTTTAGGAGTGCTGAAATATTACGGTTTCCATAGAAACGGCTGTACACAAAGCAGCACCGAGCTCATTAACGCTGTTTTATCAGGCATTATAGGTGAAATGACAATGCAAAGGACACGTTTCTAAAGACAGTCGTTTCCCTTCAGATACATTTGACTTTGAAAGGGCAGCGCGGATATTTATTCAGTGACATCATTGCCTTTTGAAGTTAAGTCCAGCCCTATCGCGATTTTCCGTCCCCAACTCTAAGACCTCTTAACATTATGATTAAAAGACTTTTCTTATACTATTTAACATATGGAAAACTTTTTATGGCCTTCAATTTTATACAACTAAATTGAGGAGTATTTACCCAGCAAACATTTTGACGTTTAATGACCGTTGAAAAGACGTCCTTCCTACACGTCCCGTCATGGTTGAAAAATGTATACGAAATGAAAATCCAACCGACGTCTTTGACGTCTTCTGGCCGTGAATTGCACGTCTTTTCTACACGTCCCTGGACGTTTAAAAGTGTCGTCTTCTGGGGCCGGTTGCACCAGCTGGACGTAGAAAATGTTGGGTGTAAGTTCTACGTTGGACTTAGTTACGTCCAACTTTCCGATGAATATTTACGCCTGTTGCACCATCTGAAACTACAAGTAGGCGCAGCTAAGCTTTAGCGTAGACGATGCGCGTCCGCGCTGACACGACGCCATTATTGATTTAATAATGCATTCATTTTTTGCAGATAATCCAAATCCGTCATCAGCACCGCGGACAGCTCCAAAAAACACGACAGCGTTACCACCTCGAAGGACAAGGGAACCGGATCTTCAGGCTGTGTTACTGGAGAAAGAAATTATCAGAGTGGAGATGGAGACAGAGAAGTTAAGGGTAGAAAAGGAGAAGCTTGAGCTAGAGAAACGGAAACTTGCCTTAGAAATCCAGTTATTAGAGCAAAAGGCCAGTTACACAATCGAGAATGACAGTGTGTTTTTGAACATCTGAATAATATTTTCCAAAAGATGTTCTGTATATATTTTAAATACTTTATGAAATCCTAAATAACACACACACATAGGTATATAAAAAAAATCTGCATCAGCATTTTAGTTTTATTTCATTACACACAGTTTTACCAATAAATAATTTACTTTGGTATTTTGGTATGCCAGCAATCATTTTTGTACAGTTTGAGTACTGTTTATGATTTGTTACAATACAAAATTGTCAAATGTTAAAATTGAAAAAGTGAAATGTTAAATGAAATAAAATAAAAAATAAACAAAGTGCTAATGTTTCTAAAACGGATACATTTTGATTTCTTTTTATACAATATAATTAACATTAGGGCCGCAAACTTTCACAGGCTGATTAGTCGAATTATATTCCCTCGGATGCAACGAGCCGCCACATCCTCTTCTGCGACTTCCCTGGCGTGTTCCACCTCTGCCTCCACTGGTCCTAAATCCTCAGCAGGAAGAGGCACTCTCTTGTCCGTGCAAATATTGTGCAACACAGCTGCTGCACATATAACGGTGCATGCCCTCTCTGGCTCCATCCTGATTTCACTGTGCAGGCAGTGGAATCTGCAGGGGAAAATGCAGTAGCTATCACACTGGGGTAAAAACTTCATTATTACTCTTTAATAAACAATGCCAGTTTAAGGTAGCTAAAATAAATAAGGGATGGCATGTTTCATATTTAAACTATTTAAACATGAGCCACACACCTGCGCTTAAGCACTCCTATGCAGCGCTCAACGATCGACCTCGTCCGTGAGTGCACATAGTTGTACTGCCTTTCCTGCGCCGTTCGGGGCACCATGACAGGTGTCATCAGCCACTTCTTTAAAGGGTAGCCACTGTCGCCAAGCATTATGCCAGAAAGACGCCCCTCCTCACACAATCGTGCCAGTGCGCTCTCCCTCAAGATGCGTGCGTCATGTGCAGACCCATACCACCGCGCAACCACATCTATTAATTTCATGTTCGCATCACACACAACTTGTACGTTGATTGAGTGGAAACCTTTCCTGTTTACAAAAAGGTACTCGTTTTGAGATGGTGCCTGAATGCGCACGTGAGTACCATCAATACAGCCAAAAATGCCGGGTATGCCAGAATCTCTTCGAAATTTGTCCTTGGTGCGTGCGGCCTCCTCCTGGGTGGGTAGACGAACATATATTCGAGCTCGACTCTGAAGGGCCAGAGACCCTCGTCGTATTGCCCGGCAGGCTGTACTTCTGCTTACATTTACCATATCAGCAAATGTATTTTGGAAAGATCCGCTGGCATAAAATCGAAGAGATATTAGCACCTGCAGTGTTGGGGACAGCGCTCCGTTCCTGTCTGTTGCGTGCTGTAACTGGGGTGATAAGTCGTTGATAAGTTCTAACAGTTCAACCCTGCTGAAACGAAACCTTTCGATAAGTTCTCTGTCTCCATATATATCTAGAGGATTGGTGCGGTCTCTCATTACTCTTTCACGCCTGAAAGCCCGCAGATCGTGTAGCCTGTATATCAGACGCGCCATTGTCTTTTTATTATTATTATTATTATTATTATTATTATTATTATTATGTTTATGTTTATTATCTCTATGGAAACAAGTCAAGGCTTTTCACTTTACACCTGCCTTTGACTAGGCGTAAGATTTTGTCTCAGACGTAGCACTACGCCTAGATGGTGCAACTGGTATAAATTCTACGCATGACTTAAAGCGCATTTTACGTCCAGCCTAGTCTTACAACCGGGTGTACGCCCAGCTGGTGCAACCGGCCCCTGGATGTATATTTTCTGTTAATGTATTAATGTGCAAGTACAATCCTGCATATGAAATATTCACGCACCCACTCTGTAACGTCCTTAAAGGCAATTATGTCTTTATTTACACATCTTTTTAACATAGGCTCAAAGGTCCTAAAAAGGTCCAAAATCGGTCCAGTCAGACCTGGACGTCTATACAACGTTTTAACCACGTGAACATTACAAACAATAACACATGATTTGTATAAAGAGTGTTCTAATTTAACATAACATATCTTACTGTGAATATTACATTTTTAAAAAAATGACTATCATTTGTTAAATACATACAATTCGAACACAAGACAATAGAAACAGTGGAATGTAGTTAACTCTGAGTCTGTGGCAATGGCATTTTCTCTAATTTTACATCAAGTCAAGTTGAGCTTTACTGTCATTCCGCTACATGTGTAGACATACAGTGGAACGAAATGTTGTGCCTCACTGGACCACAGTGCTACATAAATAAACAAATATAAACATACAACACTAGATGTATGAACAATTTTTAAACCTATACATAGCTAACCTACTGAAAATCTACCAAATACTACAAATAATTAACTATGCATACACATAACATAAGGCAGACTAAGTACATTAATGTTAAGCAACCATTATTCAAACAAGAACATAACAAAAGTACAGGATAAATGTGTACACATATGGAACTTAATTTTATTTTTTTCATAAAATGTTGGTCCACAACCAACAGCTCTCCCAGGAGTGTGATTCTTGTAGCAGTATGGGGGCAGTATGGGGGCAGTATGGGGGCAGTACGGGGGCAGTACGGGGGCAGTACGGGGGCAGCCGTGGCCTAATGGTTAGGGAGTCGGACTTGTGACTGAAAGGTTGCAGGTTCGAGTCCCAGGTCCGGCAGGGATTGTCGGTGGGGTGAGTGATTAATCAGCGCTCTCTCCACCCTCAATACCACGAGACCCTTGAGCAAGGCACCGAACCCCCAAAACTGCTCCCCAGGCACCGCAGCGATAGCAATATGGCTGCCCACTGCTCCGGGTGTATGTTCACGGTGTGTGTGTGTTCACTACTGTGTGTGTGCACTTGGATGGGTTAAATGCAGAGCACAAATTCCGAGTATGGGTCACCATACTTGGCCACACGTCACGTCACGTATTTTTTCCCCTAACAGTCTTACTGTTAAAATAAATCAAATAACAAAAATACTGAAATGAGGTGAACACACATGTAAATGTTTTAAGTCTGTCAAAACAGTTGACTCATTTCTTATATCCGTCACCCCCAGCTCTTCCTGGAGTGTGGTTCAGGTGTTCCTCCATTGCTGCATCAATTGCTGTGTCCATAGCATTTGGGCTCCACCTCTTCACAGCATCTGAGAGAAAAGAATATGTATTTTTACATGTTATTTTAGTCTAGAAAAATTTGTCAATAAAAGAGGTTCTGCATTACATGCGTGCTAGATTATTTCAAATTAGGGCTGCACGATAAATCGTATGTGATTGTCACGCACATCTCGTCAGTAAAGCCGGTTCCATGATTAGTAGTAAATCATCATGTGCTTTCAGATCACCAATATTTAATACAGAGCTATGTAATACTGTGTTCACAAATACGATTCATATGCGATTGTGAACATGATATTGTGTAGCTTGTCAGTGATCTACAGCTCCGTGTATTAAATACCAGTGATTTAAATGCACGTGATGGACATCTACTACTAATCATGGAACCGACTTTACTGCCAAGATGCGCATGACAATCACATGCAATTTATCTTGCAGCCTTACTTAAAACACAGCATTTGTCCCCTTCCTCTTCAGTATCACTATGGTGCTGTTGAGAAAGACTCATAACTAGGTGTGTAACTGTGTGAAAGTGAACAGGACATCTCTGATAAAGACAGGTGGTCTTTCAAATAAATAATAGACAAGGAACGTCAGGTTTTTTAAAAATGTCATAACGCCAAATTTCCCTTGAATTACGTAGTATAAAGGTATACCTTTGACTGGCTTCTTTTCAAGTTGGCCACCATCCCTCATACTGAATTTTCCCAGTAAGGCACTTGACATGATTCTGTGAAAGAAATGAATCATGATTACTTCACTTACGACAATTTCAACGTAAAGTCAGTATTACAAATTAACAGTACTGTGCAGCATGGCAACTGCACGCAATGTTTAAAACATACACTTTTACAACCATTAATCATGTAACAAGTGCTGTAAACTACATTCTTATCAATATCCACAAACCTTGTGACAAGTAATGAATGTCATTCATTGCTTACACTGACATTAGGTTTTGATATTTTGTTTTTGGTCTTTCAGACAGTCTGAGTCAGTACAGCATCATTAAACTTAACACAAAACAGGCATTTATTATTATTTAAATATATCTAATAGTGTGTGAAGTCTTGCATTCAAGTAATATCAAATGTTGAGGTTACTATGGCAGTCATTTATATTATTGCTGAAATATTATGCAGCAATACACAAAATATGCAAGGTGAATACATACCTGCTCATGAACAAGTGTCAGTGATCTATGACTTCTGTCTCTGACAGAAGATCCACCAACTCTGGACAGTTGCTGAACCTGAAAGGGCGAAAAAAAAAAAGGAAAAAGAAAAAGAAAGTGTCACCACAATCGAAACAATGTAATACAATTGTAAATATAATTTACATAACACAGTTGTGTGTGCGTGTGCGTGTATATACAGAAATATATACACAAATATATACAAAATTTTCATGTCAAATTTGAAACTTACACAGATCCACTTCTTTTCACTTCATTTCCATGGTTATACCAATGTCAGAACTACAGCTGGCCACATGATCATGTGTTGATCCCTCCTTGACAGGATTGCCCTCCCCTGCCAAGACTCCACTGACCCTCAGATTCAGAGCTGCTTTCATGGCATCGCCTTTCATCGTCTCCACTTCCTCCACTACTCAGAGAACACGTTTAACAAATCTAAAATTACAAAATACTTTTAAAACAGTTAATGAAAACATCCATGTTCAAATTCATTTACAGACTTGTTATTTTTTAAGGGTTCTCCTAAATTTTACATATCACACTTTCAGGTTATTTTCTGGAAAAAAAAAAGAAACCTGCCAGAGTGCTACATCTGAAAATAATAACATTTAATGCATCATATGCTGCATGTCTACAATGAAAACATATTTCTTTGAAGTTGTAACAAAGTTTTTTTTTTTTTTTGGCCTTTAATTACGCTTTCTTCCAATAAACTATCAATTTTCCACCAAGAAGATTGCTTAACTGGATAAAATAGCAGAACTCAAGTAACCCCCATGATGGTTTATACTTGCGAACTCACCCTAGCAGTTTTGTTTTAGGGTAAATAAAGCCTAGCATTAACCCTAGTACATTTTAGCACACTAGCTAATTTTAGCCCAAAAAAAACTCTAACTACGTTTCAGTTGACAATGTGCGCAGTTTATTTTCGGTTTCTTCGTGTCAAACAACTAAAACTCAACCACATTAATAAAATACGACAAAATGTACTTACCCAGCAGTAGATTTTTAATACTTCCTAAACCTTTTGTGTGAGAGGAAAAACAAAACTATGCTAACGATCTCCTCGTGGAAAGATAAGGGAAAATGAGTTAACGCTCTCTCTGCCACCTGCTGGACTGGAGTGTGAAACAAGTGTTTGGCAGGAGAAAACATAAAATCTACAATAAAATGTGTAAACTTTATATTCGTTCAAACTGTGCAGTTTCCTCGGTGCTATTCCAAGTATATTTTCCAATGTGAAGTTTAATTTATATTTTTCACATACTTTTATTAATTTTGGGTAGACTACAATTCAGTGGCTTCACAATCAGTTAACAACAGGGCACTTTCTCGATATAAATGGTCATTAAACAAGATGTAAAACAGCAAATGAGCATGTATTTCATCAAGATTTTCGTTTTTTAAAAGATTTATTAGCTAGACGTGTAAAGGACGTGTAAAGGACGTAACTTCTCGACGTCCTCTCGCAACTGATTTGCGAGATTTCTGACGTCCAATCGCGACTGTTTTGGGCCGGGGATAGGACGTCGCCATCGGACCAATGTTTGCTGGGTAAGGACCTGCAGGAGCCCTAAGATAGCCCGTCGGGCAGGGCGGTGTAAAATTTTGGTAGCCCGATTGGAAAACACAATAGCCCCGGGATGTCGGGCTAGCGATTTTGCGAGCCCTGGTTAGAATCCACTCACCGCTGCAGAGTTCTGCAAGCTCGGGAATCCTCTCATTACAACAAAGTATAGGTAAGCAATAAGGTACGAGAGGCCGTGCCTAACAACGCCCTTCAGCCGTGATTTATTCACGATACAGCAGGGCCTCGAGTACCTTATTGCTTTTATAAAACGGTTACCACACAATGCAAATATTAAAAATATGTATTCATGTTTTCATTAAGTAAAATCATTAAGCCTTCCCCTGTAAAAAATAGTCTCTAACTGCAACCGAATGTTCTTATATGCGTCATTTCATGGAACTCAAATACAAACAAACAGTTCAAAAACATTTGACTGACACTGTAAGTAAAAAAACAAGCGCAAATTATAGTGGCGTTCACTATAAACATTTATTATAAACGCCCAGCCAAATTATTTAAAAGAGAAACTGAACGTTGCTGGTAAATGCGCAATGCAAACTCACTTGCCTTTCATATTCGTCACCAATCTGTTTTGGACTTGTCCAACAAATGAGCACTTTCACATTTTTAAAAACAGCAACATTTTACAAATGTGCCAGTTTTACACCGGGTGTATATTTTGACTTTTTATTTTGTATCTGAGCTGTGCGGTTTGGATGCAGTCAAGAATGACTAGGCGCTTATGTTTAACGAAGCGTAAAAAGCGAAAGCCGCTATATACCACACTAAATGCGACATCTATTGGACTTTACTGATATTGCATCAAATTAGCCAGTTTATTCCAATTGACCAATTTCACACTTCTGGGTTTTTGGCTTCCGGCGTGGCTGCATGCAGGGTAAAAGTATTTCCGGTAACAGTGATTGCCGAGTCTAAGAAGCACCTGCTCGGGCATCAATGTCTTTGCAAGAATTAAATCTCATGTAAATGTTTAAACTGTCTTGGTCATTTATTGGTGAGACTACAAAGTTTTATTTCAGAACTAAACTTCAGCACTAATTAGAAGTGAGGACGCGTATATTCGGTTATATCATTGTCCGTGTTTATTTGGTGCAGCCGTGCATTGTCGCACTCCATGTAAAAAACTGTTTTTGGCGATGTGCTGGAGAAATCGACAGACAGATCTGATCCTCCGATTTGCGAAAGAGGACCACTCGATCCCTGGATGCGTTTTTGCGTTTCTTTCTGGATATATGGATCATAAACAGCACTTCTGTCATCTCGCAATGGCTACGTTTACATGCACCAATATTTGTCAATCCGAATGAATTGAATCGGATTGCAGATCTATTTACATGTACTCTTAACATTGTAATCTGATTCAAATATCAGTTTATATGTGTTTTATATACATTCCGATTAGAACTAAAGAAGACGTGAACGTGAACTTGCGCACTGCGTAATGCAGTGGTTCTCAAAGTGTGGGGCGCGCACGAGTATTGCAAGGGGGGCGCGGTCCATCAGCAGAAAAATGAAAGAAATAAAAAAAAAAGTCAAAGGACGTAACTTAGAATGGGAGACGGATCGGTATGTGAAAGCCATAAATGAAGTCGCACAGACACAGGCTGGTGCTAGTCATTCAAAACTAAATGCAGAAAATATGAGGAGACGTATCTTCAACACAGCTTCTCTGCGTCTACACCGGACGCTACAGTTTTCGCGTCGCAACAGCTCTACACGGGACGCAACAAAACTACCGTTGCAAACATGCTGTCTATACTGAATGTGGAGCGCGATAAATCCCCGACATTAATCTGATGCCTTTTTCTGTTTATGACGTACTGACACAAAGTTAAAATGATTTGCAACGTTCGCTTTGTTGCGTCCAGTGAAGAGCTGTTGCGCTGTGACGCGACGCGACAACTGTAGCGTCCGGTTTAGACACGGTGACTTAAGTTTATAATGGGTAGGCTACTGATTAAAATAGGTGCTACTTTATTTTGCCGCTCGCGTCTGTTGTAGAAACGGTGTTAATTGCGTAGGTGAGGAGGAAAGGCCTGTGTGTGTGTGTGTGTGTGTGTGTGTGTGTATGTGTGTGCCCTATGCCTTGGGGACAGCATAAAACAGCAAAAAATAAACATAATACAGTTATTCTCTCAGTGCTATTTTAAGTTTCAAGTGTTGCAGATGTTTTTCCCTTTTAGATTTTTACAATTAAAAAAGCATTCATTTTTTTGTAATGGTAATTAAATTATTTGTTAGTCTCAGGTGGGATGGAAATTCGGGAAGGAGGGGGGCGCCCGATTTTTTTATAAGTTTAAAGGGGGGCGCGACCAAAAAAGTTTGAGAACCACTGGCGTAATGCATGTCAACATTGCACTGCGCATGTGCCCCAGAGACTTCCGGATACGATTGAGAAAGTAGTCGGATTCAAGTGTTTACATGGTCATTTTTTGCTGTTGGATCGGATTAGAAAAGGAATAAACCACCCCTTTCAATCCGATCGAAATTTCATTCCGATCGAGCTTAATCGGATCGATTAAGGTGTTTACATGAACGTTTTTCAATCCGATTGAGCCTTCAATCCGATTACAAACGGATTATTTTGGTGCATGTAAACGTAGCCAGTGATGGTTCACTCACATTTGCTCCTCTCGTTATCATCTTCCCTTACGAAAATTAACCATGGTTTTATTATAGTAAAAGCAGGTTTGTTTTATTTGCATAACCACACAAATCAGATTTTGTAACAAAACCATGGAATAACTGCAATAACCGCCGTTTTGGTTTGATTCGTAATTTTAGTAAGGGCTAAGGTCTGTAATATGCACAGCATTAACAAACCTATTAGTACTTTGTTGTATATTTAGTTAATAAATATATTAACTCTAATTCAACTGATGTAGCTATACAATGAGGTCTTGGAAATAAATGTCTTATTTATTTTAGTCTCTCAGATATAGTTATAATGTGCGATTAATACATGGTCAACAGTTTCAGCGTTTCATTAGGTTGAGATAATCTACATATTGTTGTGACTTTTTTAAAGTTACTCATGCGTTTTTAAAATACAGGCAATAGCATGTATTCGCGCAACATTATAGCCCACATTAAAGCATATTATAACTCATTCTGATACTGAATTTATATATTTGTTCCTATGTGTAACGGTGCATACGTACTTAGAATTTCGTTTTTACATAAATTAGGCATATAAATAAATGCTTGTCAAATATTAAAACGAGCAAGGGAATTGTTGAATGAGCCTATATATAGGACAGCTGGTGAAGTAAAACTACCCGCCGGTAAATTCTAGAACGATCTGAGCGGCCATATAAGCTACAAATAAATTTCTTTGTAGATTATATTCCAACAGCTTGGAAAACAGACAAAATAGAAAGGGTAAGAGACGAAATTTGAGACAAGAGCATACAACATAATGTCCGCAGACCGCTAGCGGAACTATATTTACCCTGCGTCACGTGATTTCCGATTCTTGTGAAAAAGGCCAATTGCCTCACGGGCCGGATGAAAACGCCTGGCGGGCCGTAGTTTGCCCACCTCTGGTTTAAGGTATTGTTTTCGTTATTATAAAATGATTTAAATCAGTAATCAATAATAATTAGTACTTTTTCCACTTGCGTGTGAACAGCAGCATCCCAGATGCGGGACACAGAGCGGGCGCGGGCGCATCAGCCGCAATCATCAAACATATTTCAAAGACAGTCATGATTTTGGCCAATGCAGGACACTGAATGATGCGCATCGGAGGGTATTAGAAGTAGATATACGCAAAACCGCCTGATAAACAAGTTAAAGCTCATTGTGCCATACTTGAGACGATTTTCTTCGGTTAAAATGTTGAATGAGTCTGCCATGAGTTCTCGGTTCCCCTCTTTTTCTATAAGTCCGTGTGTAACTGCACATCAAACCAGACTTTGTTTACGAGTACTTCAGGTGTGTTGGATTAAGCATGTCAGACAGTTTAATGGTGCTGTCCTTAGCAGAAATCGGTGTGTATTTCCAAATTGTTAATCAAACCACTCATCTAACGTCATATAAATCAAAATTTACTTGAAACATTTTAGCCTGTTAGCTCTTATTGCTTTCTAATAAGAACTAATAAGAACTAATATATGTTTATGTTGCTAAGGGTGGTTGCTAAGGGTGCTGCGCAGTGATACTAAGAACCATTGGGTGGAACGGTCATAGCCGTGCTGTATCGTGAATAAAACACAGCTGCTGACCAATCAGAATCCAGGAATGGAACTAACCGTTTTATAAATACGATGTAAATAAGAGATTCATTGTGAAGTACACTGTAAAAACTAAAGATGCCCCAAATATCCCTTTGAGTACTCGAGAAACTTCAAAATGTATTTTAAGTGCTTCAAAGCTCTTTTTCTCATAATAGGGTTCCTGGAGGAATCATTACAGTCTTTGCAGTTCTTGTAGCAACTTATGGGATCCTTGAAGCACTTTGTTTCCAGGTCTGAGGTTGGAGTCACCCTTTCATTACACTGAGACCTTGAAGTATACACAAATATATATATACAGTATACACACACACACACACACACACACACACACACATACATACATACATACAGTTTGTGTGTTATTGTAATAGATCACAACCATTAAAGGGTTAGTTCACCCAAATATTAAAATTAGCCCATTTGCTCACCTTCCAGGCATCCTAGGTGTATATGACTTCCTTCTTTCAGACAAATCCAATCGGAGTTCTATTAAAAATTGTTCTGGCTCTCCCAAGCTTTATTATGGCAATGAGTGGATGTTTCTCTTCATCAATCCAAAACAAGTCCAATAAAGTGCACCCATCCATGATAAAAAAAAATGCCTCACACAGCTTCGGGGGTTAATAAAGGCCGCCTGTAGTGAATCGTTGTGTTTTTGTATGAAAAATATCCATATTTAAAGAGTAATAATCACTTTAATCTAGCTTGCGCCAACTGTTGTACAAGGAAGCTGTTCTGGGTGGATGATGTAGGACGTCGGCGTTGCGCATGGGCCTGTGAGTCTCATAAAAAACAACATTTGTTTACAGGAGCAAAAGAAAACCAGTCTCCTTTTGGCTTACATTGAAATCCTCTGACATTTTTCTTTACAAATCCTTGTTTTTTGACCGCTGTTTTTTTTTTTAAATCTCTCCACTTGGGTGTCTGTGTTTGTCATTTCTGAGCGGCGCATGCACAACGCCGACTTCCTACGACATCCACCCAAAACAGCTTCCGTGTACAACAGTTTGTGCAAGCTAGATTAAAGTGATTATTACATTTTAAATATTCATATTTTTTCTTAAATAAGCTTTGATTCGTTACAGTAGCAGTTCTTTTATTATGGATGGGTGCACTTTATTGGATTTGTTTTGGACGGATGAAGAAAAACATCCACTCATAACCATAATAAAGCTTGGGAGAGACAGAATTTTTAATAGAACTCTGAAAAAAAATGATGGAGTTAATAATGGGCTAATTTTCATTTTTGAGTGAACTTACTCTTTAATGCAGTGGCTTTCAATCATGGTCCTGGGGACCCACTGCTCTGTACATTTTGTATGTATCCCTTATCCCTATAAATAAGGGAAACGCAAAATATGCAGAACAGTGGGTCCCTAGGACCAGGACTGAAAACCACTGCTTTAATGCACTAATATAATAAAAGTTGCCTGTGATGTTCCTAATTTTTAAGATACTCTCAATAAAAGCATGTGCCTAAATGAATAAATGTAAATATTTTGTTATTAAGTTTTATGCAAATCTCTCCATTTTCAACAAACACATAATCTCACTGTGGTAATTCCAGGAGACCCATTTGTTGAGAGTTCCTGATGTAAGGACGGAGCTACTTGCTGACACACCTGCTGACATAAGTTCACTTTACTATGAGTGCCTGTATGTTCTATTCAACATTATACAGAAATGCAGTTAAAAGTACTGTAAAGTACACTATTTAGATCATCAAGCTACAGCTGTCTTGAGGCTTATCAGTTATCAAACTGTGACCTCCATTTAGAACAAGAAAAAAAAAAAACATGTTACCATTGACTGCACTGTGCATTCTAAGATATTTGAGTCACATTATTTGTTTACGGTGTAAATGTTTACGGTTTTATTTTTTGTTTATAACAATATTAACACTGGTGTTTCTATGAATTGGATTGTGATGTGCAGCATTGATATTAAGGTTATTATTTAATTGAAACTTCTATGAATATTGTTGTTGTTTATCAATAAGCAATGCTTAAAATGTATTTGTTTTAGTTTTTCAGTTTATTAAAATAATAAAAAAAAAATGTAAATAGCAGAAACACTAAACTAGAGGGAGAGGGAGGGAGAGGGAAGGGGAGGGTATTTGGAGGCAAACATTAAAGAACAGAAATTGGGAAATGGTGCCTCGAAGCACCCAAGGTGGTTCCTGATCATTCTTAATAAAATGGTTCCTCCAGGAACCGTTAAAGTTCCTCAGAGAACCACCCCTTTTGACAGAGGTTCTACAGAGGGTAAGATAAGATAAATGTTACATTTTATAGTTTATACTACTTGTAATTACACTGAAAAAATGGTCATAACAGGTCTTTGAAATTACAAAAATGAATCATGTTTATTCAACACAATTCATTTATGTTTCTGTTGTGAACCACTCAAAAAAAAAAAAAAAAAAGTTGTTGAACGAACATAACTAAATTATGTAAAACTTTTCCACCTAACTGAATTAAATTTTTAGGTTAACATGACAGTGGTAAGTGTTTGCTTTAGTTGGGATCTTAAAACGTATATTTTTAATATTAGATTTTGCTTGGCTGTTGTATCTGTTAAAAGACAGACAAGCCAAGAACAGCAGTCATCAGGTGTTCATGATTATGTTTTAACATAATCATTATTTCACCTAGTGTCTAATTTCTGAGTTAATTTTCCTTTACTGACTATAACAGCCTTGTAAACCAATGGCAATAGATTCTGAAATTTCTATACATTTAGAAAAGATTTCTTTCAGGCAGTTCTGATGTTAAAAAAAAAAACATATCATTTAGGCACACACAGACATCAAGAACCAGTGCAGGAATCTCAACAACGGTGATCATCAAATCAGCATGTTGTAGCCAATCAAAACTCATCCATGGTTCCCATCATGCATTGCCACATGAATAAATTATGAGCTGAATTGTCTTTCTATTTGTTTTGCGATGTTCAGAGTTGACCTGTCTTTCTGAATATGCTATTTGTCACCATTGTTGAGATTCATATGCTCCTTCTTGATGTCTGTGTGTGCCTAAGCAAAGTTTATATTAATAAATATATTTGTTGTATACATTTTTATGTTTATTCTTTTTTTTTTTGTTTGTTTTTTTCTGAATATGTTGACAACTCCCAATCATATTCTGTCCAAACACAGAATGGCTAGAATCAAAAAGGTAACTTAGAAATTCAGTTCAGATGATAAAACATAATCAACATCATCTGATCATCTTATCTCTTGGATTGTCTAGCTCAGGGGTGTCAAACTCAGTTCCTGGAGGGCCGCAGCCCTGCAGAGTTTTGTTCCAACCCTGCTCCAACACCAGAGGTGGGAAATCCATGTGCCATGAGTAAAAGTCCTCCCCAGTATTTTGTTCCAATCACCTGGATTTGCGAATTAGCACCATTTTTCAGCAGGAGGTCAGAGATGGGGCCAAGTCATTCTGTTCGAGTCAAATCCAAAGTCCCCAAAGAGTTAATGAGATAATTAAATGATGATTGTGCATTAGTGATGAAGACCTGCTGTTATTGAGAATTACAGAGGATCAGATGTGTATGTTTTATTAGTTAAAATGATGCCACTGTCATTGAGATCAGTGTGTTTGCTTTAGTTGGGCTTTTCACCTTTAACTTTTTGTGTTAGATCTTTTCCGTTGTGAAGTAGTGAGATCAGTGATGAGTAACTATCAGCTGCTTTCATATGAGATGGTCATCATGGGCTGGTTGGAAAAAACAAAGTAAATTTACATACATATTTATATGAACTACAGTATGCAGACAATGTTTTGTTCTAATAGATGTGGTTGTAAAAAAAAAAAAAAACACCTATGTAGAGCATATTAAGAAACTGATCTCCAGTGCCATGTGGACACACACAGACATCAAGAACCAGCATATGAATCTCAACAGTGGTGACAATTATTTATACTGCAGTGCATGATGGGAATTTTTGCTATGGTGTTACCTAGCATTAAACATTTTGTTGATTGTCACCATTGTTGAGATTCATGTGCTAGTTCATGATGTCTGTGTGTGTCTAAATAACACTGGAGATCTTTTTTTTTTAAGTTACAAATATTAGACCAATATATTGTTTGCATACTGTAGTTTTGTAGGGCTGATTATACAACACACACACACATATACGAAGTTGCATGTGTAACGTTTTCCAACCAGCTCATGATGACCATCTCATTGTATAAAAGCAGCTAATATTTTCTCACTGCTGAACTCACTACTTCACAACACCACATGTGCTACTACAGAAAGACCTAACACAAGAAGTTAAGGGTGAAGAGCCCAACTAAAGCAAACACACTGATCTTCATGATGGTGGCATCATTTTAACTAATAAAACATACACATCTGATCCTCTGTAATTCTGGTCTAGCTGATATAACTGAGTTACAAGAGCCAAACAAAATTTACTGTTGAAAAGTCAAGTGTCCAGAGCCCAACTAAATCAAACACTGACCAACTGTCATGGTAACCTAAAAATGTAATTGTCTTCTTCAGTGATTCTGTTTGATCTTTTGAACAAGACGGCTATGTGTAAATAGCACCACCATCTGTTCCGGAGTGCCCCACTCAAAATGAACAATAATGTTCATATAACAAGATTACAACAAATCATTTCAAACTGCTTAGATTTTTTTTTTTTTGTTTGTTTTTTTTAATGTGTACAGCAGTATACGATTCTACCGTTAGTCTTTAATGTGCTGATATGTTTTAAACTTAAACTAATTTTAACGATTTTTTTTTCATTGTACAAAGATATGACTGCTGTTGGCAACAGCACTGAGACTGGAGATGATGTGTAACGAACAATTGAAGTATTGCCTAAATATCATCCTCATAATCCAACATTTGTATTTAAATGCCGCGTTGCGCATTTATGTTTATGGTTGCTTAATGATTTTTACGTTCTATTCTAAGACGGTGTAGTTTACTTTCGGTCATAGCCGTTCCATTGGAAGCTGTTGCTTAAAGTCCCTCTCTAACCGCAACAGAACGTTCCTATATGCATCATTTCATGGAGCTCAAATAAAAACAGGCTAGGAACAGTTCTCATGCGCTGTCTTGTATCATCATTATTTTTCATCATTATTATAACAATATGTAATATTTTACACAAATACAGCTGTGTATTGCGTTATAATCTTGCTGCGCTTGTTTTGAATTTATTTGAACTCATTCGTTTACTGGATCCTTTGACAGAAACGTTTACAGGGGGTTGCAGGGTTTACAGGTTTTCTGATATATTTGTAAGGTTTTGTTTTCGTTATTATAAACTGGTTCAAATCAGTAATCAGTACTAATTAGTAGCCTACCTTTTCCACTCGCGCGCCTCCCCGGCTAAAGGCCCTTTCACACGGGACGCGGCAGTCGCGAGTATCTAGTTCGTTTTCAATGGGAGATACGCGGAAAGCGGCAAACCGCGGGCGGTTTTCCTGGCGGCGCGGAGCGCAAGCGGTGCTCGTGCACCCAAATTCCTGCCGCTTCCACGAGCACGGCGCTTCGCGGCAGGCGCCGACAAAGATAAAAATATTTTATGTCTTTTTGTGAGCGGCAGCCGCGTCGGCTTTAAACAATCAGTGAACTGATTATTAACAACCCCACTGACCAATTATAAAACATATAGGCTACTTATAACGGACAGCTAACGTGGAGAAGATTGTTTTAAGTGTGATGGATTTCCCAGAATTGTATGACCCATCTAAAATCATATACAGAAACATAAATAAAAAATCCAGAGCGTGGGAGCGTTGGTTTGGTTTGTTACCTGGCAAACCAACCACAAGTTGGTTTGCCAGGTAACAAAATACAAATACGCTCTTCTCGTTCATGTACCCAGTTTGTCCTTTTTTTCTCGCCGTTTTTGCATTTCCAGCAAAGCCCTGCGCCTCGGATGCATTGTTTAGGCTCAATTAATCTTTTAAATTGTCCTTTAAAATTATATTTATCTCAAATTAGCAAAATCGTGACCTAACTGAGATGCTCTTAAGGCAATTCTTCAAAGACAACTCCACTTGTGTCAAACGGAAAAATAATAAGGAACATAACATGATGGGATGATACAAACACAAATTTTCGTTACGTTAATATAGTTTTTAATAGGCTAAGTAAAAATGTGACCTTGTTGACAGTTGTAACTATGGCAACGTCCGCCCCAAGACCGCGTCGCGAACACGGACTCAACGGCACAAAACGCTTCCACTACAAGAGAAGGAGGCAGCCGCGCGGCGATTCCACCGCTTGCCGCGTTCCGTGTGAAAGGGCCTTAACACGCTCTCGCTTATGAACAGGCAGCATCTGGGGAGCGGAGACAGAGCGGGCGGGCAGAGCGGGCGCGCTCTGTCTATGTTTGAAGATATATGTTTGAATATCTTCAAACATATTTCAAAGCAAGCCGGCTCCACGGTACTGACGTTTTTTTTTTTTTAATAAGGCTGGTTAAAATACGGGAGATTTACGGGAAAATACTAATACGGGAGGACGGCGGGAAAGAAGGGTAAATTACGGGACTTCCCCGGCCAAAACGGGATACTTGACAGGTATGATTTATTTAGATATGACTGGATGTGGTGGCCAGTCATGATTTTGGCTAATGCAGGACACTACTGAACGATGCGCAGATTAGAAGTGTGTTCAGACTTGCACGTAACCCTACATAACTGCTGATGCCATAATCTTCAACTTTGGAGTTTCTGGCTGTTCCGTAGAAATCACGGAGAAGTTCGTTGAGTTCTGATATGGTGATTTTGTTTAAAATCAGTGCTTAAACTCTTTTCATCACACCAGTCACTGAAGCATTTCACTGCCTTTTGGTTTGCTGCACGGTATTTTTTTCCATTATGAGTTTTCTCGAACGTATCAATTTTATATTTGACCACTGGGGCATGGCGGTAAATTTTTTCACAAGTAGGCTATTTCCAAATTGTTCATCAAACCACTTATCTAATATCTACGGAGCCCCTAAAAGGACATGGTGGTGAAAAAAAAATTGGGGTGGGTGGAAAAAAAAATCGAGTGGGAGGAAAAAATATTTGTACATTTTTTTGCGTTCCCACGCAAAACTTTGCGTTCTCTCGCAAAACTCTCTATAGCTTGCAGTGCTTCATACAGCTCCGTACGTTCACAATGGTGCGGTTCATAAAGCTTTATTTTGATCTTGGACTCAAGTATAAAGAAATACAGTCAGTGCAAGGTTTTGGGACAAAACGCTTTATGTAAACTGTAGGACCAGTACACACCTTAAAGCACAGAATATTAACAGAAAGCGCTAAATTGCACGTTAATGGTTTTCCTCCCATAAAGAATAGGAGGCTTAATGAAGATGGTGATAAAAAAAAACCCAAATATGATATAGACGTTATTAAAATGTCTGTATTTCATGATAAGCGTTTTCTTCCCCATAGAAAACCGCACTAACATGGCTTAATATAAGAAAACCATAAAAAAAAAAAAGCGCAAATTTTATATTGTATTACAAATAAATAGGCTATGTACAGACAAACAATGCATTAAGCCACGATAAGAGTTTTTAATGTTTTTCTACGGGGGCGAAAACATGTGCGCGTTCCGTTCATATTTTAGGCTCCTATGCTTTCCAGTGCTTAATATATTAATAAACTGTGTACCAGATTTGGTCTTTTTATATTAGGCTACATTCTTCGTCCATTAGCCTACCTTAAGCGTTTTCCATAACGATTTTCTATGGGGGAGAAAAAGCTTAACGTGTTCTGTTTAATCTGTTTATTAATATTTACCGCTCTGCAAATTAGTCACAATAACGTTTCTTATACTGTTTGGCTGTTGCATATATTTCTTGCAAATATAAATCTCACATAAAGCGCAACACTGCACTTCTCGGGTCGGCGGCGCTGACTAAAGTAGTTTATTTAATTCGTATAAATCCAAGTGGTAGGCTACGTTGTCTTCCCCTTATCTGTATTGGGCTCACACCCACTAAGCCAAAAAAGCTTTATGAACCGCTTCATTGAGCATATGGAGCTGTATGAACTGCAATCTCTAAAGTAACCAGGAATTGTTTGTCCGAACTCAACTGGTTTTGCGAGGGAACGCAAAAGTTTTGCGAGGGAACGCAAAGATCTTTGCGAGGGAACGCAAAGATCTTTGCGAGAGAACGCAAAGTTTTGCGAGGGAAGGCAAACATCTTTGCGAGAAAACGCAAAAGTTTTGCGAGAGAACGCAAAGTTTTGCGAGGGAACGCAAACATCTTTGCGAGAGAACGCAAAAGTTTTGCGAGAGAACGCAAAGTTTTGCGAGGGAACGCAAAAAAGGGTCAAATTATTTTTTCCTCCCACCCGAATTTTTTTCCACCCACCTCGATTTTTTTTCAACCACCCCAATTTTTTTTCACCACCATGTCCCTTTAGGGGCTCCGTAAATATCATACCGCCCTGTAAATCAAAATTTACTTGAAACATTTTAGTTAGCTCTTATTTTAGCCTGTTAGCTCTTATGGTTTTCTTCAAATAAGAACTAATAGGGGCCTATATGTTTATGTTGCTAAAGGTGCTGCGCAGTGATATTAAGAACCATTGGGTGAAACGGTTATAGCCGTGCTGTATCGTGAATAAAACACAGCTGCTGACCAATCAGAACCAAGGAATGGAACTAACCGTTTTATATATATGCTACTGGGCATGCACACATCAATATAGCGTCATTTTTGTCACACTGTACTATCCCTTATTTGTAAGATTTTAATACTTTTGTTGTAGGCTATAACTTAAATACGGCATTAACTAAAATAGTTTTGTTTTATTTAGAAATACACGTAATACACCTGTTTACCCTGAATTTCAGTACCCTGAAATGAGTGTCAGTTATTCAGAAATAACTGTTCAACAGTTAATATAATAAAAACTGCATTTCAAATTCATGTAACATTACGTCTTGCACAAGTGGAAATTGATTAATGATTATGATCTCATATCCTTTATCATCTCTTCACTGTTGTTGCAACATGTTCTTAAATTCTCTTCTGCAATTCTGCAAAAATAATGTTAATAGAAATTTGAAATGTATACCAAAAATATCTAACATTTATAGCGATCATTTATTATTTTTTCTGAAACACAAAATAGCAAAGAACTAGGGCTTCATACAAACGGTCATCATGCAGAATGACTGTTTAATCTTGTCGGTTCCTAACAGGATGTGTAGCTATGAGGACTGATTAGATTCAAGGGATTTTATTTAAATAAAATACATACAAGCTTTCACTGTTGCTAGTGTGACAATGTTTACTGTAGATTAGCTCGGAACGTCCTGGCAGATCGCCGGGTCAGGTCCACACAGATGTAATAATTCAATGTTTGATTTTCAAACCTACGATGTTGTGCAACAAAACGTACTTATGTGAATGGATTATTTTTAGAATATTCCAATGTGAGGGATTGAAATGGATAAGTACATTGTAGTGATGGAAAAGGCGTGCACATTGTTTAATGGCAGCGCTAACGTTAACTTAATCGTTGTAAAACAAGATTTCCCATAGGCTACCCATAGACTGAATAAAATCGACACTCAACGTCAGCAATAGACAAATTGAAAAATCTCTTAGAATTTCTTATATTAAACAAAACTTTATAAACAGAACGAATAAGACCGACCTATACAGGCTAATGGAAAAATGCTGAATACAGTAAAATTAATAACATCATCAGAATCACCACATCTAAACTTGAAACTGGTAGAAACATGTACATTGTGGCATACTTTCCTTTGTTGTTGCCTGTTCTTGTGATAAAATTTGTGAATGCAAAAGAAAACCGTTATATCTATGTGTAATGATTATTTTGTAGACATTTGTTGAAAAATTAAACAACATGAAACAATTTGGTGAGTGTGAGGGAATTAAAATAAATTGGTAAGTCAGTTGTGTTAATATATTATATACGTTTTGTTACAGTCCTTACTTTGAGATACTATAGTAAACTGTCATCAGCATGGACCAATGCTAAACTGGTCATTTTGTCTGTGGAAGTATATATGTTCAGTTAGGGAGATCTTAAACATTTCAACTATTTTTGTTATTTTATTTATTTATCTATATTTTATCTATATTATATATATATATATATATATATATATATGGGTATGTATGTATGTGAGTGTGTGTGTGTGCAGGTGCGTAGAATTAGGGGGGGACACACAGGACTACCAGTGTCCCTACCAATATCAAGCGACTGCCAAACTGTCCCTAGCATTCATTTTGATCAAATAATTAATGAAATATATATGTGTATTTGTAACTTCACACGCAAAAATTAAACAACATGAAACAATTTGGTGAGTGTGAGGGAATTAAAATAAATTGGTAAGTCAGTTGTGTTAATATATTATATACGTTTTGTTACAGTCCTTACTTTGAGATACTATAGTAAACTGTCATCAGCATGGACCAATGCTAAACTGGTCATTTTGTCTGTGGAAGTATATATGTTCAGTTAGGGAGATCTTAAACATTTCAACTATTTTTGTTATTTTATTTATTTATCTATATTTTATCTATATTATATATATATATATATATATATATATATGGGTATGTATGTATGTGAGTGTGTGTGTGTGCAGGTGCGTAGAATTAGGGGGGGACACACAGGACTACCAGTGTCCCTACCAATATCAAGCGACTGCCAAACTGTCCCTAGCATTCATTTTGATCAAATAATTAATGAAATATATATGTGTATTTGTAACTTCACACGCACACGCAGGGGGCAGCCGTGGCCTAATGGTTAGGGAGTCGGACTTGTAATTGAAAGGTTGCAGGTTCGAGTCCCAGGTCCGGCAGGGATTGTCGGTGGGGTGAGTGATTAATCAGCGCTCTCTCCACCCTCAATACCACGACTGAGGTGAGACCCTTGAGCAAGGCACCGAACCCCCAAAACTGCTCCCCAGGCGCCGCAGCGATAGCAATATGGCTGCCCACTGCTCCGGGTGTATGTTCACTGTGTGTGTGTGCGTGTGCGTGTGCGTGCGCGTGCGCGTGTGCGTGCGTGCGTGCGTGCGTGTGTGCGTGTGTGCGTGTGTGCGCGTGTGTGCGCGTGTGTGCGTGCGCGCACTTGGATGGGTTACATGCAGAGCACAAATTCCGAGTATGGGTCACCATACTTGGCCTCACTTTCACTTTTTTCACTTTCATCTGAAATGTCCAACATTTTCACAAATCCTCAAATACGTCTCTATAGAGCAGGGTTCCTCAAATCTTACCCTGGAGGTCCAATGACCTGCAGAGTTTATCACAAACCCTGCTAAAACACAACTGCCTGTGATTTTCTAATGATTGTGAAGACAATGATTAGCATGCTCAGGTGTGTTTGATTAGGGTTAGAGCTAAACTCTGCAGGAAAGTGGATCCAAAGGTCCAGATTTGAGGATCCCTGCTATAGAGCGTATTCAACATCAAATACGTCTCTATAGAGCATATTCAACATTTGCTCCCTTATCAGTAACATGTATCTAATTCAACCTTAGCATTATGTGTAGGTCAATTAGTAGCGTGTTGCACTGCGAAGTGGTATAATCATATGAACAAATTCGATGCCAGAGAACGCATATGTTTTCATTGTATGTTTTTTTTTTTGGAATATGCACTAGAAATCATGATTTTGCACTATTTCTGTAAGGGGTAGGTTTAGGGTGGGGTTAGGTGTGGTCATTTATACGAATTACACCTAGTAAAACACGTTTAAATTACCGTGAAATCGGTATAAAAACGCGACACTGTCATTATTTTTACGACCGCTAGAGGGCGCTTAACTTTAAAATGTAAACATATTTGGTCGATTCAAAAACGTACAACTGGGTCTTATTTTCTTTGAGGACAGTCTCAATACACAACATAATATTGGCCCGTCTGTGTATATTGTAGCCCCTCTTGTGCCCCCCAGTTGAAAAAATACCTACCTCTGCTACTTTTTAGCAGCGCCCTTTTTACGTACATTACTGTACGTTTCACAGCAGTTTCAAAAATAAATGTTCACTGAGTGGCGCTAAAACACAAGTTCAATACGTAAACCCTGGCATGTATTTATTACGTTGACATAGGTACATATTGCGGTGTTTGTATTACGTTGCTTCAGGTACGTGTTGCGGTGGTTCTAAGTTCAAATATCTGGGACTGTTGCTAATATTAATGCTCTGTCATGTTGGAAATATGCCCTACACCAAACCCAACCCTAAACCTAACCGATAATGTTAACAAATGCAAAACTCATTATAAAAACACATTTATTGAAACCATTTGAATCTTCCTTATTAATAGATTTGAACTCTTTTGTCGAACCGTAGTTACACAGGATTCGTACCGGAGCTCTTCAACTCTCAAGTACATCTTCGTACTGCATGAGCCACCAAACAAGCCTTGTTTATGAAAACCATCTCAGGCTACGTATGTAACCATGGTTCCCTGAGATAGGGAACAAGACACTGCGTCGTCTAGGGGTTGCTATACATAAAAAACTACAACAGTACTGGCTGGCGACAGCCTATGATGTCACTGCCAGCGCGACTCTTCGCGGCCGGTGCGTCACCACCGGTGCGACCATAGTATAAAAGGGCGGCCGTAGAACACAGCATTCACTTCCTTGTCTGAAGCATGGAGACAAGCCTAGATGATGGGGTGTCTCGTTCCCTATTTTAGGGAACCATGGTTACATACGTAACATGAGACTTTCCCTTTTGAGGGAATATCGAACCGCATCCTCTAGGGGTCGCTATGGGGAATGGTCAGGAACCGACTCACAAAACACAGGTAGCAGCACCCTGTTCAAGGGAATATAGGTAGAGTGGAGCCCAAGGTGACCGGGGCTTACAAACTCAGAGAATGGGAATGTAGTCTAGCGAGTAACCCATACCATATAGGATTAGAAAACTGTACTTAAGGGGGCTAAACCTAGGAGTGCCTCAACAAGTCCTAGTTAGCAGATGCTCAAGAGGTATCAGAGAAGATACAAATGTGGCGTGTGTCCCAAGGAGACCGGGGCGTAATCAACTCAAAAATGGGAACAAAGTCTAGTGCGTAAGTTTTAACGTGCCCAAAGACTAGCATGTGCACTTACCATAACATGAATTTCAGATACAGTGTGCCAGAGAGGTCACTCTCAACCGGGCTCAGAGTGATTGGCAGTGAGGGGCAAATCTAGGGTCAGCCCTTAGCTGAGGGGAGCATTGCTACACCCAACCAGGACAGGTAGCTCGCAAGCTGCAAGTCGACTGATAATACTGCTGTAAGGATCCATCCACTGGCCTAAAATGCGGTGTCCAGCGGCCTGGGTGAAGGCGTCCTGCGTGTATGTCTTTTCTGACGCTTCTGTAAAAAATCACTTGATTTATTAAAACTTTGATATTTAATTTAATGCTGACTCCTTCCTCGTTTGAATCTGACTCCAATTTCAAGTGTTTAGACGCGAATTGCAGGAATAGTTTTAAAAGCTGATCGTGTTATTAGTTGTGCTATAATTTGGATATTTGATTCTTTCCGACTTACCATACTTTCAATTATCCGTTCATTGGGGACCTAATGTCTCATTTATGTCTAACGTCGGCCTGCGCAGAGCATACGGGCACAAACTCGCCAGCCTGATCCTAGTCAGAGGTTGTAGGTGACTAATACTATTTGCCAGCCGCCTACTGCTTGCTTTATTACAAAAGTGTAGTTTACATAGTCTCTCCCCTTACAACGTGCTAACATCAGCGATGGGCAAATCAGGGGGTCTCAGAAGAAGTGCCTACTGCTCCCTCGTTCTCAAGCCTGCTGCCTGCCCACCCTGGCCGTACATTTGCGGTAACAAAAGCCTCCTCTCAATATAATAATCATAATGATTTCAGGTGAGTCTGAAATAAATTAAAAAATGTTTATTTTGCCAGGCATAATAAAAACTTTCAATCAACAGGGTAAATTCACTCAATTAATAAAAGAAACATACACATTAACATTTAGTTACACAACTGATCAGCATAAAACATAATAAAAAAATGGCAAATAGAGAGACACACGGCAATCGTGTGGGAAGTTCTGCTTACAGATGCTTCCCTGAATGTTTCGCCAGTCCTCTTTAAATACCCAGATTCAAACAAAGCTATCATAAATTTGGCATAACAAAAGCTTCACTGGCCTTTTGCTGGCACAGGAGACAATCTGGGGGTCATCTCCCTCCTGGGGTCGTAAAAGCAACACCTGGCAGAGACCTTATCAGGGACACATCCCACACCAGTGGAGCAGAGTCTTCCTCAGATTTGGGATCTTTATTTTTGGTCTGTTCCACTGATGTGAGACTGAGATAATATTTCCAACCACAATGAGACCATAAAAATTATACCAAACATGAAAAGATTATAGCCATGAATACTGAAAATAAAGAAAATACATTATACCAGCATCTCCCGACACTTCTAAGTCACCTTTTAATGCCCTAGCTCATCTGTCCTGGAGAGAAGGAGGGGGCCTAAGGATGGGTGAAGGGACAGAGGTGCAAATGGTCTGTCTTCCAGATCTTCTCGTCAGATTAAAAGGTTTTATTGTTTTGTGGCACAGTAGGTGTGCTGCGAGAGTTCCTGCATCTTTGGTTTCCCGGGGGGAAAAAGGCAACCTTACACTGCCATGGAGCTAAAATCCTGAGCATCGAAAGTGGAAGTGGTTAGGAACAGGTTCCTAACTCCTGAAATACAGGGAGGAACACCTGATCCACCAGGGGTGGCGAGCTCTTAAGAAACCCTTCCGCAGAGAAGGGAGCATTGCCATGCCCTGCCAAAGAGGCCTGAGAATGTGACCAAGACACTCCACTCGAAGCACAGAAGCAGCATCCCTTTCCCTTGAGCTATAGGAGGTAGTACCGAGGGACATTAGCTATAACCAACCCAAAGGTGATTATGCTTTCTGTCTCGACAGAAGCATGGGCCCTGACTCGACCAGACCCGCACTGTCTGCAAGAGCCAGAAACCTGGAGAAATGTTGCTCCTTGGAGCAAACACTTCCGGAAGGGTTTTTGCAAAAACACCTCACCATCAGACCCACTCTGCAGAGGGGTGATTGTAAATCCACTATATTAAGGCTTGGGGAGAGTCACTCTGTTCCTACTCAAGAAGGGGGCCCTCCTCACCCAAATGCATGAAAATAGGGTGGATAGCTAGAACAGGAAGCCCCTCAGGGCAAGTTCTCAGTAAACAAGTCTCTGAGGCAAGGTGTCCTACCAGCGATGTCCAAGTGCATCCTGTGAAAAAAAAACATCCAGAGAGCTCACCTGGAGGAAGGACTACAAATCCTAAGATACCATGCTGTAATAGGGGACCTGGAAGCCAGGAGGTTCCACAGGGATCTAGGCAGGTGAAGGCAGATCCAAAGTAGACGAGCAAGGCCATAACCATAGTCAGTAGACCAGAGGGGGATACTCGTTGAGGACCTATTGAAAGAAAATAAAGCCCAAAGAAAGGTCCCCGAACACAGCAAAGGAGGCAGGACACAAATAGCAGAATAGTACTCACCCATTCAAAACAGGCAGCTCCTCAGAGCAACGTCAAAACGAAGCCCTTACCTGAGGGACCACAGGGTCCAGGGGGTTGCAGTCATGTACCAGGGGATCAGCAACCAAGGAGGCCATCTCCAAGCTCTTTAGCTGCAGACTCCGGTGACATGAGGCCAAGCAGGGCTAGCATTCAACCAAATCAGAAAAATGATCAAAGATCATCTTACCAAAATGGAGACAACGGTCCCATGTCCCACAGAGAGAGACTGGCTGAAGCTCCAATCCTGAAACATAGGAAGAACACAACAAACAGCCATACATAAATACTGCAATAGCTAGCCTGAAGAAACCCCAGTAAACCCTCCCAAGCTGCTGTCCCGACCATAGAGTGAGCTATCTACTTGCAACCTTAGCAGGGAAGATAGCACTGTCCGGACAAGGATTCTACTTAAGCAGTCGCTGAGCTTAACACATAGATATCCTTAGATAGCCATGTGTGTAGGAAGGACTTACCAGAGTTGGAACATATAGGAAAAAGCTAAGGAGATGGCTACTTAAACCCTAGGAAAGGGGAGCGATCACCAAGCTAGCACACAGCTGCCCTCAGGTAGCTAGGCTGTAGGAAAGAGGACCACTGCAACTGCCAAGACCACCAGTAGTGGGTTGTTTAATTATAAATCCTGAAGGAGAAGACAGCACTTATCCAGGCAGAGCTCAAGGAGACCGCTACTTAAAAGCCTAAAGAGGGGAGCAATCCATGAGCTAGCACATAGTTACCCTCAGATAGCTATACATGCAGGAAAGGGCTAGTTAACACACAGCTAGCCGCAGATAGCTGTATTCAAGCAGCCCGCCCGCAATAACAATGGCAGAAATATAACCATCCTTAGATGGCTTTACTAGGAAGGTCCCCAATCAAGTCAGTTCCACAGTAGGCTAGTGAGTGCTCCTCAGGGCCAGCTCTGGAGAGATTCCCACAAGAAAAAATGCCTCCTACGCCTCCCCTAGTGAAACTCATCAGCCAGCTTTATCAGCTTTTTTTTTTATCCCTGCAGATTCAACCCGCTTCGTGCTTCAGCAACGGCAAGCTGCAAATGCGGGGAGCAGATAGCTGCCCTTCCTTCCTCAGAAGTAGAGAGCAGCTACTTCACAGGAAAATATTAAAAATGCACGCAACAGCCCCTCAGGGTATATTGCGTGCATGGCAACATAACGTCAAAGAGAGTGTGTATCATCGAGTGTCAAAAATGAGAAGGCACGGTTTAAAACACACTTCTAAAATGTCTGGCTAGTGCTTGCCAAAAAGAGGTAAGAATAGATAGAGCTTACCAAAGATGCATGCCTTCAAACAAAACAGTCACTGCAAGATGTGTTTTACCGGCGCCCTATGCTAGCTCTTTGATCGCCCCCCTGGTGGCTGGCTGCAGTATAGGTCATGAACCCCGTCTCTCCATGTAAACGAATGGGACTTGAGTCATAATAAAAAAATAAATTACACTTCCAATACAATTTTTCCGAAATATGATTTTGGTTATTTAAGGTAGTTGTTATCAGGCTGATATATGTTCAATTGTTCGTTTTTGTGATAAGTTTGATTTTAACTAGTAATTTGATGCTATAAAAACGGGGCGTGTCGTTATGATTGACAGTTGTGATTGACATCTTCTCTGAGCAGACTGTCAGAGCTTCGAGAGGAGATTGAAGATACAGCCAACTATTAATTAACTATCGATTTCTGTGTTATTTCACACCGACAAAATGAGTTGTTCAACAGTAAACTGTACTAACCGACCTACAGGATCTGTTGGATCACTGCGTTTTTTTTGGTAATGTTAAATGTGACTTTATAAGCTAACTAACAAATGTTTTTAGATAAGATAACATGGATAATAAGATAAAAATAAAATAAGATAAAATTAATTATAGAGAACTGTCTACAGCAATCGATCTCCTGTAACGTTAACGTTAGTTGAACTTGATTTAAAATGGCATGAACATTTCTGACATTTTAGAGTTTTTCTAGTGGCATATTATTTAGTTTATCTACTGAATTTGCTAATAATTTATTTGAAACATTCAAATAAATGTAAATTCCCCTTTGCCAGATAGAATTAAGCCATCATTTCAATCAAATAAAAAAAGAAAATATATTAAACAATAAAAACAAATTGGTGATCGTGATGATGCAGGCATCTGTTGATGTGCTGTAACCTAATACAGCTACAGTGTTTAGAATGCTTAAAAAGTTTATTGTAGACATTGATAAGGATTTTTTAATAGTGCAGGGATGTGATACATAAATATCCTCTTGATATTTAGACATCTTTCTTGCTATGTGTACTTATCTCAACTTTAGCTAACAAGATTGGCATATGAACTTTATTAATGACATAAAAACTATTTATGAAAATAATGTAAAGCATCAATATAAAATTGTCAGTTAAAAAGTTTTCCTTTACGTGAGTATGATGCAGAAAGACTCAAAAAAATGGGTGGTGAACATGAGATGAAAGGACTGGAAACCAACAACCTCATCTCGTCTTTGCAGTGCTCATTTTGAAGAGCATGCTTTCACCAAGACTTAAAGGTAAAAAAAAAAAAAATCTGCAGAATAATTGTGATGCCAATGTGGCTGAAATACATCACATTCAGATGATCAGATTTTAGTCCAAACATGCATTCGGTTCAGTGTATTGTGAGTTGTCATAAGTGCTTACCAGACATTTGAATATTTTAAACACACAGTTTAGCACTGGAATTTGCATTTTTATTTTACATTAAAATAATGTTCAAATTTGACATCCTCATTGGATAATGGACAGCATTTTGTCAACATATTTGCTGTCAATGCCATTAAATAAACTGATAAGGTAAACTGAAATTATCTATATCCTTTATTAATACAGGTATATATAATTTTAGCTATTATTAGTTATTTGAAAAGCACATCTTGTTGAATATACAGCAGGGGGGAAAAAACAGCTAAGTACTCGGAGGAGCTGAGGCAGTTTGCCACCACTATACATTTTTATTCCCCAAAGGCATATGAAATGTATATTCACAAGATGACTGAATTTGCAGGAGACCAGATCCATGGCTATGTGGACATAGGCACTGGAGAAAATCGACAACACGCTGGCCACCCAGGCCTTGGTCCTCATGGTTGTGGCTGTAAATGAGTCATGGAAAATTCCCATAGCATACTTTCTCATCACAGGTATGGATGGATCAGAGAAGGCCAATGTCATTAGGGAGAGCCTTAGCAGGCTTCATGAGGTTGGTGTCAAAGTTGTCTCTCTTACATGTGATGCCCCCACAAGCAACTTGGCTATGATAAGGGAACTTGGTGTTGACCCAAATATCAACAACATGAAGCCCTACTTCTTGCATCCTGAGGACCCTACACTTAAAGTGCATGTGATCCTGGATGCATGCCACATGCTAAAGCTTCTTCGTAATGCCTTTGCATCTTCCCTAGAATTTGAGACAGAAGATGGAAGGAAGATTAAATGGAAGTACATTGAAGCCCTCAATGAACTTCAAGAGAAAGAAGGTCTGCGACTGGGAAACAGGCTAAGGATGGAGAAAACAAAAAATGAAAGTCCACCTGGCAGCACAGCTCTTCAGCAGCAGTGTGGCAGATGCCATGGAGTTCTGTGAGCAAGGCTTGAAGATGGATGAGTTCACAGGTTGTGCTGCAACTGTGCAGTTTTTGCGCACTGTAGATGCAGCTTTTGATGTGCTGAACAGCAGAAACCCTCTTGGAAAAGGTTTCAAAGCCCCAATCAAGCCAACAACTAAAGACCGGGCAGAGACTATTTTAAAGCAGGCAGAAACCATTCCTCATGGGTTGAAGGTCCAGCAGTACAACAAGATGGTGCCACTTCACACCACTAAAAAAAGACTGCCATATATGGCTTCATTGCTAATGGCAGAAGTGCACTTAACATCTACCATGATCTTGTTGAGAGGGACAATGCACCATGCAGATATCTTCTCACCTACAAACTCCCACTGAGCAAAGTTACATCCAGCAGACGTTGAAAAGACGTCCACTGAGGAGCCAGAATGAAAGTTTTTAAGACGTCTTTTTCTGACGTGTTCTGGACGTCCGATATAGACGTTCATGGAACCTCAAGGTTAACAAGGTTAAAAACTAGTTCAAATGAGGTTAGTAGACATATTTCAACATCAGTTAAGATTCATTTTGACATCATTTATACTGTTTCTGGAACAAATAAACACTCAGGATACATTAGATTTAAAAATGATGAAAATAAAGGAATCTTCACTGAAACAGTGTTTATGAGATAATTAAATGATTACAGCATGAGCTTCACTCATTACTGACTTTAATTCTGTCAGACATCTATAGCTTTTATTACTAATTACCAGAGGTTTAGATGTTGGTAATTGTTTCAAATGAAGTCATCATTGTTGTGGACAGTGTTTGCTTTAGCTGGGATCTTGATCCTTGTACTTCTTATGTTAGCTTTTTTTTTGGACTGTTGTAACAGTGTTTGTGAAACACAAGCGTTATGACAGAGAAAGCTGAAATCAAGTGTTAACATCTTTCAGTTAATGATGGTAAACATGTAGTAAAATGAATGTCTGATATTCAATTTTGCTGGTTGCACTTATTTATGGACAAAAAAGCATATGCACTAAATATTTTTCAGAAAATGTGTCATGAAGTCACACACTGACATAAAGATTTTGCACAGGACTCACAACAATGGTGACAATCAGAACAAAAAAGCTTGAGAATTAAGGATGAGTTTGTACTATGAAGCTTTTTTGTTTGCCACCACTGTTGTGATTCATGTGCAAAATCTTGATGTCTGTGTGTCGACATGCTGCGTTTCCTTAAAATATCCATAAAAATATGCATTTTGTCCATCTTCAGATCAAGTGATTATTTCACTACTCTCGGCACCTGTACTGCAGACTCACAATGTTTAATGGTGTTAAACACAGTACTATAATCACAACATCAGATGCTCATTTCCTGATGATTTTATTTATCACCAGCATGAAGCTTGTGCTTTTATCAAACACAGTTATAACTGCCAAACAACAAGCTAATGCAAGATCCTAGCTAAAGCAAACACTATCCACAACAATGGTGACTTCAAATGAAACAAATACCAACATTTAAACCTCTGGTGATTATTAATAAAAGCTATAGATGTCTGACAGAAATCAAGTAATGAGTGAAGCTCATGCTGTGATCATTTAATTATCTTATAAACACTGTTTCAGTGAAGATTCCTTTATTTTCATCATTTTTGGACAGTGTCTGTGAGTTGCTTTTCATGTATAAATGGAAATGACATTGCAGTAACATTTTAAATCTAATGTATCCTGAGAGTGTTTATTTGTTCCAGAAACAGTATAAATGATGTAAAAATTAATCTTAACTTAACTACTAACCTCATTTGAACTAGTTTTTAACCTTGTACAGAGGTTCCATGAACGTCTATATCGGACGTCCAGAACACGTCAGAAAAAGACGTCTTAAAAACTTTCGTTCTGGCTCCTCAGTGGACGTCTTTTCAACGTCTGTAAATACATAAAAAAAGACGTGCGCTGGACGTAACTTTGCTCAGTGGGAAGTCAGGACCACTTGGAGCTCTTCTTTGCTGCCATAAGAGCAAGAGGTGGTCACAATGACAACCCCAATGTCAGGCAGTTCAGAGGAGCATACAAATGCCTACTTATGAGGCACCAAGTGAAAACAGGCACAGGGAACTGTTTGCTTCGAGACAGCACTTATATCCTCAACTCAATACCTGCATCTGTAAATGTTGCCCGAAGATTGGAAGTGCAGTTGGTGGAAGTGAGTGTGAGTGAGGATGTCATAGCTCCTGACCTTCTTGATGTATACAGCCTTTCTGAATATAAAGAGGTAGCGATCAGCTACATCGCAGGATTTGTGGTGAAGAAGATAAACGAGAAAATCACCTGTTTGCCATGCTCACAGGCATTAACAACTGATGGTGCTGCACATGATTTCATCCATCAAAAAGATAGAGGTGGTCTGCAGAAACCATCACCAGGCATGGTGTCTGTGTGTTTGACCACAGAGAAATGTATTCAGAGAAGAATCACAACAAGTGGAGGCCAGCTTCCCCGTGGACGTAGAATCACATTAGCCATTTCCAGTGAGGTGCTAGCAGATTGTGCCGAGAAAGATCTTTTCCCACAACTACATAGCCATATGTTTGCTACATGTGTTGAAATGAATCATATTCATTTACTGGTAAAAATGGCCTCCGTGTGGTACTGCAAAGTCAGATTTAACCACTTTGCAAGAAGGGAAACTGAAATAATTTGAGGATATTTCTAGCTGTCACATGTTTCCATCTACCATCTATTGTTTTCTTTGTAATGATTCATGCTTCCACTGACTCCACTGATCCTCCTGAAGTTGCTATTGGTGATAATTTACAGTCCGTATAAACAGGACTGAATCATTCTCAGGAAACACCTAGACTCCACTGATCCTCCTTAAGTTCTGCTGCTGCTGGTGATGATTTACAGTCTGCATAAACAGGACTGAATCATTCACAGAAGACACCTATACTCCACTGATCTTCCTGAGGTTCTGCTGCTGCTGGTGATGATTTACAGTCTGCATAAACAGGACTGAATCATTCACAGAAGACACAGTGATTCCACTGATCCTCCATAAGTTCTGCTGCTGCTGGTGATGATTTACAGTCCGCATAAACAGGACTGAATCATTCACAGAACACACCTATACTCCACTGATCTTCCTGAGGTTCTGCTGCTGGTTATGATTTACAGTCCGCATAAACAGGACTGAATCATTCACAGAAGACACAGTGATTCCACTGATCCTCCATAAGTTCTGCTGCTGCTAGTGATGATTTACAGTCTGCATAAACAGGACTGAATCATTCACAGAAGACACAGTGATTCCACTGATCCTTTATAAGTTCTGCTGCTGGTGATGATTTACAGTCCGCATAAACAGGACTGAATCATTCACAGAAGACACCTATACTCCACTGATCTTCCTGAGGTTCTGCTGCTGCTGGTTATGATTTACAGTCTGCATAAACAGGACTGAATCATTCACAGAAGACACAGTGATTCCACTGATCCTCCATAAGTTCTGCTGCTGCTAGTGATGATTTACAGTCCGCATAAACAGGACTGAATCATTCACAGGAAATACCTAGACTCCACTGATCCTCCTTAAGTTCTGCTGATGCTGGTGATGATTTACAGTCCGCATAAACAGGACTGAATCATTCACAGAAGACACAGTGATTCCACTGATCCTCCATAAGTTCTGCTGCTGCTAGTGATGATTTACAGTCTGCATAAACACAACTGAATCATTTACAGAAGACACCTATACTCCACTGATCTTCCTGAGGTTCTGCTGCTGCTGGTGATGATTTACAGTCCGCATAAACAGGACTGAATCATTCACAGAAGACACAGTGATTCCACTGATCCTCCATAAGTTCTGCTGCTGCTGGTGATGATTTACAGTCCGCATAAACAGGACTGAATCATTCACAGAAGACACCTATACTCCACTGATCTTCCTGAGGTTCTGCTGCTGCTGGTGATGATTTACAGTCTGCATAAACAGGACTGAATCATTCACAGAAGACACAGTGATTCCACTGATCCACCATAAGTTCTGCTGCTGCTAGTGATGATTTACAGTCCGCATAAACAGGACTGAATCATTCACAGAAGACGCCTATACTCCACTGATCTTCCTGAGGTTCTGCTGCTGCTGGTGATGATTTACAGTCTGCATAAACAGGACTGAATCATTCACAGAAGACACAGTGATTCCACTGATCCACCATAAGTTCTGCTGCTGCTAGTGATGATTTACAGTCCGCATAAACAGGACTGAATCATTCACAGAAGACACCTATACTCCACTGATCTTCCTGAGGTTCTGCTGCTGCTGGTGATGATTTACAGTCCGCATAAACAGGACTGAATCATTCACAGAAGACACAGAGATTCCACTGATTCTCCATGTTCTGCTGCTGCTAGTGATGATTTACAGTCCGCATAAACAGACCTGAATCATTCACTAGACCCTTTATTTTCCTTAATATGTGGTTGTTGTTTTTTTCAATAAGTACTTCAGTCACAGGAAGCCCTTGTAAATGGTTTGTTGTACTGAAATTAATAAGTTTACCGTAGTTATATATTTTCTCATATATGAAGTGCTTAAGTTTAAAATCATCTGAACATTGCTCCTTTGAAGTGTAAATAGTATTGCTGTTTTGTTTTAAATACAGTTTGCACTCTAGAGTTTCCAGTTATCATTACATGACTTTTCAATTTTTGTTCAAGAATAAAAATATCAAACATACAATATAAAAAAAAGTGGTTCTTTTCTTTTCAGCTTGAGAAATGAAAATGTTCATGTTATTTATGTTTTGTGTTTCTATAAATGTTAAGTTTTTGTTGTTTTGTTAATATTTTGGTATATAGTTAAGAATGTTGAGCACAATTTTCTGTGTCACAAAATCTGTTTTGTCTCGTGTCAGTTTGTCTTGTTTGTCAAGTATGTCTTGTCCTGTGTCCCACTCATGGCCTGCACCTTGTCGTGGTGAGTGGGCTTTCAACTAAGATGGGCCACTGTGTTGAAATGCTGGTTGGATCTGGTGTATAAAATACATATTTTTTGTCTGTCCTGTCTTTTGTCTGCCCTTTTCTTTATGTGTGTATTTACAGAACCTACGTCAAATTCAGACCAAGTGCCATGCAGGCACAACATAGAGGACTCACCACATGTGTAGTACACATCAATTGTTTGCCCTAATTTTGGAGTATTGTCTGAACAACTGATGAAAACGTTTTAAATTTTAAAATGCCACACAATGTAATTGTTAGTCAAATCTGCAATAGTTTTAAGAAAGTAATGTTACAAACAGACATGTTGGACAAATCAGTATTGATGTTTTTTAATGACTTACATATTCTTACATTTGCACATATACATTTATTCACAAAATCTCAGCTACATTCGCCATGGGGAAAATGGCTGAGGTAAACCAAGGTGAAGAGGAGGAAACGGAAAGAAGGAGAGGAAGAGCTGTGACAGAACTTAGTGTGATGGCTTCCTTTGTATAAAAAAAAAAAAAAAAAGCATTGGTCATCAAACGTCACATAAAGTATAAAAATCCTGGACAATTTTGATGCCTTAACTTTGGGTAGAAAGTTCAAATCCAGCAGTTCAAACCCTACTGGATTTGGAATTTCAAACACTCGCCAATGTTTTTTTAAAAATATATCATTTCCCAAAGGGGTCAAATGAACTTGATCATGCAAAAAAATGGCCAGGATTTCTACGCTTTATCTGACGATGATGCACAATGCCTCCACCAATAGACAAAACAAAGGAAGCCATCACACTGTTTATAAAGCGCCGGGCTTTGTCCATTTTTTGGGGGTGCACAGACCTCCACTGGCATCGCTGGGTTATAGAAGAGAAGATGATTTTCATCTGTGGGAACTTCCTGTGGAGGTCTTGCAAGTCCTGCTTGATTCCTGCGACAAGCTTCACACTCTTGATGTTTTCGAGGTCATTTCCGCCACAGTGACTCAAGAGGACATCTGGCACAGCTCTTCCTCCAAGGCACTGACTGAAGAAGGGGAGGAGGTTTCTCCAAATCATGCCTTCCCAGTTCACCTTTTGAGGTGATGCTTTGGAAAAGCTCTGATGTATATCAAACACTGAAATGTCCCAGGATTCAAAGGTCTTGTTAAGGTAAGACAGCATGCTTAGCATAAAACACTTTACAGAGCTGTTTTGATATTGGTGATGTAGATGCACCTTTTTAAAATCACAGATTAAACCATAATAGCTTAAACCTTCGTAATAATAGAGCTATGCAGCTGTGGTTGATTCCAGGCAAACTGAATATAGCTGGGACAACAAATAACTAATAATACTTAAATTTGCTTATATCATTCTTAAATTAGAAACTTTACGCTGAAATCATGATATAACATTTATTTCCATATATTTTTTGTTACTTATACTTACTTTTGGCTTCTGTGGTGGCTGAGACGCTTGGTAATGCCATTTCTACTCCTAAAATGAAGATAACAAAAATTAAACCAACAACCCATTCAAATATATTTATTTTATACGAGACTTAATGCATGTGCTCGCCATAAATGTATGATGCAAACACACCCACACACACACACACACACACACACACATATTATATATATATATATATATATATATATATATATATATATATACAGTGTGCGATTTGCCGGGGGGGATGGGGGGGATTCCCCCCCTCTGGTCTGAATATCCCTACCTCTGCTTAATTATTTTTATCCCCGGTGGTGACAAAATTTATCCCCCCGCCCCCATAGTCATTCATTCTTATTCAAAAATCTAATAAAATTCCTAAATATAAAATATTTAAGTATTTTAAATATATATCTACGCGAAACGCTGTTGGCGCAAACAATAATAAAACCAGAAACGGACTTTCGCTGTCAGCGCTCCGGCTCCAAGTCCCGCTCGTGTGACAATAGAGATGACACCGCGTCTGTTTTAAACAAAGATACCTATACTGAAGGGAACCCCCATGATGACGCTAATGCCGAGTTCACACTGCATGACTTTCAAAGTCATCGGAACGCCGTTTTCACACTGCACGACTATCTGGGGTAGCTGCTGTGTTCACATTATTGCACGACGGATCGGCGACAGGAGTTTACACACTGCATGACCTTAGAAGAATCGCCGACAACGCTGTCTGGTCTGCAAACTAAACGTACACAAAAGTGATAAGGAAATAATGCAAGATCACGCTGAAATTATGATCTATGGTCCTCCCCAGACACAAAATCATTAACAAAAATGACTTCAATGTTAACAACATATTCTGCTGGAAAAATGTTAAGTACGCAAATCGAAACTCTTGAAAATGAAACCAACGTTTTGTGCATTTTATATTGATTTTAGCCTATTTCTTATAGCCTACAAAAGATGCAATAACATCTTTTGTAATTTGTAGAAGATTATTTACAGGAAAAACCCTCTTATGTTTATTTTTTATTATAGCCTTTAGAAGTGTTTTCTTTTTTTATGCAGTACAAACCGGATTCTTTGGACTAATCATATAAGCTAGCCTACATTTGGAAAATTAAAAAAGCTTAAAGTGTGTGAAATACAATGTACAACATGTGACAGTGAGTTCGTTAGAGTTTTACCATCTGTTCCTCACTTTTATTCGATTTTAAACCGCTTAAAAGCATTAAATCGCATTTTACTTTCACTTTGATTTAGTGGCATTTCGGCCTCTATTGACTGGAAACAGCAGTACGACGAATTCAATTAAACTTTTGAATGTTTAAATATATTAAACACAAGATACTTAATATATTAACAAAACACCATGCTATATATAGGCCTAATTTAAAATAAAATAAAATAACTTACACAAAGTTTTAATAAAATCAGCACAGTGGAACGAAATAAATGAGAAACTTAAAAAAAAAAAAAAACCCGTCTAAAATCATCTTTAATAAACATCAACAAAAAAATTATCTAAGAACTTCCTGCTGCCCTGTATAATGCTCTTCTCAAGACACACAAGACTCTTGCTGTTGAGGCTGCATCAAGTCCCATACTTATAAACTATTCTGAGATAGTGTCGCAAAGACCCTGACTTGAACGAACCTTTAGAAATACATGCATCTTTATGGATTACATAATGAAATTGATTTATTTTTGACTTGTTTTATTTCGTTAAGTAATAATTTAAAGCTTTCTATTTAGCTATATATTTATCATGTTTGTGAGGCATGTAGGCTATTTGTTGAAAAAATGCAAATGTTCGCGCTGGCGCCTCCATTCCCTGCAAAGACGTTTTAGCTTCCCCTCTCCAAAAACAGGATATGCACCTAATAGCGCACATTTGTCTAGGTTTAACATTTAAACATTGTTTTATAGTTACTTTAAATGTTTTAGATCTATAGATTTTATTTCATGCAGGTCATAATGATTTGAGAAGGCAAATTGATCAGACTATGAAAAGTCTGGCCGCTGTTCGTTACTTTAAAAAACAAAAACGTATATTTAACGAACAAAAAAAAGCTCCAAATGTTTTTCTAAATTAACTTAATAAAAGAACGAAACGAAATATAATCACTTTGCCATTACATACCAAATGTAACTATTTTAATTGCTGAAGGAGACTTGCATGGAGACATGCTGTAGGACTGGATCGCTGCCTGTTAACTGTTAGGCCCGCGGCAAAAACACCATGACAAAAATCTGCGGTCAATTTGCGGTTCGAAGCTTTTCATCCACTGGACATACACTATATTGCCAAAAGTATTCGCTCACCCCCTTCCGATGAACAGGTTTGACTACCTTACAGTACAAATCTTAATTTACCAAAACTGTGGTATCAAAGATGGAAACATAATTCATGTATTTAAAATTTGTATTTCCATCTCTGTTGCAAAAGTTTTGGAAGTGTCTAAAATGACTGTACCCATTTAATTATTACAAATATTAAGTGTAAGCCTATTTTTTATTTATATTATTTTATTCTGATATTCTCGGTTGGTGTGTGATCATTGAGGATATGTGATTTTTTTTGTTGCTCTGCTGCTCTGTATGCTGCTTGTGAGTTAAAATACAATAAAAAATGAAATTTGTAATTTTTATGTATCATCATACATTATAATAATTTATTATTCTAATTTTATCAGCGTTTTCACGGTTAATGTTCGGTTGACGAGCAGCGGTTATCCGTCAGGAAAATTAACCGAAATGAGCATCCCTAGTTTTTATAGTAAAACTTTGGTTATATCAATTGAAGTCAATCAGCCAAAAAAAAAAAACAAAAAAAAAAAAACATGGTTACTACATTTTTATTATAATAAAACCATGGTTAATCTGCCTACTCTATCATTTTAGCAGCAGGATCTAATAGAGATGCGCGATCTTCAAAATCTTAGTATAATCAGGGCTGGAAATGGTGGAGACGGTAAACAGTAGACAAAGTCTAGGGAGTACATTTTCATGCACACACTCAAAAAAATAATTCAGTCTAAAAATAAACTTTATGTAATTAAATTACATGCAAATTTTCCATCCATTTAGATTACATAGTTTTAATATAAACAAATCAATGAACTTAGTGTGATTCATATGCATCAGTTGTATGTGAATGAAATAGGTAAGATTTATGTAAAAGTTCCCAGTGTTTAATAAGCACTGCTCAGTACTCATGTGTTTCCACACTACAGAGTGTTCAAGTAGCATTGACACAGTGTTAGAGTTAAGGAGATAATTATGTGATGATTGACCATTAATGATGAACACCTGCTGTTTACAAGCACAATCACTGATGGAGAGAAAAACACAAGAACTATGACTTCAGCCACAGACTAGATGAAATCAACTGAAATAAAACAAGACCTGATTAACAACTCCACAGACAGCTTTACCAGCTTCACTCATTACGAACCAGATTGACCTTATTTCTGTCAAACTTCTAGAGAAGCTCTTATTGAGAATTAAGAAAGGTTTAGATGTTTTATTGAAAACATTTCATTTGACCTAACCATCATAGCGATCAGGGCTTACTTTAGTTGGGCTCTTGACCCTTGACTACCTTATGTTACTTTTTTTTTTGGCTGCTGTAATTGTGTTTGTGAAGCACATTTATTACAGAAAAAAGTGCCAAAGAACAAATAAACTTGCATGTGTTTGGTTAAATGTTAATGACGTGTAATCACCATCTAGTGGCCTGATTCACTGATTTCATTGAGTGGTTAATCTATTAGTTTCATGATCTTTAGAGAGCTGTATGAGCTGTTAAGAAAGTTTATCCTATGCACAAAACCTATAAATCTATGGCAGCAACCAGAAACACACAGACATCAAGAAACAGGCTATGAATCTCAGCAATGGTGCCATTCAAAAATTGCATGCTGGGAGTCATGGGTGAGTTTTGTACTCTGCTGGTACCCAGCATGCATTGCAGCAGGAAGCTTTTGTCACCATTGCTGAGATTCATAGACTGATTATTGATGTCTGTGTGTTTCTGTTTGCTGCCATAGATTTATAGGTTTTGTGCATAGGATAAACTTTCATAATAGTTCATACAGCTCTCTAAAGATCACGAAACTAATAGATTAGCCACTCAACGAAATTAATGAATCAGGCCACTAGATGGTGATTACACATCATTAATATTTAACCGAACACATGCAAGTTTATTTGTTCTTTGGCACTTTTTTTCTGTAATAAATGTGCTTCGCAAACACAATTACAGCAGCCAAAAAAAAAAATTAACATAAGGTAGTCAAGGGTCAAGAGCCCAACTAAAGTAAGCCCTGGTCGCTATGATGGTTAGGTCAAATGAAATGTGTTCAATAAAACATCTAAACTTTTCTTAATTCTCAAGAAGAGCTTCTCTAGAATTAAAACTATTTCAGTTGATTTCATCTAGTCTGTGGCTGAAGTCATAGTTCTTGTGTTTTTCTTTCCATCAGTGATTGTGCTTGTAAACAGCAGGTGTTCATCATTAATGGTCAATCATCACATAATTATCTCCTTAACTCTAACATTGTGTCAATGCTACTTGAACACTCTGTAGTGTGGAAACACATGAGTACTGAGCAGTGCTTATTAAACACTGGGAACTTTTACATAAATCTTACCTATTTCATTCACATATGACTGATGCATATGAATCACACTAAGTTCATTGATTTGTTTATATTAAAACTATGTAATCTAAATGGATGGAAAATTTGCATGTAATTTAATTACATAAAGTTTATTTTTAGACTGAATTATTTTTTTGAGTGCATAGTGGGATTTTTGTATCCGTGGTAAAAGAAAATGGCTAAAATTGCACAGAGTTTTGTTTTTGGTATTGTAGGAAAGAGCACTGCATAATTCTGAGAGCTAACTTTGTATTAGGTTTAAATTACCACATGAGACGTCAGTTCAGTGGTGTAAGCTAATCAGTATATATATATATATATATATATATATATATATATATATATATATATATATATATATATACAGTCATTCTTGAGACATGGGACAAAACGGTGCAATATTTAAAAAAATAAAACCTTGTACCAAGACAAATTAAACTACATCTTACATGTACTAAGCTACTTAGTTATACTTTGATACAACCTCCCAACTTTCATTTATCCATGGTTAAATGATCGAGTAACTATATAAGTCTAGTTATATTTGTCTGTGTAGTGCATTAAGGTACCATTTCTGCTGCCTCGTGGACGATGCTGAGCCGAAATGACGCAATTGAGCCAATCAGATGATAGAAAACAAAGAGTGAACAAGCGTATCGTTTGATTGGTTAGAAGAAATAAGTCCCGCCTCCCGACTTCGATTCCCCAAATCAGTGAGAGAAACGTGCCAAAATTGCAAGCGCTGGAGAAGGAAAGACGGTGCAGCGCATATCAGCGTATCTCGGGAAAAGTTAAGCCCCGCGTACGCAACATCTTTATTTTACACACAGAGACATATTCTTCAGAGCAAATCCGTTTTGCGGTTGTTAACACCGCTGTTCTTGCTTGCAAATTGCCGTTTGCCGAAGAGCAATGCTTTTGGCCGCATTTCAGCGCAAAAACAGTGCCAAAAGTGTACGCGCCTAAAAAACGTAGGTCAGAAGAATACAGATCATATTTATTTCAAATGAATATGAAGTTACAGTTTTTCAACACATGATTTGCACTTACGAAACCTATTACAATGATGCAAGTCCTGTTTTCATGAGCTTACAACTTGATTTACACTTTTACAAAACTGATTTTGCGCATGCGAATTTATTTTACACTTGCAATGCCACACACACTCTCACAAATCTTACACTGCGCTTGCAAATCTTTTTGACGTCAATTTATCTTCATACATACTCCTCAAAGAATTCCACGAATTTAAATGTCATGGCATCATCGGAGAGAATCTGCGCAAAGTGCTCACAATCGTCTCTACGCTTCCAATTTAAACGGCCGAGTGTGAACGAGGATTCAGTGCAATGTTCTTACTGATGGTATATCAGAATGAACATCTACACGCTGAACAGCCTACTGTTCGTTTCAGTAAACGGGCCAGGGGTTCATTCCCTGCGCAAAGATTTGCGGAAATGTGGGTGAAAGAGAGCCGACACGCCGCTGATACTTGCACCCGAAAGCAGAAAAAAAATACATAGTGCGTCATCAAAGCAGACTGTTTGCTTATTTTGACAAATAGGCATATCGTAGCCTAAATATCATTTTGAGTAATTAAAAAAAGTTATTTTGAGTAATTATTTTGAGAACGCAGTGTTCAAAAATATTTAAAAGTTTAAAAGATATTCTTATAAAAGTTCAAATGACTGCATTTTTTTTTTTTTTTGCGAACGCAGTGTTCAAAAATATTTAAAAGTGTAGCTGAAAGATATTATTATAAAAGTTTAAATGACTGCAAAATAGCTACAATATACTGTATATCTACATAAGATATAAAGATATAAAGATATAAAGATCCATGTGCTTTGTAATCTGTTCATGAATAAAAACGTTTCAAAACATCCCCCCCTCTGGTTTTTCCACAAATCGCACCCTGTATATATATATATATATATATAAACCAAATAATTTGTCTGCATGAACTAAAGATTGTTGATTTTTCTGTCCCACACATTGTGGACTAGTTGTTCATTTTAAATATTTTTTTAAAAATAGCCTACGTAACTACTCTCTTTCAATATATAGTATTATTGTGTGTTCTTAAATTTAAGTCGTTAGTTGTTGTATTTATTTACCTTATTTTAGATAAGAAGTTCAGGAGGCATGGTTGATCAGGTCTGCGCTGCGGGAGTTTGGGCGGGAGTTTGATTCCGCGGCTCCACCCCACGACACTACTGCGCAGACTCTGGCTCCAAACGAATCTCTACTGCGCAGACTCTGGCTCCAAACGAATCTCTACTGCGCAGACTCTGGCTCCAAATGACATCATTTACGCAAGATAGCAGCGGCCATACTGACGTGTTTTGGCTTCACTTTTGTATAGTGGAAGGAAGTGGAGACACGTCATCCATCTTTTTTTTACAGTCTATGCTTCAGACACGAGTCATGCTGATGGCAGCCCCCCATAGCGACCCCTTAAAGGACGCGGTTCGATGTTCCCTCGAAAGGGAACCATAAATATGAAGCTAGATATATCATGCTAACATTCAAAAGCATCAGTTTTTAAATCTCACAGCATATTAATATTGTTTTTAAGTCATAATATAGTATTCTTCAAGTAACTGTGTGAAAATTATGCTTTATCAAACTTTGTAAATCATAGTGAAAAGGAATAAAAGGTGTCAGAGTTTTACTGCCTCTAGTGTTAATTTTTTTTTGGGGGGGGGAAATTGCAGTGATATGTACTTATTGGTATTGGTATTGGTATTTTGCGTCCCGCAAAAAAGTGCCCCCAGGTACGTTTTTGTCATGAGGTAGGAAAAAAAAAATCCTAGATCGCTCCTGGTCCTTTATGCACACGTGGAAATTGATTAATGATTTTATGTTGGCAATGTGCAAATGTTTTGTTCGTCTTTGCTCATATCCTTTATCATCTCTTCGTTGTTCTTAAATTCTCTTCTGCAATTCTGCAAAAATAATGTTAATAGAAATTTGGAATGTTAATAACTCTGTATACCAAAATATCTAACATTTATAGCGATCATTTATTATTTTTTCTGAAACACAAAATAAAGAACTGGGGCTTCTTACAAACGGTCACGCAGAATGACCATTTAATCTTGTTAGCTCCTAACAGGATGTGTAACCAAGAGGACTGATTAGATTGAAGGGATTTTATTTAAATAAAATACATACACGCTTTCACTGTTGCTAGTGTGACAATGTTTACTGTAGATTAGCTCGGAACGTCCTGGCAGATCGCCGGGTCAGGTCCACACAGATGTAATAATTCGATGTTTGATTTTCAAACCTACGATGTTGTGCAACAAAACGTACTTATGTGAATGGATTATTTTTAGAATATTCCAACGTGAGGGATTGAAATGGAGAAGTACATTGTAGTGATGGAAACGGCGTGTACATTGTTTAATGGCAGCGCTTAACTTAATCGTTGTAAAACATGATTTCCCATACTTCCCTGCTGAAAAAAAACAGCTAAAACCAGCTTAGACTGAATAAAATCGACACTCAACTTCAGCAATAGACAACTACAACGACAAAATCTCTTAGAATTTCTTATATTAAACAAAACTTTAGAAACAGAATGAATAAGACTGACCTATACCCGCGTTGTAGCAAATAAATAAAAGGTTTTTGGATTTCCCCCCTATTTCAAATGAATAGTTTGTGGCTCATTAGGCTATTATGAATTAAAAACAGGCTTTATATGATATTATACTTTTAACTTTTATTAGCCTAAATATGAATAAGGATAATATGTTTTACCCACATTGTAACACACACAACAACAACAACAACAACAACAACGTAGAGCCTCAAATCTAGGCCTTGTCCGACGGCTTCTCAGAATTACCGGCCCAGGTTCGACTGGAGCACGTCTTTTCTCTTTTCCCTAGTATGCAGCTGCTGTTGCAGCCATTAAAATGGTTCCGTTTTATTTTTAATGGCAAAAGTGGATATATTTATTTTCTTTTATTTATACAGTTATTTTAGAAATATGTTTAAAACATTTCTGACTGTTAATGTTTCTTTGTTTTTAAGTAATGACCAAGGGGCAGCGGCAGGCAGTGACTGATCAATTTAGCCTTTTCAAATCATCACCACTTGCCTAAAATAAAATCCATAGATATAAAACATTTCAAGCATATCACAATGTTAGTTTAAACATTTAACCTAGATAAATGTGTGTTATTAGGCACATATTCAATCTTTTGCGAGGAGAGTGGATGCTGAAGCGCACTTTACAGGACATGGAGGCACCAGCACGATCACTTGCATTTTACAGTATACAGACATGATAAATGTATCTATAGAAAGCCTTAAATTGCTTTAAAACTGTTATTATGTAGTCTATAATTTCTAAGATATTTTTCTCTAAAGGTGCATTAAATGAGGTCAGCTTCATCTTTGTGACAAACTCATGTAGCTAACACTAGTTTATTTATCGATGATTCAAATATCTCCTAATTTTAGCTACTTTTTTTTTATCTCTTTATTTCTTTTATCCTCTGTTTGAGGAGCTGGAGTGTATCTGTTAGAGAAAAAGGAGGCTATTAAGAACAAAGTTTCTACCGAAGGCGATTTAAGGTAAGTTGTAAACACTACATCTTCGCCTGTGTACATCTGCCGGTGCCAGCATTTTTCAAATTAACTACAGTTGTTTACAGCGACGCAAAGAATTGTGGGTTATCTGTTGTAGCAAAGGATCTTTCCTGTGAAAAAAGGTTGCATTTGGAGTGTCCTACTTGCTTTTCTGAAATGAGACAGCCTCGATGACGTATGAAGCCTTCGAATGTGAACTCCGGAGGGCGCAGTCTTCTACATGAGAGACAGGAGGTGCGTCCATTTGACAGCAAGTGGACTTCACAGGGTATGGACCCTTTTCACAAGACTGTGATGACGCGTTTAACGGTCATCAGCATCGTAAATCCTCAAAAGTTTTTAATATTTTCATTTTTTAAAAAATGTATGTACATTTATAACATTACAATTTGTATTATATTACCTTTTTGATCAAAATACAAAAAACTAGTTAATGGTAATGCAAGGATGCTTCTAATGTCGCGTCTGTGGGAGTGACATGAATTTGACAACGTTCTCTTTTCTGATTGCCGTTATCAGTCTCTCTCGATTTTTCCCCTTTTATTCAAAGTCATGGAAACACTTTCGTGGACTTTCTCTTTCTATGCTCTGAGCAAATCGGAATAAAAAAAAATATATTTGTGGTACTCTTCCATTCACTGCTCTAGAAGTTAACCCAACTATGACGAGTTCCGCTGCGAGAAACCCGGAAATGTGAAAAAGGTCCATTCCGCCATCTTAAGTGAGATTCCAATTCGAAGGGAGCAAACATGTTCAGTTCAAAGGGCACTGCGAATAGCATAGGGAATAGGGAACATCAATACATCACTTCATAAGAAGTGGAGAGGGAAATTCACCCAACTGTCATTGCACACCATGTCAGTTAGAACTAACGATGGAGCAGAGCCGTTGAAAGAGTTTTTTAAAGGCTCTGCAAGTGAGCAGTTGCAATAAATGTTGTTATTATACAAATTAGAGTAGCTATAAATGGTAGGGCGACAAATGTTATATTTACATATTGTATGAATAAGTGGAACTAAGTGAAACCGGCAAGAAACAGCTGAGGCTCTAACATTTTTTATTTTACTTTATTTACCACAGGATAGTTAAAGGCTGCGTGTGAGAAAGAAAGCGCAGGAGATGAGACCACTACAAACTGTTAACCGTCTAAACATATACTTCTTGGTTTCATTTATTAGATAAAGTATTGCATATGCAGGGGCGTAGCACCAAATGTTGGGCCCCGGTCACACAACCAACGAGGTGGGCCCCTCACAACACTCATAAAACACCTAAGACTGATTTATTTTGACTTATTTTCTTGCTGCCAATATTATTCCTAGTAGCATTGTTTATAATTATATATATCTACATAATGTTGTAATGTTAATGTTATAGATCGGGGTCGGCAACCTTTTCGGCATGATGTGCCATTTTTAATGTTTCTAGTTAACCACTGTGCCAATACATCCCAACCCACTCTTTCTTTAAACGCTTGCTTTATACAGTACATTAACATTTTCAAATGATAAGATGCCCTGCTCGCGCTCTGTAAACAAGTAAGATTCAGAAGCTCATAAACTTGTCAGCGCTGCCCCGCAATTTTTATTAATCGATACTGAATTGCTACATATATTTCTCAGCAAAGTGGGCTGCAAAATCGAATCGCTGTTTTTAAGTAACTAAACGCTTTATTGTTTGTACAGAGAAACAGATGCAGTATCGCATCTCTCTCTCTCAAATTGGACATATTTGAGAAAAAGTCCAGTAGTTTCCATCACTGGATACAGCTGTCGGTCAGTTAACATTTTTATTGTAACACCTGACTAGCCTAATATTAAATGATTTGCAGCTTCATCTTACCTTGCTCTCTCAACATTAAGCATCGCGCTCTGGTTCTGCGAACAGTAAACCCCGCCTACTTCAATTTGATTGGCCATCTCAGACATTTTGACATTGACAAGCGCCGTTTGACCGCTGAGGCATTGATCTGAAGCGCCTAGCGTAGCGGGAAATTTCGCTACAGTGTAGGGGTACAGTAATGTGATGCAATATATCTTGGACGACTAGGGAAATGACAAGATCTAGGTCTTCAACCCCTAGTACATTTAATTCCTGTACTTAAGTATGTTTTTATCTGCCTTGCTAGATACGATTGTTTCTTTTATCGCAACGACTGATGAGGATTGAAGCTCTGTAATCTAATAATGTACATGGTAGCTCTCTGTGTCGGAAGTAATGCTAACCCTTCTTTCCCTCTATCAGCCCACAAGACAGGTGGAATGCCCCTACTCCAAGATAACAAAAGTGTAAGTTTATTTTTACAGGGTTTGGAAGATGCAAAGAAAAACACAAAAATAACAGAATAAAGAAACCCAAATAAACTCTTCACTTGAGCAATGGAAGGTACAAAAGGAAATAAAATAAATTTGACTTAATTCAACTTGCGTTCAGAGTTTCTTTGTTGTGAGGATTACAGCAGTAAACTATCAAAATCAAGGACACAGTACTCTTAAAGTTCAAACGATATTCAGTTAAGCCAGCAGTTATAGTAAAATTTTACATCTCACTTAAAGGACCTTTATATGACACTCAACGTACCTGGTTAATAGTCATAACCCAATATTAGTCTTCTTTACCTCACCGCAGAACTGGGCTGGTGTTGGAGCGTCCATATATGGCAGGGTAATCAGTTCAACCAGTGAGAACCTGTTAATATCAAATCTTTTCCTTTAAAAAAAAAAACAAGAACAGTTCAGAGACGATCAGCAAGAAAACAAAAACAAAAACAAGCAAAAAAAAGTCACTGTCTATGCGAACACTTCCGGTAGACAGAAAAAAATCTCCTTTACACACAAAAAACTAAAGCAGTTTTTGTTCAAAAACAGGTTCAGTTCCCAGTTCAGTAAATCTGTTCAAGTGTCCACAAAAAAATTCTTCAGAAGTATTGAAACAAAAACACTGTAGAACGTCCAAAAAGTCAATTAAAAATAGAGAAAAGAACAAAAAGTCCCACAGCGACGGTTTAACACTCAAAGCAGGAAAATCAGCGCTGACAAAAAGAGCATCAAAAGTCTACAATGCCGTTCGCGTCCACACAGCGGCAGAACGTGTCAAAAACGACATGCGAAGAATTTTCACGAAAAAAGAAGTCACTCGTTCAGAAATCAGCTTCGTTTCAAGACCAACAAAATACTCTGTGTATTCTTCTGAATAACAACTGTAGATGAACAAAAATGAAGCTCTATTCAGACGGAATCAACCACTCACGCAACACTATCTCAGATGGTCGACGCCCCTCTCGTATCACACAGGCCCACAGCTCGCAAGTCTCACCCTCGTGATACAGTCCACAGCAGCACGAACTCGGTCCAGCTCCTCGTCAGCTCACCTCGATACTCTCCGACTGCTGTCCAAATACAAGCAAAGAAATCACGATAATTTGGCTTTATTTCTTTTTCCCCTTGCCTCTATGGCATTCATCGCTCATCGCGCACGCGCCTCTCGAGCTCGTATTTTCTCTCTTCCTCTTTTTCCGTTTCGCTCATCACTTCCGGTTTCTCCATGAACCACGTGACCGCGAGTTTTGTAGGGTGTATATTTTGAACTTTTTTTGCTTTAATGTCTAAACTTTTTAAAAATCCCTTGCGGGCTGCCACAGGACTGATAGCGGGTCGCAGTTTGTCCACCCCTTGTATCTTGTTTCCAAAATCTAAATTAAGCGCATTTTCACATTATCCGCCAGTGGTGTAAATAAAACACTCTTAAAACAAGATTATTTTACTTACCCCACTGGATAATTGTGTTTGTTTTAAAGGGTACATAACATACACAGTTTCACCTAATCTCATGTTAATCTTGAGTACCTATAGAGTACTGTATCCTTAATATCTCCAAAAAGTCTTTAGTTTTATCATATTTATAAAAGAAAAATACAGCTTTCCGATTCTCTCTGGAAAAAGCCGAGCTCCTGGAGGCGCGCCATGGGTGGAGCTAAGTTCGACTATCACTCTCGCTCGATCGCCAATGAAACACAGACATTTGATGCCGTTTCACTTACCATCTACAGTTCTGAATCATGACCGGGATTTTTTATAGCTGGGACCGCTCCGTCTATCAGTATCAAACAATGTGCAAATCCAGTGTCGAACTGGGCCTTGTATATGAAACGTTCGTCAACAAACACACTTGCAAAACTCCATTGCTGCCCCAGAAAAAGGAACTGCATTCACTGTTCAGGTAAGCCTGGGTTCTTCGGGAAGCTGAGCATCAAGTTATCCTTGCCTTACAACCAAAACCACACTTCTTTCTTCCAGAGCGAATTCCTTGTAGCAGTGCAGAATAATGAAGTGCATTGATGGGCGCGCTCTTTCTTGCGCTCTAGTCTACGTGCTCATATGAGAAGTTCCACCACCGTTTACGTCATGATCGAAAAAAACCTGCCGAAACCTGTACCAACCTGGAAGTAAGATTTTCGGCACAGAAATTCTCCGTCATTAGTCCAAGTATATATATATATATATATATATATATATATATTTTAAACTTTGGCCATGTTTAGCATGAGAATTCAACTCTTTAATACTGTAAACAACTCTGAATACACAAAACACCATTGTACCCTCACTTTAAGCAAAATGCAATTTATTTATTTATTTTTTCAACTGGAAACAAGACTAAATACCTTACATCAGTTTGCATATCTAGTAAATTCATCTTAATTCAAGATTTTTTTTTTTATTTTTGACTGAAAACAAGACAAAAATAAATAATAAAAATAAAATATCTGTGGAAAAAAAGATAAATCTTTTCTGCAGTGTAAAATTAGGTAAAACATTTACATATAAGCTACTATCACTTTCATATATATCTCAGGAGAAGCATCTCATATTCTAAAGAGAGATTCTAAAGGCGTTGTAAGAAGCGAAAAGAATGAGTGTCACATCACCATCATTACCTCCCACTGAGCAAAGTTACATCCAGTAGACGTTGAAAAGACGTCCATGAGGAGCCAGAATGAAAGTTTTTAAGACGTCTTTTTCTGACGTGTTCTGGACGTTCGATATAGACGTTCATGGAACCTCTGTACAAGGTTAAAATTCAAATGAGGTTAGTAGACATATTTCAACATCAGTTAAGATTCATTTTGACATCATTTATACTGTTTCTGGAACAAATAAACACTCTCAGGATACATTAGATTTAAAAATTATGAAAATAAAGGAATCTTCACTGAAACAGTGTTTATGAGATAATTAAATGATTACAGCATGAGCTTCACTCATTACTGACTTTAATTCTGTCAAACATCTATAGCTTTTATTACTAATTACCAGAGGTTTAGATGTTGGTATTTGTTTCAATTGAAGTAACCATTGTTGTGGACAGTGGTTGCTTTAGCTGGGATCTTGATCCTTGTACTTCTTATGTTAGCTTTTTTTTTTTTTTGACTCTTGTAACAGTGTTTGTGAAACACAAGCGTTATGACAGAGAAATCTGAAATCTGAATTCAAGTGTTAACATCTTTCAGTTAATGATGGTAAACGTAATAAAATGAGCGTCTGATATTCAATTTTGCTGGTTGCACTTATTTATGGACGAAAAAGCATATACACTAAATATTTTTTAGAAAATCTGTCATGAAGTCACACACTGACATCAAGATTTTGCACAGGACTCACAACAACAGTGACAATCAAAACAAAAAAAGCTTGAGAATTAAGAATGAGTTTGTACTATGAAGCTTTTTTGTTTGTCACCATTGTTGTGAGTCCTGTGCAAAATCTTGATGTCTATGTGTCTACATGCTGCATTTTCTTAAATATCCATAAAAATATGCATTTTATCCATCTTCAGATCAAGTGATTATTTCACTACTCTCAGCACCTGTACTGCAGACTCACAATGTTTAATGGTTTTAAACACAACACTAAAATCATTACATCAAATACTTGTTTCCTGATGATTTTATTTATCACCAGCATGAAGCTGAGATCAGTTGTGTTTTTTCAAACACAGTTACAATTGCCAAACAACAAGCTAATGCAAGATCCCAGCTAAAGCAAACACTATCCACAACAATGGTAACTTCAAATGAAAAATACCAACATCTAAACCTCTGGTGATTATTAATAAAAGCTATAGATGTCTGACAGAAATCAAGTCAGTAATGAGTGAAGCTCATGCTGTGATCATTTAATTATCTCATAAACACTGTTTCAGTGAAGATTCCTTTATTTTCATCATTTTTGGACAGTGTCTGTGAGTTGCTTTTCATGTATAAATGGAAATGACATTGCAGTAACATTTTAAATCTAATGTATCCTGAGAGTGTTTATTTGTTCCAGAAACAGTATAAATGATGTCAAAATGAATCTTAAATTAACTACTAACCTCATTTGAACTAGTTTTTAACCTTGTACAGAGGTTCCATGAACGTCTATTTCAGACGTCCAGAACACGTCAGAAAAAGACGTCTTAAAAACTTTCATTCTGGCTCCTCAGTGGACGTCTTTTCAAGGTCTGTAAATACATAAAAAGACGTAACTTTGCTCAGTGGGCTGAAAGTATCAATTACACCACTGTATGCGTCAAATAAGAGCATATGATTTCAGGAAGCAAACCTGAGAGCGAAGTCTTTGTGCATCTTTTTACAAAATAAAACCGCTTTACCGCACTACTTTTAAATAGCTTAAACATATACATTCTCTCTCAAAAATCTATGTAACTTAAATGTGAGAAAATAAAGAATGTTGGAAGTGTTCGCAACTGGCAGCGCTTCAAATATGGCCACTGAAGGGCTGCTCTGCTCTGGACATGTCGACATGTTACTGCTGTAAATGCAAACGGGACACTTCTCATTCTGCACTGTCAGGCACTCGTTTACTAGATACACTTGGACTCCGGCCATATATAGGGTTATGTAACATAATAAAAGTGACACGTTATTACAGGTATTGTTTGCAGATATCAACTATTTTAAACAACGTATGTCATTGTATTGAGCAGATCAGTAAGTAAATACCAGTACAGTCAGAACTGGGCTGATACATCAAATTATCGTGTCACAGTTTCCTGCAGGCATAATTTTTAAAGAAGTATTAAGTTGCGTGTGTAGTTTAATACAGAAACCGGTTTTCTTTATCCATCTTGTGCTACCGAATTTTGCGTGTTCATTTTTTGACGGAATACTTTACACATGGCAACGTATTTATATCGTGAGTAAAGGCACTGTTATTATTTTACCTGTTTTTCTGTTTTCATTTGGGAGTATTTGAAGAGCAACAGGGATGATTCAGAAAGTATTCTGTTGACTTCGTCTACAAGTGTTGAACACAATTATAAACATGGCTTAGTGGTGTCTTGTGAAAGATACATATATTTAAAATCTACTTTAAAATGTAGTGTTTGTATTATTTATATATATATATATATATATATATATATATATATATATACAAACACTACATTTTGAAGTATATATTAAAATGAATGACTCCAAGATGTGATGTAACCATCAACTACTTAAATATTTAAATATTTAATCGGACAAGTAAACAAATCAGAGTAAACAATAATTATTTAGTCTATTATTGTTAGATGATTATTTAGGTTTTTATCAAGGCTCTTCTTTCTGAACTGAACAATATGTAATAGTCTTTGCTAAACTAAATGATTATGACACATAGTCATAAACACCATCTAAAGGGGTATTTTCTACTTCTTTTTTTGTCATATGACAGCAAAATAGCTTCCTGGTTACAGCTTACATACACTTTGTTGACTCTGCAAAATGTTAAATTATTTTACCAAAACAAGAGGGATCATACAAAATGCATGTTTTGTTGTTGTTTTTGTTTAGTGATAGTTGTTCATAACTCCCTTGTTTGTCCTGAACATTAAACTGCTTGCTGCCCTTAAGAAATATCCTTCATGTCCCACAAATTCTTTAGTTTGCCAGCATCTTTTGCATATTTGAACTCTTTCCAACAATGACTGTATTATTTTGACATCCACCTTTTCACACTGAGGACAACTGAGGGACTCATATATGCAACTATTACAGAAATTTCAATGTATACTATATGACTATATGTAAACTTTTTATGTTAAATATCTTATTCAGGTCAGTACTAAATAAAAATGCATTTTGTATGATCCCTCTTAATTTGGTAAAATAATGAATATTTTGCAGATTCTGCAAGATTTATGTAAACTTTTGACCTCAACTGTAAATGCTTTACTGTTTGTTTGTTTGATTTGGTAGCAAATAAAAACTATAACTGAGTCATCTAATTGATGATGAAGCATTGGATGTCACATTGACTATCCCTGCAAAGCACAACAGTTAAATAAACCATAATGAGAGAACAAAAGTGTCTTCAGGAAACAGTTATCACTTATAATTAAATAAAAATCTGTTTTGATGAATCCAAGTGAATAAGTGAAATCCAAGATCCCAAAATTCATTAAATAACTTCTTTTTTTTTCATTTAACAAATACCTGTGCCTTATGATTTAAGTTTTTTTGGATTGTTTTGACTTTTTTTTTTTTGCTTTACTCCACAGGAACTAAAGGACGAATGCAAAAAGGAAAAACAGTGCTTCTATTACTATTTATTATCAGTATAATTGGCATGCTAGTTTTTATGCACATGGACGGTCATACATATTACATTCAAGCTCCTCCAACAAAAAGAGATCCTCCACCAATAAAACCTCCTCCATCAAAAAATAAATTCAAAATTCCAGAGGCTTCATATTCAATAACGCCCATCAAAGACTCAAATCATTTCATGGTGTCTGCATTTATCGACCACAGACTGGATGGGGTCATTCGAGTCATCAGCATAGTCAACAGAAGTAGTCTTCAGCCACTTTACTGTGCTTACTGCAGCACCGAACAAGTCTGCAAAACTGTTGACACTGATGTCCAGATACACAGTGACCATTTTAGCTATACATGTGGTGCCTCAGATGTGATTTGTAAAGGTGAACACATGCAAAATGCAACTCATGTCCTCATAATGACTGACAAGGAAGGTTCAGCGGACCACAAAATAGAATATCTGCCAATAAAAAATAAGGTTGTGCAAGAGACTTTCAAGTTTAACTTCACCATTTGCATCTCCAACCTTTTTGGCGACTACAACAATGTGCTGCAGTTTGCTCAAGCGATGGAGATGTACAAGCTTCTGGGTGTACAGCATGTGGTTGTCTATAAAACTAGTTGTGGACCGGACTTGGAAAAGCTCTTAAAGCATTATGAAACAGAGGGGATACTGGAGATCGTTTCATGGCCTATTGACCAGTTTCTGAATCCGTCAAGAGGCTGGAACATCAAGCTGCACAAGGGAGAAATTCAGTACTATGGTCAGTTAGTAACACTCAACGAGTGCATTTACAGGCACATGTACCAATCCAAATACCTTCTCCTGAATGACATTGATGAAATCATCATGCCTTACAAGCACAGCAATTTACCATCTCTTATGGAGGACCTCCAGCCTGCTCATCCCAATATAGGGGTGTTCCTCATAGAGAACCACATATTCCCTAAAACACAGTTTGAGGAGAGCGGGAAGTTCAAACGAGCAGAATGGAAGAATATTCCCGGTATCAATATCATGGAGCACATTTACAGAGAACCTCCTCAAAAAAAAATTTACAATCCCACAAAGATGATTGTCAACCCAAGAAAAGTACAGCAAACCTCAGTACATTCCACGCTGAAAGACTTTGGAGGCAGTTTTCATGTACCGTTTAATGTATGTAGGATTGTACATGTGAGAGTCCCACTACAGGGGCATCTTACCAAAAAGGAACTATTTGTGGACAAAAGAGTCTGGGACTTCAAACAAAAACTGATACCAAATGTTGACCAGACTTTGAAACTTTCTGGTTTTCTGTAAGTTGGCAAAATGTTTAGTCTTTCTGTTTGATTTAAAGGGGCCATGAACTAAGAAATCTACATTTCCTTTACCTTTTGACATTTAAGAGGTCATTATACTATAAAATCATCCTGTGAGTTTCAGAACTCAAAAACTTTCTTGTTAGTATAAAAACAGCTGATATTAAAGCCAATCCAGCAAAACGAAAGGTTGTGTAATGTGCTACTCTTTGATGTAAGTAGCACCGCCTCCAGAAAAGATCAATGTCTGCTTCTACATCACTGCCTGTTTAGTCCTGCCCATCGATTCACTACATCACTGCCTACAGCCCCACCCACCAATTCACACATGTAGTGTAAATAACAAGAGAGGCAAACGCAGGTCTACACAGAAACCAAGCGATAAAGATGGCTCTGACAAGAAGACACTGTACATTGCCAAGTCAGTAAGAACTTTGCAAACAAGGCACAATTTGACGCTGAATTTTCAGAAAGATTGAAACTTAAAGACTCGCAACACACAAGTGCGAGTAACTGTTTTTATTATGTGGTCACTATTGCTCTGTTTAATATTACAGATCGTTTGATACGGACTTAGTATTTGTTGTTTTTAACCTAAATCCCCTCATATCTATGAAGGATGTAGGCTGTCAGAAATACACAACTGTTAGCCAATCACAGCAGTGGGCATTTACTTCTGAGTCTACAATCTGCCACACCTATTAAACAGTACAGTAAATAGCCTATTACTTATAAATCATGATGTATTCCAAGGTGAAAAAAGTGCACTAAAATACAGCTTATTTTAATACACTTAGTGCACTTCCCTAATGTACACTAATTTTGTACTTAATATACTAAAAATTGTTCTTTAGTACTTCTTAAGATAAACTTAAGATCATCTAAGTGTACTCAACTGTGCTATTTTGAGACACCATGAAGATTAACTAAAATGTGTTTTAACATACTATCTCAGCATTTAAAAAATGTATTTTGTTACCACTTTTAGTACAATTGAAACATCTTTCATACACCTTTAAATATACTCATTATACATAGAAAATATACTTAAGTATTTAAAATATAAGAATAATATATAATAAATATATACAAAACATATTTATAATGTATTCCCAGGTGAAAAAAGTGCACTTAAATACAATTTAAGCACACTTAGTGTACTTCCCTAATGTACTTAAAGTGCTCTATTTTCACACACTAATTTTGTACTTAATATACTAAAAGTTATTCCTTCTTAAGATAAACTTATGATCATCTAAGTGTACTTAACTGCTATTTTGAGACATCATGAAGATGAACTACAACATGCTTTTAGCATGCTATCTCAGCATTTAAAAATGTATTTTGTTACCACTTTTAGTACAGCTAACAACTAACTAGATATGTGTTGAATGAAAAACAGACTTGTCAATAAATAAATAAATAAATAAATACAATAAAAATAAATGAATCTTAAAATATAAATTACTATCACACATCTGGCGTCTTCACATTGAAGAGTCCGCTCTGGTAGCTGCCATCTCATGTGAAGGATCTGAGGATCCTCAAATGCAAATTGTGTGTGTTTTGGTTCAAGAGAGCAACCATAAATTTGTATTGTTTTTTAAATATTCTTCATTTATTCTTCATTAATTTAACATTTAATCATATTTAATCATTTATAATAGTCATTATAGTCATTCATATATCCATTACATTTGATTCATTAATTGATTAGTCATTTATATTATCTTATATTATTGTTGTTTTTTAAATATATATATTTTCCATTGTTGTTTAGTCTTATGACTGTGGTTTCAAGGGCTGTTTGTCTTCATGAATAGGAGATATGAGGGACTGTTTATGAAACCCAAGGTTTATGGGATGTTGTTGTGAAGACATTTGGTATAACAATACTTGTTGGATTTGTGTTCTTCAGACGAAGTCTGAGCATTGAGACATACGTAACTAAGACTATTCAACAAACTCTGCTCCTTTTTACCATCATTATTTCGTCTCCTGCTTCTGCTCTTCACTTTCACTGGTTTTTCCTTAGTCAACTTCTTGGCTGACAGAAGACTGTTAATAGTGTTTTGGGTACCAGACAAGACCTCCTGTTGTTTGGGTATTAGACTACTCTGCTGACGAGTTGTTCTTTTACCGGACAAACTGATACTTTCTGATGGGATCTGGCATCCAGGGCTGGATCTTAACTGTATTCCAGTCATTTTAGAATAAGCCATAAAAAACGCAGTCTGAGATAAAAGCACAGCATATCAACAACTGCTATAATACACAGCCTTCATTTTTCATAACCCTTAGTGTAGAGTTTCTCAACTCCAGTCCTCAGAACCTCTCCCAGAATGTCATAGCTGAACCAGGTATTTTAATTAGTGAGACATCTAAAACATTCTGGGAGGGGGACCTGGGGACTGTAGAGGAGGCTATGCCTCTTTTACTATTTACTGATGCAGCTTAAATAAAGCATCTTACTTCATTTTGCAAAATAAAATACTGTATTAACATTAAGATGCTTTAAGATATGTATTTTGTACATTTATTAATTACTTGCCTTTTATTCTCTACCTTGATCCAGAAGATTACACTCTGACCTAGATTAAAAAAAAAAAAAAAAAAAAAAAAAGTAAAAATTAAGAGTATGCAACTGACTTAAGGTGTGAAAAAAAGTATTATATAAAACTAATATATATATATATATATATATATATTAAATAAAATAATCAAATAAATAAAACTAAATCAAATCTAAATGAGAAAATCAAACAATGCAGTTTTCCCTATTTATCAGTAAAAGAAGGAGGGAGAAGAGAAATAAAGGTTGATAGTACAAATAAGACGTTTGTAAAAATATTTCTTACATATTAATATTTTCGATATTTATTCGATATTTATTTATTCTATATTTTTTCAGGAAAAGTCAAAGTCACCATCAGTCTGCCTGTGCTGTCACATGGTAGAGTTTGGTGAAAAAACAAACCTAAATGTAATACGAAAATTCTTACCTGGTCGTTCGTTGATCTGGGCGGCGCGTTCATGTAACTCATCACAGATTTGGAGTTATGCCGCACTTTGATTTGATTGGTGGCTGGCAGCCAGCTTTAAGTTGCATCACTGCCACCTAGTGGTTTGGATCAGGGGCGTCAAACTCAGTTCCTGGAGGGCCGCAGCCCTGCAGAGTTTTGTTCCAACCCTGCTCCAACACCAGAGGTGGGAAATCCATGTGCCATGAGTAAAAGTCCTCCCCAGTATTTTGTTCCAATCACCTGGATTTGCGAATTAGCACCAGTTTTCAGCAGGAGGTCATAGATGGGGCCAAGTCATTCTGTTCGAGTCAAATCCAAAGTCCCCAAAGAGTTAATGAGATAATTAAATGATGATTGTGCATTAGTGATGAACACCTGCTGTTATTGAGAATTACAGAGGATCAGATGTGTATGTTTTATTAGTTAAAATGATGCCACCGTCATTGAGATCAGTGTGTTTGCTTTAGTTGGGCTCTACATCCTTAACTTTTTGTGTTAGATCTTTCTGATGCAGCACATGTGTGTTGCGAAGTAGTGAGCTCATTGCTCAGTAGCTGTCAGCTGCTTTTATGTGAGATGGTCTTCATGAGCTGGTTGGAAAACAAAGTAAATATACATATTTATATGAACTACAGTATGCAGACAACGTATTGTTCTAATAGATGTGATTATAAAAAAAAAAAAACCATATGCAGTGCATATTAAGAAACTGATCTCCAGTGCCATTTGGACACACACAGACATCAAGAACCAGCATATGAATCTCAACAGTGGTGACAATTATTTATACTGCAGTGCATGATGGGAATTTTTGCTATGGTGTTACCCAGCATGAAACATTTTGTTGATTGTCACCATTTTTGAGATTCATGTGCTGGTTCTTGATGTCTGTGTGTGTCTAGCTAACACCGGAGATCTTTTTTTTAAATTACAAATATTAGAACATTGTATTGTTTGCATACTGTAGTTTTGTAGGGCTGATTATACAACACACACACACATATATATATATGAAGTTACATGTGTAATGCTTTCCAACCAGCTCATGATGACCATCTCATTGTATAAAAGCAGCTAATATCTTCTTACCACTGAGCTCACCACTTCACAACACCACATGTGCTGCTACAGAAAGATCTAACACAAGAAGTTAAGGGTGAAGAGCCCAACTAAAGCAAACACACTGATCTTCATGATGGTGGCATCATTTTAACTAATAAAACACACATCTGATCCTCTGTAATTCTCAATAACAGCAGGTGTTCATCACTAATGCACAATCGTGATTTAATTATCTCATTAACTCTTTGGGGACTTTGGATTTGACTCGAACAGAATGACTTGGCCCCATCTCTGTCCTCCTGCTGAAAAATGGTGCTAATTCGCAAATCCAGGTGATTGGAACAAAATACTGGGGAGGACTTTTACTCATGGCACATGGATTTCCCACCTCTGGTGTTGGAGCAGGGCTGCGGCCCTCCAGGAACTGAGTTTGACACCCCTGTACTAAAGTGACTATCACTGCATCAGCAAACACACAGTTACTGTCTTTAAAAAAAAAAAAAGCAGCAAAATATCAGTGTTTGTGGCTCATCATTGACTGAAGCACAGGCTTACTCTCCAGCACAATGGTGACCCACAAAACTAAATTAAACTAACAGATCTCTCTTGTGCAAAAACATATCAATACAGTACAGTTAAATGTGTACTCTCCTTACCAGTTAAAGACTTTGCATAACTGTTTTTCTATTAACATTCAATAATATTTTAGTGAAATTAACTTGTTTTGTTGGCTAAATATGATTGTTACAGTTTACAGTATATCACTGTTTTTTCCTTGAATTAACGGTAATCTACTGGCAGCTTGGTTGCCAGCAAGATACTGTTTTTCTACAGCGCTTTGCCGTAAATTAATTACAGTTTATTACTGTTAAATTACATTTAATGCTGTTTTTTTTCTATCTTACATCTTTAACCCTTTAAATTCCACAGCAAAATCCTCAGTTTTAAGTGAACAAATAATGTGTCCACACTACAGAGCGTTTGAGTAACACTGAAGTTAATGAGATAATTCTGTGATTAATTAAGTGATGGTTGAGCATTACTGATGAACATCTGCTGTTAACAAGCAGAATCACTGAATGAAAGAGAAACACAAGAGCTAAAACTGACTTTAGCCACAGACTTAGATGAAATCAGCTGAAATAAAAGAAGTAATGAAATCTCGCAAGATCTCAATAAACAACTCCTAAAACAGCATTACCTGTTTCACTTATTACTAGACTGACTTTATTTCTGTCAGAAGTCTACAGAATATCTTATTGACTCTATTGTCTTATTATCTTATTGCCACTACCATGATGGAGATCAGTGTTTAACAGTCTTACTCTTGATTCACTGGTTATTATCAGCATCTTGTCTTTTACTGAATAGCAATAATAAAAGCAAAATAACGTGAGGAGAACTGTTGTGCAAGACCATAAAAACAAAACTTATGAAAAAAAAAAAATCTCTATTGTGATTTGAACACACACATCAAAAATCAACGTATGAATCTCAGCGATGGTGATAATCCTCAAAATAAATAAACTGATATTTTCTGAATATTACAAAACACAATACTAAAATGCAACACAAAAGAAAAAACACATAGTAAGAATACAAGAAAATAAATAGACAATTCAGCAGCATAATTTATTCATGCCGCAATGCATGCTGGGAGTCATGAATGAGCGTTGTAATGTGCTGGTACCCAGCATGCATTGCAGCATGAAGCTTTTGATTGTCACCATTGTTGAGATTTATATGCTGATTCTTGATGTCTATTTTTGAGTGTTTTTGAAAAAGTAGTTCAAATTGTTTTAAACCTGCACTGTTATTAAATCCTATGTTTCTGATTGTCACCATACTGGTAAAGCTCATAGTATAAACCTCGGGGAAAAAATAAGATGTCACTAATGAGTAATAAAGTCAGTCTGATTAGAAATGCGTAAAGCTGATAAGACTGTGTGTTGTTTAATATTCAGTTGGTTTTATTTAAATCTGTGACTGAAGTCAGTTGTAGTCCTTGTGTTTGTCTTGTTTTTCTTTCAATCAGTAAATCTGCTCATTAACAGCAGCTGTTCGTCAGTGTCTGAATTCACTCATTAGTTTTCACTGTCTCTGTCAGGTGGACTGTATTAGTAAACTCATGAAGGGAATAGTGAATGAGGGTGTAGTGTGTGATTTGAAACACAGACTCTGAGTGTCGATTTTGAACGTCGTTAATTCACGATATAGCAGCAGGCTACTTTCTCGAAAATGCCAAATATTACCCAGAATGTACTGTTTTAATGGAAAACAGCATATTACTGTCAAAATGTAGCCCTTTTTTTACAGCAATTTTTAACAGTGTACATTTATAGGCTACAACTAAAACTGCACAGTGGAAGAATTATGATCTTGACGTTGCAACCATTAAAAAAGTTGGAGGAATTTATGTGACAACTGCACCTGTTGTTCGCAAAATTTCATAACTGGTAAGTGTTTTTTGCCTTGTATGTTGAACTGGCTGTGCAATGAAATGGTTTCTTTGTATTTGTGTTCGCTGGCTGTTGCATGTAATCGCGAAATACAGCATATTTAAAAAGTTTTGTTAATCGTTGTAAAAACAAATCGGGTTCGGGTCGGGTTCGGGCTCTAAATTTAACAGTGCCGTTCGGGTTCAGGTCGGGTCCGGCCGGACGATCTCGGGTACGGGCCGGGTTCGGGCTTCAGTTTAAAGCCCGTGCAGACCTCTACTTTAGATACTTTCTATTGTCCTTCTGCCTCAATTTCCTTTACACTACAAACCAGTGTAATGAGAAGAAAAAGTCGGAAAAAGTTAATTGCTTTGTCAGACTGGGGGGCATTACCCCTCTTGGTAGCCTACTATTTTAATTTTTGTTACATATCTAATAACATGAAAACTCTGGACATGTATCATTCTTTGTTTATAATTTATGTCATTGTCACTAAAACTATGATAACTATTCTGAACACATTCAAAAAAAAAAAAAAAGAGGAGCGTTTTCTCCCACAACTTCCAAAAGATGGCGCCCAAAGTAAAAAAAAAAAAAATTTTTCTCCTTGTTACTACATTGTAAAGTTGTAAGATCAATGGTCCATTTCTCTATCAAACACATTATAAACAATACAATAAACTTGCCTGTTGTTCATCCTGTCCTGAACAAACGTTATGGTAGAATAACTAACCACATTTTCATCAATTTGTTTTTAGCTCTGCAGCTCCAACGTATCGTTTTTTGTTTGTTTGTTTGTTTGTTTTTTGTTTTTGTTTTGTTTTTACATCTAAAAAATTAAAAATCATTACAGAATTCCCACGTCCAGATGCTCAATCACTGGAGCAGAAAAAAGTGGGTGGAAATTGGCACATGGGATTACTTGGATTTCATAATAGGCCTAGCTTTAGCCTTTTTTATTATTTGCTGTGTGTTTGAATATCAATACATTGTAGCGATTCTCAGTGTCATCAATAGCCTATTCAAGTAAAAAAAAATAATAATAAACTACATCCACAAAGTTGCAGACGCACCATTAAGGCGATGTTGTCACGGGGTATCTGTTACTATTCTCAACGCTGCTCTGGAAGGGCCAATCGCTGCTGCTTGGTAAAGTAAAAGCTACGTAAAGTAGACAGTGACGGAACGGAGTTCCTTTCAGATGCCAGGTAAAATTATGTGTAATGCACAGATTTAAACTGTAACTCGAATGTAATAACATCTACACTAAAACAAATATGCGAATCAACTGAGGGATTTGGCTTGTTGAGCTGCCATACGCCCCCTGCAGGAAAACAACTTGTGTCCCACAGAAAACAGTGTAGTGACATTTACCGCCCAAAGGGCTCAACCCACTGATGAGAGCGCGAGCGCAGCGCTTGTTCTTCATCTTCATCAGAGCTCGAGCGCAGCGCGTGATACTCGCGGACTCAGACATTAGATTACAAACTCTGAATTTAGTTTTTTAAAGTGATCTTTATACTTGCCGGTCATTTTCAACGTCATATTCTGACGAACTCATTTTTTTTCTTGAAAATATACTTTAACAATATTTTACATTGATATACACTCTAAAAAACACTGGGTTAAAAACAACCCAATTTGGTTAGTTTTTAACCCAAGGGCTGGGTAAATATAGGACAGAACCCATTTGGGGTTAATTTTACCCAGCAAATTGGGTTGTTTATTTAACCCATCATGATGGGTTGATTTAACTCATCTAATGGGTTGATTAATTTTTATTAAAATATAGCTTATTCTTACTTTATACATATGAAATGATGAAATACTTTATGCTTTTTACTTCATACATAATAAATTATGTTTACAGATTAATTTAAATCATGTAAACTTTTGTAAAATACTCCACACAACCACTGGTTTGCATGATAACTTCCTTTATTTTCCGTTATCATTTACAGCATAGTTTATCGTTTTAATGTACACATATTGCCTATTTATACTCATTTTACAAACATTAAACGTACAAATTAAACATTAAACAGAAGTAATTCACGTGTAATCGACCGGTCTCTGTTACTCCCCAGACAGCATCTGACTCTGTGCCAGATTCGTTTTCAACCGGCAAATCCGCGTTACAGTCACATCCGTTTCAGTGCTGTATCACAGTCCTAGACGGATCCGGCCCGTGTCTGGTTTTAGTGGGCACGGTCTACTATCGCAGAGCGGATCCGGGCCGAGTCTGGTATGGAGCTGGCCCAGTGCTGGCCCAGATGAGCGGAAAACCAGATGCGTGCCAGTATTGGCCCGTTGTGCCAAAAGACACTGGCCCAAGTCCGTTTTGCGGATTTGCAGGAGTGTGGGCCAGAATCAGGCCGGATGAAATTTGCTGTCAGGGTCCGTTTCCACCGTAAGGGCGCTGGCTCTCGTGCCCGTGTTCGGTGGGGAACTGCAATCATGGCGAGGAGATGGGCTCCGCCGCCGCCGCGGTGGTCTCCGCGGTCTTCGCGGCCGCTGCAACCGAGAACCACCCCATCACCTCCACCCAGGCGGCAGAAGTAATTCACGTGAATTCAAGCAGTCTCTGTTATTCCGTTTCCACCGTAACGGCGCTGGCTCTGTGTACGCGAGCTTAAGTGTTCGGTGGGGAACGTTTTCCGGCTACCGCCTCACCGAGTTGCGCAATCATAGCCGAAATATACTGCGACTGCTTTCATAACCTGCCCAAAACAAACAGTAAACAGCTCTGAGGGAATATTTTCACATCCAAAGTATTTGTATTCTAGTATCTTAATGAATAAGAGTTTATTTTATGCAGAGTATCAGGCATTTCCATCGCGCCAGTAGATGTTTAATTAGGTGATTCAAACCGCGCGCCTGATGCTCTGCATGAAATTAAACGATATACAGCACGGTAATTCTTTTATATATAAAATAAAATATACACAAACCTGTTTGTACAGAAGAAATGCAAAAACTGCTCTCTCAGCGCAAAATCCCCGCGATAAATAACTCAACTGCTGGGTTACGTCTGACCCAGGATCTGAGTAATACAAAAGCTACCCAAACATTGGGTTGTTATGTCTGACCCAGGGGCTGGGTAACACTAAAAAACTACCCAATCATTGGGTTGTTACATTTGACCCAGGGGCTGGGTAACACAAAAACTACCCAAACACTGAGAAAATAACCCAAAAAATTGACCCAAAAGGCTCAACCCAGCATTTGGGTTAAAAAAATAACCCAGGATTTTTTAGAGTGTAAGCGCAATGGTTTTGTTCGTTTACCATTAACGCCGCAATATAGGTTTTGCTTTTGAAAACAATGGACTTTAAAGTCCTACTTTTGACTCTCCTGAGCCTTCAGGTAAGAAATTTGTTTTTGTGGACGGAAGAAACATGTTTTTAATATGGTTTGATGTGAGTTTATGCAAAATCGATTGATTAAGTTGAATGTTTTATTTCTTTCAGGTTCGTAGTGACGTGGTGTCACCGTCGAAACATCCAGGTAAGTTAAAAGGTCAGTTAAAATTTACAAATGTATTTTTTTTCTATGTCTTTTTACTTCAGAAATCGTGTAAATGTGTAAAAACGTAAATTATTCAGACTAAATTAACAGGTTTATTTATGCAATAAAAAGACACTAATAAAACCGTAAGAAATGAATGTGAAATTAATCTGCGTATGACTTTTTCTCAGTTATGTTGAATTGAAAAGGTTCTTAATTCGTCTTTTCATTATTTACTATATTATAATATAATAAACATAAATGATCGGTTGCATGGGGATTTACAGAGACGAATTTCATTTTTTTTTTTTTTCAAAACTCATTTATTTAGTGAAACTCTGAATATAAACGACGGATTCACATTTAACATTTCTACAAAACTGCAAATACAGACCAACAGTCTCATCCACAATACTTTCTCCTCCACATTTGCTCCAAATCTTATCTAGTTTCATAAAATTATACGTTTGACTGAGGAAAATTGATTCAGCGCTGAGATCAGAAAATTTTCCAAACAGATCCGAGTTTGAATCTATTTGTTTGTCATTTCGTTTGTTGACCACTAGATGGTACTGCTATAACAAAATAACATGATACATATACACTGGAGATCAAAATTAGAGAACAATTTATAAACAATTGAACAATTCTGAAATAATGTCATCTTCACTGCTCAACAGTTGAAGGAGTTTTTGTCCTGTCTATACCATACTACCAGAACACCTTTTCCACAAAATAACTAAGGCATTTCAACAAAAAACATTATTTTGCGGAAAACACACTGATCAAAATTAGAGAACACTTTCAAATACCTCCCCGTTATTGGGGTTAATCTGGCACCTGGTGCTAATTTCCTTGATTATCTGTCAACCCCTATTTAACTGACTCTGCAAGACGGTGGGCCGTTCTAAAGTGACTGAAAGCCTCCGGCAGGTTGTCCAGATGAAAGTAGTTTTGCATCAAAAAATGCAATTTCTGTCAATTACTCATCCTCATGTCATTCCAAACCCGTAAGACTTTCGTTCATCTTCGGAACACAAAATAACAATGTGCATTAAACGATAAACAATAAAACTGTGTTCATAATTAAGATAATACATTAAACTAATATGGTAATGAATCTCAACAATGGTGACAATTTATTTATACTGCAGTGCATGATGGGAATTTTTACTATGGTGTTACCCAGCATAAAACATTTTGTTGATTGTCACCATTGTTGAGATTCATGTGCTGGTTCTTGATGTCTGTGTGTGTTTAAAAAGCACTGGATTTTTTTTTTTTAATGCGTTACAGTTTTTTTTTTTTTTATTAATAATATTTACAAATGTTAGAACAACATGCTGTTTGCATGGTGTAGTTTTATAGGGCTGATTGTACAACACACATATACATTCATATTTACAACTTCTTAGATTGTTTTCCAGCCAGCTCTTGACGACCATTTCATCATATAAAAGCAGCTAATATTTTCTCATCATTGAACACTGATCTCACTATTTCACAACACCACATGTGCTGCTACAGACAGATCTAACGTGAAAAGTTAAGGGTGAAGAGCCCAACTAAATCAAACACTGATCTTCATGACGGTGGCATCATTTTAACTAATAAAACATCCACATCTGATCCTCTGTAATTCTCAATAACAGCAGGTGTTCATCACTAATGCACAATCATCATTTCATAATTATCTCATTAACTGTTTGGGGACTTTGGATTTGACTCGAGACTTGCTTGTGACTCGAAAGGAATGACTTGTTCCCACCTCTGACCTCCTGCCGAAAAACTGTGCTAATTCGCAAATCCAGGTGATTGGAACAAAATACTGGGGAGGACTTTTACTCATGGCACATGGATTGTCCGCCTCTGATTATTTTTGTATGGTTTTACTCATTTTGAATGGATAATTTGTAAGCATCTAATTTGATTAAATCTAGTTAATTCTTATGTGTTGAATTTAATTAATAATATTGCTTGTAATCTGTTACCTCAATTTTATTGAGTAAATACAATGCATCACTTTTTACAGTGCTGTTTGGTACGGCAGGTTCAAGTACTCTGAAGTTGCAAAGAATGTCTGAAGCAAAGAATTCAGGAGCTTTAAATCTGTATATGTATACGTATTATTTTAAAAAGTTAGAATTGAGCAGATGGTTTTCTTTTAAATTAAAATAAATAGGTTTAATTTAAAGTTTGTTTGAATTTTGAGTTTTTTATTTTTATTTTTTATAACATCCAGTAAAAGAATAGCTAAAAAAACACTAAAAAAATAAACACTTTTCTCTTTGCTGTGGAAGTCCACTATAAAATTGACCAGAGAAGAATTATTCAATTAAAGTTTGTTTTTAGGAATGATTAGCCTACCAAGAACATTTTTCTTTAAATGTTTTACAGTGATGTAAAACCTGTCACTAAGACTTGTTTGTTAAACTTATTTCTTAGAAAATAATGCAACTGTGCATTATGCCTCTATACTCCTGCATTCTTTTCTGGGGAGCAGATATTTGTTTCTGATTATTTATTATTTATCTACAATTCCATCATTCTAAGCAGTTTTAGAACATGCAGCACAAGAGACAGATGGAGTCAAACTATTTGTGAAAGGGCAGGTCTATGACATCATGGGTGCATTTGACGCAGACACATCAGCCTTGGGCTATAAACCAAGATTCTTCACATAACTTCCTTAATTTGATCACATAAACCACTGAGCTACTATCTGGTGGACAGACAGAGAAGAATACAGTACAATCCATCATTCTCCAATAGCTAATATACTATTTTTGTCATCAAGATACATAATGCATATGTATAGGACAACCTGTAAGAAGTAAAGCAAAGATCTCAGCAATGGCAGGTTTGTGTAGGTTTGCGATTTACAGCAATAGGAAAATCCAATTCAATCTCACAGGAATTCATACATAGCCTATTTTACGAGGTGGCTAGTGCGTACAAATTTGTACGACCTCACTCGTACGATTTTGTACGATTTGCCTTGACCCCAGTGATGGGTAGGTTTAGGGGCAGGGTTAGGTGAAGGACATTTGTACGAATTCATACGAAATGGGAACTTGTAAAATACGTACGATTTAGCCAAAAATATATGAATTTGTACGAGTGAGGTCGTACGAATTCGTACGATTAAGCCACCTCGTAAAATACATACGATTTGCCTTGAGATCGGGAAAATCAGACCCTTCCATGTCGTATGTGGCACTGCTCCTCATCCAATCTCTTGTAATTTCAAGATTACTGCAGTGTTCTACTGGTGGGGCTTCCTATTAATTGTGGTAGGATTCCCAGTTGTGACCAGGATCACTGCCACTGAAACAGCACCTCCATACCTCAGTTCATAGATAGTTTTTTTCTTGTCACACTAAAAAACTGAAAACTCATTGTTTTACTTAAGCATTAATTATTATGTACAGTTTATCAAACGTATAATGTGTCTGTTTAGTTACAAAAATATTATCCTTGTCCATGTTCCCACAGGTTCTCACTCGCTGATGGTGTTCGCCACATACGTTACTGGACAGACACCGTTTCCTGAGTTCACTCTTGTGCTGATGTTAGATGATGTGCAAGTGTTGTACTATGACTCAGTGTCACTGAAAGCTATCCACCGCAGTCAGAGTAATCCAAGTGATTACAATGGTGATGATATTCAGTGAAATACATGACCTCGTGAAATTTCGAACATTTTTTCTTAAGGACCACCAAAATTGCACAGATGGTAAATGCAACCAAATTTTATTAACAGCAATCAAACATTTCATATTAAGAGATTCCTTTTGCCAACACATCTTAGTGTTATCTAACATTTATCACATTTTGACCTAATAATTAATTTTCTCAAGCTCTTTTTAGAAGCTAAATTATGACTGAACTAGCAGCATATGCTATTATATAATAATAAAAAGTGCTTTAATTCTAGTAAGTTAGTGAAGGTTAATCTGCTTGCTTTCCATCCGTTTTAAGGTTTACATGTTTATCAAAAACATGTTGGATGTGAATTGCTTGACAATGATCAGCCAGGCTTGTTTCTTTCATTGGATGCTTTGAATGGACAAAATACTGAAGAGTTCACCTTTGATGTGGTAAAAAGAACTATGCAAATTAATTTACCATGGATGAGAATAAAAGGCATGGGTCAGATTGAATGGCTTCATGTGAAGTTCTTGTATGAACATGTTTATCATCCTGTTTGCTTGAAGACTTTGCGCACATTCCTGGAAAAAGAAAAGAACACTGTGATGCGAAAATGTAAATCAGCATTTGGTTAATTAAAAATAGTTCACATAAAAATTCTGGGAGAAGTTTACCAGATTGTCAGATTGTTTATTTTCCATCCAATCAAAATCCATTACAAATTGAACTATTTATTTAAGATATAACGGCGCATATGAACATGAAGTAACTTCATAAGTACTTTGTAACTTAAAAAAGCATGATTGACAGTAAAGACTAAATGTTTGGGATCCTTTACAATGACTTATGTTACCATATATAAATAACTGATACATAAAATCGAACAGTTTTGTCACTGTCTATAACCTTCCTTTTTAAAGTGAAACCCAAAGTCAGACTCTTTAGGAAGCCTCTTACAGACTCTTATCAGCTGTCTGGCCACTGGTTTTTACCCCCGTCACATTAACCTGACCCTGTTCAGAGATGGTCAGCCTGTGGATGATGATCAGATCACAGGAGGAGAGATTCTGCCCAATGGAGACGGAACTTACCAGATGAGAAAGAGTTTGGTGATCAGTTCAGAAGAGCTACGTGAAGGACATAAATACAACTGCACAATAAAGCACCTCAATCTGGACAACAAACTGGACATCGCGTTTGGTAAAGAAAACTAACAAACATTCCTTAGGACATTATTTTTAAAAATAAATGGACTCCAGTTGTAACAGTCCAGTTGTAAAACTGTTAGGGTTGTTTCTTCATATGGGTCAGCATCTAAATCCTGTAAGTTTAAACATTTGTTTTCTGACTGATTTTCTTGTTTGTTTGTTTTTTCCACAGATGAGGATCTGGAAAAATCTGACTTTGGATTCTCTGCTCTGTCTATAATTATCAGTGTGCTGGTGCTCATGTGTATGGCTGTTCTCTCCATATCTGCACTCATCATATGGAGGAAGAGATGTGCTGCTGGTAAATGTCATGTAGAAAGTTTTCATACTTAATTTGTTTAGAGGAACGCAACCTAGCTAAGTAAAGTTTATTGCAACTGATATAACTATTATCATGGTATAACTCTGATTTAAAAATAAGCTCCAGAGCTTCACATCAAAGTGGATATTCTCCTACTTCAAGCAAGTTCCTCAGAGTTTAACAGAAATGTATAAAAATAATTTTCCACACAATAGTAGTCAAGAAAATAATTTCAAATGACAGTATAATATCTGAACTTTAAATTGTTTCACTTTTCAGCTTCAGAACAAGAAACAACATGAACGATGAATCCATTTTTGGATCCATTTATTTCCTGCAATTACCCCCACTGAGCAAAGTTACATCCAGTAGACGTTGAAAAGACGTCCACTGAGGAGCCAGAATGAAAGTTTTTAAGACGTCTTTTTCTGACGTGTTCTGGACGTCCAATATAGACGTTCATGGAACCTCTGTACAAGGTTAAAAACTAGTTCAAATGAGGTTAGTAGTTAATTTAAGATTCATTTTGACATCATTTATACTGTTTCTGGAACAAGTAAACACTCTCAGGAATCATTAGATTTAAAATGTTACTGCAATGTCATTTCCATTTATACATGAAAAGCAACTCACAGACACTGTCCAAAAATGATGAAAATAAAGGAATCTTCACTGAAACAGTGTTTATGAGATAATTAAATGATCACAGCATGAGCTTCACTCATTACTGACTTTAATTCTGTCAAACATCTATAGCTTTTATTAATAATTACCAGAGGTTTAGATGTTGGTATTTTTATTTGATGTCACCATTGTTGTGGACAGTGTTTGCTTTAGCTGGGATCTTGATCCTTGTACTTCTTATGTTTTTTTTTTGACTGTTGTAGCAGTGTTTGTGAAACACAAGCGTTATGACAGAGAAAGCTGACATCAAGTGTTAACATCTTTCAGTTAATGATGGTAAGCATGTAATAAAATGAGCGTCTGATATTCAATTTTGCTGGTTGCACTTATTTATGGACGAAAAAGCATATACACTAAATATTTTTTAGAAAATCTGTCATGAAGTCACACACTGACATCAAGATTTTGCACAGGACTCACAACAACGGTGACAATCATAACAAAAAAAGCTTGAGAATTAAGAATGAGTTTGTACTATGAAGCTTTTTTGTTTGTCACCATTGTTGTGAGTCCTGTGCAAAATCTTGATGTCTGTGTGTCTACATGCTGCGTTTTCTTAAATATCCATAAAAATATGCACTTTGTCCATCTTCAGATCAAGTGATTATTTCACTACTCTTAGCACCTGTACTGCAGACAATGTTTAATGGTGTTAAACACAACACTAAAATCATTACATCAGATACTCGTTTCCTGATGATTTTATTTATCACCAGCATGAAGCTGAGATCAGTTGTGTTTTTTCAAACACAGTTACAATTGCCAAACAACAAGCTAATGCAAGATCCCAGCTAAAGCAAACACTATCCACAACAATGGTAACTTCAAATGAAACAAATACCAACATCTAAACCTCTGGTGATTATTAATACAAGCTATAGATGTCTGACAGCAATCAAGTCAGTAATGAGTGAAGCTCATGCTGTGATCATTTAATTATCTCATAAACACTGTTTCAGTGAAGATTCCTTTATTTTCATCATTTTTGGACAGTGTCTGTGAGTTGCTTTTCATGTATAAATGGAAATGACATTGCAGTAACATTTTAAATCTAATGTATCCTGAAAGTGTTTATTTGTTCCAGAAACAGTATAAATGATGTCAAAATGAATCTTAAATTAACTACTAACCTCATTTGAACTAGTTTTTAACCTTGTACAGAGGTTCCATGAACATCTATATTGGACGTCCAGAACACGTCAGAAAAAGACGTCTTAAAAACTTTCATTCTGGCTCCTCAGTGGACGTCTTTTCAACGTCTGTAAATACATAAAAAGACGTAACTTTGCTCAGTGGGCCGATTCAGGCAAGCCTTGCAAGTGGGTTATATGGTAACACTTAATTTTGATAGTCCACTTTAGATATTCTACTAACAGTAACTAACTTTGCAACAAAATGTCAACTAGCAGTTAGTAGAGTATTAGTAGACTGTCTGCTTAATATCTTCTAACACTTTCTTTGTCAACTTATTCAACTAACCCTAAACCTACCCTAAACTAACCCTAAATTCTACTCTGAGAGTTAGTGGACATGTAGTTGCAAATAATGAGATTTAGTTGATATGTAGTTGACAAGTAGTTGAAATGTAGCTACAAAGTTACTTACAGTTAGTAGAATGTCTAAAGTGGACTATCAAAATAAAGTGTAACCGGTTATATCATGACAGCAACCAACTGTACACCACCTGTATCTCAAGATGTATTTGATTACAATTACAGAGAATGTAATATATACACTGCAAAAAATTGCTTTTCTTACTCAGATGTTTTTGTCTTGTTTCCAGCCAAAATATCTAAAAATTCTTAAATCAAGGATTTTCTAGAAGTAAAAATTATTGTCTTGTTTTCAGAAAAAAGAAGCCCAAATTAAGTGTTTTTGTATATAAATAATCTGCCAGAAAATAGTCTGCCAATGGGGTAAGCAAAATAATCTTTTTTCAAGCAGAAAACTATTATTTTGCTTACCCCATTGGCAGATTATTTAGCTTGTTTCAAACAAAAACACTTAATTTTGACCTCTTTTTTCCTATATTTTATATTTCTATATTTCTATAATTTTTAGATATTTGGGCTGGAAACAAGACAAAAAATCTAAGTAAGAAAAGCATTTTTTGCAGTGTAGTATTGAAATATTTCTGATATTTTCATGACTACATTATACATGTCATACTATATACAATTGCAAACTCTTTTTTCTTTCATTTAATAGTCAAGTTTTGCTGGCATGGAAATCACTTTAAAATTGGAGAAAGATTAATCTCAGAAACCTAATATAGAAGATGCAATGAAGATGACGCAAGTTTCAGTAAAAAAAAAAAAAACAAGAATGTACATCTTTTTCTCATTAAGAGCTTTAGCAGGGTGTCTAGCTCATCCACCAGTTGTATAAAATCCAAGATCACTAAATTAGACTGGGATGCTGAGGTCAGGATCTATTTAGGCACATAACTACAGTACATTTGAAGCGGATCAAAATCTTTCATCAAAGTTGCCCTAAAACCAAAACAATACCCGTTGATGAGGTGCTCACCCGGTTTTCCTGTGTAGGGTCCTGAAACACCCGAGTGGCGGGAACCTCTGTAATAGGAAGACATTCAATCACCCTGTCGGGCTGGCCCCTTATGGCAGGAGTGGGGGCTTTGAAGGCTGTCATAAACAGGACGTGCTTGCATGACCCCAGGGCTTGTTCTCAAACTCTGAAGGCTGGGATGCACAGAGTGCACAGTGGGAGAGGCGAAAATGCTTGTGCAGTTTGTTCAAACTCCCCAAAGAGGGCCTGGTCTTCGACGACAAGCGAGGGAATCAGGAACTGCAACTAGGGCCCTGAGGCCTTGGCCGTCAAACTCAGGTCTACTTGCTTTTACCCCAATCTTTATGAGGGGTAGTCATAGGGGGAGGCTCACTCCGTTGGACCTCACAGTGGCACTGTAAAGAGGATGAGCATAATCGAACCATGGGCGGTTGCCACTCTGTCTCTCTGGACCTGCACGGAATAAGCTGACGTAAGGCGACAGACTGCTGCTTTGCTGCATCGAACTTCTCCACGACAGTGGTGACCGACTCCCCAAACAGGCCATCCTTAGAAATGGGAACGTCCAAAAGAAAAGTCTTGTCCCTCTCCTTTATGTCAGTAAGCGTGAGCCAAAGATGGCACTCAACTGACACCAAACCTGCCATTGACCTACCCACTGCTCGTATGTATTACTCGTACTGTATGCTTGGTAGCTCTAAGCGCCAAGTCTGTAGCTCTGCTGAGCTCCTTAACTGCCTCAGGTGTCAGGCCTTCACCTTCATCCAGCTCCTTAAGAACATCTGCCTGATAGGCCTGGAGCACGCCCATCGAATGCAGCATGGCCGCAGCCTGTCCAGCGGCCATGTAAGATTTTCCAACTAAAGCTGAAGTAACCCTACATGGTTTGGACGGTAGCAGAGGACGAGACTTCCAGGATGGAGCTGAATTCGGTGCAAGGTGAGTAGCGAGAGTCTTTTCAATGGCTGGTATCACCGCATAACCGTGGTCCGCCATTTTTGAGACAGTGGCAAAATCCACGGCAGCAGGATTGGTGATTCGCACCGAAAAAGGTTGTTTCCAAGACCTCGAAAACTCATGGTGGAGGTCTTGGAAGAAAGGGAGAGGCCTATGGGGCTGGGATGGAGTACGGCTTGTCAGAAACCGATCATCCAGTTTAGATTGGGTCTGACTAAGTGCTGGTTCATCGTCCCAAACTAACCCCAATTTGTCCACTGCACGTGTCAAAACGTCTAACAGCTCGCTATAAGGAGGAGAAGTGCATTTCTCCTGTCCGCTTGGAGGGAGAGAAGTGCACAATTCGTCTATTATATCCTCCAAATCTTCGTCACACGGTTCACAACCGAAAGAAATTGCATTGCGAGCTTCTGGAGTAGGCTGTAAATTTTCATTCATAAAAATAACCGGCTCCACATAGCATTGATCGAGATCTCAAACGTGGCACGGAGAGAGCGAGCGAAAAGGAGAAAACCCCGTCGCCTCGCTCTCCATAAGCTCCGGCTTGCATGCGTCACCACAAGCCACTGTCTCATACGGCGCCTCGGCAACCGCAGAAACAGAACGGCAGGGGTTGGACGTAAGGCCTGCTTTTTGAAAGGCCGCAAGCCTCGAGCGCAATACTTTTATCTGCAGGCTATCACGGTGTTTATAATCAGAAAGGCTGCAAAGCGCTGCTTGAGCGTGATGAACACCCAAATATAACACGCACCTGTCATGAGTGTCTTCCGCTGTGATAAACCTGTCACATGGCTGAAGAGGAGTAAACTGCTCTTTTCTGAAGAAATAGCTGAGAACACTACGAAGAATGCTTTCCTACGGGCAACAGATGATCCGCTTCCTGAAGGAATTGAAATCTGATGAAATAGCGTGCAGCACGCTGATATAGTATATGTACGTATGAGTGTGGGGGGCGGTGCTAAGCGCTATTTGGCCAATGAATTGGCATTATGGTACAAGGGCTTCAGACATTCGTCACACCCGAGGTGTTCCCATAGCGATAATGTCATCGCAGTATTGAAGTGAACCTATGATAAGGGAACTGAGGTCTAACAGTTATCTGTAATCAGTCTTTGTTGACCATGACTGGTTGCATTGTGTTCTTCCTGTTTTAAAAACAATAATCTAAAATGGTTCTGCCTTTTATATTGTCTGGTATTCCTCTTCCTTTTGAAAATGTAAAATATTATAAATAAACTAGTAAAAATATGAAAAATGTCCACAACATGTATTATTCCGACATACTCTGAAATGAGGAGTTTAGTTTAATGTGTAATGCCCAGTTTATCCAGATTGTCCACTCACAGCAATCACCATTGTGACTCTTAATTCAGCACTCCATATTTAGGCATAGGAGGGGGTTTGAGGGCAAGGAGACGGTAGGGAAGGGAGAAAAAAAAATACTAATAAAATAAATTATAAAAAAATAATAATACAAATTAAGCAAATGAAAATCACCTAAATAATTTGAAAAATCAAAACAAATAAACAAGTAAATAAATAAATAAATAAATAAATAAATAAATAAATAAATAAATACGTGAATACAGAATTGAGAAAGAAAAAAAGAGGAAGCCAAAGAGAGAGACAGAGAGAGAGAGAGAAGGAAATATAATAATAATAATAATAATAATAATAATAAATACATTCACAGACAGTGTAACCTTATAACCTTATGACTAGTGTAATTATGACTTAATTTATTAAGCTTGTAGTGAATTATGATGGCTGTATTGAGCTTGTCAGGAATGCGCTATTCTTCTACTCTCACTAAAGCTAAACAGGTCTGAGTCCGGTCAGTACGCTGGTGGGAGACCTTTGTTGAAAAAGCTTCAGCTTGCTGCTGAAGGTAGTTTTAGTCCGGACAGCAGGGGGTGCTCATTCCCTGTATGTATGTAGTCTACTGTATGGGTCCAAAAGTCCTAGTATAACGACACAGACTTCGGACTGTAGAAAGGAGCGACTTTTCGAATAAGTGATAACCCGGCCACTGTAAAAAGGAGCGTCCTTCAGATGAGGCATTACAATGGCCTCCTTACTTTCTGTGTTCATTAATTCCCCCACCTTTTATTGTGAATTTGAACTCATTTATCAGTGCATTCTGATGGCCGCACATTATATATTATATATACTGGGGCCCCATCAAATATTACCGAAACATATTTGCAGCGTTGAACAATGCAGCCAATCACAGGCATATGTTAATTTTTTGAACGCAATGACCAGATGTGTTTATGTTAGATATGATATAAATAAGAGATTCATTGTGTAGTGTAGAGAGATTAGTAACGGAACATCATGTGATCGAAAGTGAATGGCAGCTTTTATGATTATATGAGGGAGCGATCTTTGCACGCATAGGTTGTATATTACTGTCTGACTGTCTCGGAACAGAGATATTCACCTCAGTAACAAACAGGAATTTATTCTGTCAAACTTCCTCATGTGTTTTTTAGCACATATTTAGCTATATTGCTGTTGTGTCCTGAGGAGGTCATAGATCAAAGTGGCACATTCCATAACCTGTCGTTTTGATTGGCTTCAATATAAGCTCTTACTACCGAGAACCAGTGGTGTAGTACAGTGGTTCCCAACCTGGGGGGCGCGACCCCCACTAGGGGTTGCTAAAGATTTACAAGGGGTCGCCAAGCTCACTCTAATTTGGGGTACACTGTAAAAAATTGCACTGTAAAATAACAGTAATCTACTGGCAGCTGTGGTTGCCAGCATTGTACTGTTAATTTACAGCTTTCTACCGTTAATTTACAGCTCTTCACTGTTACAGTATGTTACTGTTATTATACCATGTGGTAACTCATTTCATTTTGGAAACCGATTGCTTCAAACCATGAGTTTTCAAAGAAGTAGTGCTTATATGGTATTAGTACAGTGAATTTATTTCATTTGAGTCCATTAAAAAGAAATATTTCTTAATTTAAAACAGTAAACCCTTAAAGTGTAATAAGAAAACCAACCATGACATGACTTTTACTGAAATCTTTGTTGATCACCATTAGCACACATGTACTAAAGTGGCTATCACTGCATCAGCAAACACACAGTTACTGTCTTTAAAAAAAAAAAAAAAAAAAGCAGCAAAACATCAGTGTTTGTGGCTCATTATTGACTGAAGCACAGACTCTACTCTCCAGCACAATGGTGACCCACAAAACTAAATTAAACTAACAGATCTCTATTGTGCAAAAACATATCAATACAGTACAGTTAAATATGTACTCTCCTTACCAGTTAAAGACTTTGCATAACTGTTTTTCTATTAACATTCAATAATATTGTAGTGAAATTAACTTGTTTTGTTGGCTGATTGACTGTTACAGTTTACAGTGTATTACTGTTTTTTCCTTGAATTAACAGTAATCTACTGGCAGCTCTGGTTGCCAGCAAGGTACTATTTTTCTACAGCGCTTTGTAGCTTTGTAAATTAATTACAGTTTATTACTATTAAATTACACTTAATGCTGTTTTTTCCATCTTACATCTTTAACCCTTTAAAAGCAAAATCCTCAGTTTTAAGTGAACAAATAATGTGTCCACACTACAGAGCGTTTGAGTAACACTGAAGTTAATGAGATAATTCTGTGATTAATTAAGTGATGGTTGAGCATTACTGATGAACACCTGCTGTTAACAAGCAGAATCACTGAATGAAAGAGAAACACAAGAACTACTACTGACATTAGCCACAGACTAAGATGAAATCAACTGAAATAAAAGAAGTAATGAAATCTCTCAAGATCTCAATAAACAACTCCTAAAACAGCATTACTAGTTTCACTTATTACTAGACTGACTTTATGTCAGAAGTCTACAGAAGATCTTATTGACTCTATTGTCTTATTATCTTATTGCCACTACCGTGATGGAGATCAGTGTTTACTGTAGTCGGGCTCTTGGACCTTAACATTTTAGCATTAACTTTTTGTTGGCTCCTGTAACAATGTGATTTAGTAATACATGGTCTAAAGAACCAAAGAAAGTCTGTTTCCATTGTTTATGAGTTTGTTTTAACAACCTTACTCTGAATTTGCTGGTTTTTATCAGCATTTTCTCTTTTATTGAACACTGATAATAAAAACAAAATAATCTTAGAACTGTTGTGAAAGAACAAAAAAAAAAAAAACTGTGCTGTGATTTGAACACACACACGCCCCAAGAATGAACGTATGAATCTCAACGATGGTGATAATCCTCAAAATAAATAAACTGATATTTTCTGAACATTACAAAACACAATAATAAAATGCAATGCAAAAAAAAAAAAAAAAAAACACATAGTAAGAATACATGAAAATAAATGGACAATTCAGCATCATAATTTATTCATGCCGCAATGCATGCTAGAAGTCATGGATGAGCGTTGTAATGTGCTGGTACCCAGCATGCATTGCAGCAGGAAGCTTTTGATCACCATTAGCACACATGTACCACATGGTATAATAACAGTGGTATACATGGTATAACAACTTTTGATTGTCACCATTGTTGAGATTCATATGCTGATTCTTGATGTCGATTTTTGAGTGTTTTTGAAACAGTAGTTCAAATTGTTTTAAACCTGCACTGTTATTGGTTACACTTTATTTTGATAGTCCACTTTAGACATTCTACTAACTGTAAGTAAATTTGTAGCTACATGTCAACTACTTGTCAACTACATATCAACTAAATCTCATTATTTGCAACTACGTGTCCACTAACTCTCAGAGTAGACTTTAGGGTTAGTTTAAGGGTAGGTTTAGGGTTAGTTGAATAAGTTGACAAAGAAAGCGTTAGAAGATATTAAGCAGACAGTCTACTAATACTCTACTAACTGCTAGTTGACATTTTGTTGCAAAGTTAATTACTGTTAGTAGAATGTCTAAAGTGGACTATCAAAATAAAGTGTTACCCTGTTATTTCACCACACTGGTAAAACCCATAATAAAAAAAAAAAATATGTCACTAATGAATCAAAACTGTTAACAGTATTTCAAACGACCAGCAAAAATCAAAGTCAGACTACAACATGATGTTTGCAACCAACATCACACACCCATCCATAACTGCTTTACCATAACTAAATCATTGGAAGATACAGTTACAGCAAAGCAATGTTCAAAAGCCAAAGGTCAAGAGCCCAACTAAAGCAAACACTGATCTCCACAATGGTAATGTCAAGCAAAACTAAAACATTATCATCTAAACCAGGGGTGTCAAACTCAGTTTCTGGAGGGCCGCAGCCCTGCAGTGTTTTGTTCCAACCCTGCTCCAACACCAGAGGTGGGAAATCCATGTGCCATGAGTAAAAGTCCTCCCCAGCATTTTGTTCTAATCACCTGGATTTGCGAATTAGCACCATTTTTCAGCAGGAGGTCATAGATGGGGCCAAGTCATTCTGTTTGAGTCAAATCCAAAGTCCCCAAAGAGTTAATGAGATAATTAAATGATGATTGTGCATTAGTGATGAACACCTGCTGTTATTGAGAATTACAGAGGACCAGATGTGTGTTTTATTAGTTAAAATGATGCCACCGTCATTGAGATCAGTGTGTTTGCTTTAGTTGGGCTCTTCACCCTTGACTTTTTGTGTTAGATCTTTCTGAAACAGCACATGTGGTATGAGGTAGTGAACTCAGTGCTGAGAAGGTATTAGCTGCTTTTATACAATGAGATGGGCATCATGAGCTGGTTGGAAAACAGTATACATGTAACTTCATATATGTGTGTGTGTTGTATAATCAGCCCTACGAAACTACAGTATGGAAACAATACATTGTTCTAATATTTGTAAATATAAAAAAAAAAGATCTCCAATATTAATTAGGCACAGACATCAAGAACCAGCACATGAATCTCAACAATGGTGACAATCAACAAAATGTTTCATGCTGGGTAACACCATAGCAAAAATTCCCATCATGCGCTGCAGTATAAATAATTGTCACCACTGTTGAGATTCATATGCTGGTTCTTGATGTCTGTGTGTGTCCAAATGGCACTGGAGATCAGTTTCTTAATATGCACTACATAGGTTTTTTTTTTTAAAGATATAACCACATCTATTAGAACAAAACATTGTCTGCATACTGTAGTTCATATAAATATGTAAATTTACTTGTTTTTCAACCAGCTCATGATGACCATCTCATATAAAAGCAGCTGATAGCTATTCATCACTGATCTCACTACTTCACAACACCACATGTGTTGCTTCAGAAAGATCTAACACAAAATGTTAAGAGTGAAGAGCCCAACTAAAGCAAACACACTGATCTCAATGACGGTGGCATCATTTTAACTAATAAAACATATACATATGATCCTCTGTAATTCTCAATAACAGCAGGTGTTCATCACTAATGCACAATCATCATTTAATTATCTCATTAACTCTTTAGGGACTTTGGATTTGACTCAAACAGAATGACTTGGCCCCATCTATGACCTCCTGCTGAAAAATGGTGCTAATTCGCAAATCCAGGTGATTAGAACAAAATGCTGGGGAGGACTTTTACTCATGGCACATGGATTTCCCACCTCTGGTGTTGGAGCAGGGTTGGAACAAAACTCTGCAGGGCTGCGGCCCTCCAGGAACTGAGTTTGACACCCCTGATCTAAACCTTCATTCTCAATGAGATCATCTGTAGATGTCTGACAGCAATAAAGTCAGTCTGATTAGAAATGCGTAAAGCTGGTAAGACTGTGTGTTGTTTAAATATTCAGTTGATTTCATTTAAATCTGTGACTGAAGTCAGTTGTAGTCCTTGTGTTTGTCTTGTTTTTCTTTCAATCAGTAAATCTGCTCATTAACAGCAGCTGTTCATCAGTGTCTGAACTCACTCATTAGTTTTCACTGTCTCTGTCAGGTGGACTGTATTAGTAAACTCATGAAGGGAATAGTGAATGAGGGTGTAGTGTGTGATTTGAAACATAGACTCTGAGTGTCGATTTTGAACGCCGTTAATTTACGATATAGCAGCAGGCTACTTTCTTGAAAATGACAAATACTACCCAGAATGCACTGTTTTAATGGAAAACAGCATGTTACTGTCAAAATTTGGCCGTTTTTTTACAGCAACTTTTAACAGTGTAGCCTAATGGTTACAGTTTGACCATAACCAATGTGGGACCTCGGTCGAACAGATCATCAAACTGCAGAGATCACCACATTCCAGTCGAATCTAAAAGAGTCATCTCCCCTGCTATGTGCCTATTGTAAAACTGACCAGTAGACCCAATGATGCCAGACCGGCTCCCCCTTTTCCTGGTCACTATCTCTTAAGGAAATTTAAATAGCTAAAACCCTAATTCAATCAACTGAAGACAAGAACTTCCCTTTCATCTAGGCTCATTCAGGCAACCAGAGCATGCAGTGTATCTCTTACCAGGTACACGTGAATTGACAATCAAATATACAAACAGAAAGGTTTATAATGACAAGAACCAGCCGGTAAGGTTCAAAGGGACTTCACAGCATGACCTCCGGACACTCTGGTCACCCAGACCCCTCCTTTCTGCATTCTACTAAACTGTGGATGGCTATTCAGAATACACAAACTCTTAAAACAGACTATTTCTACCACAATTAGAGTAAGAGTACAGATGAATAGTATGTTCCTTACCTTTCTATATGTGTGGTGTGTTTCATGTAATCGAGTGTATGTGTATGAGTGAATATACTCCCCTTTTATGTGTTTGCATTATATTTCCTTTTAGTTGATAAGGCTACAAATTGTATTGACGGTATGCAAGATATCTGATGTTTGGTGTTGACCAGAAGCTTGTTTTATTTCCAATATGTTTATATGAATGAAAAGTTACTATTGGTTACAATACTTACATTACAACGATTTTTTGAAGTTATTGACAACTCACAGATACACCATGTGTGGAACTCAGGTTAATTTATGCAAGGAGGAACCACCTGAAGCATGGCTCCGCCCCACAACCCGATCTGATTGGAGCAAACCTGAATGGGGACGGGCCAAGATGGCTGGTTTAAAACCCTATGTTCCTAACAATGCTTTGCCTTTCGCCGTGTGCCTTTTCGCCGTTCGATTTCCACCTTGCGCCTTTCGCCGTACGCCGCCATTCCACCGCGCTGACCATCACGTGATCGTGCCATCCAGAACTCTACAAGAAACAGACTCCGCTCCGCTAACCTGCCGAATTCTTCAAAGACCTTGCATCTCGCAACTCTGACTGCAGAACAAACTTCCCGCGCATCACATTGCGTAACCCGGCAACCAATCGGAGCCATCCGGCCAAGCAGCTCACTCATCACTGACGTGTTTCCCAAAGACATCATCTACGAACCACCAATCAGGACACCCAACAAAGTCACGGAGGAAACCCCCGTTCAAACAGGACGCAAGTAAACAAAATCTCCTTTGCTCGCTGAATTGGTGCACAAAATCCTTATTAGCAGCTAAAGCCGAATCTCTGCTTTTGTGGTTCTACCAGGTTGCAATCTAAGAACTATAGTAGCAATTGCTAGTAATGTTGTTTTGGGATTCCGTTTAAGCTCTGTTAACCCATAACACTCTAGAACAGTATGAATGTGTGTGTGCGTGTGTTTGTTTATGTGTTAGTAGTTTAGTTTGTGTCTTAGAGTAATTCGAATAAATTCCTGTTTCATTTATAAAGCAGCATTGTCTTGTGTTGTGTATTTTAAGGTCAAATATGCCAAGATCCTGGTTAGCTTGCTCTTAAGAGTTAACAAAATAACAGTTTATAGTACTGTCGGGCCCAAGAAGTGCTATACACCTCAGAATTGGTAAGATGTACTAATTTAACCCTTTCGCTGGACGAACAGTTAATGGGTGCGAATTATTGATTCTGAACCAAGTTAATTTAATCAAGCTGAATCGAATTGTTAGATATGATTCCCATTTGATTCCCTAATAATAATTTGAGCTAATATCTTACACCAAGATGAATTTACCTACAATTAGTAGATAAGAGTCAAAGGACATTTCACAAATAATACAAATATTTTACAAATTTTAGGGGGTAGCTTAATCCACAACTTAGGGCCCTACCAAGAGAGTTTACACTTGGGCACAACAAGCAAGTTATCATTGCTAGATCTAAGAGTCCATGCAGGAATGTATAGTTGCACTAACTCAGGTATTGAAGTGACAGGCCTTATAAACTAAAACTTTGCATGAATTGGTATGGGAGGATGGGAGTGATGTGTGCAGATTTTTTGTTAAATGTAAGCAGCAGAGTTTGTACCATTTGGAGGTGTTTAATAATTTTGGCAGGTAAGCTGCTATATAAGGAGTTACAGTAATTCAATCCAGAGGTTATAAAATGACCAATCAGAATCAAGTATTCCATGAAGTTGTGTAATAATCTTAGATAACAACTGGTAAAAACTAATAACACAGACTCAACTGGGTAACTGCCTGCAGTCGTTGCTGTTCGCTTGCTGGGAAAAGTTTTTCTTTGTGGAAACTTTGTGTACAGAGGTACAGAGTGGCAAACAGTATTAAAGGCTGCACTCAATCAAGGAGAACCAGGATACTGTGGGTACCTGAATCAGAAACCAGAAGGAGATCCAATTTCAATATTTGTTTGTTTACATCAAAATGGCAACTTTTTTGGCCAGGCAGTGTATTTCAACTTCTATTCAGTGTCGCTCTGTGTCTGCAGAGGTTCAGAATGTCTGACGTCTCGACTTCCAGCTGATATGACATGTGCTATAAATGGAATTACATCACAGACATAAGTATTTTACTACATATTGACAAACTATGAGATTTCCAATACTCTATTACATATTTTTATTGTTGTTTTATTTGTATGTGGCTATGCTTCTGCACACTAACCTTTTTTTTTTCTTATATAGTAGATCAGTCCTCCTACTGCCATGATCACCCCCAACACCAACCCTGCAGCACCTGTTATGACCTTATTCTTGTCAGACTCTGACATCGATGGATCTACAAAATACAATAAAACTGTGCTAAAATATCCCATGGTTTGTTATGCAATGCACATAATTCTGTAACTAAAATTAGCCTAAAAGAAGAAGATTGAGATTGAGATAAAATTGTTATAACCAACAACCAAAAAAAAGATTATTACAGGGCTTTGTGGAATAGCTTTTTGTGAAAGATTTGTGTTTGGTTAACTATTAAAATATTAAAACTCTTTTCAATATAATGTGGACAATTATTTAATTATGTCATCCTGGTATCACAGACCTGCACTTTAGTTTCATACAAATGCTCTGCTGCCATTTTGCGATTAATGTTTTGTAGACTGTAATGGAAGATAAGTAACAAACTGGTAAGATTTTGAAACATTTTTGTCTTAAATCAATATCTCGTATTGCTGTAATTGTTTTATGTGGTAAAATGTGTTATACAGTGGGGCAAATAAGTATTTGATACACTGATGATTTTACAAGTTGCCCCATTTACAAATAATGGAGAGATCTGTAATTTTCATCGTAGGTACACATTGTATGATTTTTTAATAATTAATTTCCATTTTATTGCGTGAAAATAGTATTTGATCACCTACCAACCAGCAAGAATTCTCACAGACCTGTTAGTTTGTCTTTAAGAAGCCCTCCTATCCTCCACTCATTACCTGTATTAATTGCACCTGTTTGAAGTCATTACCTGTATAAAAGACACCCGTCCACACACTCAGTCAATCAGACTCCAACCTCTCCACTATGGGCAAGACCAAAGAGCTGTCTTAAGCTGGACATGCACTATGCAATTTCCGTGATATTTCAGCCAGGTATCATCTCACACTGTGTGATGTAAGACGAGTCTGCTTCAACTGTGCAATATCCCCACGAGAGGCGACCAAAACTTCTGACATGTCAGAAATTCATCCGACCGTCCGATTGCCGGTCGGGAGAGGTTAATCGCTTCTCGTTTCCCCCTGCATACTGCACAAACACTGCGCAACAAACGACACACAACAAAGCTGAAATTCGGCCCGATTCAAAAAAAAAGAGTTGCATGAGTCAGAATTCGGCTCAAAATCGCACAGTGTATGCCCGGCTTTAGTACACTAGGGACAAAATTGTAGACCTGCACAAGGCTGGGATGGGCTACAGGACAATAGGCAAACAGCTTGGTGAGAAGGCAACAACAACCATTTACAAATAATGGAGAGATCTGTAATTTTCATCGTAGGTACACATTGTATGATTTTTTAATAATTAATTTCCATTTTATTGCGTGAAAATAGTATTTGATCACCTACCAACCAGCAAGAATTCTCACAGACCTGTTAGTTTGTCTTTAAGAAGCCCTCCTATCCTCCACTCATTACCTGTATTAATTGCACCTGTTTGAAGTCATTACCTGTATAAAAGACACCCGTCCACACACTCAGTCAATCAGACTCCAACCTCTCCACTATGGGCAAGACCAAAGAGCTGTCTTAAGCTGGACATGCACTATGCAATTTCCGTGATATTTCAGCCAGGTATCATCTCACACTGTGTGATGTAAGACGAGTCTGCTTCAACTGTGCAATATCCCCACGAGAGGCGACCAAAACTTCTGACATGTCAGAAATTCATCCGACCGTCCGATTGCCGGTCGGGAGAGGTTAATCGCTTCTCGTTTCCCCCTGCATACTGCACAAACACTGCGCAACAAACGACACACAACAAAGCTGAAATTCGGCCCGATTCAAAAAAAAAGAGTTGCATGAGTCAGAATTCGGCTCAAAATCGCACAGTGTATGCCCGGCTTTAGTACACTAGGGACAAAATTGTAGACCTGCACAAGGCTGGGATGGGCTACAGGACAATAGGCAAACAGCTTGGTGAGAAGGCAACAACAACCATTTACAAATAATGGAGAGATCTGTAATTTTCATCGTAGGTACACATTGTATGATTTTTTAATAATTAATTTCCATTTTATTGCGTGAAAATAGTATTTGATCACCTACCAACCAGCAAGAATTCTCACAGACCTGTTAGTTTGTCTTTAAGAAGCCCTCCTATCCTCCACTCATTACCTGTATTAATTGCACCTGTTTGAAGTCATTACCTGTATAAAAGACACCCGTCCACACACTCAGTCAATCAGACTCCAACCTCTCCACTATGGGCAAGACCAAAGAGCTGTCTTAAGCTGGACATGCACTATGCAATTTCCGTGATATTTCAACCAGGTATCATCTCACACTGTGTGATGTAAGACGAGTCTGCTTCAACTGTGCAATATCCCCACGAGAGGCGACCAAAACTTCTGACATGTCAGAAATTCATCCGACCGTCCGATTGCCGGTCGGGAGAGGTTAATCGCTTCTCGTTTCCCCCTGCATACTGCACAAACACTGCACAACAAACGACACACAACAAAGCTGAAATTCGGCCCGATTCAAAAAAAAAGAGTTGCATGAGTCAGAATTCGGCTCAAAATCGCACAGTGTATGCCCGGCTTTAGTACACTAGGGACAAAATTGTAGACCTGCACAAGGCTGGGATGGGCTACAGGACAATAGGCAAACAGCTTGGTGAGAAGGCAACAACAATTGGCGCAATTTTTAGAAAATGCAAAAAATTCAAGATGACTGTCAATCTCCCTTGGACTGGGGCTCCATGCTAGATCTCATCTTGTGGAGTATCAATGATCCTGAGAAAGATGAGGGATCAGCCTAGAACTACATGGGAGGACCTGGTCAATGACCTGAAGAGAGCTGGGACCACAGTCTCAACGGTTACCATTAGTAACACACTACACTGTCATGGATTAAAATCCTGCAGCGCGTGCAAGGTCCTCCTGCTCAAGCCAGCACATGTCCAGGCCCGTCTGAAGTTCGCCAAAGACCATCTGGATGATCCAGAGAAGGCATGGGAGAAGGTCATGTGGTCAGATAAGTCCAAAATAGAACTTTTTGGTATAAACTCCACTCGCCGTGTTTGAGGGAAAATGAAGGATGAGTACAATCCCAAGAACACCATCCCAACCGTGAGGCATGGGGGTGGATGCATCATTCTTTGTAGATGCTTTTCTGCAAAGGGGACAGGATGACTTTTTTTTTTTTTTTTTAGATCCTGTCTCTCCATTCTTTATAATTGGAAAAACTTCGGCAGTGTATCAAATACTTATGAGCCCCACTGTAAGTGCTATGCTATTAAATGTCCATCTAGTTTGAATTTGCCACTTTGCTTGCTGCTTTTTTTTTCACTGAAGTTTTGTGTTCAAATATTTAAACTCAGATCAGTGTTTTAAGTCTAATTATTTACCTTTGTGGCAAATAGACGTGTAATAAGCAGGATAATGTACATCCAGCCAGTTGTTATCACAGAATAAAGCCCTTCAGTCTTAAAGTCTGCCTGGCTTTATTCCGTGATAACAACCGGCTGGATGTACTTTATCCCTTACTTAGTACATGACTCTGTGGAATACTCGATTTTGATTGGTCAGTCACCACATTCCAAGTTATTTTATTCCTTGATAACAACCGGTAAAAAAATAACACAGCCTAATCTGGCTAACTGCAGTCGGTGTTGTTCACTTACTAGCAAAATGTTTTAGTTGTGGAAGCTTTGTGTTTAGTTGGTTAATAAAATACTAAATCTCAATTCAATATTATGACTACAATTATTTAATTATGCAATTATATCACTGACTCGCTTTCTCTTTTCATCTACTGCAATTTTGCAACGATTTTTTTATGTAATAGATTATATGATAAATAACATACTTGTAAGATTTAGATTTTTTTTCTTAAATCAATATCTTTTATTGCCATAATTATTTATGTGGTGAAATGTCTTTAATGAGTGGTATGACTGCACAGTATTCCTTAAATGTCCCTCTAAGTCCGCCTTGCTGCTTGCTAGTAATGGCTTTCTTCACAGAAGCTTTGTGTTCAAATATTTCAACTCAGATCAGTGTTTCATATCTAATCATTTACTTTTATGGCAAGCAGCTGTGTAATATCTTTTGTAGGAATCAAAGTTTGTTTCTAGAGTCTTTCTAGTGTTGTGTGACTTTAGCTATGTAAGCGCTACAAGCATTCAATAAAAAAAATAAGAAAAATAAATAAATAAATAAAAAATAAATAAATAAACATCAATCCAAAATGTATACTGTTAAAAATTGCTGTAAAAAAACGGCCAAATTTTGACAGTAACATGCTGTTTTCCATTAAAACAGTGCATTCTGGGTAATATTTGTCATTTTCGAGAAAGTAGCTTGCTGCTATATCGTGAATTAACGACGTTCAAAATCGACTCTCAGAGTCTGTTTCTCAAATCACACCCTACACCCTCATTCACTATTCCCTTCATGAGTTTACTAATACAGTCCACCTGACAGAGACAGTGAAGGCTAATGAGTGAATTCAGACACTGGTGAACAGCTGCTGTTAATAAGCAGATTTACTGACTGAAAGAAAAACAAGACAAACACAAGGACTACAACTGACTTCAGTCACAGATTTAAATGAAATCAACTGAATATTTAAACAACACACAGCCTTACCAGCTTTACGCATTTCTAATCAGACTGACTTTATTTCTGTCAGACATCTACAGATGATCTTATTGAGAATGAAGGTTTAGATGATGATGTTTTAGTTTTGCTTGACATTACCATTATGGAGATCAGTGTTTGCTTTAGTTGGGCTCCTGACCTTTGGCTTTTGAACATTACTTTGCTGTAACTATATCTTCCAATGATTTAGTTATGGTAGAATGGTTATGGTTGGGTGTGTGATGTTGGCTGCAAGCATTCTTGCTGCAAGCATCATATTGTAGTCTGACTTTGACCTTTGCTGGTCTTTTGAAATACTGTTAACAGTGTGGACTCATTAGTTATGATTTATTTTTCCCCAGGGCTTTATATTATGAGTTTTACCTATGTGGTGACAATCAGAAATGCAGGATTTAATAACAGTGCAGGTTTAAAACAATTTGAACTACTGATTCAAAAACACTCAAAAATAGACATCAAGAATCAGCATATGAATCTCAACAATGGTGACAATCAAAACCTCATGCTGCAATGCATGCTGGGTACCAGCACATTACAACGCTCATTCATGACTCCCAGCATGCATTGCGGCATGAATAAATTATGCTGATGAATTGTCTATTTAGTTTCTTGAATTCTTACTATGTGTTTTTTCTTTTGCGTTACATTTTAGTATTGTGTTTTGTAATTTTCAGAAAATATCAGTTGATTTATTTTGAGGATTATCACCATCGTTGAGATTCATACGTTGACTCTTGGTGTGTGTTCAAATCACAAGAGAGACTTTTTTTTTTTTCTTCATAAATTTTGTTTTTATGGCCTTTCACAACAGTTCTCAGGTAATTTTGCTTTTATTATCGCTATTCAATAAAAGAGAAGATGCTGATAAGAACTAGTGAATCAAGAGCAAGGTTGTTAAAACAAACTCATAAACAGCAGAATCAGACTTGCCTTTTCTTTGGTTCTTTAAACCATGTGTTACCAAATCACATTGTTACAGCAGCCAACAAAAAGTTAATGCTAAAATGTTAAGGTCCAAGAGCCCGACTACAGTAAACACTGATCTCCATCATGGTAGTGGCAATAAGATCTTCTGTAGACTTCTGACAGAAATAAAGTCAGTCTAGTAATAAGTGAAACTGGTAATGCTGTTTTAGGAGTTGTTTATTGAGATCTTGAGAGATTTCATTACTTCTTTTATTTCAGTTGATTTCATCTAAGTCTGTGGCTAAAGTCAGTTGTAGTTCTTGTGTTTCTCTTTCATTCAGTGATTCTGCTTGTTAACAGCAGGTGTTCATCAGTAATGCTCAACCATCACTTAATTAATCACAGAATTATCTCATTAACTTCAGTGTTACTCAAACACTCTGTAGTGTGGACACATTATTTGTTCACTTAAAACTGAGGATTTTGCTGTGGAATTTAAAGGGTTAAAGATGCAAGATTGGAAAAAACAGCATTAAATGTAATTTAACAGTAATAAACTGTAATTAATTTACAGCAAAGCGCTGTAGAAAAACAGTATCTTGCTGGCAACCAAGCTGCCAGTAAATTACTGTTAATTCAAGGAAAAACAGTGATATACTGTAAACTGTAACAAAACAAGTTAATTTCACTAAAATATTATTGAATGTTAATAGAAAAACAGTTATGCAACGTCTTTAACTGGTAAGGAGAGTACATATTTAACTGTACTGTATTGATATGTTTTTGCACAAGAGAGATCTGTTAGTTTAATTTAGTTTTGTGGGTCACCATTGTGCTGGAGAGTAGAGTCTGTGCTTCAGTCAATGATGAGCCACAAACACTGATGTTTTGCTGCTTTATTTAAAGACAGTAACTGTGTGTTTGCTGATGCAGTGATAGTCACTTTAGCACATGTGTGCTAATGATGATCAACAAAGATTTCAGTAAAAGTCATGTCATGGTTGTGGTTTTCTTATTACACTTTAAGTGTTTGCTCTTTTAAATTAAGATTTGTTTATTTTATAATGGACTCAAATGAAATAAATTCACTGTACTAACACCATATAAGCACTACTACTTTGAAAACTCATGGTTTGAAGCAATCGGTTTCCAAAATGAAATGAGTTACCACATGGTATAATAACAGTAACATACTGTAACAATGAAGAGCTGTAAATTAACGGTAGAATGCTGTTTATTAACAGTACAATGCTGGCACCCCAGCTGCCAGTAGATTACTGTTATTTTACGGTGCAATTTTTTACAGTGTATGCTAACTGTTAAGTCATCTGAACTGATTGTGCATTTAAGACTATCTTAAAGGAAAATAACTGTAATCATCTTACCTGCTTTGGCGACTGGAAAGCATGTCAACAAATACACAAAAAACAACATTCTGTGAGTAAAAGAACCATTTTGCTTTAAATAACAGGCGTTACAGATCGCATTAAAACGACTCATCTTTTTTTTTTTTTTGTTTTGTTTTCCTGACAAAACCGGATCCTCCTGTTCAGCGGCTTCATATTTATACCAGGAGTGATTTTTTTTTAGCTGGATTTTTCCACGCCAGCTAACCCCGCAGATTATTTCATTGGTCAGTTCAATTTCTCTCTTTTTCTTACTCTCTCTTTGTCTATGAAATTCTCTGAGAATGCCAATTTATGTTTGAAAAAGTAAAATATTTAAAATTTAATTTTGTTAAAAGTATGTAGCTACACCTACGACTTTTTTTTTTTTGCGGTAATATGTCTTCAGTGTTCTACACAAATATCGCCTGCCCACTGAGCAAAGTTACGTCTTTTTATGTATTTACAGACGTTGAAAAGACGTCCACTGAGGAGCCAGAATGAAAGTTTTTAAGACGTCTTTTTCTGACGTGTTCTGGACGTCTGAAATAGACGTTCATGGAACCTCTGTACAAGGTTAAAAACTAGTTCAAATGAGGTTAGTAGTTAATTTAAGATTCACTGTTTCTGGAACAAATAAACACTCTCAGGATACATTAGATTCAAAATGTTACTGCAATGTCATTTCCATTTATACATGAAAAGCAACTCACAGACACTGTCCAAAAATGATAAAAATAAAGGAATCTTCACTGAAACAGTGTTTATGAGATAATTAAATGATCACAGCATGAGCTTCACTCATTACTGACTTGATTTCTGTCAGACATCTATAGCTTTTATTAATAATCACCAGAGGTTTAGATGTTGGTATTTGTTTCATTTGAAGTTACCATTGTTGTGGATAGTGTTTGCTTTAGCTGGGATCTTGCATTAGCTTGTTGTTTGGCAATTGTAACTGTGTTTGAAAAAACACAACTGATCTCAGCTTCATGCTGGTGATAAATAAAATCATCAGGAAACAAGTATCTGATGTAATGATTTTAGTGTTGTGTTTAAAACCGTTAAACATTGTGAGTCTGCAGTACAGGTGCTGAGAGTAGTGAAATAATCACTTGATCTGAAGATGGACAAAATGCATATTTTTTATGGATATTTAAGAGAATGCTGCATGTAGACACATAGACATCAAGATTTTGCACAGGACTCACAACAATGGTGACAAACAAAAAAGCTTCATAGTACAAACTCATTCTTAATTCTCAAGCTTTTTTTGTTTTGATTGTCACCGTTGTTGTGAGTCCTGTGCAAAATCTTGATGTCAGTGTGTGACTTCATGACAGATTTTCTAAAAAATATTTAGTGTATATGCTTTTTCGTCCATAAATAAGTGCAACCTGCAAAATTGAATATCAGACGCTCATTTTATTACGTTTACCATCATTAACTGAAAGATGTTAACACTTGATTTCAGATTTCTCTGTCATAACGCTTGTGTTTCACAAACACTGTTACAAGAGTCACAAAAAAAAAAAAGCAAACATAAGAAGTACAAGGATCAAGATCCCAGCTAAAGCAACCACTGTCCACAACAATGGTTACTTCAATTGAAACAAATACCAACATCTAAACCTCTGGTAATTAGTAATAAAAGCTATAGATGTTTGACAGAATTAAAGTCAGTAATGAGTGAAGCTCATGCTGTAATCATTTAATTATCTCATAAACACTGTTTCAGTGAAGATTCCTTTATTTTCATAATTTTTAAATCTAATGTATCCTGAGAGTGTTTATTTGTTCCAGAAACAGTATAAATGATGTCAAAATGAATCTTAACTGATGTTGAAATATGTCTACTAACCTCATTTGAATTTTAACCTTGTACAGAGGTTCCATGAACGTCTATATCGAACGTCCAGAACACGTCAGAAAAAGACGTCTTAAAAACTTTCATTCTGGCTCCTCAGTGGACGTCTTTTCAACGTCTACTGGATGTAACTTTGCTCAGTGGGTGTTGCATCAATAATTAAATTAAGGAAAAAGAGAACTCCGTTCATGATGTTGCTTATGGTTATCCAGCATCAGCATCTAGTGGTCAGCAAACGACCTAACACATAAGTACAGTCAAACTTCCTTAAAAATATATATTGGTCTTTTATGTAGCATGTAGCACGTTTTGCCTTTCACGCGCTATGTCTCCCTTGGAGACTATTTTGTCACAGAGTGACTACACAACCTATTGGATGATGACAGTGGGGAAAAAAATGATTTTCATTGAAAACTACTTACATGTTATTGGAGCGGCATATTCATCTACACACGCTTACCGTACGCTGAAATGGAAGGATTCTTAAAAATTACACTCATCGGTGTCTGTGTTGGTTATATTAACGCCCAAAGTAAGTATACAATACAAAACGATTTTCTCACTTCTGGCTGATACATCAAATTATCGTGTCACAGTTTCCTGCAGGCATAATTTTTAAAGAAGTATTAAGTTGCGTGTGTAGTTTAATACAGAAACCGGTTTTCTTTATCCATCTTGTGCTACCGAATTTTGCGTGTTCATTTTTTGACGGAATACTTTACACATGGCAACGTATTTATATCGTGAGTAAAGGCACTGTTATTATTTTACCTGTTTTTCTGTTTTCATTTGGGAGTATTTGAAGAGCAACAGGGATGATTCAGAAAGTATTCTGTTGACTTCGTCTACAAGTGTTGAACACAATTATAAACATGGCTTAGTGGTGTCTTGTGAAAGATACATATATTTAAAATCTACTTTAAAATGTAGTGTTTGTATTATTTATATATATATATATATATATATACAAACACTACATTTTGAAGTATATATTAAAATGAATGACTCCAAGATGTGATGTAACCATCAACTACTTAAATATTTAAATATTTAATCGGACAAGTAAACAAATCAGAGTAAACAATAATTATTTAGTCTATTATTGTTAGATGATTATTTAGGTTTTTATCAAGGCTCTTCTTTCTGAACTGAACAATATGTAATAGTCTTTGCTAAACTAAATGATTATGACACATAGTCATAAACACCATCTAAAGGGGTATTTTCTACTTCTTTTTTTGTCATATGACAGCAAAATAGCTTCCTGGTTACAGCTTACATACACTTTGTTGACTCTGCAAAATGTTAAATTATTTTACCAAAACAAGAGGGATCATACAAAATGCATGTTTTGTTGTTGTTTTTGTTTAGTGATAGTTGTTCATAACTCCCTTGTTTGTCCTGAACATTAAACTGCTTGCTGCCCTTAAGAAATATCCTTCATGTCCCACAAATTCTTTAGTTTGCCAGCATCTTTTGCATATTTGAACTCTTTCCAACAATGACTGTATTATTTTGACATCCACCTTTTCACACTGAGGACAACTGAGGGACTCATATATGCAACTATTACAGAAATTTCAATGTATACTATATGACTATATGTAAACTTTTTATGTTAAATATCTTATTCAGGTCAGTACTAAATAAAAATGCATTTTGTATGATCCCTCTTAATTTGGTAAAATAATGAATATTTTGCAGATTCTGCAAGATTTATGTAAACTTTTGACCTCAACTGTAAATGCTTTACTGTTTGTTTGTTTGATTTGGTAGCAAATAAAAACTATAACTGAGTCATCTAATTGATGATGAAGCATTGGATGTCACATTGACTATCCCTGCAAAGCACAACAGTTAAATAAACCATAATGAGAGAACAAAAGTGTCTTCAGGAAACAGTTATCACTTATAATTAAATAAAAATCTGTTTTGATGAATCCAAGTGAATAAGTGAAATCCAAGATCCCAAAATTCATTAAATAACTTCTTTTTTTTTCATTTAACAAATACCTGTGCCTTATGATTTAAGTTTTTTTGGATTGTTTTGACTTTTTTTTTTTGCTTTACTCCACAGGAACTAAAGGACGAATGCAAAAAGGAAAAACAGTGCTTCTATTACTATTTATTATCAGTATAATTGGCATGCTAGTTTTTATGCACATGGACGGTCATACATATTACATTCAAGCTCCTCCAACAAAAAGAGATCCTCCACCAATAAAACCTCCTCCATCAAAAAATAAATTCAAAATTCCAGAGGCTTCATATTCAATAACGCCCATCAAAGACTCAAATCATTTCATGGTGTCTGCATTTATCGACCACAGACTGGATGGGGTCATTCGAGTCATCAGCATAGTCAACAGAAGTAGTCTTCAGCCACTTTACTGTGCTTACTGCAGCACCGAACAAGTCTGCAAAACTGTTGACACTGATGTCCAGATACACAGTGACCATTTTAGCTATACATGTGGTGCCTCAGATGTGATTTGTAAAGGTGAACACATGCAAAATGCAACTCATGTCCTCATAATGACTGACAAGGAAGGTTCAGCGGACCACAAAATAGAATATCTGCCAATAAAAAATAAGGTTGTGCAAGAGACTTTCAAGTTTAACTTCACCATTTGCATCTCCAACCTTTTTGGCGACTACAACAATGTGCTGCAGTTTGCTCAAGCGATGGAGATGTACAAGCTTCTGGGTGTACAGCATGTGGTTGTCTATAAAACTAGTTGTGGACCGGACTTGGAAAAGCTCTTAAAGCATTATGAAACAGAGGGGATACTGGAGATCGTTTCATGGCCTATTGACCAGTTTCTGAATCCGTCAAGAGGCTGGAACATCAAGCTGCACAAGGGAGAAATTCAGTACTATGGTCAGTTAGTAACACTCAACGAGTGCATTTACAGGCACATGTACCAATCCAAATACCTTCTCCTGAATGACATTGATGAAATCATCATGCCTTACAAGCACAGCAATTTACCATCTCTTATGGAGGACCTCCAGCCTGCTCATCCCAATATAGGGGTGTTCCTCATAGAGAACCACATATTCCCTAAAACACAGTTTGAGGAGAGCGGGAAGTTCAAACGAGCAGAATGGAAGAATATTCCCGGTATCAATATCATGGAGCACATTTACAGAGAACCTCCTCAAAAAAAAATTTACAATCCCACAAAGATGATTGTCAACCCAAGAAAAGTACAGCAAACCTCAGTACATTCCACGCTGAAAGACTTTGGAGGCAGTTTTCATGTACCGTTTAATGTATGTAGGATTGTACATGTGAGAGTCCCACTACAGGGGCATCTTACCAAAAAGGAACTATTTGTGGACAAAAGAGTCTGGGACTTCAAACAAAAACTGATACCAAATGTTGACCAGACTTTGAAACTTTCTGGTTTTCTGTAAGTTGGCAAAATGTTTAGTCTTTCTGTTTGATTTAAAGGGGCCATGAACTAAGAAATCTACATTTCCTTTACCTTTTGACATTTAAGAGGTCATTATACTATAAAATCATCCTGTGAGTTTCAGAACTCAAAAACTTTCTTGTTAGTATAAAAACAGCTGATATTAAAGCCAATCCAGCAAAACGAAAGGTTGTGTAATGTGCTACTCTTTGATGTAAGTAGCACCGCCTCCAGAAAAGATCAATGTCTGCTTCTACATCACTGCCTGTTTAGTCCTGCCCATCGATTCACTACATCACTGCCTACAGCCCCACCCACCAATTCACACATGTAGTGTAAATAACAAGAGAGGCAAACGCAGGTCTACACAGAAACCAAGCGATAAAGATGGCTCTGACAAGAAGACACTGTACATTGCCAAGTCAGTAAGAACTTTGCAAACAAGGCACAATTTGACGCTGAATTTTCAGAAAGATTGAAACTTAAAGACTCGCAACACACAAGTGCGAGTAACTGTTTTTATTATGTGGTCACTATTGCTCTGTCTAATATTACAGATCGTTTGATACGGACTTAGTATTTGTTGTTTTTAACCTAAATCCCCTCATATCTATGAAGGATGTAGGCTGTCAGAAATACACAACTGTTAGCCAATCACAGCAGTGGGCATTTACTTCTGAGTCTACAATCTGCCACACCTATTAAACAGTACAGTAAATAGCCTATTACTTATAAATCATGATGTATTCCAAGGTGAAAAAAGTGCACTAAAATACAGCTTATTTTAATACACTTAGTGCACTTCCCTAATGTACACTAATTTTGTACTTAATATACTAAAAATTGTTCTTTAGTACTTCTTAAGATAAACTTAAGATCATCTAAGTGTACTCAACTGTGCTATTTTGAGACACCATGAAGATTAACTAAAATGTGTTTTAACATACTATCTCAGCATTTAAAAAATGTATTTTGTTACCACTTTTAGTACAATTGAAACATCTTTCATACACCTTTAAATATACTCATTATACATAGAAAATATACTTAAGTATTTAAAATATAAGAATAATATATAATAAATATATACAAAACATATTTATAATGTATTCCCAGGTGAAAAAAGTGCACTTAAATACAATTTAAGCACACTTAGTGTACTTCCCTAATGTACTTAAAGTGCTCTATTTTCACACACTAATTTTGTACTTAATATACTAAAAGTTATTCCTTCTTAAGATAAACTTATGATCATCTAAGTGTACTTAACTGCTATTTTGAGACATCATGAAGATGAACTACAACATGCTTTTAGCATGCTATCTCAGCATTTAAAAATGTATTTTGTTACCACTTTTAGTACAGCTAACAACTAACTAGATATGTGTTGAATGAAAAACAGACTTGTCAATAAATAAATAAATAAATAAATACAATAAAAATAAATGAATCTTAAAATATAAATTACTATCACACATCTGGCGTCTTCACATTGAAGAGTCCGCTCTGGTAGCTGCCATCTCATGTGAAGGATCTGAGGATCCTCAAATGCAAATTGTGTGTGTTTTGGTTCAAGAGAGCAACCATAAATTTGTATTGTTTTTTAAATATTCTTCATTTATTCTTCATTAATTTAACATTTAATCATATTTAATCATTTATAATAGTCATTATAGTCATTCATATATCCATTACATTTGATTCATTAATTGATTAGTCATTTATATTATCTTATATTATTGTTGTTTTTTAAATATATATATTTTCCATTGTTGTTTAGTCTTATGACTGTGGTTTCAAGGGCTGTTTGTCTTCATGAATAGGAGATATGAGGGACTGTTTATGAAACCCAAGGTTTATGGGATGTTGTTGTGAAGACATTTGGTATAACAATACTTGTTGGATTTGTGTTCTTCAGACGAAGTCTGAGCATTGAGACATACGTAACTAAGACTATTCAACAAACTCTGCTCCTTTTTACCATCATTATTTCGTCTCCTGCTTCTGCTCTTCACTTTCACTGGTTTTTCCTTAGTCAACTTCTTGGCTGACAGAAGACTGTTAATAGTGTTTTGGGTACCAGACAAGACCTCCTGTTGTTTGGGTATTAGACTACTCTGCTGACGAGTTGTTCTTTTACCGGACAAACTGATACTTTCTGATGGGATCTGGCATCCAGGGCTGGATCTTAACTGTATTCCAGTCATTTTAGAATAAGCCATAAAAAACGCAGTCTGAGATAAAAGCACAGCATATCAACAACTGCTATAATACACAGCCTTCATTTTTCATAACCCTTAGTGTAGAGTTTCTCAACTCCAGTCCTCAGAACCTCTCCCAGAATGTCATAGCTGAACCAGGTATTTTAATTAGTGAGACATCTAAAACATTCTGGGAGGGGGACCTGGGGACTGTAGAGGAGGCTATGCCTCTTTTACTATTTACTGATGCAGCTTAAATAAAGCATCTTACTTCATTTTGCAAAATAAAATACTGTATTAACATTAAGATGCTTTAAGATATGTATTTTGTACATTTATTAATTACTTGCCTTTTATTCTCTACCTTGATCCAGAAGATTACACTCTGACCTAGATTAAAAAAAAAAAAAAAAAAAAAAAAAAGTAAAAATTAAGAGTATGCAACTGACTTAAGGTGTGAAAAAAAGTATTATATAAAACTAATATATATATATATATATATATATATTAAATAAAATAATCAAATAAATAAAACTAAATCAAATCTAAATGAGAAAATCAAACAATGCAGTTTTCCCTATTTATCAGTAAAAGAAGGAGGGAGAAGAGAAATAAAGGTTGATAGTACAAATAAGACGTTTGTAAAAATATTTCTTACATATTAATATTTTCGATATTTATTCGATATTTATTTATTCTATATTTTTTCAGGAAAAGTCAAAGTCACCATCAGTCTGCCTGTGCTGTCACATGGTAGAGTTTGGTGAAAAAACAAACCTAAATGTAATACGAAAATTCTTACCTGGTCGTTCGTTGATCTGGGCGGCGCGTTCATGTAACTCATCACAGATTTGGAGTTATGCCGCACTTTGATTTGATTGGTGGCTGGCAGCCAGCTTTAAGTTGCATCACTGCCACCTAGTGGTTTGGATCAGGGGCGTCAAACTCAGTTCCTGGAGGGCCGCAGCCCTGCAGAGTTTTGTTCCAACCCTGCTCCAACACCAGAGGTGGGAAATCCATGTGCCATGAGTAAAAGTCCTCCCCAGTATTTTGTTCCAATCACCTGGATTTGCGAATTAGCACCAGTTTTCAGCAGGAGGTCATAGATGGGGCCAAGTCATTCTGTTCGAGTCAAATCCAAAGTCCCCAAAGAGTTAATGAGATAATTAAATGATGATTGTGCATTAGTGATGAACACCTGCTGTTATTGAGAATTACAGAGGATCAGATGTGTATGTTTTATTAGTTAAAATGATGCCACCGTCATTGAGATCAGTGTGTTTGCTTTAGTTGGGCTCTACATCCTTAACTTTTTGTGTTAGATCTTTCTGATGCAGCACATGTGTGTTGTGAAGTAGTGAGCTCATTGCTCAGTAGCTGTCAGCTGCTTTTATGTGAGATGGTCTTCATGAGCTGGTTGGAAAACAAAGTAAATATACATATTTATATGAACTACAGTATGCAGACAACGTATTGTTCTAATAGATGTGATTATAAAAAAAAAAAACATATGCAGTGCATATTAAGAAACTGATCTCCAGTGCCATTTGGACGCACACAGACATCAAGAACCAGCATATGAATCTCAACAGTGGTGACAATTATTTATACTGCAGTGCATGATGGGAATTTTTGCTATGGTGTTACCCAGCATGAAACATTTTGTTGATTGTCACCATTTTTGAGATTCATGTGCTGGTTCTTGATGTCTGTGTGTGTCTAGCTAACACCGGAGATCTTTTTTTTAAATTACAAATATTAGAACATTGTATTGTTTGCATACTGTAGTTTTGTAGGGCTGATTATACAACACACACACACATATATATATATATGAAGTTACATGTGTAATGCTTTCCAACCAGCTCATGATGACCATCTCATTGTATAAAAGCAGCTAATATCTTCTTACCACTGAGCTTACCACTGAGCTCACCACTTCACAACACCACATGTGCTGCTACAGAAAGATCTAACACAAGAAGTTAAGGGTGAAGAGCCCAACTAAAGCAAACACACTGATCTTCATGATGGTGGCATCATTTTAACTAATAAAACACACATCTGATCCTCTGTAATTCTCAATAACAGCAGGTGTTCATCACTAATGCACAATCGTGATTTAATTATCTCATTAACTCTTTGGGGACTTTGGATTTGACTCGAACAGAATGACTTGGCCCCATCTCTGTCCTCCTGCTGAAAAATGGTGCTAATTCGCAAATCCAGGTGATTGGAACAAAATACTGGGGAGGACTTTTACTCATGGCACATGGATTTCCCACCTCTGGTGTTGGAGCAGGGCTGCGGCCCTCCAGCAGAGGCGGACAATCCATGTGCCATGAGTAAAAGTCCTCCCCAGTATTTTGTTCCAATCACCTGGATTTGCGAATTAGCACAGTTTTTCAGCAGGAGGCCAGAGATGGGATCAAGTCATTCCTTTCGAGTCACAAGCAAGTCTCGAGTTAAATCCAAAGTCCCCAAAGAGTTAATGAGATAATTATGAAATGATTGTGCATTAGTGATGAACACCTGATGTTACTGAGAATTACAGAGGATCAGATGTGGATGTTTTATTAGTTAAAATGATGCCACCATCATGAAGATCAGTGTTTGCTTTAGTTGGACTCTTCACCCTTAACTTCTTGTGTTAGATCTTTCTGTAGCAACACATGTGGAGTTGTGAAGTAGTGAGATCAGTGCTGAAAAGATATTAGCTGCTTTTATATGATGAGATGGTCATCATGAGCTGGCTGGAAAACAAAGTAACTTTACACATACAAGTTTATGTGTTGTATAATCAACCCTGTAGAGCTACAGTATGCAAACAGAATATTAATCAAATAAATATGGTTATAAGGAAACTATGTAGTGCATACTATTCACTGAATAACACTGATCTCCAGTGCTATTTAGACACACACAGACATCAAGAACTAGCATATGAATCTCAACAATGGTGACAATTTATTTATACTGCAGTGCATGATGGGAATTTTTACTATGGTGTTACCCAGCATAAAACATTTTGTTGATTGTCACCATTGTTGAGATTCATGTGCTGGTTCTTGATGTCTGTGTGTGTTTAAAAAACACTGGACTTTTTTTTTTTTTATGCATTACAGGTTTTTTTTTTTTCATATTAATAATATTTACAAATGTTAGAACAATATGCTGTTTGCATGGTGTAGTTTTATAGGGCTGATTGTACAACACACATATACATTCATATTTACAACTTTTTAGATTGTTTTCCAGCCAGCCCATGACAACCATCTCATCATATAAAAGCAGCTAATATCTTCTCAGCACTGATCTCACTACTTCACAACACCACATGTGCTGCTACAGACAGATCTAATGCGAAAAGTTAAGGGTGAAGAGCCCAACTAAAGCAAACACTGATCTTCATGATGGTGGCATCATTTTAACTAATAAAACATCCACATCTGTTCCTCTGTAATTCTCAATAACAGCAGATGTTCATCACTAATGCACAATCATCATTTCATAATTATCTCATTAACTCTTTGGGGACTTTGGATTTGACTCGAGACTTGCTTGTGACTCAAAAGGAATGACTTGGTCCCATCTCTGACCTCCTGCTGAAAAACTGTGCTAATTCGCAAATCCAGGTGATTGGAACAAAATACTGGGGAGGACTTTTACTCATGGCACATGGATTGTCCGCCTCTGCCACAGACTTAGATGAAATCAACTGAAATAAAAGAAGTAATGAAATCTCGCAAGATCTCAATAAACAACTCCTAAAACAGCATTACCTGTTTCACTTATTACTAGACCAGAGGCGGACAATCCATGTGCCATGAGTAAAAGTCCTCCCCAGTATTTTGTTCCAATCACCTGGATTTGTGAATTAGCACAGTTTTTCAGCAGGAGGTCAGAGATGGGAACAAGTCATTCCTTTCGAGTCACAAGCAAGTCTCGAGTCAAATCCAAAGTCCCCAAACAGTTAATGAGATAATTATGAAATGATGATTGTGCATTAGTGATGATCACCTGCTGTTATTGAGAATTACAGAGGATCAGATGTTGATGCTTTATTAGTTAAAATGATGCCACCGTCATGAAGATCAGTGTTTACTTTAGTTGGGCTCTTCACCCTTAACTTCTTGTGTTAGATCTTTCTGTAGCAACACATGTGGTGTTGTGAAGTAGTGAGATCAGTGCTCAGTAATAAGAAGGTATTAGCTGCTTTTGTATGATCAGATGGTCATCATGAGCTGGCTGGAAAACAAAATAACTTTACACATACAAGCTTGTGTATGTTTATGTGTTGTATAATCAGCCCTGTAGAGCTACAGTATGCGAACAAAATATTAATCAAATAAATGTGGTTATAAGAAAACTAAGTAGTGCATACTATTCACTGAATAACACTGATCTCCAGTGCTATTTAGACACACACAGACATCAAAAACCAGCATATGAATCTCAACAATGGTGACAATCAACAAAATGTTTTATGCTGGGTAACACCATAGTAAAAATTCCCATCATGCACTGCAGTATAAATAAATTGTCACCATTGTTGAGATTCATATGCTGGTTTTTGATGTCTGTGTGTGTCTAAATAGCACTGGAGATCAGTGTTATTCAGTGAATAGTATGCACTACTTAGTTTTCTTATAACCACGTTTATTTGATTAATATTTTGTTCGCATACTGTAGCTCTACACGGCTGATTATACAACACATAAACATACACAAGCTTGTATGTGTAAAGTTATTTTGTTTTCCAGCCAGCTCATGATGACCATCTGATCATACAAAAGCAGCTAATACCTTCTCATTACTGAGCACTGATCTCACTACTTCACAACACCACATGTGTTGCTACAGAAAGATCTAACACAAGAAGTTAAGGGTGAAGAGCCCAACTAAAGTAAACACTGATCTTCATGACGGTGGCATCATTTTAACTAATAAAGCATCAACATCTGATCCTCTGTAATTCTCAATAACAGCAGGTGATCATCACTAATGCACAATCATCATTTCATAATTATCTCATTAACTGTTTGGGGACTTTGGATTTGACTCGAGACTTGCTTGTGACTCGAAAGGAATGACTTGTTCCCATCTCTGACCTCCTGCTGAAAAACTGTGCTAATTCGCAAATCCAGGTGATTGGAACAAAATACTGGGGAGGACTTTTACTCATGGCACATGGATTGTCCGCCTCTGTACTAGACTGACTTTATTTCTGTCAGAAGTCTACAGAATATCTTATTGACTCTATTGTCTTATTATCTTATTGCCACTACCATGATGGAGATCAGTGTTTAACAGTCTTACTCTTGATTCACTGGTTATTATCAGCATCTTGTCTTTTACTGAATAGCGATAATAAAAGCAAAATAACGTGAGGAGAACTGTTGTGCAAGACCATAAAAACAAAACTTATGAAAAAAAAAATCTCTATTGTGATTTGAACACACACATCAGAAATCAACGTATGAATCTCAACGATGGTGATAATCCTCAAAATAAATAAACTGATATTTTCTGAATATTACAAAACACAATACTAAAATGCAACACAAAAGAAAAAACACATAGTAAGAATACAAGAAAATAAATAGACAATTCAGCAGCATAATTTATTCATGCCGCAATGCATGCTGGGAGTCATGAATGAGCGTTGTAATGTGCTGGTACCCAGCATGCATTGCAGCATGAAGCTTTTGATTGTCACCATTGTTGAGATTTATATGCTGATTCTTGATGTCTATTTTTGAGTGCTTTTGAAAAAGTAGTTCAAATTGTTTTAAACCTGCACTGTTATTAAATCCTATGTTTCTGATTGTCACCATACTGGTAAAGCTCATAATATAAACCTCGGGGAAAAAATAAGATGTCACTAATGAGTAATAAAGTCAGTCTGATTAGAAATGCGTAAAGCTGGTAAGACTGTGTGTTGTTTAATATTCAGTTGGTTTCATTTAAATCTGTGACTGAAGTCAGTTGTAGTCCTTGTGTTTGTCTTGTTTTTCTTTCAATCAGTAAATCTGCTCATTAACAGCAGCTGTTCGTCAGTGTCTGAATTCACTCATTAGTTTTCACTGTCTCTGTCAGGTGGACTGTATTAGTAAACTCATGAAGGGAATAGTGAATGAGGGTGTAGTGTGTGATTTGAAACACAGACTCTGAGTGTCGATTTTGAACGTCGTTAATTCACGATATAGCAGCAGGCTACTTTCTCGAAAATGCCAAATATTACCCAGAATGTACTGTTTTAATGGAAAACAGCATATTACTGTCAAAATGTAGCCGTTTTTTTACAGCAATTTTTAACAGTGTACATTTATAGGCTACAACTAAAACTGCACAGTGGAAGAATTATGATCTTGACGTTGCAACCATTAAAAAAGTTGGAGGAATTTATGTGACAACTGCACCTGTTGTTCGCAAAATTTCATAACTGGTAAGTGTTTTTTGCCTTGTATGTTGAACTGGCTGTGCAATGAAATGGTTTCTTTGTATTTGTGTTCGCTGGCTGTTGCATGTAATCGCGAAATACAGCATATTTAAAAAGTTTTGTTAATCGTTGTAAAAACAAATCGGGTTCGGGTCGGGTTCGGGCTCTAAATTTAACCGTGCCGTTCGGGTTCAGGTCGGGTCCGGCCGGACGATCTCGGGTACGGGCCGGGTTCGGGCTTCAGTTTAAAGCCCGTGCAGACCTCTACTTTAGATACTTTCTATTGTCCTTCTGCCTCAATTTCCTTTACACTACAAACCAGTGTAATGAGAAGAAAAAGTCGGAAAAAGTTAATTGCTTTGTCAGACTGGGGGGCATTACCCCTCTTGGTAGCCTACTATTTTAATTTTTGTTACATATCTAATAACATGAAAACTCTGGACATGTATCATTCTTTGTTTATAATTTATGTCATTGTCACTAAAACTATGATAACTATTCTGAACACATTCAAAAAAAAAAAAAAAGAGGAGCGTTTTCTCCCACAACTTCCAAAAGATGGCGCCCAAAGTAAAAAAAAAAAAAATTTTTCTCCTTGTTACTACATTGTAAAGTTGTAAGATCAATGGTCCATTTCTCTATCAAACACATTATAAACAATACAATAAACTTGCCTGTTGTTCATCCTGTCCTGAACAAACGTTATGGTAGAATAACTAACCACATTTTCATCAATTTGTTTTTAGCTCTGCAGCTCCAACGTATCGTTTTTTGTTTGTTTGTTTGTTTGTTTTTTGTTTTTGTTTTGTTTTTACATCTAAAAAATTAAAAATCATTACAGAATTCCCACGTCCAGATGCTCAATCACTGGAGCAGAAAAAAGTGGGTGGAAATTGGCACATGGGATTACTTGGATTTCATAATAGGCCTAGCTTTAGCCTTTTTTATTATTTGCTGTGTGTTTGAATATCAATACATTGTAGCGATTCTCAGTGTCATCAATAGCCTATTCAAGTAAAAAAAAATAATAATAAACTACATCCACAAAGTTGCAGACGCACCATTAAGGCGATGTTGTCACGGGGTATCTGTTACTATTCTCAACGCTGCTCTGGAAGGGCCAATCGCTGCTGCTTGGTAAAGTAAAAGCTACGTAAAGTAGACAGTGACGGAACGGAGTTCCTTTCAGATGCCAGGTAAAATTATGTGTAATGCACAGATTTAAACTGTAACTCGAATGTAATAACATCTACACTAAAACAAATATGCGAATCAACTGAGGGATTTGGCTTGTTGAGCTGCCATACGCCCCCTGCAGGAAAACAACTTGTGTCCCACAGAAAACAGTGTAGTGACATTTACCGCCCAAAGGGCTCAACCCACTGATGAGAGCGCGAGCGCAGCGCTTGTTCTTCATCTTCATCAGAGCTCGAGCGCAGCGCGTGATACTCGCGGACTCAGACATTAGATTACAAACTCTGAATTTAGTTTTTTAAAGTGATCTTTATACTTGCCGGTCATTTTCAACGTCATATTCTGACGAACTCATTTTTTTTCTTGAAAATATACTTTAACAATATTTTACATTGATATACACTCTAAAAAACACTGGGTTAAAAACAACCCAATTTGGTTAGTTTTTAACCCAAGGGCTGGGTAAATATAGGACAGAACCCATTTGGGGTTAATTTTACCCAGCAAATTGGGTTGTTTATTTAACCCATCATGATGGGTTGATTTAACTCATCTAATGGGTTGATTAATTTTTATTAAAATATAGCTTATTCTTACTTTATACATATGAAATGATGAAATACTTTATGCTTTTTACTTCATACATAATAAATTATGTTTACAGATTAATTTAAATCATGTAAACTTTTGTAAAATACTCCACACAACCACTGGTTTGCATGATAACTTCCTTTATTTTCCGTTATCATTTACAGCATAGTTTATCGTTTTAATGTACACATATTGCCTATTTATACTCATTTTACAAACATTAAACGTACAAATTAAACATTAAACAGAAGTAATTCACGTGTAATCGACCGGTCTCTGTTACTCCCCAGACAGCATCTGACTCTGTGCCAGATTCGTTTTCAACCGGCAAATCCGCGTTACAGTCACATCCGTTTCAGTGCTGTATCACAGTCCTAGACGGATCCGGCCCGTGTCTGGTTTTAGTGGGCACGGTCTACTATCGCAGAGCGGATCCGGGCCGAGTCTGGTATGGAGCTGGCCCAGTGCTGGCCCAGATGAGCGGAAAACCAGATGCGTGCCAGTATTGGCCCGTTGTGCCAAAAGACACTGGCCCAAGTCCGTTTTGCGGATTTGCAGGAGTGTGGGCCAGAATCAGGCCGGATGAAATTTGCTGTCAGGGTCCGTTTCCACCGTAAGGGCGCTGGCTCTCGTGCCCGTGTTCGGTGGGGAACTGCAATCATGGCGAGGAGATGGGCTCCGCCGCCGCCGCGGTGGTCTCCGCGGTCTTCGCGGCCGCTGCAACCGAGAACCACCCCATCACCTCCACCCAGGCGGCAGAAGTAATTCACGTGAATTCAAGCAGTCTCTGTTATTCCGTTTCCACCGTAACGGCGCTGGCTCTGTGTACGCGAGCTTAAGTGTTCGGTGGGGAACGTTTTCCGGCTACCGCCTCACCGAGTTGCGCAATCATAGCCGAAATATACTGCGACTGCTTTCATAACCTGCCCAAAACAAACAGTAAACAGCTCTGAGGAAATATCTTCACATCCAAAGTATTTGTATTCTAGTATCTTAATGAATAAGAGTTTATTTTATGCAGAGTATCAGGCATTTCCATCGCGCCAGTAGATGTTTAATTAGGTGATTCAAACCGCGCGCCTGATGCTCTGCATGAAATTAAACGATATACAGCACGGTAATTCTTTTATATATAAAATAAAATATACACAAACCTGTTTGTACAGAAGAAATGCAAAAACTGCTCTCTCAGCGCAAAATCCCCGCAATAAATAACTCAACTGCTGGGTTACGTCTGACCCAGGATCTGAGTAATACAAAAGCTACCCAAACATTGGGTTGTTATGTCTGACCCAGGGGCTGGGTAACACTAAAAAACTACCCAATCATTGGGTTGTTACATTTGACCCAGGGGCTGGGTAACACAAAAACTACCCAAACACTGAGAAAATAACCCAAAAAATTGACCCAAAAGGCTCAACCCAGCATTTGGGTTAAAAAAATAACCCAGGATTTTTTAGAGTGTAAGCGCAATGGTTTTGTTCGTTTACCATTAACGCCGCAATATAGGTTTTGCTTTTGAAAACAATGGACTTTAAAGTCCTACTTTTGACTCTCCTGAGCCTTCAGGTAAGAAATTTGTTTTTGTGGACGGAAGAAACATGTTTTTAATATGGTTTGATGTGAGTTTATGCGAAATCGATTGATTAAGTTGAATGTTTTATTTCTTTCAGGTTCGTAGTGACGTGGTGTCACCATCGAAACATCCAAGTAAGTTAAAAGGTCAGTTAAAATTTACAAATGTATTTTTTTTCTCTGTCTTTTTACTTCAGAAATCGTGTAAATGTGTAAAAACGTAAATTATTCAGACTAAATTAACAGGTTTATTTATGCAATAAAAAGACTAATAAAACCGTAAGAAATGAATGTGAAATTAATCTGCGTATGACTTTTTCTCAGTTATGTTGAATTGAAAAGGTTCTTAATTCGTCTTTTCATTATTTACTATATTATAATATAATAAACATAAATGATCGGTTGCACTGTGGGGATTTACAGAGACGAATTTCATTTTTTTTTTTTTTTCAAAACTCATTTATTTAGTGAAACTCTGAATATAAACGACGGATTCACATTTAACATTTCTACAAAACTGCAAATACAGACCAACAGTCTCATCCACAATACTTTCTCCTCCACATTTGCTCCAAATCTTATCTAGTTTCATAAAATTATACGTTTGACTGAGGAAAATTGATTCAGCGCTGAGATCATCTTTTGGCCGTTGTGAAACGTTATGACATATGTTATGAAACTGAGAAAATGAGAACATTTATAGGTAATTCATAATGATAGAAAATGAATAAAGAAACAAACTAAATATATAGACAGTGAGCGAGATATTATAGCACTTCTTGGAAATAATTAAGTTGCAGAGCAGGAAGATAAAACTTAACTTTTAAATGCCACTTTGGAAGTTAATGGAATTTCTCTTTATATTGTGTAGATTATATGTAGATTATTAACAACTAAAAAAGCTGTCTTTGAACACAGAAAATTCTAGATTTGGAAGATTCTCAAACGGCAGGTGTAGTGAATAAAAGGACCTCCAGGTTAAGCACTGGGTGTTTATTTCTCTGCACAAAGAATATTACTAAAATTAAATATTTAATCTAACCTAACCAGCAAGGACAAGTTTAAACTGGACTAAACCAGTGACAAGCAACATGCAGTAGAACTGTCTCAAGATAATTTCCATGAGCCTTAATAAGAATAAACAGAAAACAAATCAAGCTCAAAAATGTTGGAATAATGATGCTGGATTGACTACAAACTCTCATTATAATGTGTTGCATGTGTGTATATGGATGTGTGTGTTGTGCTCAGGCCTGCAGGTGTTGGCCACGGCTTCACACTACTGGCCTCTGGATTCAGTAGAAGGGATCAACAGCCTATCAGACCAGATTGGGAACAGAACAGGTCATGTTAATGGGACTAATATAAGTATGTTAACATCCCACATCTGCTTTGTTGCTCTTTCTTTCTGTCTGTCTGTCTGTCTGTCTGTCTCGCTCTTTCTTTCTATCGTTCCTTCTTTCTGTCACCACAGCTGTTTACACAGTAAAATCCCCAGAGTAAAATCAACTCTGCTCAGAGTACATTTGGTCCCACTCCAAAAAGAGTGAAAATAACACTGAAGCAGAGTTAAAGTTAATGAGATAATTGAGTGATTAATTAAGTGCTGATTGATCATTAGTGATGAACACCTGCTGTTAACGATCAGAATCAAAAAAAGAGAAAAAAGAGAAAAGCAACATTTTTAAAGTCACCATTATAGTGGTCCATGGTTACTTTAGTAGGGCTCTTGATTCTTGCCTTTGTAATCTTAGATTGTTTTGTGTTTTTAGAGCTAAATTTTAGCAGCCAGACTTTTGCAAAAGGCGTCAGGTGTTAATGATTATGTTTTGACAAAATCATTGTTTGTCCTGGTTCACTGTGTAATCTAGCCATTTTATACACACATATATTCTTTATTGACTACAGTAGCCCTGTTGAAAATTCAGTATTTTTTGTGCATTTTGGAAGGATTTGTTTTTAAGTCATTCTGCCAAAAAAAAAAAAAAGGTTTATTTTGTGCACACCCAGACATCAAGAATCCACGCATGAAGCTCAACAACGGTGACAAATAGCATAATATATTCATACTGCAGTGCATGATGGGAGCCATGGATGAGTTTTGATTGGCTACAACATGGTCACCATTGTTGTGAATATCATGCTGGTTCTTGATGTCTGTGTGTCTAACTTAAGTGTTTTTTTTTTTTTAAAGCTTGTGACCAAAATATGTTTCAAAGTCATTTGTCTGATTTTACTGGAAACATCAAACTGTATATTGCTCACAGCATTTGTGTAAGCAACAAAGTAACTTTAAATTAATAATTCAAATATCCACAGTAACCAAATCAAAACTTAATCATCAACTGTGAATGATATGTGTCATTTGTTTGCTAAGCTATTATAATTTAAGAACAGCTGCAAACAAAATCTGAAGTTTAAAAAGTCAAGGCTTGAGAGTCCAACTAAAGTAAACACTGACCGCTATGATGGTCACATAAAAATGTTGCTTTTCTCTTTTAGTGATTCTGATTGTTAACAGCAGGTGTTCATCACTAATGATCAATCAGCACTTAATTAATCACTTAATTATCTCATTAACTTTAACTCTGTTTCAGTGTTATTTTAACTCTATTTGGAGTGGGACCAAATGTACTCTGAGCAGAGTTGATTTTACTCTGGCGATTTTACTGTGTAACATTCTTCCACGGTCACGTCTTAGTTGCAGAAATCTCTGTGGCTTTGCAGCTGTCTTCAGTTCTTAAAACAAAATGATTTCCTCATTTGATTCAAAATGTTTAGGACTTACATGATTACCTCAGTTGTGATGAAGACAAATGACTCTGACATTTAAGGGTGTCAAAAGTACACGCAGCTTCTCTCTGTGATTTACTAGTCCGCTTGGATTTTTGGCTGTCCAAATCCATCACTAGTCAGATAGCTCTGAAATGATCTGTTGAAAATTGGTTCTAGTAGAACCGAAAACGCCCAAACGTGGTTCAATAGCTGGAGTATGTTCCCAGTATAAGTAGAGTATGGCAGTTGTTCTGTGCTGGCTAATTCAGAACAAATGGAGGGCCGAGAGGAATTCTCTGGGCCTCTCAGGCTTGTGTCGACACAATGTGGAGACCTAAAAGAAATCCTAAAATCTGAATTCTTGCTATCTTGTCCACCATGTCTGCTTGAGTTTCTGTTTCATGTCTCTTTGCTCATTTGTACATGTGTCTGTTGCTGAATCATCTGTTTTTTCCTGTCTCACTTTCTTTGTTGTTTCCATGTTTTCTCCATCACAGCTGTCAGAATCCACAACCACACTGTCCTGACTACCCATAATTCCTCCTCTGTGTATACCAATGACTCTATTCCGCCACTGTAGGGGCCAGTTGCATAAACTTAGCCTCTATGTTAAGACAGTGTCTTGAGTACTAGTCTGACCAACTATCAGTTAACTAAAGGGTAATCAGTCTTATTTTTTGGATTCAACTTAGACTACTCTACATTTTTCTGTAACTGAATAAAAAAAATATGACCAGTCTTTAAGAAAAAATTAGCTGACTAACTTTTTAAGACTAGTCTAAACCTTTTATGTAACCGGCCCTAGGTGAGGCTCTTACGCAAGTTCACTTGGTCTTGGGGAATAGTGTTAGGGTCTTATACATTCACATAGACCTTGTATATCAGTAGGACATCATTAGGAGAAAGTAAACTAAAAAAAAATGATATATGGCCTTTTACATTAGGGTAATTGAAGCATGCATTGTTTAGTGCTGTTTAATCTGGCATTCTTCATTCTTTCATAAGATTTGCAACTGATTTTATTGGATCCAGTGTGTTTGTAAAACTGCGTTTGAAAACCTTGTCCCGTTTTGGAAATCGACTGTATGTGGTGTGATTTGTTATGTCAGTTCTTTTAAAACAAATGTCCCAGCCAAAATTGGACATCCGTTCGAATCTAATTGATTGGAAAGTGCTGATATTTGGTATAACAGTCCTGCAGTGTTTGTTCCACTGTTCAAATCCATCCACTTGTCTTTATTTGCTATAGTACATGAATTCTAATTTCAATGGTGAAGAAAAATAAATAGTCCAAACTTACAGTTTATATGGTCAGTATTAAGTATATTACTTAATGTAAGTGTATATTCATTTTATTTATATGCACCGCCGTTCAAAAGTTTGGGATCAGTAAGACTTTTAAAAAGTCTCTTGTGCTCATCAAGGCTGCATTTATTTGATCAAATATATATATATATATATATATATATATATATATATAAAACAGTAATATTGTAAAATGGTATTACAATCTAAAATAATTGTTTGTATTTTAATATACTATAAAATATAATTTATTCCTGTGATACTCCAGTCTTTAGTGTCACACCATCCTTCGGAAATCATTCTAATGTGCTGATTTATTATTAGAATTATCAACGTTGGCAACAGTTATTTTCAGGATACTTTGATGAATAAAAAGTTAAAAAGAACAGCATTTATTTGAAATATAAATCTTTTCTAACAATATAACTCTTTGCTATCACTTTTTATAAATTTAACACATCCTTGCTGAATAAAAGTATTAATTTCTTTCAAAAAAAGAAAGAATAAAAATGTACTGACCCCAAACTTTTGAATGGTAGTGTATATTGTTAGAAAAGATTTCTGTTTTAAATAAATGCTGCTCTTTTTAACTTTTTATTCATCAACGAATTCTGAAAAAAATATCACAGGTTCCTATATATATTGTAACAATAGCCCCAGAGACGAGAGGGGAGACGTGCGGATCCAAATGCAGACCTTTATTTAAAAACATACTCATGGTCACACTGGCGATGGGTCAACAGGAGCGTACGGGAGCAAAACAGTAAATCCAAAAGAATAGTAAGTGTCCAAGCGAACGGGTCCGTGGGCTGGCAGTGATCAGAAGGGATAATCCAATAGACAAAGCGGGGGTCGATAGGCAGGCGGAAAACGATCAGGAAACCAGGAAACTACGAGGGGTCGGAAACAAGAAAATCAGGACTAGGGAGAATGCTCAGAAATAATAGCCGGGGCGTATTAAGACTTCGCAAAGATGTATTTAAATGACGCTTTATTTATACAGGAAGTGATGGATGGAGTAGAGGTGAGAGGTGACGAACGGGGCATGAGAGAGGGGTTATGGGAAGTGAAGTTTCTACAGAGTGTATGTAAAGTCCAAGGCGGAGAGGTGGCTCCCTCTAGAGGAGAGAGAAGGGAGCCACAGCGGTACAGTTCATGACATATATATATATATATATATATATATATATAGCAGCACAACTGTTTCCAACATCGATAATAAATCTGCATATTAGAATGATTTCTGAGAAATGATGCTGAAAACTCAGCTTTGATCATGGGAATAAATGAAAAACATTTATTCATTGTAATAATACATTGTAATACATTGTAATAATATTTCACAATATTCACATAAACACAGCCTTGATGAGCATAAGAAACGTTTTAAAAAAACATTACAAATTTCACTGATCCCAAACATTTGAGCAGCAGTGGTCAGTACGATTTTTTTTGTCCGCATTTGATCAAAAATATAGATAAGAGTTGTGCTGATTAATAGAAACCATTTCAGGTTTTTTGATGAATAGAAAAAAAAATACATTTCCTTTACTATCACTTTTGAATGAATAAAAGTATGCATTTTTATTTTCTTTAAAAATAAATAAATAAATAAATAAAAATCCAAACTTTTGAATGACTTGAATGTCTCAAATTTCAACAGCTGGCAATGATAAAAAGATAACATTTCTTTCAAAATTCACGATTTTGAAAGTTTACTGGAGTATTTACGCAAAAACGTCCAGTGAAACTCATACAGCATAAAGACAGCATTAATATCAGCATATCTTTTACAGTATGTGATTTTGTAATTCAGATCTGTTTTGTGTCTATTATTGTTACTGTAGGAAACCTTTTATTGTAGGTATGATGACAAAATTTTCAAACACCCCTAAGCTCAAAATGGATCACATGACTAGACAGAGATGAAAATTCCCTTTACAACGACACCTGGATTGTGAAAATCAGTTAAGGACTGCGAAAGTTATGATATTTATAATAATGGGGAATGTATTAAAAAACTATACATTGATTACAATAGAAGTCCTGTGACCGAAAATGCTTATTATTCACACATTTTTGCGTATAACTTCCTCATTTTATCAGATATTTGCATGAAATTTGAATAAAATGTAGAATTTAGTTAGTTCTTTCAAATGAAATCATGAAAATTTACTGTCTTAACTGGAATGGGCATCAGGCATGGTAACTCACTGAAAACAATTATAATTAATAAGCGTTCATTTATATTCATAAGCATGAGAAAACAACAACAATGCATATACAAAACATCACTATTAATTGTTAATTCATATTCATACAAGTACACAACAAATATTCATTGTCATTCACAAAAGTACAGCAGACTTTTTTTTTAGAACGACGCCTGCAGTAGGCTACATCTGACAGTGCATTCGCTAATCTACCTGCCACAAAATGTGACTACCCAATTTCCGCGATTTAGTAAAGTACGTTCTCCTCTGTGGATTTTGATGAAATTTCGTAAGTACCAAGATAAAAGCTATGTATTTATGTCCAACTATCTTTCATTAGTGTCCAAAGCTTAGATGAAGCCCGCCGACCGGTTGAAAGCCATGCAAATCTTCTGAAAGTCGCGGTAACCTGAAAATACCTCAGGGCTGAAATCCCGAAGTGTCCAACGCTACAGGGGTTTGCACTCGACGTAGTTACCGTCGTATTTAGGAAAAACATACTCCCGCCAGGCAGCCAGGAGTAGATATTGAATGACACGCACACTAACATTACCACGCAGTTTGGAACACAGAATTGAGACAGAATGTTCGCCGCGAGTGGCTGCTATGTCATCATACCTATTTATTGATAGTTCAGTTGCCTTCGCTCTAAAAAGCCACATTTAAGGTACTTCTGCACATATACTTCACAAAGGCATACCCTGGATCTCGCTGCATAGATGGATGTTTGGTCCTCTGTACCTCTTTATCTCTCTGCCCCCACAGTACAACTGTTATTCACTCGCTCCAGCAATCCACAGATCCTGGCTTTTTAGGTCTAAAACAGAGGATTTATTAAACAAAGTCACTACATTGACAGATGAACAACTTACCATTGACAAAAAAACAGACTATCGTGAATCATCTGCAGTTCAGTTGTTCAAATGGGCGCTTTTTAATTCCCCAGATCCTCATAAGTCAGGAGATCTGCTCTTGTTTTAGAGAATGGAGTAAAATGCTCATATTTTTACTATATGGGTGAAAGGTTAGGATTTCCTCATAAAGTCTCTAGTCAGTACATCACATGAACAAATGACTTTGTCGAGCATAAAGCAGCTTTCTTTGAGTTTGACTATCAATGATTATTCACCCAGATTTCCATTTATGCAAGGGAAGGATAACAAATTAGGCTTTTGTGTGAGATGATTATGAACTTTCTGACATTCATTTCAAGTGTTATAATCTTTTTGGTTGCTCTCTTGTCTTGTAGACATTGTAGAAGGTATGGTGAATAAGGGCATCTATCTGAACGGTGATAACGGAGCCACTTTCCTTCACTTTGGCAACTATAAAGACTCCTGCATAAGTGATCCTACCTTTTGCGGACCTGCCGGTGAGTTTTTATTGTCCTTCTACACTCTTTTCTGTTGTTATAGAGGTGCATCTTTATTTGGTCATATGGACAGTTGAGTAATGTGTTGCTCAGGTTATACATGATGTAATAAAGGCTAATGGTTCAAAATTAAGTTCATATTGCTCAAGAGCAAATATATCAGCTTACATCAAGCATTTACTACGTGAAAGCTGATATCATCTGTTATTCATCTGCTCACATCGGCGCACATTCCTTTGCTTTCAAAAACAAAGAATATGTTGTATTTATATTTACTTTCCAGGGCTTGACTTGCAAAGTAAGACTTGCAATATTGTTTGTGATGAAGTGGCCTGGATCTAATAAAGAAGCTTTTGTTTAAAGTTAGATATCAGTACGTATTGGAAAAATAGCTTGGGTTTTGCTTGTAGCCAGAAGATTATGAAAATCAGACTTAAAGCATCACTCTTTGTTATTTGTTCATATTATTATTTCAAATTTACATTTCAATTTACACCAAATGATAATATATTTGTGACCCTGGACCACAAAACCAACCATAAGGGTATTTTTTTTTTTCAAATTGAGATTGAGTAAATAAGCTTTCCACTGATGCATGGCTTGTTAGGACAATATTTAGCTGAGACACATTAGGCCATCCAAAAAGTCAAAAATATTTTCATAGAGCATTATCTTTACATAATATCCTAAAGATTGTTGGCATAAAAGAAAAATCTATAATTTTGACCCAAACAATGTGTTTTTGGCCATTGCTACAAATATAACCATGCTACTTATGACTGGTTTTGTGGCCCTGGGTCACGTATGTTGTGTTAATTATTATTAATAAAATGGTGTTATAATGAAGGAAAATATAATAATTTTTAATTAATAAATGCAATTATTTGCACATTAAATCACATAGGACCCTATGAAATCCATTTTTGTTTTCCCCAAATTCTGTTAAAATTTTTCTGGATTCCATTTTTTCCATTTTAATTTTTATATACTATTTTAATGGTTTAATAAAAAAAAATTAATCAAAAAGCATGTGTAATTAATAGAAATCATGAAACGTACACAGTTTAACAGCAATTTATTTAAAGTTTAACAAAATGTTACATTTTTAAGGCCCTATGAAATACTTTTTTCTCTCTCAAATTCAGTTTTATTTCTACGGAATTCTGTGTTTTATTTGAATGGTTTCATAAAATTGTAATAATTGCAAGCATATCTAATGAATTGATTTAATTAAAAAATAGTTTATTATTATATTATTTATATTTTATATATATATAGAGAGAGAGAGAGAGAGAGAGAGATACATTTGTTTTTCTTTTTTTCAGAAATACTGTGTTTTCTGGTAAATAATTTTCTGGTTAACATACCTTAAGAAATAAAAAAAAAAATTAATAATTAAATGTATTATTAGTAGTTCTATCATTACATTAAGTATTACAATATTTCTGTCACAGTTTGCTGTATTACTGTGTCACACTACCTTGTGCTCAACACTAAAGCTTTGTTTAATTCTTACTCCTGCACAGGGATAACTTTTTCCTTCATCTGGCAAAATAATGATGTAGATTCTCGTTTTGCGATTGCATCCGGAGGTAAAGTTGTCTCAAGCGGTTTCTCTGTCTACTCCAACCCTCATGGCGGATATGTGGAGTTCTACACAAGAGGAGACTCCAAGACATGGAGAGCACACATTAAACATCCAGGTAGGTATGATTTGTGTGTGCGTGCGCGTGCGCGTGGGGGTGTTTGCAGTCTAACCGTAAATATTTTGAAAATGTAGTTTTGTGCATAATTATATTGATTACATCCAGATGTCCAAAAGTACTTGAGTCGATAGGCTGCAGAATAAACTTTCTCTGTTGGACTTGACAGAGTGATTATCTCACTGTAAAAAGAAATGGAATTGCGAGTGAAAAAGTAGCTCAAGTCAAATCATTTAGCTGCCTGAGAAAAGAATCATTTCTTTCATCTAAAATTTTTCTGTCTTTTGGTGATTTTCAGAATACATCTTCAGTATCTGGAAGTGTTATGTCGTTTAATGATTATACACTACTGTTTAAAAGTTAGAATGACTTCTGAGGGATCATGTGACACTGAAGAATGGAGTAATGGCTGCTGAAAATTCAGCTTTCAGCATTCACAGGAATGCATTTTAATATATTAAAATGTAAATAGTCAAAAGTCAGAAAATAAACAGGATACCCAAGTATTGTCTCTAAGACTAAAACATGTATTACCAAAGCATACAACAGTTCCTCGAAAAAGAGAGACATTAAAACATTACGTACTAAGTGGGATGATGCGATGAGACATTCTCCATGTGCCATTTTATTCATGGACAGATGAAATGAGCCATTGACAGTTCAGCTCAGAGTTTCTGTATACCATGTCTTATTGGCTTCATTATAGGCTGATGAAATCCATTCCACATGCTGCCTCCAGCTCTTAGTTTCTGTTCAGTTTAAACTTGTGTTTTATGGATCCAGACACTATGAGTAGATCTGGAAATAATATTGCTATTATCTTTATTTCCAAAAAGTCAGAACATGAAATCTGTGTATGCTTGTTTGAAATTTCATTTGCTCGCTTTCTTTCTTCTGTCATCTCTGTTTTTATCTAGGGCCCTACTGGACACACGTGCTCTTCACATGGACCCAAACGGACGGGTTGAAGGTCTACATTAATGGGACATTCAGTGTTGGAGCCCCTAGAGGAAATGTTTCTCATAACTACGGCGATCCATATGCCGACCTGGTTATTGGCACAGGAAACACCGGGAATTACAACTACTATGCCACAGGGGCATTCGATGAGTTTGTGATTTGGGAGAGGGCCTTGTCCCCTCAGGATGTTTGGATGTACTACAAAGCGGCCATTGGTAAGTTAATATGGAGCTTATTGTGACTCTAATCTGCTGTTACTATCATTTCATGTATCTATTAGTTTATTTTCTCTGTGGCAGCCTTTACTTGTCCTGACTCTGTGCTTCTCTGCAGTTGTCAGCCATTGCCGTTGTTGTCCGGGTTTCCCAAATTAGCTGCACTTGGTCTTTGGTGTCTCTGGCTTGTTCCAACTTGCTTTTTAGCAGATTGTGGCACCCCATGCTTTTCAATATATTGAATATTCCTGGTTAATTATGTCACGGAACAATTGATCAATTAAGTAATGCTTAAATGTATGATTGTAGTTTTAGTAGTTTGAATATAGAATGGTAACACTTTACAATAAGGTATCATTTGTTAACATTAGTTAATGTAACTAACATGAACGAACAATGAACAATACATTTATTACACTATTTATTAATCTTTGGTCATTTTAGTTAATAAAAATACAGCTGATCGTTGTTTGTTCATGTTAGTTCAAAGTATATTAACTAATGTTAACAAACACAACTTGTGATTTTAATAATGCATTAGTAAATGCTAAAATTAACATTATCTAATATAGTTAACCAATGAACCTTGTTGTAGAGTTTTACCAAGATATTAAACTTTAAAGTAGCATTGCACACAAAACTTGTTTCTAAAATAAAAATCTTAAAGTTGATAGTTAATATTTGATAGGAACGAAGGAAAAAGGAAAGAATCTATTGAAATGGCTTGGTGCTGTCTAATATATACAACTCTTTTCACAGCGGCCGGGTTAAGAAAGTTGGAATATTGGGGAGAAATTACCTTAGAAGGAGGGGAAAAGAACAGTTCTCCCATCTTCTGTTTCTGTAATCACATGGATTGGCCATAGAAAAGAAAAAGGGATACGGTGGAAACTAGGGCTTTGAAATCCTGTGACGACTTCGAAACTCCTGAAGTGTTTCCAGATAAGTGTGCCATATGCATCAGACGTTTAGCCAACTTTCCGTGGGCGTGACGTCTGAGGCTGAGACTAGGGCTTTCATGACCATAACTTCAGCTTTATGGCTTTGAAACTAGAAACTAAATGGTTCAAAAATCCATTCGCGTGTAAATTGTGCAGCCGAAGGCAACAATTTGCATAAGAATGTTTTTATTTACTATTTACACAGAAGTTACGGCCCTTAATTACCACTTATCTAGCACAATGTAGTCATAGTTTTACATAAATCAGTTTGGTTAATAACTCACTGATGCCTCTCCCAGCATTCAGATCTTTCGAATAACATGATGCACATATTCCGTACTCGATAAGGATGAAGGAAATGAGCAATTGTGAATTTATGGCCAAGGAAACCTTCTTGGAAATGGAAGCTCTAGCGGAAAGTGTTACCTGGAACACTCAATGCTAAGTCATGTCTTATTATTAGATTAAGCCAATCGTTGCTTGACACAAGGAATATATAAGCTAGGTACTCACCCTCTTGTGTTCGCAGACTCTGACGTTGACGCTCCCCCCAACTTCCCCACCACCACCAGGTTGGCTCCGACCATGCAGGGGTAGGCTCTGCCCCTGCCTTCATCTGGCAGTGAGCTGGAATCTACAATTTACCGACCCTAGCTACGGATGGAGACTATGCCAAAGATCTTTTCTTTTGTTTCGTTTTGTCAAATTAATAAAATTAAAGTCTTTTTCATCATCACTATCACCCAAGTCTTTTTTGGTAGAAATACTTCTAACAATTCCTCCGTCTCCAATACGTGATCCGGTTCATCCAATCTGTAACGTTAGTGTATTCTCCATACATTTGTTTGTCATTTCACCCCTACATTTTGTCCTGAACAAACATATAGGTTTGCACAGAGTATGGACAGAGACTGCCAAAAAACAGGAATGTATGAGAAACATTCTGTATATCTTGTACAATTTACAGCCAAAATTCCAGTCGTTTTAATTCATCAGAATAACTGTCGTTTTTCTTTTCCTTTTTTTTTTTTTTTGCCGAATCATTTAATCATAAAATACGTTACAGAGCATCGCTTTACATATATTTGAGTGACTGCTGCTCTTTTTGTACTTTTTGTCCATATGTCCATTCTTTTTAAATGTTTACTTGCTTTTCAGACTGCCTTTTTTGTACATTAAACTTTATAATCTGACAGTGCAGGCTCATGGTGTCTTCAAAACATACTGTTTTAAAGTCTGCAATTGTGTGCTAGCTTTATGAAAAAGAATTATAAGCCTATATTGATGGTTATCAAATATTGTGTGAGTGTGCATGTGCAGCTTTATATCAAAATAAATGTTATATTTTATACACACCATTGTATGTGTTCATTTTATTAACTCAAGTCAAGTTTGTGCAATTTTATAGGTGAGTAAATGAGTTATTATGGTGAGGGTTGATAATAATCATATAGAATACTTCCAAAAGATGACGCCCAAAGTCCACAATTGCCTGCCTAAGTAGCGATTTTAAAAAGTGGGTAGAATTATTATTTTTTTCTCCTTGTTAGGATACAGTTGGGTAAAACCAGTGGATAAAGTCAAGATACATTTTTGTAACTATAGACAACGTTGACAAAAGTGATAGAAGTTTTTACCATGAATCCTAAAAGAAAACGGATTTCACAGTAAATTATCTAATTTTCAGCAGTAAAAAAAAGTGTTTTAAAGCTTGTTGTTTTGTAGAACAGTTATGATATGAGAAAAGTATAAGGCCTATAGATAGGAGAAAATGTATTATATTTTTCAGAATGACAGTTACTGTATGCCTCTGATCTGAACATCAAATCCTTTGTTTTTCAATCAAATGTATTCTAACTAGTTGGTTAAATAAAAATATGTAGACTTTATTTTTAAAAATGACCTCAAATTAGCTTCAGGTAGCTAGTTAGCTAGCCAGTTAGCATCGGCTAACAAAGTTTCAAATAAGCTATTATAAATTTGTAATTCATATTCACATTCTTTTTTTTTTTTTTTTTTTTTTTTTTTTCATTTTAAGCTAAAACTGCCTGTAGGAGAGAGTGGGGTAACTTGACTACTGTTGTTTTTGGCGGCCTGTTTTAATTTTAGTTTTAGTCTAGTCTTTGTGTGAAGCTGTCATTTTAGTTTTTGTTAGTTTTAGTCACATTCATACTCTTTTTAGTTTAGTCAAGTTTTAGTCTTATTTTAGTCAGAATTATCCATGACTATTTTCGTCTAGTTTTAGTCGACGCTAATGACATTTTAGTCTAGTTTTAGTTGACGAAAACTGATTACATTTAGTTAATACAATGAAAATTGTATTTTAGTCTCTTTTTAGTAATGCAATTCTTTTTAACCTAGTCAATATAGTATAGACAAAATCCTATGCACATTGAGAGTCGCGTGCTGAATGAATTTTCGCGTCTCGCCAAAAGATGGCGCCCGCAGCTTAATCATCCATTCATTTTACAACGCGCTCGTCCACGGCTTCATACAGCGTAATACAACACAGGTACAAATTATTAAAACGTTTAACTAGGGGTTTTACATCATTTCAGTTAAAGAGTTCAAGATATTTAATTTAATCTTACTACTGGAACTATCGTTTCACTCACTCACTCGTTTTCATTCACTCCTTTAAGTGAACTGTGTGAGTAGACTAATATAGGGAATAATGAATGATGGTATAGGGGGCGATTTCGGATACAGCCTTTGTTTGATGTCATCTTTTAAATACAGGTCCTTCTCAAAAAATTAGCATATTGTGATAAAGTTCATTATTTTCTGTAATGTACTGATAAACATTAGACTTTCATATATTTTAGATTCATTACACACAACTCGAAGTAGTTCAAGCCTTTTGTTGTTTTAATATTAATGATTTTGGCATACAGCTCATGAAAACCCAAAATTCCTATCTCAAAAAATTAGCATATTTCATCCGACCAATAAAAGAAAAGTGTTTTTAATACAAAAAAAGTCAACCTTCAAATAATTATGTTCAGTTATGCACTCAATACTTGGTCGGGAATCCTTTTGCAGAAATGACTGCTTCAATGCGGCGTGGCATGGAGGCAATCAGCCTGTGGCACTGCTGAGGTGTTATGGAGGCCCAGGATGCTTCGATAGCGGCCTTAAGCTCATCCAGAGTGTTGGGTCTTGCGTCTCTCAACTTTCTCTTCACAATATCCCACAGATTCTCTATGGGGTTCAGGTCAGGAGAGTTGGCAGGCCAATTGAGCACAGTAATACCATGGTCAGTAAACCATTTACCAGTGGTTTTGGCACTGTGAGCAGGTGCCAGGTCGTGCTGAAAAATGAAATCTTCATCTCCATAAAGCTTTTCAGCAGATGGAAGCATGAAGTGCTCCAAAATCTCCTGATAGCTAGCTGCATTGACCCTGCCCTTGATAAAACACAGTGGACCAACACCAGCAGCTGACATGGCACCCCAGACCATCACTGACTGTGGGTACTTGACACTGGACTTCAGGCATTTTGGCATTTCCCTCTCCCCAGTCTTCCTCCAGACTCTGGCACCTTGATTTTCGAATGACATGCAAAATTTGCTTTCATCCAAAAAAGTACTTAGGACCACTGAGCAACAGTCCAGTGCTGCTTCTCTGTAGCCCAGGTCAGGCGCTTCTGCCGCTGTTTCTGGTTCAAAAGTGGCTTGACCTGGGGAATGCGGCACCTGTAGCCCATTTCCTGCACACGCCTGTACACGGTGGCTCTGGATGTTTCTACTCCAGACTCAGTCCACTGCTTCCGCAGGTCCCCCAAGGTCTGGAATCGGTCCTTCTCCACAATCTTCCTCAGGGTCCGGTCACCTCTTCTCGTTGTGCAGCGTTTTCTGCCACTTTTTCCTTCCCACAGACCTCTTGCTTGAGGGTGTCAATGATGGCCTTCTGGACAGCAGTCAGGTCGGCAGTCTTACCCATGATTGCGGTTTTGAGTAATGAACCAGGCTGGGAGTTTTTTAAAAGCCTCAGGAATCTTTTGCAGGTGTTTAGAGTTAATTAGTTGATTCAGAAGATTAGGTTAATAGCTCGTTTAGAGAACCTTTTCATGATATGCTAATTTTTTGAGATAGGAATTTTGGGTTTTCATGAGCTGTATGCCAAAATTATCAATATTAAAACAATAAAAGGCTTGAACTACTTCGAGTTGTGTGTAATGAATCTAAAATATATGAAAGTCTAATGTTTATCAGTACATTACAGAAAATAATGAACTTTATCACAATATGCTAATTTTTTGAGAAGGACCTGTAATGCCACGAGTGGGGCTTGAGGAAGTGATGTCGCCTGCGCCTGTGCAGTGCGACCTGATAAAACCCCTGAAGTGAGACACAGGAAACAGAAATAATATTTAGTCATAATTTTCGTTGACGAAAGGAACACTAAACTTGACACCGCCTATTTTGGTGTCCCCCCGCTTTTACTGTCGGACTGTCTCAGAACAGAGATATTCATCTCAGTAAAGTAAGTATTGTGTTTCAAGTCATAATTTTATATTTCCTGATGTTCCAAATGACTTTCTTGTGTGCTTTTCCTAGATAGGCCTATTTTCATGTTCAAGTTTACAATTTATTAAATGGACAGGAAAACAAAATGTAAAAAAGATTAAAATCTTTTTATGCATAACAAAGATCAGGAATTTATTCTGTCAAACTTTCTCTTGCTTTTTTTTTTTTTTTTTTTTTTTTTTTGATTGGCTTTAATATAAGTTTTTTAGACTACCGAGAACCAGTGGTGTGGTATACCTGCATATGCACTACACCACAGCCGAGAACATTTTGAGTTCTGAAACAGGATGTTTTTATAGTACAATGACCTATTTTATGTCAAAACATCAAGGGAATTTTAATTTCTCAGTTCATGATACCTTTAATATAAACTAATTTTTGTCATATCACTCATTTCTATCTGTTGTGTGAAAAAACAAACAAACAAACAAACATTGTTCTTATCTTGTTGGTAAAACATTGTTGCTAAGATTACAAACAATTTTATATTGACAATGTATTTACAATAAAAATGACCTGAATGTGTGAATATATATTTATACACTGCTTTGCATGCACTCCATAGATTTTGAATCAACAGATGAATATGGATTCCTTTGTACTATATATATATATATATATAAGTTGTCTATAGGTTTCTCATTGGTCTCGCCGAAGGGTAGGGGGCATGCCAAAAGGTTTAGCAAAAGCTGCATGTTCTGTATAAAGGCGAGCCGTACCCTGGTAAAAACAGCGTTGATGATATTAAAAATATTATTATTTTGAATAACTTTTGAAAGTACCGTGGCAACTTCTGCATGGTGCAGGTTACTGATGTCATCACCACCGCAAATTTAGGTTCTAGTTTACTAATAGTCAAAAACAAATTACAATATCTTTCGGATACAAGTGCCTCTAAAGTTGAATGGGAAACAAATTTCCATCTGGATAATTTAGATCAGTCATGGGCCCTGTATCTTACCTGGCTGCCCGTTGACGGCAACATTTGCCAAAGTTGCCCAGTGTATCATCAGCATTAGATAACTACTGGTAAAAACTAATAACACAGGCTCAACTGGTTAACTGCCTGCAGTCGGTGCTGTTCGCTTGCTGAAAACATTTTTTTTCTTTGTGGAAACTTTGTGTTTGGTTGGTTAATAGTTGGTTAAAAGTACAGAGTGGCAAACAGTATCAAAGGCTGCACTCAGATCAAGGAGAACCAGGATACTGCGGGTACCTGAATCAGAAACCAGAAGGAGATTCAATTTCAATATTTGTTTGTTTAAATCGAAATGGCATCCTTTTTGGCCAGGCAGTGTATTTCTACAACTCTTCACTGTCGCTGCGTGTCTGCAGAGGTTCAGAATGTCTGACGTCTCGACTTCCAGCTGATATGACATGTGCTATAAATGGAATTACATCACAGACATAAGTATTTTACTACATATTGATAAACCATGAGATTTCCAATGCTCTATTGCATATTTTTGTTGTTGTTTTATTTGTATGTGTCTGCACACTAACCTTTGTTTTTTCTTGTATAGTAGATCAGTCCTCCTACTGCCATAATCACCCCCAACACCATACCTGCAGCACCTGTTATGACCTTATTCTTGTCAGAATCTGACATCGATGGATCTACAAAATACAATAAAACTGTGCTACAATATCACATGGTTTGTTATGCAATGCACATAATTCTGTCACTAAAATTAGAAGATTGAGATAAAATTGTTATTGATAACCAACAACCAAATGAGTTCCATTAAAAAAAAAAAGATAGGAATGCCTAATAAACACTTTATTTTATGTGTTTATTTATGCCTGTATATTGTTACTAATGTGTATGTATTTTATGTAAGGGATAATGCACTTACCGCTTTGTTCGTTATCTTATAATCCATTATGGTGTACAAAACAATAGTTGCAAAATAAAAGCAGCAGCGTTTGTATGAAAAAGCAAGTCTGCTATACCAGGATGACATAATTAAATAATTGTATAATTGTACACATAATATTGAATTGAGATGTAATATTTTATTAGCCATCCAAACGCATAGCTTTCATGAAGAACTGCATGCATTACCCAGATGAACCTGTGTTTTTAGTTTTCACTGGTTGTTATCGGGGATTATTACATGGCTTCGTGGAATAGCTTTTTGTGAAAGCTTTGTGTTTGGTTAACTATTAAAATATTAAAACTCTTTTCAATATAATGTGTACAGTTATTTAGTTATGTCATCCTGGTATCACAGACTTGTTTCACACACTCTAGTTTCATATGAATGCTCTGCTGCCATTTTGCGATTAATGTTTTGTAAACTGGAATTGTAAAATGGAAGATAAGTAACAAACTGGTAACATTTTTGTCTTAAATCAATATCTTGTATCGTCATAATTGTTTTATGTGGTGAAATGTTGTGTTAAGTGCTATGCTATTAAATGCCCGTCGTTTGAATTTGCTGCTTCGCTTGCTGCTTTTTTCACTGAAGTTTTGGGTTCAATATTTTAAACTCAGATCAGTGTTTTAAGTGTAATTATTTACTTTTGTGGCAAACAGCCGTGTAATAAGCAGGATAATGTACATCCAGCCAGTTGTTATCACAGAATAAAGCCCTTCAGTCTTAAAGCCTGTCTGGCTTTATTCTGCAATAACAGCTGGCTGGATGTACATTATCCCTTACTTATTACATGTACATGTCACCACATTCAAAGTTATTTTATTCCTCAATAACAACCGGTAAAAGCTAATAACACAGGCTCATCTGGGTAAATGCCTGCATGCTTTCTTCGTGGAAGTTTTGTGTTTGGTTCAGTATTATGTTAATTATGCAATTATATCAGAAGCTTTGTGTTCAAATATTTCAACTCAGATCAATGTTCCATATCTAATCATTTAGATATGCAGCCCTGCAGCCCAAGACTGGTTGCCCACTGAAACTAGCAGGGCTGAGCCTGGTTAGTACCTGGGAGACCTCTTGGGAAAACTAGGTTGCTGTTGGAAGAGGTATTAGTGAGGCCAGTAGGGGGTGCTCACCCTGTGGTCTATGTGGGTCCTAATGCCCCAGTATAGTGATGGGGACACTATACTGTAAAAAAAAAAAAAAGCACCGTCCTTCTGATGAGACGTTAAACCGAGGTCCTGACTCTCTGTGGTCATTAAAAGTCCCATGACACTTCTTGTAAAAGAGTAGGGGTGTGTCCCCGGTGTCCTGGCCAAATTCTCTCCTCTGGCCTTTGTCTATCATGGCCATTCATTGAATTGGCTTTATCACTCTCTCCTCTCCACCTGTAACTGGTGTGTGGTGAGCGCACTGGCGCCGTTGAACTGTGGCTGCCGTCGCATCATCCAAGAGGATGCTGCACACTGGTGGTGGTTGAGGAGAGATCCCCCACTTGATTGTAAAGCACTTTGGGTGTACGGCAATACACAATAAAAGCGCTATATAAATGCCTCATTCTATTCTATTTACTTTTATGGCAAGCAGCTGTGTAAAAAGTGCTGTAAGTACTTGAAAACCCTTGAAAACAGCAATTTTTCTGTAAAGGTACTTGAAAAGTAATTGAATTTTTAAAAGTAAATCTGAAATTAATGTTTTGTTTTTTGACGAAAAACTACCTTTTTATAGAAAATGAACAATGCAATGTGTCTGATATAAATACAGCGTAATTTTATCTGGCGCGAGATCTCGCGATAATAAACATGACAATGATACTCCTTGAGGTGGAAAGCAATCATATTTTGCAGTATCAGCTCTGTTCTTACCCCAGTGATAGATCATGGGTCTATGAGAGCTGGCGTGATCCACCACACAGGAGATCTTCTCTCCAGGTTTGGGGAAGTATTCCAGGTGGGAGTGAATCTGGTAGTACCAGTCTCCATCAGACAGCTCTTCAGTGGACGTCACATCATCTGTCACCTCTTTATCATCTCTCATCCACGTCACTTTGATGTGTTTAGGGTAGAAGTCATAGGCACTGCAGATCAACATGGCTGGACTTTTACCACTGGCTTGCTTTACTGACCGGATGATGACTTCTGGTTTTACTGTTGAAATAATGTTTAATTAATATTGTGTTTTCACTGATATGTTTGTTTTTTATTGATATGTTTGGTTCAATTCATCTCACCTGATTTTTCTGTCATAGGGAGGAATAGCTGTCCAAAGCGCTTGCAGTCTCTAATGTTTTTCTCAGTCTCAGTATGTAGCCACTCAGGTTTTTTATTTAAGTCGTCTGCCCATTTCATTGCATATTCAGTGTAAGCAACAACTTTGTTCTCAGTACTGTTCAACCTCAGCAATTCAGTTTTCCCATAATAGACTGAGTAAACAATCTCAACATTTTGTAGAGAACCAAGTACATGGCAGTCCATTAGGATAAATCCATAATGGCCATGAACTGAGAAAACAAGCAGCCAATTGATCATTACAGTTTACTAATCAACTTGTTCTGACACAGTCTGCTGATTGTGCAAGTAATAATAAAAACATATTTACTCATTCAAGTAAAAACAAAAAAGTAATGTAGAAGTAATTTCATCATTATAAAAAACAGACTATATCTTACCTGTTTCAAACAAAGTAGGCAACAACAAGGTCAGGTATATCACATGATGATACCGCATTGTGCATTCAGTGTTGTTTCACTGGCATAGAGACAGAATGAACCTGAGAGCAGTTACAGTAAATGTATTAACTTGCCAGCCCCCATTTAAGCTCATCAAACTGGAAAATCAAGCTTATGACTGACCACGAACCACATGTGATTGTGTAACTTACACTGGGACATTTTTCACAAAAGCTGAAGTAAAAGTTCTGTGGGTATTTGCTGGCACATGGCACATGTTTATAAATTAATTGTTTATTCATTTGACTCCAGTAGTTTTTGTATTTGGGTTTTTCCAACTGAAGACACACAGAAGATTTCAGATTACCTTCTTACCCCATAAAATGTGGAATATTTCTGTTCTTACCCCAGAACTCTATAACCTTTGTTTGCTGGTGTATTGTATTTCTTTTACAAATGCCATTATCAGCAAGACATGTAAATTTCCATTCTTGATGTACATTTTGTGTTTAAAAAAGTCTTTTGCATTACCAAACAATCAATATATCATAACAAAATAATATATTATTTTTAATATACTGTTTGATTACAGTAAAATATGTATTAATCTATTACATTTCTATGTATTCATTTAGGAGACATTTCTATGCATATGATATCTAATTTTCCAATACCATTGTGTGAGCTGCCACTATTAATAACTACTCGTTTAACAAGTCCTTAGTTAGCAAGGCACTTGACAGACTATAACAACACATTGCTCATGCAGAGAAACCTCTGTGAAACTGCATCACAGTATTTTCTCTTGCAGTAACTGCAGTCACTTTAAAAAATATAAATCTACATCAACAGAAAGAAAAAAAACGTATACAATTTATATTTTTAATTAACTTCCACTTTATTTGAGAAAATGTAAATATTATTTTAAAAAATATATATGATATACTGACATATGTCACAAGTCTCTTTCCATAGTTCCAAGTCTAGATGTTTATAATTATAACCTAATTTAGTGTTGAACAAACATTTATTACAACATAAAAGCAGCTGTTTCTCATGACCCATAAATGCAACTATACTGTAGAAAATAAAATAAGCAGCACACATGCAGCAGCGTAATATCAGGTCTTATGAAGACTACAGATACTGTACATTATTTCAAGTGTAACACTTGCGCTGCTGAGTATCACAATGTAGAGCCCTGAAATCAAATGAACTAAATTAATACTAAAATAAATTATATTGTAATTTCACATGAGAACTACAACAAAAGAACATCTACAATTATTATTATTGTATCAGCTTCCTTTGGCAATAAAAAAGACTCCAGTGCCGAGGCCCAGCAGCCCAAGAGCCAGACCAACTCCACAGAACACTGATGGACCAATGTTGGGATCCTTTATCTCCACATCTGCACACACAGACATAAATATTTGTGAAATTCATATTCTGTTATATAAGGGACTAAACATGAATAATAAATACAATACAAGCTCACCCCATGTTCTGGTTAGAGGTTGCTGAAGGGCTTTGTGCTCCACAGAACAGCTGTAAATGTCTCCTTTGACTGGAATAAAGTTCATTCGAGAAAATACATTCATTGTCCCATCTTTGTTGGGGTAAAATCTGCTGAGAGTCGATTCATCTGTCACATTAACATTGTTCTTTGTCCACAAGACTCTGACAGGTGGAGGAAAGAATCCAGTCACATGACAGATCAGAGTGTTCTTGACATTCAGCTGTGGATCACTTTTGGGATAAATTGAGCTCCAGGGGGGTTCTGGAAAAGTTAGAAATTATATTATGATATTTCAGACATTCCAATGAAATATTTGTATGCCTGTTTTGTCTCTTACCAAGTGGTTCAGATGAATTGGCGTACACCTCTTTAAAAATATCAAGGAAGGTTCTGCAGATAGATACTCCTTTTTTAGCATCCTCATAAATTGAAGGAAGCTCAATTTGGCCAATAAAGTCAGGTAGTGTGATGATTTCTTTCTGCTCTTTGAAGTCTACATGTGCCATATGTTCATCATCAAATCTGACAATGAAATCTTGATCCGAATCACCGCATGCTTCAATCAACCCAAATTCATGATAATCTAAAACATTTTCACAAATCATATTAATATTGTTATCATTCTTAGAGTTTAGGGTGCATGTAGGCTGTAATTTATGAGCAAGTATAACTGCAGCTGTTTACAGTGTGTAAATAATAAAAAGCATATTCTGACTAGGTAACACTTTATTTTGATAGTCCACTTTAGATATTCTACTAACAGTAATTAACTTTGCAACAAAATGTCAACTAGCAGTAAGTAGAGTATTAGTAGACAGTCTGCTTAATATCTTCTAACACTTTCTTTGTCAACTTTATTCAACTAACCCTAAACCTACCCTAAACTAACCCTAAAGTCTACTCTGAGAGTTAGTGGACATGTAGTTGCAAATAATGAGATTTAGTTGATATGTAGTTGACAAGTAGTTGACATGTAGCTACAAAGTTACTTACAGTTAGTAGAATGTCTAAAGTGGGCTATCAAAATAAAGTGTAACCTCTGACTACTATGAAACATTTGTATAAGCTACTTATACCCACATGTTACATAAAAAAAATATTTAGCAAAGGAAAAAAAAAAAAAAGTTACCCCTTTTCCCATGTACGTTCTCACGATCTGAGAAGTGAGAAAATCGTTTTGTATTGTATACTTACTTTGGGCGTTAATATAAACAACACACACACCGATGAGTGTCATTTTTAAGAATCCTTCCATTTCAGCGTACGGTAAGCGTGTGTAGATGAATATGCCGCTCCAATAACATGTAAGTAGTTTTCAATGAAAATCATTTTTTTCCCCACTGTCATCATCCAATAGGTTGTGTAGTCACTCTGTGACAAAATAGTCTCCAAGGGAGACATAGCGCGTGAAAGGCAAAACGTGCTACATGCTACAAGAAAGACCAATATATATTTTTAAGGAAGTTTGACTGTACTTATGTGTTAGGTCGTTTGCTGACCACTAGATGCTGCTGCTGGATAACCATAAGCAACATCATGAACAGAGTTCTCTTTTTCCTTAATTTAATTATTGATGCATCAGGCGATATTTGTGTAGAACACTGAAGACATACCGCAAAAAGTCGTAGGTGTAGCTACATACTTAAAAAAAAAATCCGGTTTTATCATAAGGTAGACAAAGGGTAGAAAAACAAAAAAAAGATGAGTCCTTTTAATGCGATCTGTAACGCCTGTTATTTAAAGCAAAATGGTTCTTTTACTCAAAGAATGTTTTGTGTGTATTTGTTGACATGCTTTCCAGTCGCCAAAGCAGGTAAGATGATTACAGTTATTTTCCTTTAAGATAGTCTTAAATGCACAATCAGTTCAGATGACTAACAGTTAGCATACATTTTGGACTGGTGGCAGGGACCTGCACAGACTTTTTGAGGGGCAGGGACTCAAGTGGAAAAGGGCACTCAATTTTTTCTCTAAGCTAAATGTTAAATATATTAACACAACTCTAATTACATATCAATTAGAGCATACTGTAAAACAAACTGTAAGTTCACTGTTAAACATTGCTGTAAAAAACGGCCAGATTTTGACAGTAACATGCTGTTTTCCATTAAAACACTGCATTCTGGGTAATATTTGTCATTTTCGAGAAAGTAGCCTGCTGCTATATCGTGAATTAACGACGTTCAAAATCGACACTCAGAGTCTGTGTTTCAAATCACACACTACACCCTCATTCACTATTCCCTTCATGAGTTTACTAATACAGTCCACCTGACAGAGACAGTGAAAACTAATGAGTGAGTTCAGACACTGATGAACAGCTGCTGTTACTGAGCAGATTTACTGATTGAAAGAAAAACAAGACAAACACAAGGACTACAACTGACTTCAGTCACAGATTTAAATGAAATCAACTGAATATTTAAACAACACACAGTCTTACCAGCTTTACGCATTTCTAATCAGACTGACTTTATTTCTGTCAGACATCTACAGATGATCTTATTGAGAATGAAGGTTTAGATGATGATGTTTTAGTTTATCTTGACATTACCATTGTGGAGATCAGTGTTTGCTTTAGTTGGGCTCCTGACCTTTGGCTTTTGAACATTACTTTGCTGTAACTGTGTCTTCCAATGATTTAGTTATGGTAGAGTGGTTATGGTTTGTTGTGTGATGTTGGCTGCAAGCATCATAATGTAGTCTGACTTTGATCTTTGCTGGTCATTTGAATTACTGTTAACATTGCTGGCTTATTAGTGATGTTTTATTTTTCCCCAGAGCTTTATATGATGCGCTTTACCAGTGTGGTGACAATCAGAAAGGTAGGATTCAATAACAGCGCAGATTAAACACAATTTGAACTACGGTTTCAAATACACTCAAAAAGAGACATCAAGAATCAGCATATGAATCTCAACAATGGTGACAATCAAAAGCTTCATGCTGCAATGCATGCTGGGTACCAGCACATTACAAAGCTCATTCATGACTCCCAGCATGCATTGCGGCATGAATAAATTATGCTGCTGAATTGTCTATTTATTTTTTTGTATTCTTACTATGTGTTTTTTCTTTTGCGATGCATTTTAGTATTGTGTTTTGTAATATTCAGAAAATATCAGTTTATTTATTTTGAGGATTATCACCATTGTTGAGATTCATACGTTGATTCTTGGTGTGTGTGTTCAAATCAAAATAGAGATTTTTTTTTTCTTCATAAGTTTTGTTTTTTATGGTCTTTCACAAAAGTTCTTCTCACATTATTTTGCTTTTATAATCACTACTCAATAAAAGAGAAGATGCTGATAAGAACCAGTGAATCAAGAGTAAGGTTGTTAAAACAAACTCATAAACAGCAGAATCAGACTTTCCTTTTCTTTGGCTCTTTAAACCATGTGTTATTAAATCACATTGTTACAGCAGCCAACAAAAAGTTAATGTGAAAACGTTAAGGTCCAAGAGCCCGACTAAAGTAAACACTGATCTCCATCATGGTAGTGGCAATAAGATAATAAGACAATAGAGTCAATAAGATCTTCTGTAGACTTCTGACAGAAATAAAGTCAGTCTAGTAATAAGTGAAACTGGTAGTGCTGTTTTAGGAGTTGTTTATTGAGATCTTGAGAGATTTCCTTCCTTCTTTTATTTCAGTTGATTTCATCTAAGTCTGTGGCTAAAGTCAGTTGTAGTTCTCTTTCATTCAGTGATTCTGCTTGTTAACAGCAGGTGTTCATCAATAATGCTCAACCATCACTTAATTAATCACAGAATTATCTCATTAACTTCAGTGTTACTCAAACGCTCTGTTGTGTGGACACATTATTTGTTCACTTAAAACTGAGGATTTTGCTGTGGAATTTAAAGGGTTAAAGATGTAAAACAGCATTAAATGTAATTTAACATTAATAAACTGTAATTAATTTACGGCAAAGCGCTGTAGAAAAACAGTATCTTGCTGGCAACCAAGCTGCCAGTAGATTACCGTTAATTCAAGGAAAAAACAGTGATATACTGTAAACTGTAAGTCAGATTTAGCCAACAAAACAAGTTAATTTCACTAAAATATTATTGAATGTTAATAGAAAAACAGTTATGCAAAGTCTTTAACTGGTAAGGAGAGTACATATTTAACTGTACTGTATTGATTTGTTTTTGCATAAGAGAGATCTGTTAGTTTTAGTTTTGTGTGTCACCATTGTGCTGGAGAGTAGAGCCTGTGCTTCAGTCAATGATGAGCCACAAACACTGATGTTTTGCTGCTTTATTTAAAAATAGTAACTGTGTGTTTGCTGATGCAGTGATAGTCACTTTAGTACATGTGTGCTAATGATGATCAGCAAAGATTTCAGTAAAAGTGTTTGTTGTTTTAAATTAAGAAATATTTCTGTTTAATGGACTCAAATGAAATAAATTCACTGTACTAACACCATATAAACTCTACTTCTTTGAAAACTCATGGTTTGAAGCAGTTTCCAAAATGAAATGAGTTATGAGTTACCACATGGTTTAATAACAGTAACATACTGTAACAATGAAGAGCTGTAACTTAACGGTAGAGAACTGTAAATTAACAGTACAATGCTGGCACCACAGCTGCCAGTAGATTACTGTTATTTTACACTGACATTTTTTACAGTGTTGAGACAGTTTTCCTACTATAAACACTATAAAATGCTGCTCAGAATCATTGTAGTTTCTGGCAGTGTGCAAAGCTACACATGGGATAGCCTTTACAGGATTTTTTAAAATCAGATGTAAGACCTGCAAAAATAATCGAAAAAAAAATTAAAATGAATACCATATGAGTAGGGTAACGCAATGTCTATGGTAACATATTAAATGGTAAAATGACCGTAAATATATCAATTGTCTTTGTTATGTCTCAAGATGCACCAGTAATGTTTTTTTTCTAAGGCACGTTTCTAAGAATTACTTAAATGTCTTAACTGAACTATGGCCTAATCCTGGTTTAGGCTAAGCTCTGTCTATGAAACTGGGCCTGTTTGCTAAGTTAAATAAACAATATGTATGTAACAATATATATGTGTAAGAAGCAATAGATTCTGATAAGCACTGATCTTTGCAGCTGTGTGATTCTAATGGCGAATGGTAAGTAGAAGAGTTGTCACTCTGACCAATCATTGTAATGAAGAAATGATGAGATGAAATATTATAGGCTGAAACAAATCCTTTTTGAAGCTTGGTTTCAATGAAACTTACTTTTAGACTAACAATGACATTTCGAGTTCTGAAATTTACAGGATGTTTTTGTTGTACAGTGACATCTTATGTAACAAAAATCACAGAAAATTTTATTTCTCAATTGACCCCTATAATTCTTCCAAACCTTTGACCAGCAGTGTACATAGATGTCTTTATATATTTCTAAATGAATATATCTATGATTTCCTGATTGAGTTGACTCATATGGAAAAAGCATGCCTATTAAAAACATGAACCTGCTGAACAGGCGGATCCGGTTTCATCATAAAGTACTAAGCAGATCAGGGGTAGCACAACAAATCGAGAATAGTCATTTTAATGAGATCTGCAACACCTGATATTTAAGGCAAAAGGTTTTTATTTACTTAGATAATGCTGTTTTGTGTGTATTTACTGACATGCTTTTCACTCGTCGAAGCAGGTAAGATTTTTACTGTTAGACATTCTAATATGCACAACTAGGTATTATGTAATATTGAGGGTTTGCTATGTACCCTTAAATACAATAATTGACTAAGTAATTATTTAAACGATACAAATTAGTTTACATCGATGCTGGTTAAACAAACAACTCTATGAAAGTAAAACTTACGAAAAAAAAACAGTATGTCTGAAGATGCAAATGTAGCCTAAATGCATTGGTAACTTCCAGGTTGTCTAACAGTGACAAAAGATTTGACATGACATAAATAGTACAAATAAGCTCACATGTTTCAGGTTGTGGTCCTGTCTTTTTCAGTCAGACCTTGGTTTTGAATTCCTGTTTTTACAAAATTTCACTCTCAGGATCTGACCTTACCTCACTGATATTTCCATTTGGATGGCTACTTATCAGCTTAACCTAAACTTTGACAGCACTGAGCTGGTTTCAAATCTCTCTTCACTTGATTTTCACTTCCTGATCGAATGGGAACTGTCCTGCTCACCTACACAAACCATATAGTCACTTTATACATAACTTTATACATAGCAGAAGATGTCTCATATTTACATGTTGTGTATTCCTTGTGTATCCACAGATGTTCACTCGTTGATGGCATTTGTAACGTATATAGTTGGACAAACACCATTTCCTAAGTTCAGTGCTGTGATAATGCTGGACGATGTGCAGATAGGATATTACGACTCGGTCAAATGGAAACCAGTCTATCGCAACAGTGATGAAACCCAGTACCATGAAGAAGACCAAAAGAATGCTGATACTATATTTCGCGATATGTATAACATCTTCAAAGAAAGAGAAGTTTATCTTATGGAGCACCAAAATCACACAGATGGTGAGTGCAAACCAAAATAATTATAACATACAAAATACTAAATACTAAATAACAAATGTATAAGTGCTTATGCAGTGTATAAAACATTTTATGTAGAAGCAAGAAAGCTATGTGCTAGAGACAGTAATAAAAGAAAAATAGATTAATAAGTCTTCATAATTTTTTTCCTATTTATTTGAAGGTATACAAGTTCATCAGAGAATTGCTGGATGTAAATTGTTAAATAATGATAAACCAGGTTTACTTCAGAGATGGGATGCTTTAGATGGACAAAATATAGAAGAGTTCATTTTTGACATAGAAAACAACAAAACCCAGACAAAAATGACATGGAGACCATGGGACCAACAAAAATGGCTTCGTGTAAAGTATATGTATGAAAATGTTTATCATCCTCTTTGCACGAAAGTTTTGCGGAGGTATCTGTATATGGAAAAGAACAATGTGCTGAGAAAAGGTGAGAGAATCAAACTGAATAACTTATCAACAGAACACCAGTGCTGAAAAAAAAATGTTTCTCTAAATGCATTATGAAGCATTACAAAAACTTTTGCAACAGTAATAGTACTCATTTTTTTTCTGTAGTGTCACCCAGAGTCAGACTCATGAATAAGATGCTCACAGACTCTCAAGGGCTTCAGATCAGCTGTCTGGCCACTGGTTTTTACCCTCGTCACATTAACCTAACCCTGTTCAGGGATGGTCAGCCTGTGGATGATGATCAGATCACAGGAGGAGAGATTCTGCCCAACGGAGACGGAACTTACCAGATGAGGAAGAATTTGTTGATCAGTGAAGAACTGTGTGAGGGACATAAATACAACTGCACAATAAAGAACCTAAATTTTGAAGAAAAACTGCACATTACATTTGGTAAAGACCATTGGCACATTCAGATTAATTCCATATTCATTTATCTGTAGATTACTGTTTTCACCTTCTTCTTCTTCTTCTTCTTCTTCTTTTTTTTTTTTTTTTTTTTTTTAGGTGTGAATGAGTGTGACCCAGGATCCTTCAGTAAGTTTGCACTTATCTGTGTGCTGGTGTTCATGTGTGTGGCTGTTCTCATCATAACTGCACTCATCATATGGATGAAGAGACGTGCTGCTGGTAATTGTTCTGTTCAATCCAGTTCGTTACATCTAATGATCAATTAGAAAAAATATACTAGTCATCAGTGTTACTCTCTATCTGGCTTTGGGCTTGTTACTTAATAAGTAATTAGTTATAGTTACCAGTTACTTCTTACAAATAGTAACTGAGTTAGTAACTGAGTTACATCATTATTAAAGTAACTAATTACCAGGGAAAGTAATTATTGTGTTATAACTTGGATGTCCCCACTATTAAATATATTAAATAAATGAAATAGACACTAAATAGAATAAATTATTATTATAAAATACACTAATCTAAACTGTTTTAATGTTGCTGTGGGACAATGTGAGAGACACCTATCAAATTTAATAAATTATTGTAAATATTATCTATCCACCCTCTACGGACACCTTGGCATTAAAATTGGCTAATAATTTTATTTTTTTTTTTAGTTTACTCACCAGACTAATATTAAATATCAAATTAATGGCACAGAATTTTAAATATCTGAAAGTACACTTAGCATCAGTCAGTCAAGCATTATAAAATGATTTTATGATAATTTAGCATTAAACTTCAGTAATTAGAAGAACCATGTGTGAATAAACTTAGGACTGTTTGTGGTGCTTAAGATATTGTTTGTTTTGTATTTCTATAAAAAAAGGGAAACAACAAAAATAATACTTATAAGATAACAAAACAACTACGAAATCGACTAATAACAATATAAAATGCACCAAGGATTAATGATGCTGGGTTCATGAATATTTATCGCATTGTCTGCGGTCGCTTGAACTGATTTGCTGACATCAACACAGGGACAATAATAGGTAAATGCCAGCCAGTAAGATTGCTGTTTGCACATTAGTTCCATCTACTACTGAAGAAAAAGGCAGTTCTAAAAGGAACACTTTTTAAATAGGCTCATTTTCCAACTCCCCTAGAGTTAAACAGATGAGTTTTACCAGTTTTAAATCCATTCAGCCTATCTCCGGTTCTGGCGTTAGCACTTTTAGCATAGCTTAGCATAAATCATTGAATCTGATTAGACCATTAGCATCTTGCGCAAGAATAACCAAATATTTTCAATATTTTTCCTATTTAAAACTTGACTCTTCTGTAGTTACATCATGTACTAAGACCAACAGAAAATGAAAAGTTGTGATTTTCCAGGCTGATATGGATAGGAACTATACTCTCATTCTGGCATAATAATCAAGGAACTTTTCTAATGTACCATGGGTGCAGCAGGTGCAGCGATCCTGCACCTGCTGCACCCATGGTATATCTAATACACCCATGGTATATTAGAGGAAGTTATCTAGTCCCCAGCTAGATAACTTCCTCTAAGCTAATAGTAAAATAGCTGGGGACTATATTCAGGCGCTGCGTAATATCATTGCGCCTGCTGCACCCATGGTACAGCAGCAAAGTTCCTTGATTATTACGCCAGAATGAGAGTTCTATCCATATGAGCGAGATGCTAACGGTCTAATCAGATTCAATGATTTATGCTAAGCTATGCTAAAAGTGCTAACGGAGATTGGCTGAATGGATTAAAAAATGGTAAAACTCATCTGTTTAACTGTAGGGCAGTTGGAAAATGAGCCTATTTCCAAAAAAGTAGAGTATTCCTTTAAAAGCTCATAGGATATCAAAGGAACAACAAAGAATATTGTTTACATGTAACGCATCCATTCTGCATGGTATATAAGACTCTCTCGCTCCTTTGTGTGTAGACAAACCAACGGCTAGTCGCGTGCCTTCACATCAGAGTTTACGGTTACCAAGTACACTGAGCATCCATTTAGATGAACTGAAAAATAATATAATAAATTATATAGTAATGCCTCGTTGTATTGTCAATAACAGTAATGGCATTGTAAGGTGGGAAACAGTAATTACTGAAAAAAATAACGCTGTTTATTTATAATGCTGTTATTTCCATCACTGCTCTATCATGGTTTAAATGTTTCATTCTTGTTCAGGACAAGGATCTCTGACATCACAGAGTAAATACTCCCCTACGCCATGTGAGTAAATTGTTTTGTAAAGTAATATGAATTTAACAACATACTCTTTTTATGGTCCATTTTTTTTTCTTTCTAGAAATGACAACCAAAGTATCTTTTTTTCTCTTTCATTTCAGCTTCCATGTGTGATAAAACATGAACAATTTGTCTATATGGCCCCATATTACATGCAAAACTTTAAAGGGGGGTCCAATGCTGTTTCATGCATGTTAAGTTATTTACACTGTTAACGAGATGGATTCTCATGCTAAACATGGCCAAAGTTTCAAAAAACTACTTTGATGTATAACTGTATTTCTGTGACAAATACACATTTCTGGGTTTCTAACAAGTTTCTGAAAGGTTTTTTTGATCATGGCTCTTCATTACGTCCTGAAGGGTGGAACTCCTTATATGGGCATTTCTCCCAGAAGAGCGCGCCCGTGCACACATCGACCAGAGCGGGCACGCCCATCAATGTGCTAGGTTCGACTGCGTGGGACTCACTCGGGAAGAATGTCTCTAAAGAAGTTTGGTTTTGGTTGTAAGGCAAAGATAACCTTGCTCAGCTTCTCGAAGCACTCACCGTTACGTGAACAGTGGATGCAGTTTGTTTTGCAATTGTGTTTGTTGACGAATGTTTTATAAACGAGGCCCAGTTTGACACTGGATTTACACATCGTTTGATACTGAAAGATGGAGCGGTCCCAGCTATAAAAGATCCCGCTCATGCAGATGGTAAGTGAAACGGCATCAAAGTATGTGTTTTTATTGGCAATCATGGTGCGAGTGCTAGTCAAACTTAGCTCCACCCATGGCATGCCTCCATGTATCTTTCTTTTATAAATATGATAAAGCTAAAGACTTTTTGGATATATGAAGGATGCAATACTACTCTATAGGTATTCAAGATTAACATGAGATTGGGTGAAACTGTGTGTGTTATGCCCCATTTAAAAAAAACATTAGCATTTACTTGGTGGGTGCTATTTGAGTTATGCTATGATGACCTTCAAATGAAATTTAAAAAAAGGACAAAGGAATGTAATGTAGGTAATGTATGACACAAACCACACTGCTGTGAGCATTTAAGACAATTACCCATAACAGACTGATACAGATGGAGATTTTTCTAAAAACACTGCAAATGCTGCAGCAAACCCTGACCAAGTATTTAAATGTCGAGCAGGAAGCTTATTGGCTGCTGATACATCAGAAACTAATCATCTGCACCATGTAGAGAATGATGTGATTGCTAGCAAAGGGCCTATCACCAATTAGGTTTGTGAGGTTTCATTTAAAATTATTACCGTATTTACCCGTAAATTAGGATATAAAAAGATTTAAGAATGACATTGACTTAAAATGTGTTTTTTTTTTTTTTTTTTTGTAAAATCTATTATGAAAGTATTTGCCATCTTTTTGTTGATTGTATTATATACTGAGATTTCTGGAACTGACATTACACTGGAAGACAAGAATATAAAATTTTTTTATGATAAGCCTTTAGAGAAGAACATTTGCTTTGTTCTTAATTTGTTCATTATGTTTGGGAAATATCACATTCATAAATGTCAAAGGGCAAAAAGTACACCTAATTTTGTGCATTAAGTTTGAGCTTTGTCAGTATTTTAAAGCATTGGAGGGTGTTGTCACGTGTCGTGTAGGGAGGACAAACGAGGAGTACAAGGTCGAGCTCAGATACAAAACAAGTCTTTTAATAATAAAATCCACAGAATAAATCCAACAGGAGACAGGCAAGGAGACACGCACATAAAGACGAGAACGGAACACCAAACACTGAACAGAATCCAACTAAAATAGGGTGGTTAACAAGACACAGACAGGTGAAGGCACTTAACTAATAATGACTTAATTAGGGGTGGAGACAGGAACAAAACCAAATAAGGGCAAACAGGAAGAGGAAGGAACCAAAGACAAACAGGACTAAACCAAATCAAAACACAACAAAAAGAGTCTCAAAACCTGACATAACTCCCCCCCTCCTGGAAGGCGCGACCTCGCGCCAAAAACAGAAACATGGGGGGGGGCATCCGGGAGGAGGAGAACAAAGGGAGTCCAGGGAGGGGATGATGGAGGGAGGAGCCAGGGAGACGATAGGAGGGTCCAGGGAGGAGATGATGGAGGGAGGAGCCAGGGAGACGACAGGAGGGTCCAGGGTGGATCAGCAGGAGGGAGGAGCCAGGGAGATGACAGGAGGGTCCATGGTGGATCAGCTGGAGGGAGGAGCCAGGGAGAAGACAGGAGGGAGCTGAAGCAGGAGGAACCAGGAGGAACCCAGATCCCAGCCGTGACGGTGGCCCACGGCGGAGCCGACGGAGGGAGGAGCCATGGTGGAGGAAGGGCTGACGACTCCATGGGGCCGACCGGCGGTGGCGAAGCAGGTGGAGGTGGAGCCCGAGGCGGAGACGGAGAGCCGATGATCCAGGGCGACGCCGAGGATCCGGAGGGCCAAGGCGGAACCGGTGGCACCTGCGACCGATTCGGAGGCGGAGATCCGGAGAGCCGCAGCGTAGCCGGAGCGATCGAGGCTGAGGTGGAGGGAAGGAGGAGTCCAGCCGAGCCGGAGGGACGGAGCGACGAGGCGCAGCCGGAGGAGTGGAGTCCAGAGGCGATGGCAGGGTGATGACTGACCGAAGCGGAGCCGTAGGGACGAGGGAGCCCGGTGGAGCTGGTGGATCGACGGGCGACGGTGGAGATGAGGGAGCTAGGTGCCATGGTGTAGCCGCTGGGTCGGAGGGCCGAGGCGGAGTCCAGGACTCAGAGGCTGGAGGCGGAGATGAAAGATCCTCCAGCCACAACGCCGATGGAAGCTGGCAGACCCGCGGCGAATCCACCGCACAGATGGTGGGATGAGGGTGAGCTGAGGGACTGTCAGGAGACAGCGGTGGTGTGGCTGAGACAGAAACAACCACGAGAGGCAAGAGAGGGAGGGTGGGTGGGAAAACTTGATTCTTGTCCATAACAAATTCAGAACAGTCCATAACAAATTCAGAACAGTCCATAGAGTCCCCAGAGTCCTGAGCTTGCTCACCCTCATTGGTGGTGTAGTGGGCGGGGCTTTCCATAGCCCCCTCACACTCCACTGAAACTTCCACCGTCCGAAGCTCTGTTGCCGGCTCTCGCACCTGGTCAGACGTTGTAGGCTCTGGCTCCGGGACGATCGTCCGCTCTGTCACCTCCGGTGGTGATGGCTCAACGATCGCAGCAGGCTCTGGCTCTCCGTCTACGGTGGGCTCAGGCAGCTCCGTCACGGGTGATGGTGGGCTGGGCTCTGGGTCGTGAGTGGGACTGGTGTCATCCACGATGTCCACTAGTACCCACTCAATAAAGGCAGCAAAGTCCTCTCGAGGACCATCCCCAGACAACTGCCCTCGGGTGATATCGTTCAACCCGGCGAGATAGAACGCGCGGAGGCAGTCGTCTGGGTAATGAGACAACAGGAGGGCTAACACACACATACACACTGATGAGACCAGACAACAAAGCATAGAAACAACAGAAACAACTCTTAAAGGGTGGCTAATGAACTCAGATAAGTGTGGAACCAAATATGGGCACATGATGGAGAAATTAACACAAACAGTTCAAAGGTTTGTGACACCGGCATTGCAGATGACATGATCCAGACCACAAGTTTCTGAGTTCTGTCTTCTGAAGGCCTTATACATCGCAGTACAGTAAACAGTGTGTAACATTTGCAAATGTATCAGTTTTGTAGACATATTCTTGTGTCCTAGTTATTATTTGTTGTAGGTTTTACTTTATTACTTTCCATTCTGTTTACTTGTTATTCCTGCTGTGTAAAATCTGCTTGTTTTGTAAGTTTAGTGCTTTAAACAAATAAAACGATGGAAGAGTACCAAAACAGAAAATGTATCTTTTCTATTTTCAGAAAATAACAAATTCTTAATATTTTGGTAGGCCTTTAAGCTTTAATTATAAATAAGAATTGTTAAATGCTGTAAAAACAAATGCTTAATGCATTAACTACTGTTACACTGTAAAGTGTAAGAAACAGAAAAAGCCACGTTTTGGTTTCACTTTATTTTGATGGTCCCTTTAACACTTTCTGTTGACAATAAGTAATGTTGCACCTACATATGTACTAACTCTCACTAGAATGTTATTAGAGTATTAGTAGAGTGGTAGGGTTAGGGTTAGATTAAGTGGACATGTACTTGCAGAGATAGTCAGTAATGTCTGTGGGGAGCCCAAGCTCACAGTCTACTAATACTCTAATAAGAGTTAATTGACATGTTGGTGCAATGTTACTTATTGTCAACAGAATGTTCAAAAGGGACCATCAAAATAAAGTGTTAGCAATGTTTTGTATGAGGATGCGAACAGTTAATCCATTCTCTGAAAATGACTGTTCATGTGTTGTATGTTTATGCCCTGTTAATGCAGTATGTGTGAATCTGTCTCTGCTTGATCTCTTTGAAGAGAAAATTCTAATTTGATTTCTGTCATGTGACCTTTTCCTATAAACAGAGTTAGTGCCAGGCTGGCTCTGAATTCAAAATGGGTAGCAAGTGTTTGTTGGCTCCGTGTAAGAATTTGACAGGTTTGCACTTGTTCCCGCGAGATGCTGACAGAGCTAGATTGTGGCTGCAGGCGATGGGTTCCCTATCAGCTCCTGACACATTAAGAATGTTTGTGTGTAACAAACGTTTTTCACAAGAGAACTTTTACAGACATGAAAATGTTGGCATTGCTCATGGAGGTAATATCCGAAGAGAAGACGCTGAACAAAGTCCAAAATATCTTTCCATTCCTACAGGGCAGCCAGTAAGTGTGTTAATAATCATGATCTTGTCTATCTTGCTGTCCCTTGTTGTTTAAAGATGAATAAGAATAATTAGTTTGATTATTAACAATAAGATAGACCTGTTCGAATAAACAAGTTTTTTTTTTTTTTTTTTTCAGTTTCACTTTAGCTGCTGGCTGGAAATACTGGAATTTTGTCCAGTCACTGCAACTGAAGGAGGAAGTCTAAATATGGTCATTGGTGAGATGAATTTATCGTGATGTCACACAACATGCAGCAGTCATGCTTCCGGGTTCTTCACACAGTCAGAGTATAGAAATGGCTATTTAGAGCAAATGCAATTCTAGTCATAGTCATGTTAAGCATATAATTGTAACAATTTTTGTTTAATAAATGTTACTAGAACAAGATACCTGTTTTATAGTGAAGAAATGCACATTGTTTTTGAACTCAAAAAAAGAAAAAAACTTTATTCAACAATTATATTTTGTTGGAAATGTAGCAGGTTTTTCAAGCAGTGGTTTGAAATAATATTATTGTGTTCAGAATTGTGTTCAGAATTTTCAATAGAATCATCTAACACATCTTGGATGCCTTAATAAAGCTTCTTGTTTTTGATTGTAGTTAGTTTTTGATTTGTCAGCTCTCTCATCATATTTATCAATGTACATATATTATATTTTGTAACATACATTTCGAAATTAACTTGAATATGATGTTCCATAATCATTTTCAACATTTGAAATCAAAGATCTGCCAAAAGAATGAGTTGTTAGCACAAGCTGAAAATATCAGTCATGTCATTTAACTACACACTGCTAATACATGATTTTGTTCTCTTTACTATTGCAACCTCATTTTTGCTTTCTCGTATTGAGAAGCAACAGGAGTTCCAAGATTTTTAATGTATTTCGTTCCTCCCTTATGTTTCAGGTTATAAATGTACCCACTGAGCAAAGTTATGTCCAGCAGACGTTGAAAAGACGTCCACTGAGGAGCCAGAATGAAAGTTTTTAAGACGTCTTTTTCTGACGTGATCTGGACATCCGATATAGACGTTCATGGAACCTCTGTACAAGGTTAAAAACTAGTTCAAATGAGGTTAGTAGTTAATTTAAGATTCATTTTGACATCATTTATACTGTTTCTGGAACAAATAAACACTCTCAGGATACATTAGATTTAAAATGTTACTGCAATGTCATTTCCATTTATACACGAAAAGCAACTCACAGACACTGTCCAAAAATGATGAAAATAAAGGAATCTTCACTGAAACAGTGTTTATGAGATAATTAAATGATCACAGCATGAGCTTCACTCATTACTGATTTTATTTCTGTCAGACATCTATAGCTTTTATTAATAATTACAAGAGGTTTAGATGTTGGTATTTGTTTCATTTGAAGTTACCATTGTTGTGGACAGTGTTTGCTTTAGCTGGGATCTTGATCCTTGTACTTCTTATGTTAGCTTTTTTTTTTGATTGTTGTGACAGTGTTTGTGAAACAAGCGTTGTGACAGAGAAAGCTGAAATCAAGTGTTAACATCTTTCAGTTAATGATGGTAAACATGTAATAAAATGAGCGTCTGATATTCAATTTTGCTGGTTGCACTTATTTATGGATGAAAAAGCATGTACACTAAATTTTTTTTAGAAAGTCTGTCTTGCTGCGTTTTCTTATATATCCATAAAAATATGCATTTTGTCCATCTTCAGATCAAGTGATTATTACACTACTCTCAGCACCTGTACTGCAGACTCACAATGTTTAATGGTTTTAAACACAACACTAAAATCATTACATCAGATACTCGTTTCTTGATGATTTTATTTATCACCAACATGAAGTTGAGATCAGTTGTGTTTTTTCAAACACAGTTATAACTGCCAAACAACAAGCTAATACAAGATCCCAGCTAAAGCAAACACTATCCATAACAATGGTAACTTCAAATGAAACAAATACCAACATCTAAACCTCAGGTGATTATTAATAAAAGCTATAGATGTCTGACAGAAATCAAGTCAGTAATGAATGAAGCTCATGCTGTGATCATTTAATTATCTCATAAACACTGTTTCAGTGAAGATTCCTTTATTTTCATCATTTTTGGACAGTGTCTGTGAGTTGCTTTTCATGTATAAATGGAAATGACATTGCAGTAACATTTTAAATCTAATGTATCCTGAGAGTGTTTATTTGTTCCAGAAACAGTATAAATGATGTCAAAATGAATCTTAAATTAACTACAACCTCATTTGAACTAGTTTTTAACCTTGTACAGAGGTTCCATGAACGTCTATTTCAGACGTCCAGAACACGTCAGAAAAAGACGTCTTAAAAACTTTCATTCTGGCTCCTCAGTGGACGTCTTTTCAACGTCTGTAAATACATAAAAAGACGTAACTTTGCTCAGTGGGTAACTTTTCTTGTGTTTTCTCATGTTTATGCCTTAACTGTCAATCACTTAGTCAAACCTTTCTGGAAAGCCTATATTACAAATATGTATATTTTCAATAAAACAGACAAGGAGATCTACATGTGAGGTTTTGTTTATGAGTTAGTATGAACCTTACATACAACCCATTTGGAGCCGCCACGCACATTTGGATCCGACTCTAGGCTGCAAGAAAGAAAGAAAATTTTCCAAACAGATCCGAGTTTGAATCTATTTGTTTGTCATTTCGTTTGTTGACCACTAGATGGTACTGCTATAACAATATAACATGATACATATACACTGGAGATCAAAATTAGAGAACAATTTATAAACAATTGAACAATTCTGAAATAATGTCATCTTCACTGCTCAACAGTTGAAGGAGTTTTTGTCCTGTCTATACCATACTACCAGAACACCTTTTCCACAAAATAACTAAGGCATTTCAACAAAAACCATTATTTTGCGGAAAACACACTGATCAAAATTAGAGAACACTTTCAAATACCTCCCCGTTATTGGGGTTAATCTGGCACCTGGTGCTAATTTTCTTGATTATCTGTCAACCCCTATTTAACTGACTCTGCAAGACGGTGGGCCGTTCTAAAGTGACTGAAAGCCTCCGGCAGGTTGTCCAGATGAAGGTAGTTTTGCATCAAAAAATGCAATTTCTGTCAATTACTCACCCTCATGTCATTCCAAACCCGTAAGACTTTCGTTCATCTTCGGAACACAAAATAACAATGTGCATTAAACGATAAACAATAAAACTGTGTTCATAATTAAGATAATACATTAAACTAATATGGTAAGACACACCAATTTGCAATAGCAAGCAGCAAAATAAGCTTTTACAGCTGGTTACAGCTAAAAATATTTTGTTGTTTTTAGGTTGTGTAATACTGACGCCGACCTAATTTTAATTCTCAACCAAAATGCAACGTCTGTCAAATCAATCAAATTTGGAGGACACCCAAACATTGTCTTCACGATTGCATCCATCCCTGATTTTCCTAAGTAATCTGTATTACGAAAATATGAAATGATTAAACATAAACAGCTAAAATTATGATTAAAAATGTACAGCAATGAGATATTGAGCATATCTCACTTTTTTAACCAAGACTGGAAAGACCGGCAAGACAAGGAATGAATTCCAAACATTAGCTCAAGTGACTTCTTTGATTTGTAGTTACAAGGCTGAAACACTCAAAAACAGGATCATACACAATCTACATACAGTAGCTGCAAGGATTCATTTTCAGAGAGAATGCAGTCTTTTGTGTGTCTTTTGTCATATTTGACAGCTGTTCAAGCAGGTGAGTTATTTTACAGCTATTCTGGTGATCATGATGTACACATGGGCCACTGATTGTATACTCTGGGGCAGGAGAGGGTAATTTGGGCATCAACCTCTAGCTAGATTCCATAAACTAATGGCTGCCCAATATAGGGGCCTCAGTGATCCTCCAGGGGAGTTGCGAGATTAAAGCTTAAAAAATATTTAAATATTATCCTATAATTGTTAAATTTCATTATTAATCTGTTAAAATAAAATGATCAAAGCATGACCCCTTTCTTGTTCTGTGATTGATTGCTTCCCACTTGGCGCACTATTAAAAACAAACTCAACGGTGGCTCAAAACCGCTGCACACAAACTACATTTCTTCGCTGCATGAAGCAAACCGTCGCGCGTAATGTAAAGGTAAAGACTATTAGAGTAATAATAACGAAATTGCGCGTGCCTAATATATAACACTCCTGTATATCAGAGTCGTTCATTAAATCCGCTATATATTCACAAACTATGCACGCTCTTGGGGTTCCGATCTCTAGCGTATTTTTGCTTGTAATTTCAACATATTTGCATAGATGTCCAAATTAATGTCCTGTAAGTGTTTTTTTTTTTTTTACTGGATGCTCAACGATAGAGGATGATCTTGTGAGTCTCAATGGCATTTTTGCACATATGTGACCCCGGACGACGAAACCAGTCTTAAGTGTAAATTTTTCAAAAATGAGGTTTATATATATTCTGAAAGTTGAATAAATAAGCTTTCAATAGATGTATGGTTTGTTGAGATCGGACAATATTTGGCTGAGATACAACTATTTGAAATCTGCAATCTGAGGATGCAAAAAAATAAAAATACTGAGAAAATTGCCTTTAAATTTGTCCAAATGAAGTTCTTAGCAATGCATATTACGTATCAAAAATTAAGTTTTTATACATTTACAGTACGAAATTTACAAAATATCTTAATGGAACATGATAAATAATATCCTAATGATTTTTGGCAAAAAAAATGTTTTGATAATTTTGACCCATACCATGTATTTTTGGCTATTGCTAGAAATATTTCCCAGCGACTTAAGACTGGTTTTGTGGTCCAGGGTCACATATGAGCATCAGACGCGCTCTGACGCAGGAACTGTTCACTGATCCCGTCTTCGTCGAACCGCCTTCAGATAGATTTGTTTCAACAGATGTAGAATGTATTTGCTGTATTTTTTATTTGTATTTGTTTAATGGATAATAACGGATAGTGGATACAAACAGTATATTTAGTCAGTCAAGTTCAAATTTACAGGTTTAGTGAGTGGTCTTTTGGCATCTTGCTGTTGTCCTCACTGTAAAAAGTGATGCATTGTATTTACTCAATAAAATTGAGGTAACAGATTACAAGCAATATTATTAATTAAATTCAACACATCTAGTTAATTCTTATGTGTTGAATTTAATTAATAATATTGCTTGTAATCTGTTACCTCAATTTTATTGAGTAAATACAATGCATCACTTTTTACAGTGCTGTTTGGTACGGCAGGTTCACTTATTTAAGAAAAAGTACTCTGAAGTTGCAAAGAATGTCTGAAGCAAAGAATTCAGGAGCTTTAAATCTGTATATGTATACGTATTATTTTAAAAAGTTAGAATTGAGCAGATGGTTTTCTTTTAAATTAAAATAAATAGGTTTAATTTAAAGTTTGTTTGAATTTTGAGTTTTTTATTTTTATTTTTTATAACATCCAGTAAAAGAATAGCTAAAAAAACACTAAAAAAATAAACACTTTTCTCTTTGCTGTGGAAGTCCACTATAAAATTGACCAGAGAAGAATTATTCAATTAAAGTTTGTTTTTAGGAATGATTAGCCTACCAAGAACATTTTTCTTTAAATGTTTTACAGTGATGTAAAACCTGTCACTAAGACTTGTTTGTTAAACTTATTTCTTAGAAAATAATGCAACTGTGCATTATGCCTCTATACTCCTGCATTCTTTTCTGGGGAGCAGATATTTGTTTCTGATTATTTATTATTTATCTACAATTCCATCATTCTAAGCAGTTTTAGAACATGCAGCACAAGAGACAGATGGAGTCAAACTATTTGTGAAAGGGCAGGTCTATGACATCATGGGTGCATTTGACGCAGATACATCAGCCTTGGGCTATAAACCAAGATTCTTCACATAACTTCCTTAATTTGATCACATGAACCACTGAGCTACTATCTGGTGGACAGACAGAGAAGAATACAGTACAATCCATCATTCTCCAATAGCTAATATACTATTTTTGTCATCAATGCATATGTATAGGACAACCTGTAAGAAGTAAAGCAAAGATCTCAGCAATGGCAGGTTTGTGTAGGTTTGCGATTTACAGCAATAGGAAAATCCAATTCAATCTCACAGGAATTCATACATAGCCTATTTTACGAGGTGGCTAGTGCGTACAAATTTGTACGACCTCACTCGTATGATTTTGTACGATTTGCCTTGACCCCAGTGATGGGTAGGTTTAGGGGCAGGGTTAGGTGAAGGACATTTGTACGAATTCATACGAAATGGGAACTTGTAAAATACGTACGATTTAGCCAAAAATATATGAATTTGTACGAGTGAGGTCGTACGAATTCGTACGATTAAGCCACCTCGTAAAATACATACGATTTGCCTTGAGATCGGGAAAATCAGACCCTTCCATGTCGTATGTGGCACTGCTCCTCATCCAATCTCTTGTAATTTCAAGATTACTGCAGTGTTCTACTGGTGGGGCTTCCTATTAATTGTGGTAGGATTCCCAGTTGTGACCAGGATCACTGCCACTGAAACAGCACCTCCATACCTCAGTTCATAGATAGTTTTTTTTCTTGTCACACTAAAAAACTGAAAACTCATTGTTTTACTTAAGTATTAATTATTATGTACAGTTTATCAAACGTATAATGTGTCTGTTTAGTTACAAAAATATTATCCTTGTCCATGTTCCCACAGATTCTCACTCGCTGATGGTGTTCGCCACATACATTACTGGACAGACACCGTTTCCTGAGTTCACTCTTGTGCTGATGTTAGATGATGTGCAAGTGTTGTACTATGACTCAGTGTCACTGAAAGCTATCCACCGCAGTCAGAGTAATCCAAGCGATTACAATGGTGATGATAGTATATTCAGTGAAATACATGACCTCGTGAAATTTCGAACATTTTTTCTTAAGGACCACCAAAATTGCACAGATGGTAAATGCAACCAAATTTTATTAACAGCAATCAAACATTTCATATTAAGAGATTCCTTTTGCCAACACATCTTAGTGTTATCTAACATTTATCACATTTTGACCTAATAATTAATTTTCTCAAGCTCTTTTTAGAAGCTAAATTATGACTAAATTATAAACTAGCAGCATATGCTATTATATAATAATAAAAAGTGCTTTAATTCTAGTAAGTTAGTGAAGGTTAATCTGCTTGCTTTCCATCCGTTTTAAGGTTTACATGTTTATCAAAAACATGTTGGATGTGAATTGCTTGACAGTGATCAGCCAGGCTTGTTTCTTTCATTGGATGCTTTTAATGGACAAAATACTGAAGAGTTCACCTTTGATGTGGTAAAAAGAACTATGCAAATTAATTTACCATGGATGAGAATAAAAGACATGGGTCAGATTGAATGACTTCATGTGAAGTTCTTGTATGAACATGTTTATCATCCTGTTTGCTTGAAGACTTTGCGCACATTCCTGGAAAAAGAAAAGAACACTGTGATGCGAAAATGTAAGTCAGCATTTGTTTAATTAAAAATAGTTCACATAAAAATTCTGGGAGAAGTTTACCAGATTGTCAGATTGTTTATTTTCCATCCAATCAAAATCCATTACAAATTTAACTATTTATTTAAGATATAACTGCGCATATGAACATGAAGTAACTTCATAAGTACTTTGTAACTTAAAAAAGCATGATTGATAGTAAAGACTAAATGTTTGGGATCCTTTACAATGACTCATGTTACCATATATAAATAACTGATACATAAAATCCAACAGTTTTGTCACTGTCTATAACCTTCCTTTTTAAAGTGAAACCCAAAGTCAGACTCTTTAGGAAGCCTCTTACAGACTCTCAAGGGCTTCAGATCAGCTGTCTGGCCACTGGTTTTTACCCCCGTCACATTAACCTGACCCTGTTCAGAGATGGTCAGCCTGTGGATGATGATCAGATCACAGGAGGAGAGATTCTGCCCAATGGAGACGGAACTTACCAGATGAGAAAGAGTTTGGTGATCAGTTCAGAAGAGCTACGTGAAGGACATAAATACAACTGCACAATAAAGCACCTCAATCTGGACAACAAACTGGACATCGCGTTTGGTAAAGAAAACTAACAAACATTCCTTAGGACATTATTTTTAAAAATAAATGGACTCCAGTTGTAACAGTCCAGTTGTAAAACTGTTAGGGTTGTTTCTTCATATGGGTCAGCATCTAAATCCTGTAAGTTTAAACATTTGTTTTCTGACTGATTTTCTTGTTTGTTTGTTTTTTCCACAGATGAGGATCTGGAAAAATCTGACTTTGGATCCTCTGCTCTGTCTATAATTATCAGTGTGCTGGTGCTCATGTGTGTGGCTGTTCTCTCCATATCTGCACTCATCATATGGAGGAAGAGATGTGCTGCTGGTAAATGTCATGTAGAAAGTTTTCATACTTAATTTGTTTAGAGGAACGCAACCTAGCTAAGTAAAGTTTATTGCAACTGATATAACTATTATCATGGTATAACTCTGATTTAAAAATAAGCTCCAGAGCTTCACATCAAAGTAGATATTCTCCTACTTCAAGCAAGTTCCTCAGAGTTTAACAGAAATGTATAAAAATAATTTTCCACACAATAGTAGTCAAGAAAATAATTTCAAATGACAGTATAATATCTGAACTTTAAATTGTTTCACTTTTCAGCTTCAGAACAAGAAACAACATGAACGATGAATCCATTTTTGGATCCATTTATTTCCTGCAATTACCGATTCAGGCAAGCCTTGCAAGTGGGTTATATGGTAACACTTAATTTTGATAGTCCACTTTAGATATTCTACTAACAGTAACTAACTTTGCAACAAAATGTCAACTAGCAGTTAGTAGAGTATTAGTAGACTGTCTGCTTAATATCTTCTAACACTTTCTTTGTCAACTTATTCAACTAACCCTAAACCTACCCTAAACTAACCCTAAATTCTACTCTGAGAGTTAGTGGACATGTAGTTGCAAATAATGAGATTTAGTTGATATGTAGTTGACAAGTAGTTGAAATGTAGCTACAAAGTTACTTACACTTAGTAGAATGTCTAAAGTGGACTATCAAAATAAAGTGTAACCGGTTATATCATGACAGCAACCAACTGTACACCACCTGTATCTCAAGATGTATTTGATTACAATTACAGAGAATGTAATATATACACTGCAAAAAATTGCTTTTCTTACTCAGATGTTTTTGTCTTGTTTCCAGCCAAAATATCTAAAAATTCTTAAATCAAGGATTTTCTAGAAGTAAAAATTATTGTCTTGTTTTCAGAAAAAAGAAGCCCAAATTAAGTGTTTTTGTATATAAATAATCTGCCAGAAAATAGTCTGCCAATGGGGTAAGCAAAATAATCTTTTTTCAAGCAGAAAACTATTATTTTGCTTACCCCATTGGCAGATTATTTAGCTTGTTTCAAACAAAAACACTTAATTTTGACCTCTTTTTTCCTATATTTTATATTTCTATAATTTTTAGATATTTGGGCTGGAAACAAGACAAAAAATCTAAGTAAGAAAAGCATTTTTTGCAGTGTAGTATTGAAATATTTCTGATATTTTCATGACTACATTATACATGTCATACTATATACAATTGCAAACTCTTTTTTCTTTCATTTAATAGTCAAGTTTTGCTGGCATGGAAATCACTTTAAAATTGGAGAAAGATTAATCTCAGAAACCTAATATAGAAGATGCAATGAAGATGACGCAAGTTTCAGTAAAAAAAAAAAAAAACAAGAATGTACATCTTTTTCTCATTAAGAGCTTTAGCAGGGTGTCTAGCTCATCCACCAGTTGTATAAAATCCAAGATCACTAAATTAGACTGGGATGCTGAGGTCAGGATCTATTTAGGCACATAACTACAGTACATTTGAAGCGGATCAAAATCTTTCATCAAAGTTGCCCTAAAACCAAAACAATACCCGTTGATGAGGTGCTCACCCGGTTTTCCTGTGTAGGGTCCTGAAACACCCGAGTGGCGGGAACCTCTGTAATAGGAAGACATTCAATCACCCTGTCGGGCTGGCCCCTTATGGCAGGAGTGGGGGCTTTGAAGGCTGTCATAAACAGGACGTGCTTGCACGACCCCAGGGCTTGTTCTCAAACTCTGAAGGCTGGGATGCACAGAGTGCACAGTGGGAGAAGCGAAAATGCTTGTGCAGTTTGTCCAAACTCCCCAAAGAGGGCCTGGTCTTCGACGACAAGCGAGGGAATCAGGAACTGCTACTAGGGCCCTGAGGCCTTGGCCGTCAAACTCAGGTCTACTTGCTTTTACCCCAATCTTTATGAGGGGTAGTCATAGGGGGAGGCTCACTCCGTTGGACCTCACAGTGGCACTGTAAAGAGGATGAGCATAATCAAACCATGGGCAGTTGCCACTCTGTCTCTCTGGACCTGCACGGAATAAGCTGACGTAAGGCGACAGACTGCTGCTTTGCTGCATCGAACTTCTCCACGACAGTGGTGACCGACTCCCCAAACAGGCCATCCTTAGAAATGGGAACGTCCAAAAGAAAAGTCTTGTCCCTCTCCTTTATGTCAGTGAGCGTGAGCCAAAGATGGCACTCAACTGACACCAAACCTGCCATTGACCTACCCACTGCTCGTATGTATTACTCGTACTGTATGCTTGGTAGCTCTAAGCGCCAAGTCTGTAGCTCTGCTGAGCTCCTTAACTGCCTCAGGTGTCAGGCCTTCACCTTCATCCAGCTCCTTAAGAACATCTGCCTAATAGGCCTGGAGCACGCCCATCGAATGCAGCATGGCCGCAGCCTGTCCAGCGGCCATGTAAGATTTTCCAACTAAAGCTGAAGTAACCCTACATGGTTTGGACGGTAGCAGAGGACGAGACTTCCAGGATGGAGCTGAATTCGGTGCGAGGTGAGTAGCGAGAGTCTTTTCAATGGCTGGTATCACCGCATAACCGTGGTCCGCCATTTTTGAGACAGTGGCAAAATCCACGGCAGCAGGATTGGTTTCCAAGGTTGTTTCCAAGACCTCGAAAACTCATGGTGGAGGTCTTGGAAGAAAGGGAGAGGCCTATGGGGCTGGGATGGAGTACGGCTTGTCAGAAACCGATCATCCAGTTTAGATTGGGTCTGACTAAGTGCTGGTTCATCGTCCCAAACTAACCCCAATTTGTCCACTGCACGTGTCATAACGTCTAACAGCTCGCTATAAGGAGGAGAAGTGCATTTCTCCTGTCCGCTTGGAGGGAGAGAAGTGCACAATTCGCCTATTATATCCTCCAAATCTTCGTCACACGGTTCACAACCGAAAGAAATTGCATCGCGAGCTTCCGGAGTAGGCTGTAAATTTTCATTCATAAAAATAACCGGCTCCACATAGCATTGATCGAGATCTCAAACGTGGCACGGAGAGAGCGAGCGAAAAGGAGAAAACCCCGTTGCCTCGCTCTCCATAAGCTCCGGCTTGCATGCGTCACCACAAGCCAGTGTCTCATACGGCGCCTCGGCAACCGCAGAAACAGAACGGCAGGGGTTGGACGTAAGGCCTGCTTTTTGAAAGGCCGCAAGCCTCGAGCGCAATACTTTTATCTGCAGGCTATCATGGTGTTTATAATCAGAAAGGCTGCAAAGCGCTGCTTGAGCGTGATGAACACCCAAATATAACACGCACCTGTCATGAGTGTCTTCCGCTGTGATAAACCTGTCACATGGCTGAAGAGGAGTAAACTGCTCTTTTCTGAAGAAATAGCTGAGAACACTACGAAGAATGCTTTCCTACGGGCAACAGATGATCCGCTTCCTGAAGGAATTGAAATCTGATGAAATAGCGTGCAGCACGCTGATATAGTATATGTACGTATGAGTGTGGGGGGCGGTGCTAAGCGCTATTTGGCCAATGAATTGGCATTATGGTACAAGGGCTTCAGACATTCGTCACACCCGAGGTGTTCCCATAGCGATAATGTCATCGAAGTATTGAAGTGAACCTATGATAAGGGAACTGAGGTCTAACAGTTATCTGTAATCAGTCTTTGTTGACCATGACTGGTTGCATTGTGTTCTTCCTGTTTTAAAAACAATAATCTAAAATGGTTCTGCCTTTTATATTGTCTGGTATTCCTCTTCCTTTTGAAAATGTAAAATATTATAAATAAACTAGTAAAAATATGAAAAATGTCCACAACATGTATTATTCCGACATACTCTGAAATGAGGAGTTTAGTTTAATGTGTAATGCCCAGTTTATCCAGATTGTCCACTCACAGCAATCACCATTGTGACTCTTAATTCAGCACTCCATATTTAGGCATAGGAGGGGGTTTGAGGGCAAGGAGACGGTAGGGAAGGGAGAAAAAAAAATACTAATAAAATAAATAATAAAAAAATAATAATACAAATTAAGCAAATGAAAATCACCTAAATAATAATTTGAAAAATCAAAACAAATAAACAAGTAAATAAATAAATACGTGAATACAGAATTGAGAAAGAAAAAAAGAGGAAGCCAAAGAGAGAGACAGAGAGAGAGAGAGAGAAGGAAATATAATAATAATAATAATAATAATAATAATAAATACATTCACAGACAGTGTAACCTTATAACCTTATGACTAGTGTAATTATGACTTAATTTATTAAGCTTGTAGTGAATTATGATGGCTGTATTGAGCTTGTCAGGAATGCGCTATTCTTCTACTCTCACTAAAGCTAAACAGGTCTGAGTCCGGTCAGTACGCTGGTGGGAGACCTTTGTTGAAAAAGCTTCAGCTTGCTGCTGAAGGTAGTTTTAGTCTGGACAGCAGGGGGTGCTCATTCCCTGTATGTATGTAGTCTACTGTATGGGTCCAAAAGTCCTAGTATAACGACACAGACTTCGGACTGTAGAAAGGAGCGACTTTTCGAATAAGTGATAACCCGGCCACTGTAAAAAGGAGCGTCCTTCAGATGAGGCATTACAATGGCCTCCTTACTTTCTGTGTTCATTAATTCCCCCACCTTTTATTGTGAATTTGAACTCATTTATCAGTGCATTCTGATGGCCGCACATTATATATTATATATACTGGGGCCCCATCAAATATTACCGAAACATATTTGCAGCGTTGAACAATGCAGCCAATCACAGGCATATGTTAATTTTTTGAACGCAATGACCAGATGTGTTTATGTTAGATATGATATAAATAAGAGATTCATTGTGTAGTGTAGAGAGATTAGTAACGGAACATCATGTGATCGAAAGTGAATGGCAGCTTTTATGATTATATGAGGGAGCGATCTTTGCACGCATAGGTTGTATATTACTGTCTGACTGTCTCGGAACAGAGATATTCACCTCAGTAACGAACAGGAATTTATTCTGTCAAACTTCCTCATGTGTTTTTTAGCACATATTTAGCTATATTGCTGTTGTGTCCTGAGGAGGTCATAGATCAAAGTGGCACATTCCATAACCTGTCGTTTTGATTGGCTTCAATATAAGCTCTTACTACCGAGAACCAGTGGTGTAGTACAGTGGTTCCCAACCTGGGGGGCGCGACCCCCACTAGGGGTTGCTAAAGATTTACAAGGGGTCGCCAAGCTCACTCTAATTTGGGGTACACTGTAAAAAATTGCACTGTAAAATAACAGTAATCTACTGGCAGCTGTGGTTGCCAGCATTGTACTGTTAATTTACAGCTTTCTACCGTTAATTTACAGCTCTTCACTGTTACAGTATGTTACTGTTATTATACCATGTGGTAACTCATTTCATTTTGGAAACCGATTGCTTCAAACCATGAGTTTTCAAAGAAGTAGTGCTTATATGGTATTAGTACAGTGAATTTATTTCATTTGAGTCCATTAAAAAGAAATATTTCTTAATTTAAAACAGTAAACCCTTAAAGTGTAATAAGAAAACCAACCATGACATGACTTTTGCTGAAATCTTTGTTGATCACCATTAGCACACATGTACTAAAGTGGCTATCACTGCATCAGCAAACACACAGTTACTGTCTTTAAAAAAAAAAAACAGCAAAACATCAGTGTTTGTGGCTCATTATTGACTGAAGCACAGACTCTACTCTCCAGCACAATGGTGACCCACAAAACTAAATTAAACTAACAGATCTCTATTGTGCAAAAACATATCAATACAGTACAGTTAAATATGTACTCTCCTTACCAGTTAAAGACTTTGCATAACTGTTTTTCTATTAACATTCAGTAATATTGTAGTGAAATTAACTTGTTTTGTTGGCTGATTGACTGTTACAGTTTACAGTGTATTACTGTTTTTTCCTTGAATTAACAGTAATCTACTGGCAGCTCTGGTTGCCAGCAAGGTACTATTTTTCTACAGCGCTTTGTAGCTTTGTAAATTAATTACAGTTTATTACTATTAAATTACACTTAATGCTGTTTTTTTCCATCTTACATCTTTAACCCTTTAAAAGCAAAATCCTCAGTTTTAAGTGAACAAATAATGTGTCCACACTACAGAGCGCTTGAGTAACACTGAAGTTAATGAGATAATTCTGTGATTAATTAAGTGATGGTTGAGCATTACTGATGAACACCTGCTGTTAACAAGCAGAATCACTGAATGAAAGAGAAACACAAGAACTACTACTGACATTAGCCACAGACTAAGATGAAATCAACTGAAATAAAAGAAGTAATGAAATCTCTCAAGATCTCAATAAACAACTCCTAAAACAGCATTACTAGTTTCACTTATTACTAGACTGACTTTATGTCAGAAGTCTACAGAAGATCTTATTGACTCTATTGTCTTATTATCTTATTGCCACTACCGTGATGGAGATCAGTGTTTACTGTAGTCGGGCTCTTGGACCTTAACATTTTAGCATTAACTTTTTGTTGGCTCCTGTAACAATGTGATTTAATAATACATGGTCTAAAGAGCCAAAGAAAGTCTGTTTCCACTGTTTATGAGTTTGTTTTAACAACCTTACTCTGAATTTGCTGGTTTTTATCAGCATTTTCTCTTTTATTGAACACTGATAATAAAAACAAAATAATCTTAGAACTGTTGTGAAAAAACAAACAAAAAAAAAAACTGTGCTGTGATTTGAACACACACACGCCCCAAGAATGAACGTATGAATCTCAACGATGGTGATAATCCTCAAAATAAATAAACTGATATTTTCTGAACATTACAAAACACAATAATAAAATGCAATGCAAAAAAAAAAAAAAAACACATAGTAAGAATACATGAAAATAAATGGACAATTCAGCATCATAATTTATTCATGCCGCAATGCATGTTAGAAGTCATGGATGAGCGTTGTAATGTGCTGGTACCCAGCATGCATTGCAGCAGGAAGCTTTTGATCACCATTAGCACACATGTACCACATGGTATAATAACAGTGGTATACATGGTATAACAACTTTTGATTGTCACCATTGTTGAGATTCATATGCTGATTCTTGATGTCGATTTTTGAGTGTTTTTGAAACAGTAGTTCAAATTGTTTTAAACCTGCACTGTTATTGGTTACACTTTATTTTGATAGTCCACTTTAGACATTCTACTAACTGTAAGTAAATTTGTAGCTACATGTCAACTAAATCTCATTATTTGCAACTACGTGTCCACTAACTCTCAGAGTAGACTTTAGGGTTAGTTTAAGGGTAGGTTTAGGGTTAGTTGAATAAGTTGACAAAGAAAATGTTAGAAGATATTAAGCAGACAGTCTACTAATACTCTACTAACTGCTAGCTATGTCAGTAATGAATCAAAACTGTTAACAGTATTTCAAACGACCAGCAAAAATCAAAGTCAGACTACAACATGATGTTTGCAGCCAACATCACACACCCATCCATAAATGCTTTACCATAACTAAATCATTGGAAGATACAGTTACAGCAAAGCAATGTTCAAAAGCCAACGGTCAAGAGCCCAACTAAAGCAAACACTGATCTCCACAATGGTAATGTCAAGCAAAACTAAAACATTATCATCTAAACCAGGGGTGTCAAACTCAGTTTCTGGAGGGCCGCAGCCCTGCAGAGTTTTGTTCCAACCCTGCTCCAACACCAGAGGTGGGAAATCCATGTGCCATGAGTAAAAGTCCTCCCCAGCATTTTGTTCCAATCACCTGGATTTGTGAATTAGCAGATTTTTCAGCAGGAGGTCATAGATGGGGCCAAGTCATTCTGTTCGAGTCAAATCCAAAGTCCCCAAAGAGTTAATGAGATAATTAAATGATGATTGTGCATTAGTGATGAACACCTGCTGTTATTGAGAATTACAGAGGACCAGATGTGTTTTATTAGTTAAAATGATGCCACCGTCATTGAGATCAGTGTGTTTGCTTTAGTTGGGCTCTTCACCCTTAACTTTTTGTGTTAGATCTTTCTGAAGCAGCACATGTGATATGAGGTAGTGAACTCAGTGCTGAGAAGGTATTAGCTGCTTTTATACAATGAGATGGGCATCATGAGCTGGTTGGAAAACAGTATACATGTAACTTCATATGTGTGTGTTGTATAATCAGCCCTACGAAACTACAGTATGGAAACAATACATTGTTCTAATATTTGTAAATATAAAAAAAAAAATCTCCAATATTAACTAGGCACACACAGACATCAAGAACCAGCACATGAATCTCAACAATGGTGACAATCAACAAAATGTTTCATGCTGGGTAACACCATAGCAAAAATTCCCATCATGCGCTGCAGTATAAATAATTGTCACCACTGTTGAGATTCATATGCTGGTTCTTGATGTCTGTGTGTGTCCAAATGGCACTGGAGATCAGTTTCTTAATATGCACTACATAGGTTTTTTTTTTTTAAAGATATAACCACATCTATTAGAACAAAACATTGTCTGCATACTGTAGTTCATATAAATATGTGTAAATTTACTTGTTTTTCAACCAGCTCATGATGACCATCTCATATAAAAGCAGCTGATAGCTATTCATCACTGATCTCACTACTTCACAACACCACATGTGTTGCTTCAGAATGATCTAACACAAAAAGTTAAGGGTGAAGAGCCCAACTAAAGCAAACACACTGATCTCAATGACGGTGGCGTCATTTTAACTAATAAAACATACATATGATCCTCTGTAATTCTCAATAACAGCAGGTGTTCATCACTAATGCACAATCATCATTTAATTATCTCATTAACTCTTTAGGGACTTTGGATTTGACTCGAACAGAATGACTTGGCCCCATCTATGACCTCCTGCTGAAAAATGGTGCTAATTCGCAAATCCAGGTGATTGGAACAAAATGCTGGGGAGGACATTTACTCATGGCACATGGATTTCCCACCTCTGGTGTTGGAGCAGGGTTGGAACAAAACTCTGCAGGGCTGCGGCCCTCCAGGAACTGAGTTTGACACCCCTGATCTAAACCTTCATTCTCAATGAGATCATCTGTAGATGTCTGACAGCAATAAAGTCAGTCTGATTAGAAATGCGTAAAGCTGGTAAGACTGTGTGTTGTTTAAATATTCAGTTGATTTCATTTAAATCTGTGACTGAAGTTAGTTGTAGTCCTTGTGTTTGTCTTGTTTTTCTTTCAATCAGTAAATCTGCTCATTAACAGCAGCTGTTCATCAGTGTCTGAATTCACTCATTAGTTTTCACTGTCTCTGTCAGGTGGACTGTATTAGTAAACTCATGAAGGGAATAGTGAATGAGGGTGTAGTGTGTGATTTGAAACACAGACTCTGAGTGTCGATTTTGAATGCCGTTAATTTACGATATAGCAGCAGGCTACTTTCTTGAAAATGACAAATACTACCCAGAATGCACTGTTTTAATGGAAAACAGCATGTTACTGTCAAAATTTGGCCGTTTTTTTACAGCAACTTTTAACAGTGTAGCCTAATGGTTACAGTTTGACCATAACCAATGTGGGACCTCGGTCGAACAGATCATCAAACTGCAGAGATCACCACATTCCAGTCGAATCTAAAAGAGTCATCTCCCCTGCTATGTGCCTATTGTAAAACTGACCAGTAGACCCAATGATGCCAGACCGGCTCCCCCTTTTCCTGGTCACTATCTCTTAAGGAAATTTAAATAGCTAAAACCCTAATTCAATCGACTGAAGACAAGAACTTCCCTTTCATCTAGGCTCATTCAGGCAACCAGAGCATGCAGTGTATCTCTTACCAGGTACACGTGAATTGACAATCAAATATACAAACAGAAAGGTTTATAATGACAAGAACCAGGCGGTAAGGTTCAAAGGGACTTCACAGCATGACCTCTGGACACTCTGGTCACCCAGACCCCTCCTTTCTGCATTCTACTAAACTGTGGATGGCTATTCAGAATACACAAACTCTTAAAACAGACTATTTCTACCACAATTAGAGTAAGAGTACAGATGAATAGTATGTTCCTTACCTTTCTATATGTGTTGTGTGTTTCGTGTAATCAAGTGTATGTGTATGAGTGAATATACTCCCCTTTTATGTGTTTGCATTATATTTCCTTTTAGTTGATAAGGCTACAAATTGTATTGACGGTATGCAAGATATCTGATGTTTGGTGTTGACCAGAAGCTTGTTTTATTTCCAATATGTTTATATGAATGAAAAGTTACTATTGGTTACAATACTTACATTACAACGATTTTTTGAAGTTATTGACAACTCACAGATACACCATGTGTGGAACTCAGGTTAATTTATGCAAGGAGGAACCACCTGAAGCATGGCTCCGCCCCACAACCCGATCTGATTGGAGCAAACCTGAATGGGGACGGGCCAAGATGGCTGGTTTAAAACCCTATGTTCCTAACAATGCTTTGCGTTTCGCCGTGTGCCTTTTCGCCGTTCGATTTCCACCTTGCGCCTTTCGCCGTACGCCGCCATTCCACCGCGCTGACCATCACGTGATCGTGCCATCCAGAACTCTACAAGAAACAGACTCCGCTCCGCTAACCTGCCGAATTCTTCAAAGACCTTGCATCTCGCAACTCTGACTGCAGAACAAACTTCCCGCGCATCACATTGCGTAACCCGGCAACCAATCGGAGCCATCCGGCCAAGCAGCTCACTCATCACTGACGTGTTTCCCAAAGACATCATCTACGAACCACCAATCAGGACACCCAACAAAGTCACGGAGGAAACCCCCGTTCAAACAGGACGCAAGTAAACAAAATCTCCTTTGCTCGCTGAATTGGTGCACAAAATCCTTATTAGCAGCTAAAGCCGAATCTCTGCTTTTGTGGTTCTACCAGGTTGCAATCTAAGAACTATAGTAGCAATTGCTAGTAATGTTGTTTTGGGATTCCGTTTAAGCTCTGTTAACCCATAACACTCTAGAACAGTATGAATGTGTGTGTGCGTGTGTTTGTTTATGTGTTAGTAGTTTAGTTTGTGTCTTAGAGTAATTCGAATAAATTCCTGTTTCATTTATAAAGCAGCATTGTCTTGTGTTGTGTATTTTAAGGTCAAATATGCCAAGATCCTGGTTAGCTTGCTCTTAAGAGTTAACAAAATAACAGTTTATAGTACTGTCGGGCCCAAGAAGTGCTATACACCTCAGAATTGGTAAGATGTACTAATTTAACCCTTTCGCTGGACGAACAGTTAATGGGTGCGAATTATTGATTCTGAACCAAGTTAATTTAATCAAGCTGAATCGAATTGTTAGATATGATTCCCATTTGATTCCCTAATAATAATTTGAGCTAATATCTTACACCAAGATGAATTTACCTACAATTAGTAGATAACTTGTTACTATATACCCACAACTGCTAAATAGTTGTTAATTTAGAAGCTACAAAAAATGTGATTAAAGCCTCAGAATTGTGCATGTAAGTATTATTATTATTATTAGTATTATTATTTATGAGTCACATTTAAAGGGTACATAACATACACAGTTTCACCTAATTTCATGTTAATCCTACACAGCAAAAAGCCCAGAGTTAAATTAACTCTCCTGGGAGTTTATTTGAGTCCACACTCAAGAGTGTGTTAAAGTCAGAGTGTTAAATTAACACTAAGTCAGAGTTAAAGTTAATGAGATAATTAGTGATTAATTAAGTGATGATTGATCATTATTGAAGACACCTGATGACAACAAGCAGAATCACCAAAGGAGAAAAATCACACTTTTTAAGCAACCATTATAGCGGTCAGTGTTTGCATTAGTTGGGATCTTGACCCTTATATCTTTAATATTAGATTTTGTTTGGCTGCTGTATTTCAGTTATAACAACCAGACAAGCCAAGAACACAAGTCATCAAGTGGCTCTAATTTACGTTTCACTCTAAATGAGTTCAATGGTTCAGGTCAAATAATTATCTTAAGTATTTAACCTTGTGGATCCACAACTAAATATTTCTTTTAAATACATTTTAGAAGAACTACTTATGAGCTGTTAAATCGAAAGTCATTTGCTTAGGCACACACAGACATGAAGAACCAGAGTATGAATCTCAACAACGGTGACAAACAGCATATTTAGAAAAGCAGATAAAGGAAATTTTAGAGACAATTCAGCTCATAATTTATTCATGCCACAATGCATGATGGGAGGCATGGATGAGTTTTGATTGGTTATAACATGATTATTTGATGCTCACCATTGTTGTGATTCTCACGCTGATTCTTCATGTCTGTAAGTTCTTTATTAAAGGATTTTTTTTGTTTTGTTTGATCATGATAAATTTTAAAAGTGTGTCTGTTTACACAATGCAAATAGCCCATCTTGTTTTTTTTAAAGATCTGTCTGATTATAGACATACTTATAGAAACTGAACTCTATTATACAGGTAGATTGTTATCATCAGGTGTCTTCAATAATGATCAATCGTCACTTAATTAATCACTAATTATCTCATTAACTTTAACTCTGACTCAGTGTTAATTTAACACTCTGATTTTAACACTTTCACACTCTTGAGTGTGGACTCAAATAAACTCCCAGGAGAGTTAATTTAACTCTGGGCTTTTTGCTGTGTATAGAGTAGTAATGTATCCTTAATATCTCCAAAAAGTCTTTAGTTTTATTATATTTATAAAAGAAATATACAGCTTTTCCGATTTTCTCCAGATAAAGCCAAACTTCTGGAGGCACGCCGTGGGCGGAGCTAAGTTCGACGATCACTTGCGTTAGGATTGCCAATAAAAACAGACATTTGATGGCGTTTCACTTACCATCTGCAGTTCTGAATCATGACTGGGATCTTTTATAGCTGGGACCGCTCCGTCTTTCAGTATCAAACAATGTGCAAATCCAGTGTCGAACTGGTCCTCGTATATGAAACATTCATCAACAAACACACACTTTCCAAACTCCATTGCTGCCCCGGGAAAAAAGAATTGCTTGCACTACAGCACTGCTGAGAATGTTTTTATAGTACAATTACCTATTTTATGTCAAAAACACTGTTGCTAATATTACAAACAATTTTATATTGATAATGTATTTACAATAATATCTATCTATCTATCTATCTATATCTATCTATCTATCTATCTATATATACACACACACACACACACACACACACACTCTATTACAGTTGCTGTCTGGAATGACTTAAATACTTATTATTATTATTATTATTATTATTATTATTATTATTATTATAAGAAGAAGAAGAAGAAGAAGAAGAAGAATGTTTTATTTGTATAGCGCCTTTCAGAAAACCAAGGATGCTTTACAAAATAATACAAGCAACTGGCAAACAAAATACACCAGACAGTCAAGAGCCCAAGGACATTTCACAAATAATACAAATATTTTACAAATTTTAGGGGGAGCTTAATCCACAACTTAGGGCCCTACCAAGAGAGTTTACACTTGGGCACAACAAGCAAGTTATCATTGCTAGATCTAAGAGTCCATGCAGGAATGTATAGTTGCACTAACTCAGGTATTGAAGTGACAGGCCTTATAAACTAAAACTTTGCATGAATTGGTATGGGAGGATGGGAGTGATGTGTGCAGATTTTTTGTTAAATGTAAGCAGCAGAGTTTGTACCATTTGGAGGTGTTTAATAATTTTGGCAGGTAAGCTGCTATATAAGGAGTTACAGTAATTCAATCCAGAGGTTATAAAAGCACGGATAATCGCTGCATCTCCAAAATTAAGTGAGGGATGTATACGAACAATAATTCTCAATTGGTAAAAGCATGATTTAACAATGTGACCAATATGTGAATCAAAGCTTATTACACGGCTTTGTGGAATACTCTTTTCTGATTGGACAGACCACATTCCAACAAGGTATGTCATGTAAGGGATAATATACATGCAGCAGGTTGTTAACACAAAATAAAGCCCGGCTTATTGGCAGCCCAACGCAAATTCATGTGACAAGAACCAACCAATCAGCTTCATCCTTTCCCGTAACAACACTGAAAACTCAGCCAAGATGGAGGAACAGCTGATCACAGCTGCACATTTTGAAATTAATTTAATAGCAGAGCTATTGCCAGCGATTTTTAGTGTTGAAAATCCATTTGTCCTTTATCCCTAAGAAGGAGAAAGTGGCGCGTCTCACATTTTCCACGCGTTTTTAGGCGCGATATGTGGACGGCCCCTTATTAGTCTTTACCGGTTGTTATCTGGGAATATCAAACCTTTGGAATGTGGCGACTGACCAATCAGAATCAAGTATTCCATGAAGTTGTGTAATAATCTTAGATAACAACTGGTAAAAACTAATAACACAGACTCAACTGGGTAACTGCCTGCAGTCGTTGCTGTTCGCTTGCTGGGAAAAGTTTTTCTTTGTGGAAACTTTGTGTACAGAGGTACAGAGTGGCAAACAGTATTAAAGGCTGCACTCAATCAAGGAGAACCAGGATACTGCGGGTACCTGAATCAGAAACCAGAAGGAGATCCAATTTCAATATTTGTTTGTTTACATCAAAATGGCAACTTTTTTGGCCAGGCAGTGTATTTCAACTTCTATTCAGTGTCGCTCTGTGTCTGCAGAGGTTCAGAATGTCTGACGTCTCGACTTCCAGCTGATATGACATGTGCTATAAATGGAATTACATCACAGACATAAGTATTTTATTACATATTGACAAACTATGAGATTTCCAATACTCTATTACATATTTTTATTGTTGTTTTATTTGTATGTGGCTATGCTTCTGCACACTAACCTTTTTTTTTTCTTATATAGTAGATCAGTCCTCCTACTGCCATGATCACCCCCAACACCAACCCTGCAGCACCTGTTATGACCTTATTCTTGTCAGACTCTGACATCGATGGATCTACAAAATACAATAAAACTGTGCTAAAATATCCCATGGTTTGTTATGCAATGCACATAATTCTGTAACTAAAATTAGCCTAAAAGAAGAAGATTGAGATTGAGATAAAATTGTTATAACCAACAACCAAAAAAAAGATTATTACAGGGCTTTGTGGAATAGCTTTTTGTGAAAGATTTGTGTTTGGTTAACTATTAAAATATTAAAACTCTTTTCAATATAATGTGGACAATTATTTAATTATGTCATCCTGGTATCACAGACCTGCACTTTAGTTTCATACAAATGCTCTGCTGCCATTTTGCGATTAATGTTTTGTAGACTGTAATGGAAGATAAGTAACAAACTGGTAAGATTTTGAAACATTTTTGTCTTAAATCAATATCTCGTATTGCTGTAATTGTTTTATGTGGTAAAATGTGTTATACAGTGGGGCAAATAAGTATTTGATACACTGATGATTTTACAAGTTGCCGAATTTACAAATAATGGAGAGATCTGTAATTTTCATCGTAGGTACACATTGTATGATTTTTTAATAATTAATTTCCATTTTATTGCATGAAAATAGTATTTGATCACCTACCAACCAGCAAGAATTCTCACAGACCTGTTAGTTTGTCTTTAAGAAGCCCTCCTATCCTCCACTCATTACCTGTATTAATTGCACCTGTTTGAAGTCATTACCTGTATAAAAGACACCCGTCCACACACTCAGTCAGTCAGACTCCAACCTCTCCACTATGGGCAAGACCAAAGAGCTGTCTTAAGCTGGACATGCACTATGCAATTTCCGTGCGATTTCAACCAGGTATCATCTCACACTGTATGATGTAAGACGAGTCTGCTTCAACTGTGCAATATCCCCACGAGAGGCGACCAAAACTTCTGACATGTCAGAAATTCATCCGACCGTCCGATTGCCGGTCGGGAGAGGTTAATCGCTTCTCGTTTCCCCCTGCATACTGCACAAACACTGCGCAACAAACGACACACAACAAAGCTGAAATTCGGCCCGATTCAAAAAAAAAGAGTTGCATGAGTCAGAATTCGGCTCAAAATCGCACAGTGTATGCCCGGCTTTAGTACACTAGGGACAAAATTGTAGACCTGCACAAGGCTGGGATGGGCTACAGGACAATAGGCAAACAGCTTGGTGAGAAGGCAACAACAATTGGCCCAATTTTTAGAAAATGCAAAAAATTCAAGATGACTGTCAATCTCCCTTGGACTGGGGCTCCATGCAAGATCTCATCTTGTGGAGTATCAATGATCCTGAGAAAGATGAGGGATCAGCCTAGAACTACATGGGAGGACCTGGTCAATGACCTGAAGAGAGCTGGGACCACAGTCTCAACGGTTACCATTAGTAACACACTACACTGTCATGGATTAAAATCCTGCAGCGCGTGCAAGGTCCTCCTGCTCAATTTAGCACATGTCCAGGCCCGTCTGAAGTTTGCCAAAGACCATCTGGATGATCCAGAGAAGGCATGGGAGAAGGTCATGTGGTCAGATAAGTCCAAAATAGAACTTTTTGGTATAAACTCCACTCGCCGTGTTTGAGGGAAAATGAAGGATGAGTACAATCCCAAGAACACCATCCCAACCATGAAGCATGGGGGTGGATGCATCATTCTTTGTAGATGCTTTTCTGCAAAGGGGACAGGATGACTTTTTTTTTTTTTTTAGATCCTGTCTCTCCATTCTTTATAATTGGAAAAACTTCGGCAGTGTATCAAATACTTATGAGCCCCACTGTAAGTGCTATGCTATTAAATGTCTATCTAGTTTGAATTTGCCACTTTGCTTGCTGGTTTTTTTTTTCACTGAAGTTTTGTGTTCAAATATTTAAACTCAGATCAGTGTTTTAAGTCTAATTATTTACCTTTGTGGCAAATAGACATGTAATAAGCAGGATAATGTACATCCAGCCAGTTGTTATCACAGAATAAAGCCCTTCAGTCTTAAAGTCTGCCTGGCTTTATTCCGTGATAACAGCCGACTGGATGTGCATTATCCCTTACTTAGTACATGACTCTGTGGAATACTCGATTTTGATTGGTCAGTCACCACATTCCAGGTTATTTTATTCCTTGATTAACAACCGGTAAAAAAATAACACAGCCTAATCTGGCTAACTGCAGTCGGTGTTGTTCATTTAAAATGTTTTAGTTGTGGAAGCTTTGTGTTTAGTTGGTTAATAAAATACTAAATCTCAATTCAATATTATGACTACAATTATTTAATTATGCAATTATATCACTGACTCGCTTTCTCTTCTCATCTACTGCAATTTTGCAACGATTTTTTTATGTAATAGATTATATGATAAATAACATACTTGTAAGATTTAGATTTTTTTTCTTAAATCAATATCTTTTATTGCCATAATTATTTATGTGGTGAAATGTCTTTAATGAGTGGTATGACTGCACAGTATTCCTTAAATGTCCCTCTAAGTCCGCCTTGCTGCTTGCTAGTAATGGCTTTCTTCACAGAAGCTTTGTGTTCAAATATTTCAACTCAGATCAGTGTTTCATATCTAATCATTTACTTTTATGGCAAGCAGCTGTGTAATATCTTTTGTAGGAATCAAAGTTTGTTTCTAGAGTCTTTCTAGTGTTGTGTGACTTTAGCTACCCACTGAGCAAAGTTACGTCCAGCGCACGTCTTTTTATGTATTTACAGACGTTGAAAAGACGTCCACTGAGGAGCCAGAACGAAAGTTTTTAAGACGTCTTTTTCTGACGTGTTCTGGACGTCCGATATAGAAGTTCATGGAACCTCTGTACAAGGTTAAAAACTAGTTCAAATGAGGTTAGTAGTTAATTTAAGATTCATTTTGACATCATTTATACTGTTTCTGGAACAAATAAACACTCTCAGGATACATTAGATTTAAAATGTTACTGCAATGTCATTTCCATTTATACATGAAAAGCAACTCACAGACACTGTCCAAAAATGATGAAAATAAAGGAATCTTCACTGAAACAGTGTTTATGAGATAATTAAATGATCACAGCATGAGCTTCACTCATTACTGACTTGATTTCTGTCAGACATCTATAGCTTTTACTAATAATCACCAGAGGTTTAAATGTTGGTATTTGTTCATTTGAAGTCACCATTGTTGTGGACAGTGTTTGCTTTAGCTAGGATCTTGCATTAGCTTGTTGTTTGGCAGTTATAACTGTGTTTGATAAAAGCACAACTGATCTCAGCTTCATGCTGGTGATAAATAAAATCATCAGGACACGAGTATCTGATGTTATGATTATAGTACTGTGTTTAAAACCTTTAAACGTTGTGAGTCTGCAGTACAGGTGCCGAGAGTAGTGAAATAATCACTTGAGCTGAAGATGGACAAAATGCATGTTTTTATGGATGTTTTAAGGAAACGCAGCATGTCGACACAGACATCAAGATTTTGCACATGAATCACAACAGTGGTGACAAACAAAAAAGCTTCATAGTACAAACTCATCCTTAATTCTCAAGCTTTTTTGTTCTGATTGTCACCGTTGTTGTGAGTCCTGTGCAAAATCTTTATGTCAAGTGTGTGACTTCATGACACATTTTCTAAAAAATATTTAGTGTATATGCTTTTTCGTCCATAAATAAGCGCAACCAGCAAAATTGAATATCAGACACTCATTATATTACATGTTTACCATCATTAACTGAAAGATGTTAACACTTGATTTCAGCTTTCTCTGTCATAATGTTTGTGTTTCACAAACACTGTTACAACAGTCCAAAAAAAAAGCTAACATAAGAAGTACAAGGATCAAGATCCCAGCTAAAGCAAACACTGTCCACAACAATGGTGACTTCAATTGAAACAAATACCAACATCTAAACCTCTGGTAATTAGTAATAAAAGCTATAGATGTCTGACAGAATTAAAGTCAGTAATGAGTGAAGCTCATGCTGTAATCATTTAATTATCTCATAAACACTGTTTCAGTGAAGATTCCTTTATTTTCATCATTTTTAAATCTAATGTATCCTGAGAGTGTTTATTTGTTCCAGAAACAGTATAAATGATGTCAAAATGAATCTTAACTGATGTTGAAATATGTCTACTAACCTCATTTGAACTAGTTTTTAACCTTGTACAGAGGTTCCATGAACGTCTATATCGGACGTCCAGAACACGTCAGAAAAAGACGTCTTAAAAACTTTCATTCTGGCTCCTCAGTGGACATCTTTTCAACGTCTGCTGGACGTAACTTTGCTCAGTGGGTATTTTTAAGATGAGAACAGGGGAACAAGTAGATAGTAGAAACTTTAGTTTGGTTTCTGTAATCATATTTTGCAGTATCAGCTCTGTTCTTACCCCAATGATAGATCATGGGTCTATGAGAGCTGGCGTGCTCCACCACACAGGAGATTTTCTCTCCAGGTTTGGGGAAGTATTCCAGGTGGGAGTGAATCTGGTAGTACCAGTCTCCATTAGTCAGCTCCTCAGTGGACGTCACATCAGCTGTCACCTCTTTATCATCTCTCATCCATGTCAGTTTGATGTGTTTGGGGTAGAAGTCATATGCACTGCAGATCAACATGGCTGGACTTTTACCACTGGCTTGCTTTACTGACCGAATGATGACTTCTGGTTTTACTGTTGAAATAATGAGGTTAATATTGTGTTTTCAGTGATGTCTGGTTTTTATTGATACGTTTGGTTCAATTCATCTCACCTGCTTTGTCTAACATAGGGAGGAATAGCTGTCCAAAGTGCTTGCAGTCTCCAATGTTTTTCTCAGTCTGCGTATGTAGCCACTCAGGTTTTTTATTTAAGTCGTCTGCCCATTTCATTGCATATTCAGTGTAAGCAACAACTTTGTTCTCAGTACTGTTCAACCTCAGCAATTCAGTTTTGTCATAATAGATTGAGTAAATAATCTCAACATTTTGTAGAGAACCAACTACATGGCAGACAGCTAGTAAAAATCCATTATGTCCATGAACTGAGAAAACAAGCAGCCAAAAGTTCATTAAAGTTAAATAATCTGTCTGATGAAATTTGCAAATAATAATAATAATAATAATAATAATAAAAAGAATCACAAAATTAAATATAGTTACTCATTCAATATAAATCTGTTTAATCATTATAACATAACATATAAACTATATCTTACCTGTTTCAAACAAAGTAGGCAACAGCAAGGCCAGGTCTATCACATGATGATACCGCATTGTGCATTCAATGTTGTTTCACTGGCATAGAGACAGCATGATCCTGTGTGCAGTAACAGTAAATGTCTTAAATAAAGCCAGCCCAGTTTGGCATTTCAACTCATAAAACTAAATCAACCTTATGACTGACAAACAAACCACTTGTGATTGTAACTGACACTGGGACATTTTTCACAAAAGCTGAACTGAATGATAATGAAATGAATAATAAAAAGCTGACAAAAATTAGGTGGGTATTTTCTGGCACATGGCTGATGTTTATAAATAAATTGTTCATTCATTTGACTCCAGTAGTTTTTGTATTTGGGTTTTTCCAACTGAAGACACAGAAGATTTCAGGTTACCTTCTCACCCAATAAAATGTGAAATATTTATTTTCTTACACCAAAACTTTATAACTTTTTTTTTTGCTGGTGTATCCAAGTTTTCTATGCCCCATGAGGACCTGGGAGCTTCTTCCAGTTCAAAGTAAACAAGTGGGATGTGACACACAGTCATTCAACAGTTGACAGTATACTGATGGGCAAATGAAGACTCATGAAGCACAGAGAATTTCCTCTGATTATTTTGGCAAAAGATTCAAAGCTTTAAGTTTTGAAAACAGCACTTTCTAGTGGTTAATAACCAATAAAACAGCTGAAAGCCTGTGAAAGAAACTTCCTCAGATGAAACATTCACCACACATAGATTGATTCATATTATGTGCACAAATAAAAGTGTAACAGTGTGTGTGTGTTTGTTGAATTTCTGTCTCTGATAAATTCATTTACCCATTAAGCTGTGCCATTAAATGCCAGAACAAATATCAATATGATGTAATAAAAGAATAATGTACACATATATGAATTGTGTATGGCAAATATTTAATTTTCCTGAAATAATTTGTATTTTTCATTTTACTTGTATGACAGGCTATTTAAAAATGCAATGAAATAAACCTGAATAAGATCTGGGGGTTTAAACATTCCGACATGCAAAGCGAATCATGCACGGGACTGGACAAAAAGTGAGTTTTCATTTGTCATTGGTTTTGTGATTTCTACATTAAAAACACAAGCCTTGGATCAAGGCTTCATCTGGCACACCCCTTAACACAAGCTCCGACGCCTCAGTTCAAATGTCACATCACTAGTTGACAGTCATTCAAGATTCAGCTATCCAAACTTGCTAACGATGTGCGAACACAACTTTGAACAGCACATGTTGTCCCTGAGCACTTCATAAATGTTTACAACTTCACAAAGTAAACAATGATCTAAAAAACACCTAGCCTCTTCCTAATTGACCATATGCATGGAACATTCTGTAGTATTTCCGTAGTATTGTAATGATAAGCCAGCTCGTAAACTTCCAGTGAAGATCATGTTATATGTGCTATATATATAGATGGAGACTCTTGAAACTCCTCTCCTGCCTCATTCTTATCAGAAACTGAGAAAAAAATAATAATTGCAACATAGTAAATAATGAGAGCAGCATGAACATTTTCATAATTTTTAACAACATATAATTAAAATGTGAGCCTGGTAATCCCAGGAGAGTACCTAGACAAGTAGTTGTACATTTAAACAGCTACATTAAACATTTGACAGCTAAACACTATAATAACATGTTTAGGCTAACATTACACTGTTTAAAATTGCTGTAAAAAAACGGCCAAATTTTGACAGTAACATGCTGTTTTCCATTAAACCAGTGCATTCTGGGTAATATTTGTCATTTTCGAGAAAGTAGCCTGCTGTTATATCGTGAATTAACGGCGTTCAAAATCGACACTCAGTATAACTGTATCTTCCAATGATTTAGTTGTGGTAGAATGGTTATGGTTGGGTGTGTGATATTAGCTGCAAACATTCTTGCTGCAAGCATCATATTGTAGTCTGACTTTGACCTTTGCTGGTCATTTAAAACACTGTTAACTCATTAGTGATGTTTTTTTCCCCCCAGAGCTTTATATTATTAGCTTTATTAGTGTTTCGACCATCATAAATGTAGGATTTAATAACTATTATTACATAAAAATTTGAACAACTGTTTCACAAGCACTCAAAAATAGACATCAAGAATCAGCATATGAATCTCAACAATGTTGGGTACCAGCACATTACAACGCTCATTCATGACTCCCAGCATGCATTGCGGCATGAATAAATTATGCTGCTGAATTGTCTATTTATTTTCTTGCATTCTTACTATGTGTTTTTTCTTTTGCGTTGTATTTTAGTATTGTGTTTTATGGTCTTTCACAACAGTTCTCAGGTTATTTTGCTTTTATTATCACTATTCGATAAAAGAGAAGATGCTGATAAGATTCAGTGAATCAAGAGTAAGGTTATTAAATCACACTTTCCTTTTCTTTGGTTCTTTAAACCATGTGTTATTAAATCACATTGTTACAGCAGCCAACAGAAAGTTGATACTAAAATGTTAAGGTCCATAAGCCCGACTAAAGTAAACACTGATCTCCATCATGGTAGTGGCAATAAGATAATAAGACAATAGAGTCAATAAGATCTTCTGTAGACTTCTGACAGAAATAAAGTCAGTCTATTAATAAGTGAAGCTGGTAATGCTGTTTTAGGAGTGGTTTATTGAGATCTTGAGAGATTTCATTACTTCTTTTATTTCAGTTGATTTCATTTCAAGTCTGTGGCTAAAGTTAGTTGTAGTTCTTGTGTTTCTCTTTCATTCAGTGATTCTGCTTGTTGACAGCAGGTGTTCATCATTAATGCTCAACCATCACTTAATTAATCACAGAATTATCTCATTAACTTCATTGTTACTCAAACGCTCTGTAGTGTGGACACATTATTTGTTCACTTAAAACACTGTAAAAAATTGCACTGTAAAATAACAGTAATCTACTGGAAGCTGTGGTTGCCAGCATTGTACTGTTAATTTACAGCTTTCTACCATTAATTTACAGCTCTTGATTGTTACAGTATGTTACTGTTATTATACCATGTGGTAACTCATTTCATTTTGGAAACCGATTGCTTCAAACCATGAGTTTTCAAAGAAGTAGTGCTTATATGGTATTAGTACAGTGAATTTATTCCATTTGAGTCCATTAAAACAGATCTCTCTTGTGCAAAAACACATCAATACAGTACAGTTAAATATGTACTCTCCTTACCAGTTAAAGACTTTGCATAACTGTTTTTCTATTAACATTCAATAATATTTTAGTGAAATTAACTTGTTTTGTTGGCTAAATCTGACTGTTACAGTTTACAGTGTATTACTGTTTTTTTCCTTGAATTAACAGTAATCTACTGGCAGCATGATACTGTTTTACTACAGCGCTTTGCTGTAAATTAATTACAGTTTATTACTGTTAAATTACATTTAATGCTGTTTTTTTCCATCTTACATTTTTAACCCTTTAAATTCCACAGCAAAATCCTCAGTTTTAAGTGAACAAATAATGTGTCCACACTACAGAGCGTTTGAGTAACACTGAAGTTAATGAGATAATTCTGTGATTAATTAAGTGATGGTTGAGCATTACTGATGAACACCTGCTGTTAACAAACAGAATCACTGAATGAAAGAGAAACACAAGAACTACAACTGACATTAGCCACAGACTTAGATGAAATCAACTGAAATAAAAGAAGTAATGAAATCTCTCAAGATCTCAATAAACAACTCCTAAAACAGCATTACTAGTTTCACTTATTACTAGACTGACTTTATTTCTGTCAGAAGTCTACAGAAGATCTTATTGACTCTATTGTCTTATTATCTTATTGCCACTACCATGATGGAGATCAGTGTTTACTTTAGTCAGGCTCTTGGACCTTAACATTTTAGTATTAACTTTTTGTTGGCTGCTATAACAATGTGATTTAATAACACATGGTTTAAAGACCCAAAGAAAAGGAAAGTCTGATTCTGCCGTATATGAGTTTGTTTTAACAACCTTACTCTTGATTCACTGGTTCTCTTTTATCAAATAGTGATAATAAAAGCAAAATAACGTGAGGAGAACTGTGGTGAAAGACAATAAAAACAAAATTTATGAGAAAAAAAAAAATTCTGTATTGTGATTTGAACACACACACCAAGAATCAAGGTATGAATCTCAAAGATGGTGATAATCTTCAAAATAAACTAATGCATGCTGGGAGTCATGAATGAGCGTTGTAATGTGCTGGTACACTCTCAGAAATAAAGGTACAAAAGCTGTCACTGGGGCAGTACCTTTTCAAAAGGTACACTTTTGTACTTATTAGGTTCTAATATGTACACTTTAAGCGCTAGTATGTACCTTTAAGGTACCAAACATGTACCTTTTGAAAAGGTACCATCCCAGTGACAGCGTTTGTACCTTTATTTCTGAGAGTGTACCCAGCATGCATTGCAGCATGAAGCTTTTGATTGTCACCATTGTTGAGATTCATATGCTGATTCTTGATGTCTAATTTTGAGTGTTTTTGAAACTGTATTTTAAATTGTTTTAAACCTGCACTGCATTAAGTCCTACATTTCTGATTGTCACCACACTGGTATAGCCCACGATATAAAGCTGTGGGGAAAAATAAAATGTCACTAATGAGTCAACACTGTTAACAGCATTTCAAATGACCAGCAAAGGTCAAAGTCGGACTACAATATGATACTTGCAGCCAATATCACACACCCAACCATAAGCGTTCTACCATATCTAAATAAGATACAGTTACAGAAAAGCACTGTTCAAAAGCCAAAGGTCAGGAGCCCAACTAAAGCAAACACTGATCTCCACAATGGTTATGTCAAGCAAAACTAAACCGTCCTCATCTAAACCTTCATTCTCAATAAGATCATCTGTAGATGTCTGACAGAAATAAAGTCAGTCTGATTAGAAATGCGTGAAGCTGGTAAGGCTGTGTGTTGTGTAAAGATAGTCATCATGAGCTGGTTGGAAAACAAAGAAAATTTACACATACATATTTATATGAACTATGTCTATTCAGACAACGTTTTGTTCTAATAGATATTTAAAAAAAAAAAACCTATGTAGTGCATATTAAGAAACTGATCTCCAGTGCCATTAGAACACACACAGACATCAAGAACCAGCATATGAATCTCAACAGTGACAATTATTTATACTGCAGTGCATGATGGGAATTTTTGTTATGACGTTACCCAGCATGAAACATTTTGTTGATTTGTCACCATTGTTGAGATTCATGTGCTGGTTCTTGATGTCTGTGTGTGTCTGAATAACACTGGAGATCTTTTTTTTTTAAATTACAAATATTAGAACAATGTATTGTTTGCATACTGTAGGGCTGATTATACAGCACACACACGTATATATGAAGTTACATGTGTAACGTTTTCCAACCAGCTCATGATGACCATCTCATTGTATAAAAGCAGCTAATATCGTCGCACCGCTGAGCTCACTACCTCACAACACCACATGTGCTGTTACAGAAAGATCTAACACAAGAAGTTAAGGGTGAAGAGCCCAACTAAAGCAAACACACTGATCTTCACACAGTCTTACCAGCTTCACGCATTTCTAATCAGACTGACTTTATTTTTGTCAGACATCTACAGATGATCTTATTGAGAATGAAGGTTTAGATGATGATGTTTTAGTTTTGCTTGACATTACCATTGTGGAGATCAGTGTTTGCTTTAGTTGGGCTCCTGACCTTTGGCTTTTGAACATTATTTTGCTGTAACTGTAACTTCCAATGATTTAGTTGTGGTAGAATGGTTAGGTGTGTGATATTAGCTACGAACAGTCTTGCAGCAAGTGTCATATTGTAGTAAGCGTCATATTGTAGTGTGAATTTGATCTTTGCTGGTCATTTAAAATATTGTTAACAGTTTTGACTCATTAGTGATGTTTTATTTGTCCACAGAGCTTTACGTTTTGAGCTTTACCAGTGTTTTGACCATCATAAGTATAGGATTTAATAACAGTGCGGATTTAAAACAATTTGAACTATTGTTTCACAAGCACTCAAAAATAGACATCAAGAATCAGCATATGAATCTCAACAATGGTGACAATCAAAAGTTTCATGCTGCAATGCATGCTGGGTACCAGCACATTACGACGCTCATTCATGACTCCCAGCATGCATTGCGGCATGAATAAATTATGCTGCTGAATTGTCTATTTATTTTCTTGTATTCTTACTATGTGTTTTTTCTTTTGCGTTGCATTTTAGTATTGTGTTTTGTAATATTCAGAAAATATCAGTTTATTTAGTTTGAGGGTTATCACCATCGTTGAGATTCATATGTTGATTCTTGATGTGTGTGTTCAAATCACAATAGAGATTTTTTTTTTTTCTTTTCAAAAGTTTTGTTTTTATGGTCTTTCACAACAGTTCTCCGGTTTGCTTTTATTATCGCTACTCAATAAAAGATGCTGATAAGAACCAGTAAATCAAGAGTAAGGTTGTTAAAACAAACTCATAAACGGCAGAATCAGACTTTCCTTTGGCTCTAATGAGTCAACCCTGTTAACAGCATTTCAAAAGACCAGCAAAGGTCAAAGTCAGACTACAATATGATGCTTGCAGCCAACATCACACACCCAACCATAACCGTTCTATCATATCTAAATCATTGGAAGATACAGTCACAGAAAAACACTGTTCAAAAGCCAAAGGTCAGGAGCCCAACTAAAGCAAACACTGATCTCCACAATGGTAATGTCAAGCAAAACTAAACCGTCATCATCTAAACCTTCATTCTCAATAAGTGAGAATGAATAACCTTCATTTTCAATAAGATCATCTGTAGATGTCCGACAGAAATAAAGTCAGTCTGATTAGAAATGCGTGAAACTGGTAAGGCTGTGTGTTGTGTAAATATTCAGTTGATTTCATTTAAATCTGTGACTGAAGTTAGTTGTAGTCCTTGTGTTTGTCTTGTTTTTCTTTCAGTCATTAAATCTGCTTATTAACAGCAGCTGTTCATCAGTGTCTGAACTCACTCATTAGTTTTCACTCTCTGTCAGGTGGACTGTATTAGTATACTCATGAAGGGAATAGTGAATGAGGGTGTAGGGTGTGATTTGAAACACAGACTCTGAGTGTCGATTTTGAACGCCGTTAATTCACGATATAGCAGCAGGCTACTTTCTCGAAAATGACAAATATTACCCAGAATGCAGTGTTTTAATGGAAAACAGCATGTTACTGTCAAAATTTGGCTGTTTTTTTACAGCAATTTTTAACAGTGTGAGGATTTTGCTGTGGAATTTAAAGGGTTAAAGATGTAAGATAAAAAAACAGCATTAAATGTAATTTAACAGTAATAAACTGTAATTAATTTACGGCAAAGCGCTGTAGAAAAACAGTATCTTGCTGGCAACCAAGCTGCCGGTAGATTACCGTTAATTCAAGGAAAAAACAGTGATATACTGTAAACTGTAACAGTCAGATTTAGCCAACAAAACAAGTTAATTTCACTCAAATATTGTTGAATGTTAATAGAAAAACAGTTATGCAAAGTCTTTAACTGTAAGGAGAGTACATATTTAACTGTACTATATTGATATGTTTTTGCACAAGAGAGATCTGTTAGTTTAATTTAGTTTTGTGGGTCACCATTGTGCTGGAGAGTAGAGCCTGTGCTTCAGTCAATGATGAGCCACAAACACTGGTGTTTTGCTGCTTTATTTAAAGACAGTAACTGTGTGTTTGCTGATGCAGTGATAGTCACTTTAGTACATGTGTGCTAATGATGATCAACAAAGTGTAATAAGAAAACCAACAATGACATGACTTTTACTGAAATCTTCAGTGTTTGCTCTTTTAAATTAAGATTTATTTATTTTTAATGGACTCAAATGAAATAAATTCACTGTACTAACACCATATAAGCACTACTTTTTTGAAAACTCATGGTTTGAAGCAATCGGTTTCCAAAATGAAATGAGTTACCACATATATTAACAGTAACATACTGTAACAATGAAGAGCTGTAAATTAATGGTAGAAAGCTGTAAATTAACAGTACAATGCTGGCACCACAGCTGCCAGTAGATTACTGTTATTTTACAGTGCAATTTTTTACAGTGAGCTAATGATGCTTCACTTCAACATCTTAATAAAATTCTTGATAATCAATAACTTACCTTCATTTTAATAATCACTCTGCTCCAGGTTCACTGATATCAGAAACACCAGTCCACTTTCGCTCCAAGTCTAAAGTATTTCAGTGTGTTAAAAATATTACAGTTCTGTTCATAACAAATAAATAGAAAAAAAAAATAAATAATAACTGAAAAGTTTATTGGAACTTGGGCTTATTGGAACAGTAGTTATCACATACCAAGCTAACATTTTTTTAGCATTAAAGTCTAACTGTTGCTTTGTGCAGAATTAGCAAACTTAGTTTGTGATAAAAATAACAGTATTTATAACAGTATCACTGCATTTCTTACAGATGATTGCTTGTACTGTTCTCTCTATATGTTTTGCTCTCTTCGTGTGTTTTGCTGCTGTCTGCTCTTCAGGTATGCGTATTTTGCTGCACTGATGCCATCTTTTGCATGTATGGGATGTGCTGATGGAACTTAATGTGTGAGAACGTGCTTGGTGAATCAAAAAAGAAACTACTCTTAGCAAAGATTCCCAGGCGCTGAAACGGTTGTAAAAACAGGCTTCTTTCACTGATCTGGAGAAGTCAGCTGATGTATGTGCTGAACACGGTTGTGCACATAAACAAAGAAATGTCTGGACTGATTGTAAATGTATCCTAGGACCACTTTGCTGTCACAATTGAATTTCACAGCATTAGGCTTTGGTCTAGCTCATCAAGAATTTGTTCAGCCATCTCTACTGCCAACACTGCACCGCACAGCTCCAGGCGAGGGATAGAAGGGTCAGGAGGAGGTGACAGTTTTGATTTACCTAGCATGAATCCCACTTTGACCTTGCCTTCATCAGCCAGAGCTCTGAGGTATAAGCCAATGCCCCTATGGCCCAGTTCGAGGCATCTGAAAAGACACACAACTCAGTGTACAAAGTGTTAGAAAGTGAAGGATGTAGGTAAAGTGCGTGGGATGTGAAGGCTACTCAGCTTTTGAAGTGAGGTTTTCCATTCCTCCCACATGTTTTTCTTCTTTTCAGGAAGGACCGTGTCCCAGTCCTGTACCTCTTTGGTCAGCTCACATACCAGCGCTCTGTCCTGGATTGTCACTGGTACCACAAAGCCCAAAGGATCGAATAGGATTTTTACAACAGAGAGCACTTTGCGATGAGTGTATGGCCTGTCATTTACTGCAACTTTGAAGGTGAAAGTATCTGTTTTAAAGTCCCAGTACAAACCCAGACTTCTTTGTGCAGGCCAACTCTCATTTCCAAAATTCAGATCTTGGAGACCAGATGCTAGATGTTCTGGTGGGAAAGCCTGCATGACTTTGACACTGTTTAAGGCACTGATCTTGTGGAGCTTAATATTCGATTTCAATTACATGCAAAATTTCCATCCATTTAGATTACATAGTTTTAATATAAACAAATCAAATAAACTTAATGTGATTCATATTTATCAGTCGAATGTGAATGAAATAGGTAAGATTTATGTAAAAGTTCCCAGTGTTTAATGAGCACTGCTCAGTGTTCATGTGTTTCCACACTACAGAATGTTCAAGTAGCATTGACACAATGTTGAAGTTAATTATGTGATGATTGACCATTAATGATGAACACCTGCTGTTTACAAGCACAATCACTGATGGAAAGAAAAACACAAGAACTATGACTTCAGCCACAAACAAGATGAATTCAACTGAGATAAAACACATCTCAGTAAACATTTTTTTCTGTCAGACATCTAGAGAAGCTCTATTGAGAATTAAGAAAGGTTTAGATGTTTTATTGAAAACATTTCATATGACCTTACCACCATAGCGATCAGAGGTTACTTTAGTTGGACTCTTGACCCTTGATATCCTTATGTTAGTTTTTTTTGGGCTGCTGTAATTGTGAAAAACAATTATTACAGTAAATAAAAAAAACAGCAACAGAAAAATCTCTGATTTAATGTTTTTGGTTAATTATTATTTTTAATAGTAGACCTGTTAGTATTAAGGTTACTTAAAATGATTGTATGAAATCTTATTCTATGCACAAAACTTTTAAATCTCAGGCAAACCTCACACAGACACAGACCTCAAGAATCAGTACATGAATCTCAGCAATGGTGACATTCAAAAACTGCATGCTGGGATTCATGGGTGAGTTTTGTACTCTGCTGGTACCCAGCATGCATTGCAGCAGGAAGCTTTTGTCACCATTGCTGAGATTCATAGACTGATTCTTGAGGTCTCTGTGTGTCTGAGTGAAATCATAGATTTAAATGTTTTGCGCATAGGATAAACTTTCTTAATGGTTCATACAGCTGTCTAAAGATCATAAAAATAATATATTAGTCACTGAATGAGATGAATCAAGTCACTAGATGACAATTATATATCATTAATAGTTAACCAAACACATTCAAGTTATTTTTTTCCCCTCTTTTTTGCTGTAACAAATATGTTTCACAAACACAATTATAACAACCAAGAAAAAAATCTAGCATAAGGTAGTCAAGGTTCAAGAGCCCAACTAAAGTAACCCCTGATCGCTATGGTGGTTAGGGCAAATGAAATGTTTTCAAAAAATCATCTAAACCTTTCTTAATTCTCAATAGAGCTTCTCTAGATGTCTGATAGAAAAAAAAGTTTAATGAGATGTGTTTTATTTCAACTGATTTCATCTTGTTTGTGGCTTAAGTAATAGTTCTTGTGTTTTTCTTCTTTCCATCAGTGATTGTGCTTGTAAACAGCAGGTGTTCATCATTAATGGTCAATCATCACATAATTAACTCCAACACTGTGTCAATGCTACTTGAACACTCTGTAGTGTGGAAACTCATGAACACTGAGCAGTGTTCATTAAACACTGGGAACTTTTACATAAATCTTACCTATTTCATTCACATACGACTGATAAATATGAATCACGTTAAGTTTATTTGATTTGTTTACTTTAAAACTATGTAATCTAAATGGATGGAAATTTTGCATGTAATTGAAATACATAAAGTTTATGTTTAGACTGAATTATTTTGACAAAAGCTGTGTGCATGTACATAATTGCAATGCAATCTTTCCTGAACTGCAACAGCACACCTAACAGTGAGTTTTTTAAATCACGGCCTGAGAGGAGCACATTGTTCAAAGAAATACCTTGGTGTTGCATGCTGGAATCAAATACCATATTTGTCCCGGTTTTTGCTGATGATACACTCCAAAGATGGGTAAGTACCAACATTCTTCATCCTCATGGATAGGTGGTGCTCTTTCTGCATGGTGGTTCTGGAAGGCAGAACACTGTTGCTTCATTTCAGGGTTTCATTTCAACATGTCCTCCAATTTATACGACCGATGTAAGTCGTTTTCACAAATCCTCAAATACGTCTCTATAGAGCGTATTCAACATTTGCTCCCTTATCAGTAACAGGTATCTAATTCAACCTTAGCATTATGTGTAGGTCAATTAGTAGCGTGTTGCACTGCAAAGTGGTATAATCATAGGAACACAGGTTCGATACCAGAGAATGCATATGTTTTCATTGTATGTTTTTTTTTTTGGAATATGCACTAGAAATCATGATTTGACACTATTTCTGTAAGGGGTAGGTTTAGGGTGGGGTTAGGTGTGGTCATTTATACGAATTACACCTAGTAAAACACGTTTAAATTTCCGTGAAATCGGTATAAAAACTCATACGTCATTCCATGACGTCAGATCCAATGCGACACTGTCATTATTTTTACGACTGCTAGAGGGCGCTTAACTATAAAACATAAACATGGGTCGTATTTGGTCGATTCAAAAACGTACAACTGGGTCGTATTTTCTTTGAGGACAGTCTCTTTCATTTAAGGCGAGACAAAGCTGGTTCCTGATTAGTTGGTAGTAATGGTCTGGCTGACCTGAATGGCAAAGGAGCGACCCAGTTTTTCTGTTTGCCTGGGTAAATCTCTGCTTGCATGAACTTTAAGAAGGTCTCATCCTCGAAGGACATGGCAGGTTTGTTATCGTTTTTGGTTCGGTCAAATACCTTGAGCCCAAGTTTATCTTGAGTAGCATGATTGAACTCATGAAAAACAAAACAGACTGATGCTTCCCGCCATGGCACAATTTCTCTTTCTCTGGCATGGAGTGAGAAATGATGGGTGGCCATTGTCCAGGATGTTGGTTTTAAAGAAACTCACCATCGGCTTATGGGCTGTCGATGCAAACATCACTTACAATCACCCAGCCTAAATCCAGCCTTTGCGCAAAAGGTGCATTGTGAGGCCTGTTGATTTCTGAGCATCAGGATCTATCTTTGGGATAAACTGTGCCACAGGTTTTAGATGAGGATGAGCAAGAGCAATCTGGAGTGGGTATTTCAGATCTGTTACTCATCATTTTGTTACACTCAATCAATGGTGGGAGATCAAGACATGTCTTCCCATCCAGCGTGTCTATTTGGAAGCCAACCGCTTTCCTTCCTGACATTTCCATGAAACCAGCACATGTTCTCAACAAATACGGACAGGGGAAAGATACCAAACAGTCAAGAGAACTCTCCCTTGGCCAGTGAGTGGTTGCGGTCTTTCATTTCTGATGACTGTGTGGTTTCTGTTTGAAAACTTGAAACTAGGATCGTTCCTTGCTTTAGTTTCACTACAAACAAAATGAGTGAAGAACGAGAATGGAGGAAAACTGACCTTGTTTTCTTCCTTGAAACGTGACCCAGTGAACAGCATGTTTGAGGCATATTGAAACAGCTGTACCTAAATAATTTCATGCTTTTATGTTGTCCTAATTTCTGTTACATACATTTTAGTTTTCATTTTTTATTTATTTTATATTTTTAGATTCTTATTGTATTGTATTATTCCCATAGTCCATTGTTAATAACTTTGAGACATATCTATTGTAGCATAACTAAAATTGCTTAATGTTACACTTAACTATAGTAACTACAGCCTGCACTTTACACATGGTAACTACACTGAAAAAAAAAAATCAAGCAGTTTCTCATCCAATGAATAATTTGTCTTTCAATTCAGTTTACAATTTTTTGTTTTATTTTTCAAGTAATATTTTTTTAGTTCAAAACATTGTTAAATATAAATATTTTTAATTAAGAGCTCAACTAATATTTTTTTGTTTTGACGAACGTAAAATATCATGGTTATGTTATTTCACTTAAATTAAAATTATTAATTTATATTGAGTCCTGACCACTGTTACCACTATTACAGAGGATCAGATGTTGATGTTTTATTGGTTAAAAGGATGCCACCATCATGAAGATCAGCGTTTGCTTTAGTTCGGCTCTTGAACTTTAATGTTTTCTGTTATAATTCTAACTGTAGCAGTATATGTGGTGCTGTAAAGCAATGAGATGATATTTGTTGTTCTAAATATCATCATAGAGGTCAGTGTGAGCTGGTTGGATTGCAATGAAAGTTATAATTTATTGTCCTTGTTTAAATATTCTGTTTTGTTTTTTTGTAATTACTCCACTATAGCAAGCGAAATAGTATTGCTCTAACGATTATAATAAATGCATTTTAAAATCATATACATAAAAGCTCCAGATTTTCTTAAACACACACAGACATCAAGAACCAGCATATGAATCTCAACAATGGTGACAATCAACAAAATGTTTCAAGCTGCAATACATGCTGGGTAACACCATAGTAAAAACTCCCATCATGCACTGCAGTATGACTAATTATTGTCACCACTGTTGAGGATCGTATGACAAGTGTTCATGTCTAAAAAGCCTGGTCAGAGGTATTTTTTTTTTTTTTTTTATTGAAGCATTATAGTGCTATTTGTTTAATAGGATTTTTATAGCAGTCTAGTAAAAACTAAACATCAGCCAATAAGCCAAAGAGAGAACACCATGCTGTCTCTTTATTTACAACTTACAATTCAGCAGTTTGATTCAGCCATGCACTAATGTTTACTGTGAAACAATACTGTAGTTGATTGTTAACAACAGGTGTTCATCATTAATGCTCAATCATCATATAATTAGTCAATTATCTCATGAAATTTAACTCTTTGATGACTTGGGATTAATGACTTGAGAGACTTGTTTTGACTTGAAGGTCCCACCTCTGCTATGGACAGAATGGCGTTGGTAACTGACGCAGCAGCACCAGCGTGAGGGAGGTGTGGTCAGGACTCAATATAAATTAATAATTTTAATTTAAGTGAAATAACGTAACCATGATATTTTACATTCGTCAAAACAAAAAAAAATATTAGTTGAGCTCTTAATTAAAAATATTTATATTTAACAATGTTTTGAACTAAAAAAAAAATTATTTGAAAAATAAAACAAAAAATTGTAAACTGAATTGAAAGACAAATTATTAATTGGATGAGAAACTGCTTGAAATTTTTTTTTTCAGTGTACAGGTAACAAGAGGGTAACAAGGCTTCACTTTAAATTACGGCCCGCGGATGTCACACTTACACGGTAACTACAGGTAACAAAAGGGTAACAAGGCTTCACTTTAAATTACAGCTTACACTTACACAATAACTACATATACCAAGGGTGTATATTTGCACAGTAGATGTGTATTATGATATATTTATGTTATATCATGGGAGCAGCTGGAAAAAGGTAATCTAGTTTCCCAGTGTATTGCACCTCAACGGTATAATGCTGCACAGGTGACTTGCTGCTGAGATGACCATATGCAATACTCTTTCATCAGGTACATTTTTATATGGAAATTTCTAAATCAAATACTTGCAGAAACTCATAATTTTCCCATACTTTCAGCTGTGTTGATCAGTAATCTCCATGATCACACATAAAGAAATACTAGTAAGTACTAGTACTAGTACATATTCTTAAGTAAACTGTTTTAACATTTTATAAAACTAGGGTGGTTTTTCGTTTTACTATAATTACTAAATTATAATATAGTATACTACAGTTTACTGTTTGTATCAATATCATGTAAGATATGTTGTAATAACACAGTAAGTACCCAGTACATAGTGTAAATATATACTGCATCATATATTTTGCGTTTCATGTGTGTTATAATAAGGCAACTTGTTGTAAATCATAGCCTATTTGTTGTCCAACACAGTAGGTCATGCATACCACGTAACACCTTACATATGAAATAACAGTATAAATACACTGAATTTTCCAAATTATTACCCCCTTATTCCCCAAACGTTGCTAACTGTTTCTGTTTACCTATATGTATAAGTTATAACTTATGCGGAAACCTAAAATCTGTGTCATGAATACCACGTACACTGTAAAAAAAATTCACTGTAAAATAACAGTAATCTACTGGCAGCTGTGGTTGCCAGCATTGTACTGTTAATTTACAGCTTTATACTGTTAATTTACAGCTCTTCATTGTTACAGTATGTTACTGTTAATATATGTGGTAACTCATTTCATTTTGGAAACCGATTGCTTCAAACCATGAGTTTTCAAAAAAGTAGTGCTTATATGGTGTTAGTACAGTGAATTTATTTCATTTGAGTCCATTAAAAATAAATAAATCTTACTTTAAAAGAGCAAACACTTAAAATGTAATAAGAAAACCAACCATGACATGACTTTTACTGAAATCTTTGTTGATCATCATTAGCACACATGTATTAAAGTGACTATCGCTGCATCAGCAAACACACAGTTACTGTCTTTAAACAAATCAGCAAAACATCAGTGTTTGTGGCTCATCATTGACTGAAGCACAGGCTCTACTCTCCAGCACAATGGTGACCCACAAAACTAAATTAAACTAACAGATCTCTCTTGTGCAAAAATATATCAATACAGTACAGTTAAATATGTGCTCTCCTTACCAGTTAAAGACTTTGCATAACTGTTTTTCTATTAACATTCAATAATATTTTAGTGAAATTAACTTGTTTTGTTGGCTAAATCTGACTGTTACAGTTTACAGTGTATTACTGTTTTTTCCTTGAATTAACGGTAATCTACTGGCAGCTCGGCGCTTTGCCGTAAATTAATTACAGTTTGTTACTGTTAAATTACATTTAATGCTGTTTTTTTCCATCTTACATCTTTAACCCTTTAAATTCCACAGCAAAATCCTCAGTTTTAAGTGAACAAATAATGTGTCCACACTACAGAGCGTTTGAGTAACACTGAAGTTAATGAGATAATTCTGTGATTAATTAAGAGATGGTTGAGCATTACTGATGAACACCTGCTGTTAACAAGCAGAATCACTGAATGAAAGAGAAACACAAAAACTACAACTGACTTTAGCCACAGATTAAGATGAAATCAACTGAAATAAAAGAAGTAATGAAATCTCTCAAGATCTCAATAAACAACTCCTAAAACAGCATTACCAGCTTCACTTATTACTAGACTCACTTTATTTCTGTCAGAAGTCTACAGAAGAGCTTATTGACTCTATTGTCTTATTATCTTATTGCCACTACCATGACGGAGATCAGTGTTTACTTTAGTCAGGCTCTTGGACCTTAACATTTTAGCATTAGCTTTTTGTAGGCTGCTGTAACAATGTGGTTTAATAACACATGGTTTAGAGCCAAAGAAAATGAAAGTCTGATTTTGCAGTTTATGAGTTTGTTTTAACAACCTTACTCTTGATTCACTGGTTCCTATCAGCTTCTTCTCTTTTATTGAATAGCGATAACAAAAGCAAAATATCCTGAGGAGAACTGTTGTGAAAACCCATAAAAACAAAACTTATGAGAAAAAAAAAAAATCTCTATTGTGATTTGAGCACACACACCAAGAATCAACGTATGAATCTCAACGATGGTGATAATCCTCAAAATAAATAAACTGATGTTTTCTGAATATTGAAATATATTCAGTTGATTTAATTTAAATCTGTGACTGAAGTCAGTTGTAGTCCTTGTGTTTGTCTTGTTTTTCTTTCAATCAGTAAATCTGCTCATTAACAGCAGCTGTTCATCAGTGTCTGAATTCACTCATTAGTTTTCACTGTCTCTGTCAGGTGGACTGTATTAGTAAACTCCTGAAGTGAATAGTGAATGAGGGTGTAGGGTGTGATTTGAAACAGACTCTGAGTGTCGATTTTGAACGCCGTTAATTCACGATATAGCAGCAGGCTACTTTCTTGAAAATGACAAATATTACCCAGAATGCACTGTTTTAATGGAAAACGTTACTGTCAAAATTTGGCCGTTTTTTTTACAGCAATTTTGAAGAGTGTAATTTCAGAATAGGTACCCTTTAGTTATACTTACTGTATAAATGCTTTAGAATTGTAAAGGTTATTATCCCCTTATTCCGTAAACGTTGCATATTGTTCTCTCATATTTACGAGTAGGTACTGTGGAGGTACTCTATAGCAGGGGTGCCCAAACTCGGTCCTGGAGGGCCGGTGTCCTACAGAGTTTAGCTCCAACCCCAATTAGCGGAGGTGGAAAATCCATGTGCCATGAGTAAAAGTCCTCCCCAGTATTTTGTTCCAATCACCTGGATTTGCGAATTAGCACCATTTTTCAGCAGGAGGTCATAGATGGGGCCAAGTCATTCTGTTCGAGTCAAATCCAAAGTCCCCAAAGAGTTAATGAGATAATGTGGTGTTGTGAAGTAGTGAGATCAGTGATGAGTAGCTATCAGCTGCTTTTATATAAGGTGGTCATCATGAGCTGGTTGAAGAACAAGTACATTTGCACATACATATTTATATGAACTACAGTATGCAGACAATGTTTTGCTCTAATAGATGTGGTTATATATTTAAAAAAAAACCCTATGTAGTGCATATTAAGAAACTGATCTACAGTGCCGTTTGGACACACACAGACATCAAGAACCAGCATATGAATCTCAACAGTGGTGACAATTATTTATACTGCAGCGCATGATGGGAATTTTTGCTATGGTGTTACCCAGCATGAAACATTTTGTTGATTGTCACCATTGTTGAGATTCATGTGCTGGTTCTTGATGTCTGTGTGTGCCTAATTAGCACTAGAGATCTTTTCTACAAATATTAGAACAATGTATTGTTTCCATACTGTAGCTTCGTAGGGCTGATTATACAACACACATATATGAAGTTACATGTTTAATGTTTTCCAACCAGCTCATGATGCTCATCTCATTGTATAAAAGCAGCTAATATCACTATCTCACACCACATGTGTTGCGACAGAAAGATCTAACCCAAGAAGTTAAGGGTGAAGAGCCCAACTAAAGCAAACACACTGATCTCAATGACGGTGGCATCATTTTAACTAATAAAACACACATCTGGTCCTCTGTAATTCTCAATAACAGCAGGTGTTCATCACTAATGCACAATCATCATTTAATTATCTCATTAACTCTTTGGGGACTTTGGATTTGACTTGAACAGAATGACTTGGCCCCATCTCTGACCTCCTGCTGAAAAATGGTGCTAATTCGCAAATCTAGGTGATTGGAACAAAATACTGGGGAGGACTTTTACTCATGGCACATGGATTTCCCACCTCTGGTGTTGGAGCAGGGTTGGAACAAAACTCTGCAGGGCTGCGGCCCTCCAGGAACTGAGTTTGACACCCCGGCGTAGACTTTCGTGAACTAAATAGTACAACAATCCCAGACCGCCACCCCCTTCCATGTATTCAGGATCTCGAGTCAAATCCCAAATCCCCAAAGAGTTCAAGTTAATGAGATAATTTAATGATGATTTTGCATTAGTGATATACAACTGCTGTTAAAAAGCAGCATCATTGAAGAAAAGAGAAACACATAAACAACTAGCTTGAATCGACTAAAAAAAAACATAAAATCTCTCAGGAACTGATTTAAACCAAAACAGCATCACCAGCTACACTCATTACTAACCAGACTGACTTTACTTTATGTCTGCAAAATCACTTATTCAGAATTACCAGAGGTTTAGATGTTAATGTTTAATTAGTCAAGAAAAGAAAGAAAGAAAGAAAGAAAGAAAGAAAGAAAGAAAGAAAGAAAGAAAGAGAAAAACAAAACAATGCCACCATAATTGTGGTCAAGGTTTGCTTTAGTTTGTCTCTTGACCGTTGGAGTAATTTAAGTTAATTATAAGTTAAGCTTCTATGCAACTGCAATATTGTCTTAGAGTAAATGTTTGTGCATTGCTGAGTCACAAATTAGCAACAGCAGATTAGCGTACACTCTCTACTTATAACTAATTTGGAAAGGCATGACAAAGTGGTCTGTCTCTTTGATTGGTGTTCAGCTACTGCAGAATGAAAAAGACAAATCGTATAAAATATATGTTGCTGCAATGTCTCAGTATTAAAAGGAAAAGGTTTTCAGGCCTTTAGATATGAACACTCATCATACGATCCTCAACAGTGGTGACAATAATTATTCATACTGCAGTGCATGAGGGAAGTTTTTACTATGTTGTTACCCAGCATGCATTGCAGCATGAAGCGATTTGTTGATTGTCACCATTGTTGAGATTCATATGCTGGTTCTTGATGTCTGTGTTTGTCTGAGTAGTGCAGACGTTAAAAGTTGTTTATGCGCTATACAGGTTTTAAATGAGTTGTTAGCTAATTACACAGTAACTGTTAGAGAAATGCTCAAATTGTATACTACAGGTTTGGTAGTGCCGCACCCAAACATATAAGAATAATGAGGTTGTTTTGGATGTTGTCACGCAAGCTCATGATGACTCTCTCACCATATTAAACAGCTAACAGCTGCTCATAGTACTCCTCTGATTTCACTGCTTTGTAACACTACATGCATTGATACAGAGAGAAATTCAACACAGGAGTCAAGGGTCAAGAGCCCAACTAAAGCAAATACGAATCTCCATCAACATCTAATTCTATGTAATTGTCAATAACAGCAGGTGTTCATCACTAATGCACAATCATCATTTAATTAGTCACTTAATTATCTCATTAACTTTACACTTTGAGGACTTGGGATTTGACTCGAGACTTGCTAGTGATTTGAAAGGAATTACTTGGTCCCATCTCTGACCTCCTGGTTGTAAAGCTGTGCTAATTAGCAAATCCAGGTGATCGGAACAAAATACTGCAGAGGACGGAACCTGGATTTTCCACCTCTGACACCTATGACTCAAGGTTGCTGAGAAAATTGATCATCTCCATTTCAACAAGCTTGAGTTTCTCACCCTAAAATGGGCCATTTGCGATAAATTTCATGATTACCTTTACTATGTCCCCACGTTCATAGAAGAAGTAAAAAAGAAATACCATGGGCTGCAGCCCTTCAGCTGGGTTACTGTGATGATGATCTTCCCTCCAGCACAACCGTTTCCTTCAGAAGACATCCAATCTGCCCAGAAAGAAGATGTTTCCATCTGTGAGGTAATTACATTAAAAGTGAGAGGATGGAACCCAAGTGACAAAGACAAGAGACACTTGGGATCAACCACACAACGACTGATACACAAATAAGACTTGATTATGGAATCTTATACAGACAGACAGGACAACACAGAAAACTGGTTCTTCCTAATTCTCTGACACAGAATTGAAACAAATCAGGCAAAACAGCAGAAGAAAAGATTTTCTTTGACTTTATACCGTACTTTGGGTATTCACAAAAGCTTTATCATGATCAGGGTCCGGGAATTCGAGAATAACTTGTTTCAGCAACTGGCTGGTATTGCTCATTCTCGAACGACCCACTATCATCCACAGGGAAACCCTGTTGAGCGTCTGAATAGAACACTGCTTCAAACGCTCCGAACGCTGTCAGAGGAAAAGAAATATGAGTGGAAACACCACTTAACCCACATAGTCCATGCATATAATTGTTCGAGGCACGAAGCCATGGGCTATTTGCCATTTTTTCTTCTCTTTGGAAGGGCCCCACATTTACCCATTGATTTGCTCCTTAACCTCGAATCTGAGCAACAGACTGAGACCCAGCAGGATTACGTGCAGAAGTGGGCTTCTCGGATGCATAAGGCATATAAGATAGCCTCTAAAAATAGTCAGAATTGCTTTGCAAAAGGGAAAATAAAATACTATGATCGTGGTATCCAAGGAATTGTGCTTCAGCCAGGTGATCGCATGCTTGTCCACAACCTTTCAGAGAGGTCCTGTATATAGAATTCAAGCTGAAACTGGTGACCGGACCCTCTGTGTACTGCACCGTAATCTTCTTTTGCCTGTGAACAATCTGCCACTTGAGCACGATGGTCAGGACAATCAGACACAGAAACCATGAAAACCAAAAATGCACTACATGAACAGCCGCCCTCAAATATTTGATACCTTAGAGCACAAAGTCAGTGACTCTGAGGACAAGAAAGGATATGCATGCAATCAAAGACAATTACCAATATACGAAAGGAAAAAAAGTTATTCTCAAACCGTCCCATGGTGAGCCACACAGTGATCTTCGAGTAACGACACCAGAATTTCATCCAGTACGCCACAGAGTAGAGCCAGATAGCCTTAAGACAAATGAGCAGCACTCCCGATTTGTGACACCAGAACCATCACAAGCACCGGCTGATTGTTGGTCTGTGGAACCTCAGGAACAATTGGATGAATGCATAGCTAGGAGAAGTGATGAGGATACTGATCTGGGAGCACAGTGTGTTGCACAGCCAGTGAATGAGGAAGACATTCTGCGCAGGTCTACACATGCAGTGAAGCCAAAAGAGATTTGTGTAGTTTTTTTTAAAATAAAATTACAACTTTTCTAGTTAAGGTACAGTTTATCATTGTGGCATTATACCGCCATTCCAATAAATGGTGCATCAGGCACTCATGAATGACGTGAGAGATTGACCTCCTGATAGCCCAGATAACTTTTTTTTTTTCCCAGAAAATAATAAGCAATATCTCCTGTACTATCTTCTAAATAATATCTTTTGTAGGAATCAGAGTTTGTTTCTAGAGTCTTTGTAGTGCTGTGTGACTTCAGCTATTTTTAAGATGAAAACAATGGAACAAGTACCTGATACTTAGAGAAGTAAACTGGGCAATGAAAGTTGTCTTCTGAGGCGAAGAGGTCACCTCTCGCCGGGGCGAAGTTCTTCCATATCTGCTGAACCATAAGAAGGTGGAGCATCCACTCATCTGAGGGGATGTTGCTCTGAGATAGCATGTCTGCACCCTCTTTTCAGCCTGCCCGGCATGTGTGCTGCTCTTAGTGAACGCACATTGACTTCAGTCCACTCCAAAACCTCCTTCGCAAGAGAGAAGAGGCGTTTGGAGGAAAGGCCGCCCTGGCGGTTTAAGAAGGACACCACTGTCATGCTGTCTGATCGGACCAGGACATGGTGGTCCCTTAGCTCTGTCTGGAAGGTTTAAAGGCCTAAACATACTGCTAGCATTTCTAGGCAGTTGATGTGAACGTGACGTTGTGTCTCTGACCAAAGGCCGAAGGCCGAAGGCCGGTATGCCATCGCACAGCGCTCCCCAACCCAAGTTAGAAGCGTCTGTTGTGACCACCTTCTGACTGGACGTGAGGCCAGGGGAACGCCCTGTTTCATCCATGAAATGTTCTTCCAATGGGCGAGGGCTGTGATACAGGCTCGATCCACCTTGATAAGGAGGCGCCCGTGGCACAATGCATGGGATGGAACTCTCGATTTCAGCCAGTACTGGAGGGGACACATCCGAAAAGGCCCGAAGGGGAGATAGGAGAGTCGAGGAAGGGGACCTTATCCGCGTCCTTGATCTCAGTCAAGTTTAGCCATAGGTGGCGCTCCAGGACCACAAGACTGGCCATTGACCTGCCGATAGCCTGCGCCATCATTTTAGTGTCATGCAGTGCCAAATCCATGGCACTGCGCAGGTCTTTGAATGCCGTCTGCTCAGGTCCAGCCTCATCCAGAGCATGGAGGTGTTTGGCCTGGTAAACTTGCAAGACCACCAAAGAAAGAAGAATGAAGAATGCATGGCTTGGAAGGATGTGCAGCCTAAATTTTCCATTTAACAGCCGTGGGCGGGCAGAGTAGGGGGCACGCCACAACTTGGTGAGCTCGTCGTGGACCTCCGGGAAGAATGGCGAAGATCTTTGACGAGGGGCCAGTAACAATTCTTCCAGGCGGCTGCGGGATGGCTCTTCAGGAAGAGACCAATCCAAGCCCAGCTCCTCGACTGCTTTAGACAGGATGCGGAAGAGCTCGGCATCCATGCCTGAGTGGGCAGCGCTGGGCTCTGCAGACGGCAGAGGGGCGGGGTCGTGAGAAGAACCAATGACATGTTGTCTTCCAACGTCTCATCCTCGCTTCCAGCGAAGGAGACCAGGTTGCTCACAGCTGCAGAGGGATGCTGGTCCGGTTGAGAGAAGAGGACGGGGAAGCTTCTCTTTGTGGGCGCTGCACAAGAGACAAAGACGGTGCAGCATTTGAAACAACGCAGTTGAAATTTGCTCTTAGGAAATTTGTTCTAGTAGAGCCGACCGGATGGCGACAGGGGAATCGGACACGCTACTGCAGGCGCTGCAGATGGAGAAGCAGGATCAGCCAAGCAGGAGGTCGAATCTGCTGCGAGGTGCTGTTCACGGTGGGCGATCTAGAAGGTGAGTAGAGCTTGCTTGTAGAAAGGCTTGAGTCTTGAGCGAAGATGTGATGTCATCACTGAAGGAGAAGTATCTGAGTTTGTATGGCAAACCGCCCGCTTTTATAGCCAGTTACCACACCCATTCTAGCACGATCTGGCAGAATTCGGCGGGCTGCGTTGCCATAGTACAGCACCCCTGCCGAGCTATTGGCTTGTTTAGTTATCACTAAAGCACCCAATGATCATGTAGTTACACTGCGTTATTAAAAAAAAATCATGACTGACCCACAAACCACATGTGATTGTGTAACTTACACTGGGACATTTTTCACAAAAGCTGAAGTAAACATTCTGTGGGTATTTGCTGGCACATGGCGGATATTTATAAATTAATTGTTTATTCATTTGACTCCAGTAGTTTTTGTATTTGAGTTTTTCCAACTGAAGACACACAGAAGATTTCAGATTACCTTCTCGCTCCATAAAATGTAGAATATTTCTGTTCTTACCCCAAAACTCTATAACCTTTGGTTGCTGGTGAGTAGTTTTTTTTATTTCTTTTACAAATGTCATTATCAGCAAGACCTGTGAATTTCCATTCTTGATGTACATTTTGTGAATAAAAAAGACACTTTGTATTACCTGACAAATAATCAGAACAAAATAATATATAATTTTTAATATACTGTTTGATTACAGTAAAATATGTATTAATCTATTACATTTATATTTATTCATTTAGGAGTCATTTCTATGCATATGATAATATCTAATTTTTCCAGTACCGTTATGTGAGCCACCACTTCTATAGTTTTGTTTAACTTGTTTAACAAGTCCTTAGTTGACAAGGCACTTGACAGACTATAAAAACACATTGCTCATGCAGAGAAACCTCTGTGAAACTGCATCACATTATTTTCTCTTGCAGTATCTGCAGTCACTTTAAAAAATATAAATCTACATCAACAGTGAGAAAAAAAAAACATACAATTTACATTTTTGAAATGTAAATGTTATTTTTAAAATTATATATGATATATTGACATATGTCACAAGTCTCTTTCCATAGTTCCAAGTCTAGATGTTAAAATTATAACCTAACTTAGTGTTGAACAAAACATTTATTACAACATAAAATCAGCAGTTTCTCATGACCCATACTGCAGCTATACTGTATAGAAAATAAAATAGGTACCACACATGCAGCAGCGTAATATCGGGTCTTATGAAGACTACAGATACTGTATATACTTTCAAGTGTAACACTTGTGCTGCTGAGTATCACAATGTAGAGCCCTGAAAACAAATTAACTAAATTAATACTACAATTAATTATATTGTAATTTCACATGAGAACTACAACAAAAGAACATCTACAATTATTATTATTGTATCAGTTTCCTTTGGCAATAAAAAAGACTCCAGTGGTGAGGCCCAGCAGCCCAAGAGCCAGACCAACTCCACGGAACACTGATGGACCAATGTTGGGATCCTTTATCTCCACATCTGCACACACAGACATAAATATTTGTGAAAATCATATTCTGTGTTATAAGGGACTAAACATGAATAATAAATACAATACAAGCCCACCCCATGTTCTGGTTAGAGGTTGCTGAAGGGCTTTGTGCTCCACAGAACAGCTGTAAATGTCTCCTTTGACTGGAATAAAGTTCATTCGAGAAAATACATTCATTGTCCCATCTTTGTTGGGGTAAAATCTGCTGAGAGTTGATTCATCTGTCACATTAACATTGTTCTTTGTCCACAAGACTCTGACAGGTGGAGGAAAGAATCCAGTCACATGACAGATCAGAGTGTTCTTGACATTCAGCTGTGGATCACTTTTGGGATAAACTGAGCTCCAGGGGGGTTCTGGAAAAGTTAGAAATTATATTATGATATTTCAGACATTCCAATGAAATATTTGTATGCCTGTTTTGTCTCTTACCAAGTGGTTCAGATGAACTGGCGTACACCTCTTTAAAAATATCAAGGATGGTTCTGCAGATAGATACTCCTTTTTTAGCATCCTCATAAATTGAAGGAAGCTCAATTTGGCCAATAAAGTCAGGTAATGTGATGATTTCTTTCTGCTCTTTGAAGTCTACATGTGCCATATGTTCATCATCAAATCTGACAATGAAATCTTGACCCGAATCACCGCATGCTTCAATCACCCCAAATTCATGATAATCTAAAACATTTTCACAAATCATATTAATATTATTATCATTCTTAGATTTTAGGATGCATATAGGCTGTAATTTATGAGCAAGTATGACTGCAGCTGTTTACAGTGTGTAAATAATAAAAAGCATATTCTGACTACTATAAAACATTTATATAAGCTACTTATACCCACATGCTACATAAAAATATTTAGCAAAGGAAAAAAAAAAAAAGGTTACCCCTTTTCCCATGTACGTAGGTTACACGATCCGAGAAGTGAGAAAATCGTTTTGTATTGTATACTTACTTTGGGCGTTAATATAAACAACACAGACACCGATGAGTGTAATTTTTAAGAATCCTTCCATTTCAGCGTACGGTAAGCGTGTGTAGATGAGTATGCCGCTCCAATAACATGTAAGTAGCTTTCAATGAAAAGCATTTTTTTCCCACTGTCATCATCCAATAGGTTGTGTAGTCACTCTGTGACAAAATAGTCTCCAAGGGAGACATAGCGCGTGAAAGGCAAAACGTGCTACATGCTACAAGAAAGACCAATATATATTTTTAAGGAAGTTTGACTGTACTTATGTGTTATGTTGTTTGCTGACCACTAGATGCTGCTGCTGGATAACCATAAGCAACATCATGAACGGAGTTCTGTTTTTCCTTAATTTAATTATTGATGCATCAGGCGATATTTGTGTAGCTACCTACACCTACGACTTTTTTTGCGGTAATATGTCTTCAGTGTTCTACACAAATATCGCCTTTTGTCACAGAGTGACTACACAACCTATTGGATGATGACAGTGGGAAAAAAATGCTTTTCATTGAAAGCTACTTACATGTTATTGGAGCGGCATACTCATCTACACACGCTTACCGTACGCTGAAATGGAAGGATTCTTAAAAATTACACTCATCGGTGTCTGTGTTGTTTATATTAACGCCCAAAGTAAGTATACAATACAAAACGATTTTCTCACTTCTCGGATCGTGTAACCTACGTACATGGGAAAAGGGGTAACCTTTTTTTTTTTTTCCTTTGCTAAATATTTTTATGTAGCATGTGGGTATAAGTAGCTTATATAAATGTTTTATAGTAGTCAGAATATGCTTTTTATTATTTACACACTGTAAACAGCTGCAGTCATACTTGCTCATAAATTACAGCCTATATGCATCCTAAAATCTAAGAATGATAATAATATTAATATGATTTGTGAAAATGTTTTAGATTATCATGAATTTGGGGTGATTGAAGCATGCGGTGATTCGGGTCAAGATTTCATTGTCAGATTTGATGATGAACATATGGCACATGTAGACTTCAAAGAGCAGAAAGAAATCATCACATTACCTGACTTTATTGGCCAAATTGAGCTTCCTTCAATTTATGAGGATGCTAAAAAAGGAGTATCTATCTGCAGAACCATCCTTGATATTTTTAAAGAGGTGTACGCCAGTTCATCTGAACCACTTGGTAAGAGACAAAACAGGCATACAAATATTTCATTGGAATGTCTGAAATATCATAATATAATTTCTAACTTTTCCAGAACCCCCCCGGAGCTCAGTTTATCCCAAAAGTGATCCACAGCTGAATGTCAAGAACACTCTGATCTGTCATGTGACTGGATTCTTTCCTCCACCTGTCAGAGTCTTGTGGACAAAGAACAATGTTAATGTGACAGATGAATCAACTCTCAGCAGATTTTACCCCAACAAAGATGGGACAATGAATGTATTTTCTCGAATGAACTTTATTCCAGTCAAAGGAGACATTTACAGCTGTTCTGTGGAGCACAAAGCCCTTCAGCAACCTCTAACCAGAACATGGGGTGGGCTTGTATTGTATTTATTATTCATGTTTAGTCCCTTATAACACAGAATATGATTTTCACAAATATTTATGTCTGTGTGTGCAGATGTGGAGATAAAGGATCCCAACATTGGTCCATCAGTGTTCCGTGGAGTTGGTCTGGCTCTTGGGCTGCTGGGCCTCACCACTGGAGTCTTTTTTATTGCCAAAGGAAACTGATACAATAATAATAATTGTAGATGTTCTTTTGTTGTAGTTCTCATGTGAAATTACAATATAATTAATTGTAGTATTAATTTAGTTAATTTGTTTTCAGGGCTCTACATTGTGATACTCAGCAGCACAAGTGTTACACTTGAAAGTATATACAGTATCTGTAGTCTTCATAAGACCCGATATTACGCTGCTGCATGTGTGGTACCTATTTTATTTTCTATACAGTATAGCTGCAGTATGGGTCATGAGAAACTGCTGATTTTATGTTGTAATAAATGTTTTGTTCAACACTAAGTTAGGTTATAATTTTAACATCTAGACTTGGAACTATGGAAAGAGACTTGTGACATATGTCAATATATCATATATAATTTTAAAAATAACATTTACATTTCAAAAATGTAAATTGTATGTTTTTTTTTTCTCACTGTTGATGTAGATTTATATTTTTTAAAGTGACTGCAGATACTGCAAGAGAAAATAATGTGATGCAGTTTCACAGAGGTTTCTCTGCATGAGCAATGTGTTTTTATAGTCTGTCAAGTGCCTTGTCAACTAAGGACTTGTTAAACAAGTTAAACAAAACTATAGAAGTGGTGGCTCACATAACGGTACTGGAAAAATTAGATATTATCATATGCATAGAAATGACTCCTAAATGAATAAATATAAATGTAATAGATTAATACATATTTTACTGTAATCAAACAGTATATTAAAAATTATATATTATTTTGTTCTGATTATTTGTCAGGTAATACAAAGTGTCTTTTTTATTCACAAAATGTACATCAAGAATGGAAATTCACAGGTCTTGCTGATAATGACATTTGTAAAAGAAATAAAAAAAACTACTCACCAGCAACCAAAGGTTATAGAGTTTTGGGGTAAGAACAGAAATATTCTACATTTTATGGAGCGAGAAGGTAATCTGAAATCTTCTGTGTGTCTTCAGTTGGAAAAACTCAAATACAAAAACTACTGGAGTCAAATGAATAAACAATTAATTTATAAATATCCGCCATGTGCCAGCAAATACCCACAGAATGTTTACTTCAGCTTTTGTGAAAAATGTCCCAGTGTAAGTTACACAATCACATGTGGTTTGTGGGTCAGTCATGATTTTTTTTTAATAACGCAGTGTAACTACATGATCATTGGGTGCTTTAGTGATAACTAAACAAGCCAATAGCTCGGCAGGGGTGCTGTACTATGGCAACGCAGCCCGCCGAATTCTGCCAGATCGTGCTAGAATGGGTGTGGTAACTGGCTATAAAAGCGGGCGGTTTGCCATACAAACTCAGATACTTCTCCTTCAGTGATGACATCACATCTTCGCTCAAGACTCAAGCCTTTCTACAAGCAAGCTCTACTCACCTTCTAGATCGCCCACCGTGAACAGCACCTCGCAGCAGATTCGACCTCCTGCTTGGCTGATCCTGCTTCTCCATCTGCAGCGCCTGCAGTAGCGTGTCCGATTCCCCTGTCGCCATCCGGTCGGCTCTACTAGAACAAATTTCCTAAGAGCAAATTTCAACTGCGTTGTTTCAAATGCTGCACCGTCTTTGTCTCTTGTGCAGCGCCCACAAAGAGAAGCTTCCCCGTCCTCTTCTCTCAACCGGACCAGCATCCCTCTGCAGCTGTGAGCAACCTGGTCTCCTTCGCTGGAAGCGAGGATGAGACGTTGGAAGACAACATGTCATTGGTTCTTCTCACGACCCCGCCCCTCTGCCGTCTGCAGAGCCCAGCGCTGCCCACTCAGGCATGGATGCCGAGCTCTTCCGCATCCTGTCTAAAGCAGTCGAGGAGCTGGGCTTGGATTGGTCTCTTCCTGAAGAGCCATCCCGCAGCCGCCTGGAAGAATTGTTACTGGCCCCTCGTCAAAGATCTTCGCCATTCTTCCCGGAGGTCCACGACGAGCTCACCAAGTTGTGGCGTGCCCCCTACTCTGCCCGCCCACGGCTGTTAAATGGAAAATTTAGGCTGCACATCCTTCCAAGCCATGCATTCTTCATTCTTCTTTCTTTGGTGGTCTTGCAAGTTTACCAGGCCAAACACCTCCATGCTCTGGATGAGGCTGGACCTGAGCAGACGGCATTCAAAGACCTGCGCAGTGCCATGGATTTGGCACTGCATGACACTAAAATGATGGCGCAGGCTATCGGCAGGTCAATGGCCAGTCTTGTGGTCCTGGAGCGCCACCTATGGCTAAACTTGACTGAGATCAAGGACGCGGATAAGGTCCCCTTCCTCGACTCTCCTATCTCCCCTTCGGGCCTTTTCGGATGTGTCCCCTCCAGTACTGGCTGAAATCGAGAGTTCCATCCCATGCATTGTGCCACGGGCGCCTCCTTATCAAGGTGGATCGAGCCTGTATCACAGCCCTCGCCCATTGGAAGAACATTTCATGGATGAAACAGGGCGTTCCCCTGGCCTCACGTCCAGTCAGAAGGTGGTCACAACAGACGCTTCTAACTTGGGTTGGGGAGCGCTGTGCGATGGCATACCGGCCTTCGGCCTTCGGCCTTTGGTCAGAGACACAACGTCACGTTCACATCAACTGCCTAGAAATGCTAGCAGTATGTTTAGGCCTTTAAACCTTCCAGACAGAGCTAAGGGACCACCATGTCCTGGTCCGATCAGACAGCATGACAGTGGTGTCCTTCTTAAACCGCCAGGGCGGCCTTTCCTCCAAACGCCTCTTCTCTCTTGCGAAGGAGGTTTTGGAGTGGACTGAAGTCAATGTGCGTTCACTAAGAGCAGCACACATGCCGGGCAGGCTGAAAAGAGGGTGCAGACATGCTATCTCAGAGCAACATCCCCTCAGATGAGTGGATGCTCCACCTTCTTATGGTTCAGCAGATATGGAAGAACTTCGCCCCGGCGAGAGGTGACCTCTTCGCCTCAGAAGACAACTTTCATTGCCCAGTTTACTTCTCTAAGTATCAGGTACTTGTTCCATTGTTTTCATCTTAAAAATAGCTGAAGTCACACAGCACTACAAAGACTCTAGAAACAAACTCTGATTCCTACAAAAGATATTATTTAGAAGATAGTACAGGAGATATTGCTTATTATTTTCTGGGAAAAAAAAAAAGTTATCTGGGCTATCAGGAGGTCAATCTCTCACGTCATTCATGAGTGCCTGATGCACCATTTATTGGAATGGCGGTATAATGCCACAATGATAAACTGTACCTTAACTAGAAAAGTTGTAATTTTATTTTAAAAAAAACTACACAAATCTCTTTTGGCTTCACTGCATGTGTAGACCTGCGCAGAATGTCTTCCTCATTCACTGGCTGTGCAACACACTGTGCTCCCAGATCAGTATCCTCATCACTTCTCCTAGCTATGCATTCATCCAATTGTTCCTGAGGTTCCACAGACCAACAATCAGCCGGTGCTTGTGATGGTTCTGGTGTCACAAATCGGGAGTGCTGCTCATTTGTCTTAAGGCTATCTGGCTCTACTCTGTGGCGTACTGGATGAAATTCTGGTGTCGTTACTCGAAGATCACTGTGTGGCTCACCATGGGACGGTTTGAGAATAACTTTTTTTCCTTTCGTATATTGGTAATTGTCTTTGATTGCATGCATATCCTTTCTTGTCCTCAGAGTCACTGACTTTGTGCTCTAAGGTATCAAATATTTGAGGGCGGCTGTTCATGTAGTGCATTTTTGGTTTTCATGGTTTCTGTGTCTGATTGTCCTGACCATCGTGCTCAAGTGGCAGATTGTTCACAGGCAAAAGAAGATTACGGTGCAGTACACAGAGGGTCCGGTCACCAGTTTCAGCTTGAATTCTATATACAGGACCTCTCTGAAAGGTTGTGGACAAGCATGCGATCACCTGGCTGAAGCACAATTCCTTGGATACCACGATCATAGTATTTTATTTTCCCTTTTGCAAAGCAATTCTGACTATTTTTAGAGGCTATCTTATATGCCTTATGCATCCGAGAAGCCCACTTCTGCACGTAATCCTGCTGGGTCTCAGTCTGTTGCTCAGATTCGAGGTTAAGGAGCAAATCAATGGGTAAATGTGGGGCCCTTCCAAAGAGAAGAAAAAATGGCAAATAGCCCATGGCTTCGTGCCTCGAACAATTATATGCATGGACTATGTGGGTTAAGTGGTGTTTCCACTCATATTTCTTTTCCTCTGACAGCGTTCGGAGCGTTTGAAGCAGTGTTCTATTCAGACGCTCAACAGGGTTTCCCTGTGGATGATAGTGGGTCGTTCGAGAATGAGCAATACCAGCCAGTTGCTGAAACAAGTTATTCTCGAATTCCCGGACCCTGATCATGATAAAGCTTTTGTGAATACCCAAAGTACGGTATAAAGTCAAAGAAAATCTTTTCTTCTGCTGTTTTGCCTGATTTGTTTCAATTCTGTGTCAGAGAATTAGGAAGAACCAGTTTTCTGTGTTGTCCTGTCTGTCTGTATAAGATTCCATAATCAAGTCTTATTTGTGTATCAGTCGTTGTGTGGTTGATCCCAAGTGTCTCTTGTCTTTGTCACTTGGGTTCCATCCTCTCACTTTTAATGTAATTACCTCACAGATGGAAACATCTTCTTTCTGGGCAGATTGGATGTCTTCTGAAGGAAACGGTTGTGCTGGAGGGAAGATCATCATCACAGTAACCCAGCTGAAGGGCTGCAGCCCATGGTATTTCTTTTTTACTTCTTCTATGAACGTGGGGACATAGTAAAGGTAATCATGAAATTTATCGCAAATGGCCCATTTTAGGGTGAGAAACTCAAGCTTGTTGAAATGGAGATGATCAATTTTCTCAGCAACCTTGAGTCATAGGTGTCAGAGGTGGAAAATCCAGGTTCCGTCCTCTGCAGTATTTTGTTCCGATCACCTGGATTTGCTAATTAGCACAGCTTTACAACCAGGAGGTCAGAGATGGGACCAAGTAATTCCTTTCAAATCACTAGCAAGTCTCGAGTCAAATCCCAAGTCCTCAAAGTGTAAAGTTAATGAGATAATTAAGTGACTAATTAAATGATGATTGTGCATTAGTGATGAACACCTGCTGTTATTGACAATTACATAGAATTAGATGTTGATGGAGATTCGTATTTGCTTTAGTTGGGCTCTTGACCCTTGACTCCTGTGTTGAATTTCTCTCTGTATCAATGCATGTAGTGTTACAAAGCAGTGAAATCAGAGGAGTACTATGAGCAGCTGTTAGCTGTTTAATATGGTGAGAGAGTCATCATGAGCTTGCGTGACAACATCCAAAACAACCTCATTATTCTTATATGTTTGGGTGCGGCACTACCAAACCTGTAGTATACAATTTGAGCATTTCTCTAACAGTTACTGTGTAATTAGCTAACAACTCATTTAAAACCTGTATAGCGCATAAACAACTTTTAACGTCTGCACTACTCAGACAAACACAGACATCAAGAACCAGCATATGAATCTCAACAATGGTGACAATCAACAAATCGCTTCATGCTGCAATGCATGCTGGGTAACAACATAGTAAAAACTTCCCTCATGCACTGCAGTATGAATAATTATTGTCACCACTGTTGAGGATCGTATGATGAGTGTTCATATCTAAAGGCCTGAAAACCTTTTCCTTTTAATACTGAGACATTGCAGCAACATATATTTTATACGATTTGTCTTTTTCATTCTGCAGTAGCTGAACACCAATCAAAGAGACAGACCACTTTGTCATGCCTTTCCAAATTAGTTATAAGTAGAGAGTGTACGCTAATCTGCTGTTGCTAATTTGTGACTCAGCAATGCACAAACATTTACTCTAAGACAATATTGCAGTTGCATAGAAGCTTAACTTATAATTAACTTAAATTACTCCAACGGTCAAGAGACAAACTAAAGCAAACCTTGACCACAATTATGGTGGCATTGTTTTGTTTTTCTCTTTCTTTCTTTCTTTCTTTCTTTCTTTCTTTCTTTCTTTCTTTTCTTGACTAATTAAACATTAACATCTAAACCTCTGGTAATTCTGAATAAGTGATTTTGCAGACATAAAGTAAAGTCAGTCTGGTTAGTAATGAGTGTAGCTGGTGATGCTGTTTTGGTTTAAATCAGTTCCTGAGAGATTTTATGTTTTTTTTTAGTCGATTCAAGCTAGTTGTTTATGTGTTTCTCTTTTCTTCAATGATGCTGCTTTTTAACAGCAGTTGTATATCACTAATGCAAAATCATCATTAAATTATCTCATTAACTTGAACTCTTTGGGGATTTGGGATTTGACTCGAGATCCTGAATACATGGAAGGGGGTGGCGGTCTGGGATTGTTGTACTATTTAGTTCACGAAAGTCTACGCCGGGGTGTCAAACTCAGTTCCTGGAGGGCCGCAGCCCTGCAGAGTTTTGTTCCAACCCTGCTCCAACACCAGAGGTGGGAAATCCATGTGCCATGAGTAAAAGTCCTCCCCAGTATTTTGTTCCAATCACCTAGATTTGCGAATTAGCACCATTTTTCAGCAGGAGGTCAGAGATGGGGCCAAGTCATTCTGTTCGAGTCAAATCCAAAGTCCCCAAAGAGTTAATGAGATAATTAAATGATGATTGTGCATTAGTGATGAACACCTGCTGTTATTGAGAATTACAGAGGACCAGATGTGTGTTTTATTAGTTAAAATGATGCCACCGTCATTGAGATCAGTGTGTTTGCTTTAGTTGGGCTCTTCACCCTTAACTTCTTGGGTTAGATCTTTCTGTCGCAACACATGTGGTGTGAGATAGTGATATTAGCTGCTTTTATACAATGAGATGAGCATCATGAGCTGGTTGGAAAACATTAAACATGTAACTTCATATATGTGTGTTGTATAATCAGCCCTACGAAGCTACAGTATGGAAACAATACATTGTTCTAATATTTGTAGAAAAGATCTCTAGTGCTAATTAGGCACACACAGACATCAAGAACCAGCACATGAATCTCAACAATGGTGACAATCAACAAAATGTTTCATGCTGGGTAACACCATAGCAAAAATTCCCATCATGCGCTGCAGTATAAATAATTGTCACCACTGTTGAGATTCATATGCTGGTTCTTGATGTCTGTGTGTGTCCAAACGGCACTGTAGATCAGTTTCTTAATATGCACTACATAGGGTTTTTTTTTAAATATATAACCACATCTATTAGAGCAAAACATTGTCTGCATACTGTAGTTCATATAAATATGTATGTGCAAATGTACTTGTTCTTCAACCAGCTCATGATGACCACCTTATATAAAAGCAGCTGATAGCTACTCATCACTGATCTCACTACTTCACAACACCACATTATCTCATTAACTCTTTGGGGACTTTGGATTTGACTCGAACAGAATGACTTGGCCCCATCTATGACCTCCTGCTGAAAAATGGTGCTAATTCGCAAATCCAGGTGATTGGAACAAAATACTGGGGAGGACTTTTACTCATGGCACATGGATTTTCCACCTCCGCTAATTGGGGTTGGAGCTAAACTCTGTAGGACACCGGCCCTCCAGGACCGAGTTTGGGCACCCCTGCTATAGAGTACCTCCACAGTACCTACTCGTAAATATGAGAGAACAATATGCAACGTTTACGGAATAAGGGGATAATAACCTTTACAATTCTAAAGCATTTATACAGTAAGTATAACTAAAGGGTACCTATTCTGAAATTACACTCTTCAAAATTGCTGTAAAAAAAACGGCCAAATTTTGACAGTAACGTTTTCCATTAAAACAGTGCATTCTGGGTAATATTTGTCATTTTCAAGAAAGTAGCCTGCTGCTATATCGTGAATTAACGGCGTTCAAAATCGACACTCAGAGTCTGTTTCAAATCACACCCTACACCCTCATTCACTATTCACTTCAGGAGTTTACTAATACAGTCCACCTGACAGAGACAGTGAAAACTAATGAGTGAATTCAGACACTGATGAACAGCTGCTGTTAATGAGCAGATTTACTGATTGAAAGAAAAACAAGACAAACACAAGGACTACAACTGACTTCAGTCACAGATTTAAATTAAATCAACTGAATATATTTCAATATTCAGAAAACATCAGTTTATTTATTTTGAGGATTATCACCATCGTTGAGATTCATACGTTGATTCTTGGTGTGTGTGCTCAAATCACAATAGAGATTTTTTTTTTTCTCATAAGTTTTGTTTTTATGGGTTTTCACAACAGTTCTCCTCAGGATATTTTGCTTTTGTTATCGCTATTCAATAAAAGAGAAGAAGCTGATAGGAACCAGTGAATCAAGAGTAAGGTTGTTAAAACAAACTCATAAACTGCAAAATCAGACTTTCATTTTCTTTGGCTCTAAACCATGTGTTATTAAACCACATTGTTACAGCAGCCTACAAAAAGCTAATGCTAAAATGTTAAGGTCCAAGAGCCTGACTAAAGTAAACACTGATCTCCGTCATGGTAGTGGCAATAAGATAATAAGACAATAGAGTCAATAAGCTCTTCTGTAGACTTCTGACAGAAATAAAGTGAGTCTAGTAATAAGTGAAGCTGGTAATGCTGTTTTAGGAGTTGTTTATTGAGATCTTGAGAGATTTCATTACTTCTTTTATTTCAGTTGATTTCATCTTAATCTGTGGCTAAAGTCAGTTGTAGTTTTTGTGTTTCTCTTTCATTCAGTGATTCTGCTTGTTAACAGCAGGTGTTCATCAGTAATGCTCAACCATCTCTTAATTAATCACAGAATTATCTCATTAACTTCAGTGTTACTCAAACGCTCTGTAGTGTGGACACATTATTTGTTCACTTAAAACTGAGGATTTTGCTGTGGAATTTAAAGGGTTAAAGATGTAAGATGGAAAAAAACAGCATTAAATGTAATTTAACAGTAACAAACTGTAATTAATTTACGGCAAAGCGCCGAGCTGCCAGTAGATTACCGTTAATTCAAGGAAAAAACAGTAATACACTGTAAACTGTAACAGTCACACTGTTTAAAATTGCTGTAAAAAAACGGCCAAATTTTGACAGTAACATGCTGTTTTCCATTAAACCAGTGCATTCTGGGTAATATTTGTCATTTTCGAGAAAGTAGCCTGCTGTTATATCGTGAATTAACGGCGTTCAAAATCGACACTCAGTATAACTGTATCTTCCAATGATTTAGTTGTGGTAGAATGGTTATGGTTGGGTGTGTGATATTAGCTGCAAACATTCTTGCTGCAAGCATCATATTGTAGTCTGACTTTGACCTTTGCTGGTCATTTAAAACACTGTTAACTCATTAGTGATGTTTTTTTTTCCCCCAGAGCTTTATATTATTAGCTTTATTAGTGTTTCGACCATCATAAATGTAGGATTTAATAACTATTATTACATAAAAATTTGAACTACTGTTTCACAAGCACTCAAAAATAGACATCAAGAATCAGCATATGAATCTCAACAATGTTGGGTACCAGCACATTACAACGCTCATTCATGACTCCCAGCATGCATTGCGGCATGAATAAATTATGCTGCTGAATTGTCTATTTATTTTCTTGCATTCTTACTATGTGTTTTTTCTTTTGCGTTGTATTTTAGTATTGTGTTTTATGGTCTTTCACAACAGTTCTCAGGTTATTTTGCTTTTATTATCACTATTCGATAAAAGAGAAGATGCTGATAAGATTCAGTGAATCAAGAGTAAGGTTATTAAATCACACTTTCCTTTTCTTTGGTTCTTTAAACCATGTGTTATTAAATCACATTGTTACAGCAGCCAACAGAAAGTTTATACTAAAATGTTAAGGTCCAAGAGCCCGACTAAAGTAAACACTGATCTCCATCATGGTAGTGGCAATAAGCTAATAAGACAATAGAGTCAATAAGATCTTCTGTAGACTTCTGACAGAAATAAAGTCAGTCTATTAATAAGTGAAGCTGGTAATGCTGTTTTAGGAGTGGTTTATTGAGATCTTGAGAGATTTCATTACTTCTTTTATTTCAGTTGATTTCATCTAAGTCTGTGGCTAAAGTTAGTTGTAGTTCTTGTGTTTCTCTTTCATTCAGTGATTCTGCTTGTTGACAGCAGGTGTTCATCATTAATGCTCAACCATCACTTAATTAATCACAGAATTATCTCATTAACTTCAGTGTTACTCAAACGCTCTGTAGTGTGGACACATTATTTGTTCACTTAATGTTAGCCTAAACATGTTATTATAGTGTTTAGCTGTCAAATGTTTAATGTAGCTGTTTAAATGTACAACTACTTGTCTAGGTACTCTCCTGGGATTACCAGGCTCACATTTTAATTATATGTTGTTAAAAATTATGAAAATGTTCATGCTGCTCTCATTATTTACTATGTTGCAATTATTATTTTTTTCTCAGTTTCTGATAAGAATGAGGCAGGAGAGGAGTTTCAAGAGTCTCCATCTATATATATAGCACATATAACATGATCTTCACTGGAAGTTTACGAGCTGGCTTATCATTACAATACTACGGAAATACTACAGAATGTTCCATGCATATGGTCAATTAGGAAGAGGCTAGGTGTTTTTTAGATCATTGTTTACTTTGTGAAGTTGTAAACATTTATGAAGTGCTCAGGGACAACATGTGCTGTTCAAAGTTGTGTTCGCACATCGTTAGCAAGTTTGGATAGCTGAATCTTGAATGACTGTCAACTAGTGATGTGACATTTGAACTGAGGCGTCGGAGCTTGTGTTAAGGGGTGTGCCAGATGAAGCCTTGATCCAAGGCTTGTGTTTTTAATGTAGAAATCACAAAACCAATGACAAATGAAAACTCACTTTTTGTCCAGTCCCGTGCATGATTCGCTTTGCATGTCGGAATGTTTAAACCCCCAGATCTTATTCAGGTTTATTTCATTGCATTTTTAAATAGCCTGTCATACAAGTAAAATGAAAAATACAAATTATTTCAGGAAAATTAAATATTTGCCATACACAATTCATATATGTGTACATTATTCTTTTATTACATCATATTGATATTTGTTCTGGCATTTAATGGCACAGCTTAATGGGTAAATGAATTTATCAGAGACAGAAATTCAACAAACACACACACACTGTTACACTTTTATTTGTGCACATAATATGAATCAATCTATGTGTGGTGAATGTTTCATCTGAGGAAGTTTCTTTCACAGGCTTTCAGCTGTTTTATTGGTTATTAACCACTAGAAAGTGCTGTTTTCAAAACTTAAAGCTTTGAATCTTTTGCCAAAATAATCAGAGGAAATTCTCTGTGCTTCATGAGCCTTCATTTGCCCATCAGTATACTGTCAACTGTTGAATGATCCCACTTGTTTACTTTGAACTGGAAGACGCTCCCAGGTCCTCATGGGGCATAGAAAACTTGGATACACCAGCAAAAAAAAAAGTTATAAAGTTTTGGTGTAAGAAAATAAATATTTCACATTTTATTGGGTGAGAAGGTAACCTGAAATCTTCTGTGTCTTCAGTTGGAAAAACCCAAATACAAAAACTACTGGAGTCAAATGAATGAACAATTTATTTATAAACATCAGCCATGTGCCAGAAAATACCCACCTAATTTTTGTCAGCTTTTTATTATTCATTTCATTATCATTCAGTTCAGCTTTTGTGAAAAATGTCCCAGTGTCAGTTACAATCACAAGTGGTTTGTTTGTCAGTCATAAGGTTGATTTAGTTTTATGAGTTGAAATGCCAAACTGGGCTGGCTTTATTTAAGACATTTACTGTTACTGCACACAGGATCATTCTGTCTCTATGCCAGTGAAACAACATTGAATGCACAATGCGGTATCATCATGTGATAGACCTGGCCTTGCTGTTGCCTACTTTGTTTGAAACAGGTAAGATATAGTTTATATGTTATGTTATAATGATTAAACAGATTTATATTGAATGAGTAACTATATTTAATTTTGTGATTCTTTTTATTATTATTATTATTATTATTTGCAAATTTCATCAGACAGATTATTTAACTTTAATGAACTTTTGGCTGCTTGTTTTCTCAGTTCATGGACATTATGGATTTTTACTAGCTGTCTGCCATGTAGTTGGTTCTCTACAAAATGTTGAGATTATTTACTCAATCTATTATGACAAAACTGAATTGCTGAGGTTGAACAGTACTGAGAACAAAGTTGTTGCTTACACTGAATATGCAATGAAATGGGCAGACGACTTAAATAAAAAACCTGAGTGGCTACATACGCAGACTGAGAAAAACATTGGAGACTGCAAGCACTTTGGACAGCTATTCCTCCCTATGTTAGACAAAGCAGGTGAGATGAATTGAACCAAACGTATCAATAAAAACCAGACATCACTGAAAACACAATATTAACCTCATTATTTCAACAGTAAAACCAGAAGTCATCATTCGGTCAGTAAAGTAAGCCAGTGGTAAAAGTCCAGCCATGTTGATCTGCAGTGCATATGACTTCTACCCCAAACACATCAAACTGACATGGATGAGAGATGATAAAGAGATGACAGCTGATGTGACGTCCACTGAGGAGCTGACTAATGGAGACTGGTACTACCAGATTCACTCCCACCTGGAATACTTCCCCAAACCTGGAGAGAAAATCTCCTGTGTGGTGGAGCACGCCAGCTCTCATAGACCCATGATCTATCATTGGGGTAAGAACAGAGCTGATACTGCAAAATATGATTACAGAAACCAAACTAAAGTTTCTACTATCTACTTGTTCCCCTGTTCTCATCTTAAAAATACCCACTGAGCAAAGTTACGTCCAGCAGACGTTGAAAAGATGTCCACTGAGGAGCCAGAATGAAAGTTTTTAAGACGTCTTTTTCTGACGTGTTCTGGACGTCCGATATAGACGTTCATGGAACCTCTGTACAAGGTTAAAAACTAGTTCAAATGAGGTTAGTAGACATATTTCAACATCAGTTAAGATTCATTTTGACATCATTTATACTGTTTCTGGAACAAATAAACACTCTCAGGATACATTAGATTTAAAAATGATGAAAATAAAGGAATCTTCACTGAAACAGTGTTTATGAGATAATTAAATGATTACAGCATGAGCTTCACTCATTACTGACTTTAATTCTGTCAGACATCTATAGCTTTTATTACTAATTACCAGAGGTTTAGATGTTGGTATTTGTTTCAATTGAAGTCACCATTGTTGTGGACAGTGTTTGCTTTAGCTGGGATCTTGATCCTTGTACTTCTTATGTTAGCTTTTTTTTTGGACTGTTGTAACAGTGTTTGTGAAACACAAACATTATGACAGAGAAAGCTGAAATCAAGTGTTAACATCTTTCAGTTAATGATGGTAAACATGTAATATAAGCAGCGTCTGATATTCAATTTTGCTGGTTGCGCTTATTTATGGATGAAAAAGCATATACACTAAATATTTTTTAGAAAATGTGTCATGAAGTCACACACTGACATAAAGATTTTGCACAGGACTCACAACAACGGTGACAATCAGAACAAAAAAGCTTGAGAATTAAGGATGAGTTTGTACTATGAAGCTTTTTTGTTTGTCACCACTGTTGTGATTCATGTGCAAAATCTTGATGTCTGTGTCGACATGCTGCGCTTCCTTAAAACATCCATAAAAACATGCATTTTGTCCATCTTCAGCTTAAGTGATTATTTCACTACTCTCGGCACCTGTACTGCACACTCACAATGTTTAAAGATTTTAAACACAGTACTATAATCATAACATCAGATACTCGTGTCCTGATGATTTCATTTATCACCAGCATGAAGCTGAGATCAGTTGTGCTTTTATCAAACACAGTTATAACTGCCAAACAACAAGCTAATGCAAGATCCTAGCTAAAGCAAACACTATCCACAACAATGGTGACTTCAAATGAACAAATACCAACATTTAAACCTCTGGTGATTATTAATAAAAGCTATAGATGTCTGACAGAAATCAAGTCAGTAATGAGTGAAGCTCATGCTTTGATCATTTTATTATCTCATAAACACTGTTTCAGTGAAGATTCCTTTATTTTCATCATTTTTGGACAGTGTCTGTGAGTTGCTTTTCATGTATAAATGGAAATGACATTGCAGTAACATTTTAAATCTAATGTATCCTGAGAGTGTTTATTTGTTCCAGAAACAGTATAAATGATGTCAAAATGAATCTTAAATTAACTACTAACCTCATTTGAACTAGTTTTTAACCTTGTACAGAGGTTCCATGAACTTCTATATCGGACGTCCAGAACACGTCAGAAAAAGACGTCTTAAAAACTTTCGTTCTGGCTCCTCAGTGGACGTCTTTTCAACGTCTGTAAATACATAAAAAGACGTGCGCTGGACGTAACTTTGTTCAGTGGGTTGGTTTTTGAACATTAATTTGCTGTAACTGTGTCTTCCAATGATTTCGTTATGGTAGAATGGTTATGGTTGGATGCGTTATGTTGGCTGTAAGCATCATATTGTAGTCTGATTTTGACTTTTGTTGGTTAATTGAAATACTGTTAACAGCATTGACTCATTAGTGACGTCTTATTTTTTCCCCGAGGTTTATATTATGAGCTTTACCAGTATGGTGACAATCAGAAACGTAGGATTTAATAACAGTGCAGGTTTAAAACAATTTGAACTACTTTTTCAAAAACACTCAAAAATAGACATCAAGAATCAGCATATGAATCTCAACAATGGTGACAATCAAAAGCTTCATGCTGCAATGCATGCTGGGTACCAGCACATTACAACGCTCATTCATGACTCCCAGCATGCATTGCGGCATGAATAAATTATGCTGCTGAATTGTCTATTTATTTTCTTGTATTCTTACTATGTGTTTTTTCTTTTGTGTTGCATTTTAGTATTGTGTTTTGTAATATTCAGAAAATATCAGTTTATTTATTTTGAGGATTATCACCATCGTTGAGATTCATACATTGATTTTTGATGTGTGTGTTCAAATCACAATAGAGATTTTTATTTTTCATAAGTTTTGTTTTTATGGTCTTGCACAACAGTTCTCCTCACGTTATTTTGCTATTCAGTAAAAGACAAGATGCTGAAAATAACCAGTGAATCAAGAGTAAGACTGTTAAACACTGATCTCCATCATGGTAGTGGCAATAAGATATTCTGTAGACTTCTGACAGAAATAAAGTCAGTCTAGTAATAAGTGAAACTGGTAATGCTGTTTTAGGAGTTGTTTATTGAGATCTTGAGAGATTTCATTACTTCTTTTATTTCAGTTGATTTCATCTAAGTCTGTGGCTAAAGTCAGTTTTAGCTCTTGTGTTTCTCTTTCATTCAGTGATTCTGCTTGTTAACAGCAGATGTTCATCAGTAATGCTCAACCATCACTTAATTAACCACAGAATTATCTCATTAACTTCAGTGTTACTCAAACGCTCTGTAGTGTGGACACATTATTTGTTCACTTAAAACTGAGGATTTTGCTGTGGAATTTAAAGGGTTAAAGATGTAAGATAGAAAAAAAACAGCATTAAATGTAATTTAACAGTAATAAACTGTAATTAATTTACGGCAAAGCGCTGTAGAAAAACAGTATCTTGCTGGCAACCAAGCTGCCAGTAGATTACCGTTAATTCAAGGAAAAAACAGTGATATACTGTAAACTGTAACAATCATATTTAGCCAACAAAACAAGTTAATTTCACTAAAATATTATTGAATGTTAATAGAAAAACAGTTATGCAAAGTCTTTAACTGGTAAGGAGAGTACATATTTAACTGTACTGTATTGATATGTTTTTGCACAAGAGAGATCTGTTAGTTTAATTTAGTTTTGTGGGTCACCATTGTGCTGGAGAGTAAGCCTGTGCTTCAGTCAATGATGAGCCACAAACACTGATATTTTGCTGCTTTTTTTTTTTAAAAGACAGTAACTGTGTGTTTGCTGATGCAGTGATAGTCACTTTAGTACAGGGGTGTCAAACTCAGTTCCTGGAGGGCCGCAGCCCTGCTCCAACACCAGAGGTGGGAAATCCATGTGCCATGAGTAAAAGTCCTCCCCAGTATTTTGTTCCAATCACCTGGATTTGCGAATTAGCACCATTTTTCAGCAGGAGGACAGAGATGGGGCCAAGTCATTCTGTTCGAGTCAAATCCAAAGTCCCCAAAGAGTTAATGAGATAATTAAATCACGATTGTGCATTAGTGATGAACACCTGCTGTTATTGAGAATTACAGAGGATCAGATGTGTGTTTTATTAGTTAAAATGATGCCACCATCATGAAGATCAGTGTGTTTGCTTTAGTTGGGCTCTTCACCCTTAACTTCTTGTGTTAGATCTTTCTGTAGCAGCACATGTGGTGTTGTGAAGTGGTGAGCTCAGTGATAAGAAGATATTAGCTGCTTTTATACAATGAGATGGTCATCATGAGCTGGTTGGAAAGCATTACACATGTAACTTTATATATATATGTATGTGTGTGTGTGTGTTGTATAATCAGCCCTACAAAACTACAGTATGCAAACAATACAATGTTCTAATATTTGTATTCTAATTACTCCAAGATGGCGGCGCGGTCAGACGCAGCGGCTACTCCGGGTCCAAATAACGGTGCTTTTATGTCTTTTAATGTCGTCTTTTCGTCTCAAAATAGTGTCAGTTTACCGGTAATTCATAAGGAAATAACTCCAAAATACATATACGATCGCCAAAGCCTTTTGGAAATCGGCAACGCATACAACCACCAACTCTCACCAGCGGCTACAGAGAAGCTCCGAGGCTTTTGTTTACTGCAAAAGCCGAACCCCGAGACCGCGGCCTCACCTACTGACGCCACCCACACAAAGCGGAGGCGCCGGCGGTGTGAGAGGGGACAGAAGCGCGGTAAGCGCGGAAGTGTACGAGCTAGGCTAAGGGCTAACCCCACCAGACCGGCCCTTCCAACACTCATGCTCTCTAATGTTCGCTCGCTGGAAAATAAACTGGACTTAATCCAACTCAGTCGCTCTACACTGCATGAGGAAAGGGATTGTTGTGCGTTTGTTTTCACGGAAACATGGCTAAACAACAACACCCCGGACTCCGCCATTCAGCTGCACGGGCTAACCTGCTACCGAGCGGACAGAGATACAGTACTGTCTGGTAAGACTCGCGGGGGAGGCTTGTGTGTTTACATCAACAAGGAATGGTGTAACAACCCACTGAGCAAAGTTACGTCCAGCAGACGTTGAAAAGACGTCCACTGAGGAGCCAGAATGAAAGTTTTTAAGACGTCTTTTTCTGACGTGTTCTGGACGTCCGATATAGACGTTCATGGAACCTCTGTACAAGGTTAAAAACTAGTTCAAATGAGGTTAGTAGTTAATTTAAGATTCATTTTGACATCATTTATACTGTTTCTGGAACAAATAAACACTCTCAGGATACATTAGATTTAAAATCATGTTACTGCAATGTCATTTCCATTTATAATCGCAAAGCAACTCACAGACACTGTCCAAAAATGATTAAAATAAAGGAATCTTCACTGAAACAGTGTTTATGAGATAATTAAATGATCACAGCATAAGCTTCACTCCTTACTGATTTTATTTCTGTCAGACATCTATAGCTTTTATTAATAATTACCAGCGGTTTAGATGTTGGTATTTGGTTCATTTGAAGTCACCATTGTTGTGGACAGTGGTTGCTTTAGCTGGGATCTTGATCCTTGTACTTCTTATGTTAGCTTTTTTTTTTGACTGTTGTGACAGTGTTTGTGAAACACAAGCGTTATGACAGAGAACGCTGAAATCAAGTGTTAACATCTTTCAGTTAATGATGGTAAACATGTAATAAAATGAGCGTCTGATATTCAATTTTGCTGGTTGCACTTATTTATGGATGAAAAAGCATATACACTAAATTTTTTTTTAGAAAATCTGTCATGAAGTCACACACTGACATCAAGATTTTGCACAGGACTCACAACAACGGTGACAATCAGAACAAAAAAAGCTTGAGAATTAAGAATGAGTTTGTACTATGAAGCTTTTTTTGTTTGTCATTGTTGCCATTGTTGTGAGTCCTGTGCAAAATCTTGATGTCTGTGTGTCTACATGCTGCGTTTTCTTATATATCCATAAAAATATGCATTTTGTCCATCTTCAGATCAAGTGATTATTTCACTACTCTCAGCACCTGTACTGCAGACTCACAATGTTTAATGGTTTTAAACTCAACACTAAAATCATTACATCAGATACTCGTTTCCTGATGATTTTATTTATCACCAGCATGAAGCTGAGATCAGTTGTGTTTTTTCAAACACAGTTACAACTGCCAAACAACAAGCTAATGCAAGATCCCAGCTAAAGCAAACACTATCCACAACAATGGTAACTTCAAATGAAACAAATACCAACATCTAAACCTCTGGTGATTATTAATAAAAGCTATAGATGTCTGACAGAAATCAAGTCAGTAATGAGTGAAGCTCATGCTGTGATCATTTAATTATCTCATAAACACTGTTTCAGTGAAGATTCCTTTATTTTCATCATTTTTGGACAGTGTCTGTGAGTTGCTTTGCGATTATAAATGGAAATGACATTGCAGTAACATTTTAAATCTAATGTATCCTGAGAGTGTTTATTTGTTCCAGAAACAGTATAAATGATGTCAAAATGAATCTTAAATTAACTACTAACCTCATTTGAACTAGTTTTTAACCTTGTACAGAGGTTCCATGAACGTCTATATCGGACGTCCAGAACACGTCAGAAAAAGACGTCTTAAAAACTTTCGTTCTGGCTCCTCAGTGGACGTCTTTTCAACGTCTGTAAATACATAAAAAGACGTAACTTTGCTCAGTGGGACGTATGTCATTGTATTGAGCAGATCAGTAAGTAAATACTAGTACAGTCAGAATTGGGCTGATACATCAAATTATCGTGTTACAGTTTCCTGCAGGCATAATTTTTAAAGAAGTATTAAGTTGCGTGTGTAGTTTAATACAGAAACCGGTTTTCTTTATCCATCTTGTGCTACCGAATTTTGCGTGTTCATTTTTTGACGGAATACTTTACACATGGCAACGTATTTATATCGTGAGTAAAGGCACTGTTATTATTTTACCTGTTTTTCTGTTTTCATTTGGGAGTATTTGAAGAGCAACAGGGATGATTCAGAAAGTATTCTGTTGACTTCGTCTACAAGTGTTGAACACAATTATAAACATGGCTTAGTGGTGTCTTGTGAAAGATACATATATTTAAAATCTACTTTAAAATGTAGTGTTTGTATTATTTATATATATATATATATATATATATATATATATATATATATATACAAACACTACATTTTGAAGTATATATTAAAATGAATGACTCCAAGATGTGATGTAACCATCAACTACTTAAATATTTAAATATTTAATCGGACAAGTAAACAAATCAGAGTAAACAATAATTATTTAGTCTATTATTCTTAGATGATTATTTAGGTTTTTATCAAGGCTCTTCTTTCTGAACTGAACAATATGTAATAGTCTTTGCTAAACTAAATGATTATGACACATAGTCATAAACACCATCTAAAGGGGTATTTTCTACTTCTTTTTTTGTCATATGACAGCAAAATAGCTTCCTGGTTACAGCTTACATACACTTTGTTGACTCTGCAAAATGTTAAATTATTTTACCAAAACAAGAGGGATCATACAAAATGCATGTTTTGTTGTTGTTTTTGTTTAGTGATAGTTGTTCATAACTCCCTTGTTTGTCCTGAACATTAAACTGCTTGCTGCCCTTAAGAAATATCCTTCATGTCCCACAAATTCTTTAGTTTGCCAGCATCTTTTGCATATTTGAACTCTTTCCAACAATGACTGTATTATTTTGACATCCACCTTTTCACACTGAGGACAACTGAGGGACTCATATATGCAACTATTACAGAAATTTCAAAGTATACTATATGACTATATGTAAACTTTTTATGTTAAATATCTTATTCAGGTCAGTACTAAATAAAAATGCCTTATGATTTAAGTTTCTTTGGATTGTTTTGACTTTTTTTTTTTGCTTTACTCCACAGGAACTAAAGGACGAATGCAAAAAGGAAAAACAGTGCTTCTATTACTATTTATTATCAGTATAATTGGCATGCTAGTTTTTATGCACATGGACGGTCATACATATTACATTCAAGCTCCTCCAACAAAAAGAGATCCTCCACCAATAAAACCTCCTCCATCAAAAAATAAATTCAAAATTCCAGAGGCTTCATATTCAATAACGCCCATCAAAGACTCAAATCATTTCATGGTGTCTGCATTTATCGACCACAGACTGGATGGGGTCATTCGAGTCATCAGCATAGTCAACAGAAGTAGTCTTCAGCCACTTTACTGTGCTTACTGCAGCACCGAACAAGTCTGCAAAACTGTTCACACTGATGTCCAGATACACAGTGACCATTTTAGCTATACATGTGGTGCCTCAGATGTGATTTGTAAAGGTGAACACATGCAAAATGCAACTCATGTCCTCATAATGACTGACAAGGAAGGTTCAGCGGACCACAAAATAGAATATCTGCCAATAAAAAATAAGGTTGTGCAAGAGACTTTCAAGTTTAACTTCACCATTTGCATCTCCAACCTTTTTGGCGACTACAACAATGTGCTGCAGTTTGCTCAAGCGATGGAGATGTACAAGCTTCTGGGTGTACAGCATGTGGTTGTCTATAAAACTAGTTGTGGACCGGACTTGGAAAAGCTCTTAAAGCATTATGAAACAGAGGGGATACTGGAGATCGTTTCATGGCCTATTGACCAGTTTCTGAATCCGTCAAGAGGCTGGAACATCAAGCTGCACAAGGGAGAAATTCAGTACTATGGTCAGTTAGTAACACTCAACGAGTGCATTTACAGGCACATGTACCAATCCAAATACCTTCTCCTGAATGACATTGATGAAATCATCATGCCTTACAAGCACAGCAATTTACCATCTCTTATGGAGGACCTCCAGCCTGCTCATCCCAATATAGGGGTGTTCCTCATAGAGAACCACATATTCCCTAAAACACAGTTTGAGGAGAGCGGGAAGTTCAAACGAGCAGAATGGAAGAATATTCCCGGTATCAATATCATGGAGCACATTTACAGAGAACCTCCTCAAAAAAAAATTTACAATCCCACAAAGATGATTGTCAACCCAAGAAAAGTACAGCAAACCTCAGTACATTCCACGCTGAAAGACTTTGGAGGCAGTTTTCATGTACCGTTTAATGTATGTAGGATTGTACATGTGAGAGTCCCACTACAGGGGCATCTTACCAAAAAGGAACTATTTGTGGACAAAAGAGTCTGGGACTTCAAACAAAAACTGATACCAAATGTTGACCAGACTTTGAAACTTTCTGGTTTTCTGTAAGTTGGCAAAATGTTTAGTCTTTCTGTTTGATTTAAAGGGGCCATGAACTAAGAAATCTAAATTTCCTTTACCTTTTGACATTTAAGAGGTCATTATACTATAAAATCATCCTGTGAGTTTCAGAACTCAAAAACTTTCTTGTTAGTATAAAAACAGCTGATATTAAAGCCAATCCAGCAAAACGAAAGGTTGTGTAATGTGCTACTCTTTGATGTAAGTAGCACCGCCTCCAGAAAAGATCAATGTCTGCTTCTACATCACTGCCTGTTTAGTCCTGCCCATCGATTCACTACATCACTGCCTACAGCCCCACCCACCAATTCACACATGTAGTGTAAATAACAAGAGAGGCAAACGCAGGTCTACACAGAAACCAAGCGATAAAGATGGCTCTGACAAGAAGACACTGTACATTGCCAAGTCAGTAAGAACTTTGCAAACAAGGCACAATTTGACGCTGAATTTTCAGAAAGATTGAAACTTAAAGACTCGCAACACACAAGCGCGAGTAACTGTTTTTATTATGTGGTCACTATTGCTCTGTCTAATATTACAGATCGTTTGATACGGACTTAGTATTTGTTGTTTTTAACCTAAATCCCCTCATATCTATGAAGGATGTAGGCTGTCAGAAATACACAACTGTTAGCCAATCACAGCAGTGGGCATTTACTTCTGAGTCTACAATCTGCCACACCTATTAAACAGTACAGTAAATAGCCTATTACTTATAAATCATGATGTATTCCAAGGTGAAAAAAGTGCACTAAAATACAGCTTATTTAAATACACTTAGTGCACTTCCCTAATGTACACTAATTTTGTACTTAATATACTAAAAATTGTTCTTTAGTACTTCTTAAGATAAACTTAAGATCATCTAAGTGTACTCAACTGTGCTATTTTGAGACACCATGAAGATTAACTAAAATGTGTTTTAACATACTATCTCAGCATTTAAAAAATGTATTTTGTTACCACTTTTAGTACAATTGAAACATCTTTCATACACCTTTAAATATACTCATTATACATAGAAAATATACTTAAGTATTTAAAATATAAGAATAATATATAATAAATATATACAAAACATATTTATAATGTATTCCCAGGTGAAAAAAGTGCACTTAAATACAATTTAAGCACACTTAGTGTACTTCCCTAATGTACTTAAAGTGCTCTATTTTCACACACTAATTTTGTACTTAATATACTAAAAGTTATTCCTTCTTAAGATAAACTTATGATCATCTAAGTGTACTTAACTGCTATTTTGAGACATCATGAAGATGAACTACAACATGCTTTTAGCATGCTATCTCAGCATTTAAAAATGTATTTTGTTACCACTTTTAGTACAGCTAACAACTAACTAGATATGTTGAATGAAAAACAGACTTGTCAATAAATAAATAAATACAATAAAAATAAATGAATCTTAAAATATAAATTACTATCACACATCTGGCGTCTTCACATTGAAGAGTCCGCTCTGGTAGCTGCCATCTCATGTGAAGGATCTGAGGATCCTCAAATGCAAATTGTGTGTGTTTTGGTTCAAGAGAGCAACCATAAATTTGTATTGTTTTTTAAATATTCTTCATTTATTCTTCATTAATTTAACATTTAATCATATTTAATCATTTATAATAGTCATTATAGTCATTCATATATCCATTACATTTGATTCATTAATTGATTAGTCATTTATATTATCTTATATTATTGTTGTTTTTTAAATATATATATTTTCCATTGTTGTTTAGTCTTATGACTGTGGTTTCAAGGGCTGTTTGTCTTCATGAATAGGAGATATGAGGGACTGTTTATGAAACCCAAGGTTTATGGGATGTTGTTGTGAAGACATTTGGTATAACAATACTTGTTGGATTTGTGTTCTTCAGACGAAGTCTGAGCATTGAGACATACGTAACTAAGACTATTCAACAAACTCTGCTCCTTTTTACCATCATTATTTCGTCTCCTGCTTCTGCTCTTCACTTTCACTGGTTTTTCCTTAGTCAACTTCTTGGCTGACAGAAGACTGTTAATAGTGTTTTGGGTACCAGACAAGACCTCCTGTTGTTTGGGTATTAGACTACTCTGCTGACGAGTTGTTCTTTTACCGGACAAACTGATACTTTCTGATGGGATCTGGCATCCAGGGCTGGATCTTAACTGTATTCCAGTCATTTTAGAATAAGCCATAAAAAACGCAGTCTGAGATAAAAGCACAGCATATCAACAACTGCTATAATACACAGCCTTCATTTTTCATAACCCTTAGTGTAGAGTTTCTCAACTCCAGTCCTCAGAACCTCTCCCAGAATGTCATAGCTGAACCAGGTATTTTAATTAGTGAGACATCTAAAACATTCTGGGAGGGGGACCTGGGGACTGTAGAGGAGGCTATGCCTCTTTTACTATTTACTGATGCAGCTTAAATAAAGCATCTTACTTCATTTTGCAAAATAAAATACTGTATTAACATTAAGATGCTTTAAGATATGTATTTTGTACATTTATTAATTACTTGCCTTTTATTCTCTACCTTGATCCAGAAGATTACACTCTGACCTAGATTAAAAAAAAAAAAAAAAAAAAAAAACTAAGTAAAAATTAAGAGTATGCAACTGACTTAAGGTGTGAAAAAAAGTATTATATAAAACTAATATATATATATATATATATTAAATAAAATAATCAAATAAATAAAACTAAATCAAATCTAAATGAGAAAATCAAACAATGCAGTTTTCCCTATTTATCAGTAAAAGAAGGAGGGAGAAGAGAAATAAAGGTTGATAGTACAAATAAGACGTTTGTAAAAATATTTCTTACATATTAATATTTTCGATATTTATTCGATATTTATTTATTCTATATTTTTTCAGGAAAAGTCAAAGTCACCATCAGTCTGCCTGTGCTGTCACATGGTAGAGTTTGGTGAAAAAACAAACCTAAATGTAATACGAAAATTCTTACCTGGTCGTTCGTTGATCTGGGCGGCGCGTTCATGTAACTCATCACAGATTTGGAGTTATGCCGCACTTTGATTTGATTGGTGGCTGGCAGCCAGCTTTAAGTTGCATCACTGCCACCTAGTGGTTTGGATCAGGGGCGTCAAACTCAGTTCCTGGAGGGCCGCAGCCCTGCAGAGTTTTGTTCCAACCCTGCTCCAACACCAGAGGTGGGAAATCCATGTGCCATGAGTAAAAGTCCTCCCCAGTATTTTGTTCCAATCACCTGGATTTGCGAATTAGCACCAGTTTTCAGCAGGAGGTCATAGATGGAGCCAAGTCATTCTGTTCGAGTCAAATCCAAAGTCCCCAAAGAGTTAATGAGATAATTAAATGATGATTGTGCATTAGTGATGAACACCTGCTGTTATTGAGAATTACAGAGGATCAGATGTGTATGTTTTATTAGTTAAAATGATGCCACCGTCATTGAGATCAGTGTGTTTGCTTTAATTGGGCTCTACATCCTTAACTTTTTGTGTTAGATCTTTCTGATGCAGCACATGTGTGTTGCGAAGTAGTGAGCTCATTGCTCAGTAGCTGTCAGCTGCTTTTATGTGAGATGGTCTTCATGAGCTGGTTGGAAAACAAAGTAAATATACATATTTATATGAACTACAGTATGCAGACAACATATTGTTCTAATAGATGTGATTATAAAAAAAAAAAAACATATGCAGTGCATATTAAGAAACTGATCTCCAGTGCCATTTGGACACACACAGACATCAAGAACCAGCATATGAATCTCAACAGTGGTGACAATTATTTATACTGCAGTGCATGATGGGAATTTTTGCTATGGTGTTACCCAGCATGAAACATTTTGTTGATTGTCACCATTTTTGAGATTCATGTGCTGGTTCTTGATGTCTGTGTGTGTCTAGCTAACACCGGAGATCTTTTTTTTAAATTACAAATATTAGAACATTGTATTGTTTGCATACTGTAGTTTTGTAGGGCTGATTATACAACACACACACATATATATATATATATGAAGTTACATGTGTAATGCTTTCCAACCAGCTCATGATGACCATCTCATTGTATAAAAGCAGCTAATATCTTCTTACCACTGAGCTCACCACTTCACAACACCACATGTGCTGCTACAGAAAGATCTAACACAAGAAGTTAAGGGTGAAGAGCCCAACTAAAGCAAACACACTGATCTTCATGATGGTGGCATCATTTTAACTAATAAAACACACATCTGATCCTCCGTAATTCTCAATAACAGCAGGTGTTCATCACTAATGCACAATCGTGATTTAATTATCTCATTAACTCTTTGGGGACTTTGGATTTGACTCGAACAGAATGACTTGGCCCCATCTCTGTCCTCCTACTGAAAAATGGTGCTAATTCGCAAATCCAGGTGATTGGAACAAAATACTGGGGAGGACTTTTACTCATGGCACATGGATTTCCCACCTCTGGTGTTGGAGCAGGGCTGCGGCCCTCCAGGAACTGAGTTTGACACCCCTGTACTAAAGTGACTATCACTGCATCAGCAAACACACAGTTACTGTCTTTAAAAAATAAAGCAGCAAAACATCAGTGTTTGTGGCTCATCATTGACTGAAGCACAGGCTTACTCTCCAGCACAATGGTGACCCACAAAACTAAATTAAACTAACAGATCTCTCTTGTGCAAAAACATATCAATACAGTACAGTTAAATGTGTACTCTCCTTACCAGTTAAAGACTTTGCATAACTGTTTTTCTATTAACATTCAATAATATTTTAGTGAAATTAACTTGTTTTGTTGGCTAAATATGATTGTTACAGTTTACAGTATATCACTGTTTTTTCCTTGAATTAACGGTAATCTACTGGCAGCTTGGTTGCCAGCAAGATACTGTTTTTCTACAGCGCTTTGCCGTAAATTAATTACAGTTTATTACTGTTAAATTACATTTAATGCTGTTTTTTTCTATCTTACATCTTTAACCCTTTAAATTCCACAGCAAAATCCTCAGTTTTAAGTGAACAAATAATGTGTCCACACTACAGAGCGTTTGAGTAACACTGAAGTTAATGAGATAATTCTGTGATTAATTAAGTGATGGTTGAGCATTACTGATGAACATCTGCTGTTAACAAGCAGAATCACTGAATGAAAGAGAAACACAAGAGCTAAAACTGACTTTAGCCACAGACTTAGATGAAATCAACTGAAATAAAAGAAGTAATGAAATCTCGCAAGATCTCAATAAACAACTCCTAAAACAGCATTACCTGTTTCACTTATTACTAGACTGACTTTATTTCTGTCAGAAGTCTACAGAATATCTTATTGCCACTACCATGATGGAGATCAGTGTTTAACAGTCTTACTCTTGATTCACTGGTTATTATCAGCATCTTGTCTTTTACTGAATAGCGATAATAAAAGCAAAATAACATGAGGAGAACTGTTGTGCAAGACCATAAAAACAAAACTTATGAAAAAAAAAAATCTCTATTGTGATTTGAACACACACATCAAAAATCAACGTATGAATCTCAACGATGGTGATAATCCTCAAAATAAATAAACTGATATTTTCTGAATATTACAAAACACAATACTAAAATGCAACACAAAAGAAAAAACACATAGTAAGAATACAAGAAAATAAATAGACAATTCAGCAGCATAATTTATTCATGCCGCAATGCATGCTGGGAGTCATGAATGAGCGTTGTAATGTGCTGGTACCCAGCATGCATTGCAGCATGAAGCTTTTGATTGTCACCATTGTTGAGATTTATATGCTGATTCTTGATGTCTATTTTTGAGTGTTTTTGAAAAAGTAGTTCAAATTGTTTTAAACCTGCACTGTTATTAAATCCTATGTTTCTGATTGTCACCATACTGGTAAAGCTCATAATATAAACCTCGGGGAAAAAATAAGATGTCACTAATGAGTAATAAAGTCAGTCTGATTAGAAATGCGTAAAGCTGGTAAGACTGTGTGTTGTTTAATATTCAGTTGGTTTCATTTAAATCTGTGACTGAAGTCAGTTGTAGTCCTTGTGTTTGTCTTGTTTTTCTTTCAATCAGTAAATCTGCTCATTAACAGCAGCTGTTCGTCAGTGTCTGAATTCACTCATTAGTTTTCACTGTCTCTGTCAGGTGGACTGTATTAGTAAACTCATGAAGGGAATAGTGAATGAGGGTGTAGTGTGTGATTTGAAACACAGACTCTGAGTGTCGATTTTGAACGTCGTTAATTCACGATATAGCAGCAGGCTACTTTCTCGAAAATGCCAAATATTACCCAGAATGTACTGTTTTAATGGAAAACAGCATATTACTGTCAAAATGTAACAAAAAAAACATTTTCAACGTCATATTCTGACGAACTCATTTTTTTTCTTGAAAATATACTTTAACAATATTTTACATTGATATACACTCTAAAAAACACTGGGTTAAAAACAACCCAATTTGGTTAGTTTTTAACCCAAGGGCTGGGTAAATATAGGACAGAACCCATTTGGGGTTAATTTTACCCAGCAAATTGGGTTATTTAACCCATCATGATGGGTTGATTTAACTCATCTACACTCAAAAAAATAATTCAGTCTAAAAATAAACTTTATGTAATTAAATTACATGCAAATTTTCCATCCATTTAGATTACATAGTTTTAATATAAACAAATCAATGAACTTAGTGTGATTCATATGCATCAGTTGTATGTGAATGAAATAGGTAAGATTTATGTAAAAGTTCCCAGTGTTTAATAAGCACTGCTCAGTACTCATGTGTTTCCACACTACAGAGTGTTCAAGTAGCATTGACACAGTGTTAGAGTTAAGGAGATAATTATGTGATGATTGACCATTAATGATGAACACCTGCTGTTTACAAGCACAATTACTGATGGAGAGAAAAACACAAGAACTATGACTTCAGCCACAGACTAGATGAAATCAACTGAAATAAAACAAGACCTGATTAACAACTCCACAGACAGCTTTACCAGCTTCACTCATTACGAACCAGATTGACCTTATTTCTGTCAAACTTCTAGAGAAGCTCTTATTGAGAATTAAGAAAGGTTTAGATGTTTTATTGAAAACATTTCATTTGACCTAACCATCATAGCGATCAGGGCTTACTTTAGTTGGGCTCTTGACCCTTGACTACCTTATGTTACTTTTTTTTTTGGCTGCTGTAATTGTGTTTGTGAAGCACATTTATTACAGAAAAAAGTGCCAAAGAACAAATAAACTTGCATGTGTTTGGTTAAACGTTAATGACGTGTAATCACCATCTAGTGGCCTGATTCACTGATTTCATTGAGTGGTTAATCTATTAGTTTCATGATCTTTAGAGAGCTGTATGAGCTGTTAAGAAAGTTTATCCTATGCACAAAACCTATAAATCTATGGCAGCAACCAGAAACACACAGACATCAAGAAACAGGCTATGAATCTCAGCAATGGTGCCATTCAAAAATTGCATGCTGGGAGTCATGGGTGAGTTTTGTACTCTGCTGGTACCCAGCATGCATTGCAGCAGGAAGCTTTTGTCACCATTGCTGAGATTCATAGACTGATTCTTGATGTCTGTGTGTTTCTGTTTGCTGCCATAGATTTATAGGTTTTGTGCATAGGATAAACTTTCATAATAGTTCATACAGCTCTCTAAAGATCACAAAACTAATAGATTAGCCACTCAACGAAATTAATGAATCAGGCCACTAGATGGTGATTACACATCATTAATATTTAACCGAACACATGCAAGTTTATTTGTTCTTTGGCACTTTTTTTCTGTAATAAATGTGCTTCGCAAACACAATTACAGCAGCCAAAAAAAAAAAATTAACATAAGGTAGTCAAGGGTCAAGAGCCCAACTAAAGTAAGCCCTGGTCGCTATGATGGTTAGGTCAAATGAAATGTGTTCAATAAAACATCTAAACTTTTCTTAATTCTCAAGAAGAGCTTCTCTAGAATTACAACTATTTCAGTTGATTTCATCTAGTCTGTGGCTGAAGTCATAGTTCTTGTGTTTTTCTTTCCATCAGTGATTGTGCTTGTAAACAGCAGGTGTTCATCATTAATGGTCAATCATCACATAATTATCTCCTTAACTCTAACACTGTGTCAATGCTACTTGAACACTCTGTAGTGTGGAAACACATGAGTATTGAGCAGTGCTTATTAAACACTGGGAACTTTTACATAAATCTTACCTATTTCATTCACATACGACTGATGCATATGAATCACACTAAGTTCATTGATTTGTTTATATTAAAACTATGTAATCTAAATGGATGGAAAATTTGCATGTAATTTAATTACATAAAGTTTATTTTTAGACTGAATTATTTTTTTGAGTGTAATGGGTTGATTAATTTTTATTAAAATATAGCTTATTCTTACTTTATACATATGAAATGATGAAATACTTTATGCTTTTTACTTCATACATAATAAATTATGTTTACAGATTAATTTAAATCATGTAAACTTTTGTAAAATACTCCACACAACCACTGGTTTGCATGATAACTTCCTTTATTTTCCGTTATCATTTACAGCATAGTTTATCGTTTTAATGTACACATATTGCCTATTTATACTCATTTTACAAACATTAAACGTACAAATTAAACATTAAACAGAAGTAATTCACGTGTAATCGACCGGTCTCTGTTACTCCCCAGACAGCATCTGACTCTGTGCCAGATTCGTTTTCAACCGGCAAATCCGCGTTACAGTCACATCCGTTTCAGTGCTGTATCACAGTCCTAGACGGATCCGGCCCGTGTCTGGTTTTAGTGGGCACGGTCTACTATCGCAGAGCGGATCCGGGCCGAGTCTGGTATGGAGCTGGCCCAGTGCTGGCCCAGATGAGCGGAAAACCAGATGCGTGCCAGTATTGGCCCGTTGTGCCAAAAGACACTGGCCCAAGTCCGTTTTGCGGATTTGCAGGAGTGTGGGCCAGAATCAGGCCGGATGAAATTTGCTGTCAGGGTCCGTTTCCACCGTAAGGGCGCTGGCTCTCGTGCCCGTGTTCGGTGGGGAACTGCAATCATGGCGAGGAGATGGGCTCCGCCGCCACCACCCCATCACCTCCACCCAGGCGGCAGAAGTAATTCACGTGAATTCAAGCAGTCTCTGTTATTCCGTTTCCACCGTAACGGCGCTGGCTCTGTGTACGCGAGCTTAAGTGTTCGGTGGGGAACGTTTTCCGGCTACCGCCTCACCGAGTTGCGCAATCATAGCCGAAATATACTGCGACTGCTTTCATAACCTGCCCAAAACAAACAGTAAACAGCTCTGAGGAAATATTTTCACATCCAAAGTATTTGTATTCTAGTATCTTAATGAATAAGAGTTTATTTTATGCAGAGTATCAGGCATTTCCATCGCGCCAGTAGATGTTTAATTAGGTGATTCAAACCGCGCGCCTGATGCTCTGCATGAAATTAAACGATATACAGCACGGTAATTCTTTTATATATAAAATAAAATATACACAAACCTGTTTGTACAGAAGAAATGCAAAAACTGCTCTCTCAGCGCAAAATCCCCGCAATAAATAACTCAACTGCTGGGTTACGTCTGACCCAGGATCTGAGTAATACAAAAGCTACCCAAACATTGGGTTGTTATGTCTGACCCAGGGGCTGGGTAACACTAAAAAACTACCCAATCATTGGGTTGTTACATTTGACCCAGGGGCTGGGTAACACAAATACTACCCAAACACTGAGAAAATAACCCAAAAAATTGACCCAAAAGGCTCAACCCAGCATTTGGGTTAAAAAAATAACCCAGGATTTTTTAGAGTGTAAGCGCAATGGTTTTGTTCGTTTACCATTAACGCCGCAATATAGGTTTTGCTTTTGAAAACAATGGACTTTAAAGTCCTACTTTTGACTCTCCTGAGCCTTCAGGTAAGAAATTTGTTTTTGTGGACGGAAGAAACATGTTTTTAATATGGTTTGATGTGAGTTTATGCAAAATCGATTGATTAAGTTGAATGTTTTATTTCTTTCAGGTTCGTAGTGACGTGGTGTCACCGTCGAAACATCCAGGTAAGTTAAAAGGTCAGTTAAAATTTACAAATGTATTTTTTTTCTATGTCTTTTTACTTCAGAAATCGTGTAAATGTGTAAAAACGTAAATTATTCAGACTAAATTAACAGGTTTATTTATGCAATAAAAAGACTAATAAAACCGTAAGAAATGAATGTGAAATTAATCTGCGTATGACTTTTTCTCAGTTATGTTGAATTGAAAAGGTTCTTAATTCGTCTTTTCATTATTTACTATATTATAATATAATAAACATAAATGATCGGTTGCACTGTGGGGATTTACAGAGACGAATTTCATTTTTTTTTTTTTTTCAAAACTCATTTATTTAGTGAAACTCTGAATATAAATGACGGATTCACATTTAACATTTCTACAAAACTGCAAATACAGACCAACAGTCTCATCCACAATACTTTCTCCTCCACATTTGCTGCAAATCTTATCTAGTTTCATAAAATTATACGTTTGACTGAGGAAAATTGATTCAGCGCTGAGATCATCTTTTGGCCGTTGTGAAACGTTATGACATATGTTATGAAACTGAGAAAATGAGAACATTTATAGGTAATTCATAATGATAGAAAATGAATAAAGAAACAAACTAAATATATAGACAGTGAGCGAGATATTATAGCACTTCTTGGAAATAATTAAGTTGCAGAGCAGGAAGATAAAACTTAACTTTTAAATGCCACTTTGGAAGTTAATGGAATTTCTCTTTATATTGTGTAGATTATATGTAGATTATTAACAACTAAAAAAGCTGTCTTTGAACACAGAAAATTCTAGATTTGGAAGATTCTCAAACGGCAGGTGTAGTGAATAAAAGGACCTCCAGGTTAAGCACTGGGTGTTTATTTCTCTGCACAAAGAATATTACTAAAATTAAATATTTAATCTAACCTAACCAGCAAGGACAAGTTTAAACTGGACTAAACCAGTGACAAGCAACATGCAGTAGAACTGTCTCAAGATAATTTCCATGAGCCTTAATAAGAATAAACAGAAAACAAATCAAGCTCAAAAATGTTGGAATAATGATGCTGGATTGACTACAAACTCTCATTATAATGTGTTGCATGTGTGTATATGGATGTGTGTGTTGTGCTCAGGCCTGCAGGTGTTGGCCACGGCTTCACACTACTGGCCTCTGGATTCAGTAGAAGGGATCAACAGCCTATCAGACCAGATTGGGAACAGAACAGGTCATGTTAATGTGACTAATATAAGTATGTTAACATCCCACATCTGCTTTGTTGCTCTTTCTTTCTGTCTGTCTGTCTGTCTCGCTCTTTCTTTCTATCGTTCCTTCTTTCTGTCACCACAGCTGTTTACACAGTAAAATCCCCAGAGTAAAATCAACTCTGCTCAGAGTACATTTGGTCCCACTCCAAAAAGAGTGAAAATAACACTGAAGCAGAGTTAAAGTTAATGAGATAATTGAGTGATTAATTAAGTGCTGATTGATCATTAGTGATGAACACCTGCTGTTAACGATCAGAATCAAAAAAAGAGAAAAAAGAGAAAAGCAACATTTTTAAAGTCACCATTATAGTGGTCCATGGTTACTTTAGTAGGGCTCTTGATTCTTGCCTTTGTAATCTTAGATTGTTTTGTGTTTTTAGAGCTAAGTTTTAGCAGCCAGACTTTTGCAAAAGGCGTCAGGTGTTAATGATTATGTTTTGACAAAATCATTGTTTGTCCTGGTTCACTGTGTAATCTAGCCATTTTATACACACATATATTCTTTATTGACTACAGTAGCCCTGTTGAAAATTCAGTATTTTTTGTGCATTTTGGAAGGATTTGTTTTTAAGTCATTCTGCCAAAAAAAAAAAAAGGTTTATTTTGTGCACACCCAGACATCAAGAATCCACGCATGAAGCTCAACAACGGTGACAAATAGCATAATATATTCATACTGCAGTGCATGATGGGAGCCATGGATGAGTTTTGATTGGCTACAACATGGTCACCATTGTTGTGAATATCATGCTGGTTCTTGATGTCTGTGTGTCTAACTTAAGTGTTTTTTTTTTTTAAAGCTTGTGACCAAAATATGTTTCAAAGTCATTTGTCTGATTTTACTGGAAACATCAAACTGTATATTGCTCACAGCATTTGTGTAAGCAACAAAGTAACTTTAAATTAATAATTCAAATATCCACAGTAACCAAATCAAAACTTAATCATCAACTGTGAATGATATGTGTCATTTGTTTGCTAAGCTATTATAATTTAAGAACAGCTGCAAACAAAATCTGAAGTTTAAAAAGTCAAGGCTTGAGAGTCCAACTAAAGTAAACACTGACCGCTATGATGGTCACATAAAAATGTTGCTTTTCTCTTTTAGTGATTCTGATTGTTAACAGCAGGTGTTCATCACTAATGATCAATCAGCACTTAATTAATCACTTAATTATCTCATTAACTTTAACTCTGTTTCAGTGTTATTTTAACTCTATTTGGAGTGGGACCAAATGTACTCTGAGCAGAGCTGATTTTACTCTGGCGATTTTACTGTGTAACATTCTTCCACGGTCACGTCTTAGTTGCAGAAATCTCTGTGGCTTTGCAGCTGTCTTCAGTTCTTAAAACAAAATGATTTCCTCATTTGATTCAAAATGTTTAGGACTTACATGATTACCTCAGTTGTGATGAAGACAAATGACTCTGACATTTAAGGGTGTCAAAAGTACACGCAGCTTCTCTCTGTGATTTACTAGTCCGCTTGGATTTTTGGCTGTCCAAATCCATCACTAGTCAGATAGCTCTGAAATGATCTGTTGAAAATTGGTTCTAGTAGAACCGAAAACGCCCAAACGTGGTTCAATAGCTGGAGTATGTTCCCAGTATAAGTAGAGTATGGCAGTTGTTCTGTGCTGGCTAATTCAGAACAAATGGAGGGCCGAGAGGAATTCTCTGGGCCTCTCAGGCTTGTGTCGACACAATGTGGAGACCTAAAAGAAATCCTAAAATCTGAATTCTTGCTATCTTGTCCACCATGTCTGCTTGAGTTTCTGTTTCATGTCTCTTTGCTCATTTGTACATGTGTCTGTTGCTGAATCATCTGTTTTTTCCTGTCTCACTTTCTTTGTTGTTTCCATGTTTTCTCCATCACAGCTGTCAGAATCCACAACCACACTGTCCTGACTACCCATAATTCCTCCTCTGTGTATACCAATGACTCTATTCCGCCACTGTAGGGGCCAGTTGCATAAACTTAGCCTCTATGTTAAGACAGTGTCTTGAGTACTAGTCTGACCAACTATCAGTTAACTAAAGGGTAATCAGTCTTATTTTTTGGATTCAACTTAGACTACTCTACATTTTTCTGTAACTGAATAAAAAAAATATGACCAGTCTTTAAGAAAAAATTAGCTGACTAACTTTTTAAGACTAGTCTAAACCTTTTATGTAACCGGCCCTAGGTGAGGCTCTTACGCAAGTTCACTTGGTCTTGGGGAATAGTGTTAGGGTCTTATACATTCACATAGACCTTGTATATCAGTAGGACATCATTAGGAGAAAGTAAACTAAAAAAAAATGATATATGGCCTTTTACATTAGGGTAATTGAAGCATGCATTGTTTAGTGCTGTTTAATCTGGCATTCTTCATTCTTTCATAAGATTTGCAACTGATTTTATTGGATCCAGTGTGTTTGTAAAACTGCGTTTGAAAACCTTGTCCCGTTTTGGAAATCGACTGTATGTGGTGTGATTTGTTATGTCAGTTCTTTTAAAACAAATGTCCCAGCCAAAATTGGACATCCGTTCGAATCTAATTGATTGGAAAGTGCTGATATTTGGTATAACAGTCCTGCAGTGTTTGTTCCACTGTTCAAATCCATCCACTTGTCTTTATTTGCTATAGTACATGAATTCTAATTTCAATGGTGAAGAAAAATAAATAGTCCAAACTTACAGTTTATATGGTCAGTATTAAGTATATTACTTAATGTAAGTGTATATTCATTTTATTTATATGCACCGCCGTTCAAAAGTTTGGGATCAGTAAGACTTTTAAAAAGTCTCTTGTGCTCATCAAGGCTGCATTTATTTGATCAAATATATATATATATATATATATATATATATATATATATAAAACAGTAATATTGTAAAATGGTATTACAATCTAAAATAATTGTTTGTATTTTAATATACTATAAAATATAATTTATTCCTGTGATACTCCAGTCTTTAGTGTCACACCATCCTTCGGAAATCATTCTAATGTGCTGATTTATTATTAGAATTATCAACGTTGGCAACAGTTATTTTCAGGATACTTTGATGAATAAAAAGTTAAAAAGAACAGCATTTATTTGAAATATAAATCTTTTCTAACAATATAACTCTTTGCTATCACTTTTTATAAATTTAACACATCCTTGCTGAATAAAAGTATTAATTTCTTTCAAAAAAAGAAAGAATAAAAATGTACTGACCCCAAACTTTTGAATGGTAGTGTATATTGTTAGAAAAGATTTCTGTTTTAAATAAATGCTGCTCTTTTTAACTTTTTATTCATCAACGAATTCTGAAAAAAATATCACAGGTTCCTATATATATTGTAACAATAGCCCCAGAGACGAGAGGGGAGACGTGCGGATCCAAATGCAGACCTTTATTTAAAAACATACTCATGGTCACACTGGCGATGGGTCAACAGGAGCGTACGGGAGCAAAACAGTAAATCCAAAAGAATAGTAAGTGTCCAAGCGAACGGGTCCGTGGGCTGGCAGTGATCAGAAGGGATAATCCAATAGACAAAGCGGGGGTCGATAGGCAGGCGGAAAACGATCAGGAAACCAGGAAACTACGAGGGGTCGGAAACAAGAAAACCAGGACTAGGGAGAATGCTCAGAAATAATAGCCGGGGCGTATTAAGACTTCGCAAAGATGTATTTAAATGACGCTTTATTTATACAGGAAGTGATGGATGGAGTAGAGGTGAGAGGTGACGAACGGGGCATGAGAGAGGGGTTATGGGAAGTGAAGTTTCTACAGAGTGTATGTAAAGTCCAAGGCGGAGAGGTGGCTCCCTCTAGAGGAGAGAGAAGGGAGCCACAGCGGTACAGTTCATGACATATATATATATATATATATATATATATATATAGCAGCACAACTGTTTCCAACATCGATAATAAATCTGCATATTAGAATGATTTCTGAGAAATGATGCTGAAAACTCAGCTTTGATCATGGGAATAAATGAAAAACATTTATTCATTGTAATAATACATTGTAATACATTGTAATAATATTTCACAATATTCACATAAACACAGCCTTGATGAGCATAAGAAACGTTTTAAAAAAACATTACAAATTTCACTGATCCCAAACATTTGAGCAGCAGTGGTCAGTACGATTTTTTTTGTCCGCATTTGATCAAAAATATAGATAAGAGTTGTGCTGATTAATAGAAACCATTTCAGGTTTTTTGATGAATAGAAAAAAAAATACATTTCCTTTACTATCACTTTTGAATGAATAAAAGTATGCATTTTTATTTTCTTTAAAAATAAATAAATAAATAAATAAAAATCCAAACTTTTGAATGACTTGAATGTCTCAAATTTCAACAGCTGGCAATGATAAAAAGATAACATTTCTTTCAAAATTCACGATTTTGAAAGTTTACTGGAGTATTTACGCAAAAACGTCCAGTGAAACTCATACAGCATAAAGACAGCATTAATATCAGCATATCTTTTACAGTATGTGATTTTGTAATTCAGATCTGTTTTGTGTCTATTATTGTTACTGTAGGAAACCTTTTATTGTAGGTATGATGAGCTCAAAATGGATCACATGACTAGACAGAGATGAAAATTCCCTTTACAACGACACCTGGATTGTGAAAATCAGTTAAGGACTGCGAAAGTTATGATATTTATAATAATGGGGAATGTATTAAAAAACTATACATTGATTACAATAGAAGTCCTGTGACCGAAAATGCTTATTATTCACACATTTTTGCGTATAACTTCCTCATTTTATCAGATATTTGCATGAAATTTGAATAAAATGTAGAATTTAGTTAGTTCTTTCAAATGAAATCATGAAAATTTACTGTCTTAACTGGAATGGGCATCAGGCCCATGGTAACTCACTGAAAACAATTATAATTAATAAGCGTTCATTTATATTCATAAGCATGAGAAAACAACAACAATGCATATACAAAACATCACTATTAATTGTTAATTCATATTCATACAAGTACACAACAAATATTCATTGTCATTCACAAAAGTACAGCAGACTTTTTTTTTAGAACGACGCCTGCAGTAGGCTACATCTGACAGTGCATTCGCTAATCTACCTGCCACAAAATGTGACTACCCAATTTCCGCGATTTAGTAAAGTACGTTCTCCTCTGTGGATTTTGATGAAATTTCGTAAGTACCAAGATAAAAGCTATGTATTTATGTCCAACTATCTTTCATTAGTATGGAGATAGATCAGTCTCAAAAATAATACATTTACAAAACGAAAATGCATAAATTCACATCACAATTCACATTCACAAAATCAGATTCGTAAATTCAAAATACAATTCATAAATTCGAAACACAATTCATAAATTCAAAACACAATTCATAAATACACAAGTAAAAGCATAAATATTTCACCAAATGCTCACACAAATGCTTCTTACTTAAATATATTTAAAATGTTTACACAAATATGTATACATCAATTATTTGAATTAATTTTCATCACACTTTTATGAATCAGGTTACACGTGTTTATGGATTGTTGAATCTGCATTTGAAAATCGTCACACGTGTGTGGACTGCTTTGAATTTGTGTGCGGTATTTTTGAGACCTTCCTGACAGGATAAGATTCGTAAATATCTTTTTTTGGAGGATGTTCTGCTTAGCCAATCGCGCTGAGCTTTTAAACCACCAATCAAAACGCTCCTTGCTGAACCGACTCGAGAATTCAACGCTGCGTTTGCTTTGCGCAGTGTTCCATAATCGGGTCCTGTATACCAAAGTTTATTCAGATAAATATGTAATGTTGTTAAATAAGTGTTTCTGTGTTAAATGTCCAGATATTTAATTTATTACAACAATTATGTAAAGTGTTCTGTTGTTGTTGTTAGTAGTGGTAGTTTAGGTTCGCAATAACTTTTGATCAGGCATTAAAACAGCTTCTACCACCTAACGGAGATTTCTAACACATACAGCAGAGAGATTTCAACATGGAGAACGAAATCCCAACCCAACGAGTAAGTAAAGTCGTTTTTGATGAGGTGACATTTTCTTATGATGAAAAGTTGTTTTAGTTAATGATGTGTGTAGTTACAAAGTTGTTAATCCACACAGCATTTTAAAATAATAACTGGTGTTTGTAGTAAGTAATCACAGGATGAATGAGCGATAAACAATCAATAAACTAACTTTATCTAGTAATTTTAAATAGAGTTTGTAGTAAGTTGGTCCTAAAGTTAACATCGCGACCAGCTAGGGGTGCAACGAATTATTTGCTATGATGTTTCATGTGGGACATTCTAAAACGCTTAACGAGAAAAACGCTTGAGCTGAGACAGGAGAACATTTTACTTTCATATATTATAAAATAAACAGAATTACAAATGTTCTCAGTTTGTCGATGCGTTCACGCTGTTGTCACGTTAAATTCTTAACGTGAAATGAGTAAGTATAATATAAGTATTTGACAGTTTGGTTTTTCCCGGTCATTGTTAAGGTATGTTAAACCACGAAGCTGTTAATGGATATCTATGGGAGAGAAAACGCTTAACGTGATATTATTCACTTTATCCGTGGAATAATGACTCGTTCTTTTGACAGTAGTTAGTGTTAATTATAGGTAAAGGTTGACAGAAATGTGAGTTTCCCTGGTCATTGCTTAGGTACGTTAAGCCACGTTAAGCGTTTTAGAATGTCCCACATGAAACATCATAGCAAATAATTCGTTGCACCCCTAGCTGGTCGCGATGTTAACTTTAGGACCAACTTACTACAAACTCTATTTAAAATTACTAGATAAAGTTAGTTTATTGATTGTTTATCGCTCATTCATCCTGTGATTACTTACTACAAACACCAGTTATTATTTTAAAATGCTGTGTGGATTAACAACTTTGTAACTACACACATCATTAACTAAAACAACTTTTCATCATAAGAAAATGTCACCTCATCAAAAACGACTTTACTTACTCGTTGGGTTGGGATTTCGTTCTCCATGTTGAAATCTCTCTGCTGTATGTGTTAGAAATCTCCGTTAGGTGGTAGAAGCTGTTTTAATGCCTGATCAAAAGTTATTGCGAACCTAAACTACCACTACTAACAACAACAACAGAACACTTTACATAATTGTTGTAATAAATTAAATATCTGGACATTTAACACAGAAACACTTATTTAACAACATTACATATTTATCTGAATAAACTTTGGTATACAGGACCCGATTATGGAACACTGCGCAAAGCAAACGCAGCGTTGAATTCTCGAGTCGGTTCAGCAAGGAGCGTTTTGATTGGTGGTTTAAAAGCTCAGCGCGATTGGCTAAGCAGAACATCCTCCAAAAAAAGATATTTACGAATCTTATCCTGTCAGGAAGGTCTCAAAAATACCGCACACAAATTCAAAGCAGTCCACACACGTGTGACGATTTTCAAATGCAGATTTAACAATCCATAAACACGTGTAACCTGATTCATAAAAGTGTGATGAAAATTAATTCAATTAATTGATGTATACATATTTGTGTAAACATTTTAAATATATTTAAGTAAGAAGCATTTGTGTGAGCATTTGGCGAAATATTTATGCTTTTACTTGTGTATTTATGAATTGTGTTTTGAATTTATGAATTGTGTTTTGAATTTATGAATTGTGTTTCGAATTTATGAATTGTATTTTGAATTTACGAATCTGACTTTGTGAATGTGAATTGTGATGTGAATTTATGCATTTTCGTTTTGTAAATGTATTATTTTTGAGACTGATCTATCTCCATACATTAGTGTCCAAAGCTTAGATGAAGCCCGCCGACCGGTTGAAAGCCATGCAAATCTTCTGAAAGTCGCGGTAACCTGAAAATACCTCAGGGCTGAAATCCCGAAGTGTCCAACGCTAGGGGTTTGCACTCGACGTAGTTACCGTCGTATTTAGGAAAAACATACTCCCGCCAGGCAGCCAGGAGTAGATATTGAATGACACGCACACTAACATTACCACGCAGTTTGGAACACAGAATTGAGACAGAATGTTCGCCGCGAGTGGCTGCTATGTCATCATACCTATTTATTGATAGTTCAGTTGCCTTCGCTCTAAAAAGCCACATTTAAGGTACTTCTGCACATATACTTCACAAAGGCATACCCTGGATCTCGCTGCATAGATGGATGTTTGGTCCTCTGTACCTCTTTATCTCTCTGCCCCCACAGTACAACTGTTATTCACTCGCTCCAGCAATCCACAGATCCTGGCTTTTTAGGTCTAAAACAGAGGATTTATTAAACAAAGTCACTACATTGACAGATGAACAACTTACCATTGACAAAAAAACAGACTATCGTGAATCATCTGCAGTTCAGTTGTTCAAATGGGCGCTTTTTAATTCCCCAGATCCTCATAAGTCAGGAGATCTGCTCTTGTTTTAGAGAATGGAGTAAAATGCTCATATTTTTACTATATGGGTGAAAGGTTAGGATTTCCTCATAAAGTCTCTAGTCAGTACATCACATGAACAAATGACTTTGTCGAGCATAAAGCAGCTTTCTTTGAGTTTGACTATCAATGATTATTCACCCAGATTTCCATTTATGCAAGGGAAGGATAACAAATTAGGCTTTTGTGTGAGATGATTATGAACTTTCTGACATTCATTTCAAGTGTTATAATCTTTTTGGTTGCTCTCTTGTCTTGTAGACATTGTAGAAGGTATGGTGAATAAGGGCATCTATCTGAACGGTGATAACGGAGCCACTTTCCTTCACTTTGGCAACTATAAAGACTCCTGCATAAGTGATCCTACCTTTTGCGGACCTGCCGGTGAGTTTTTATTGTCCTTCTACACTCTTTTCTGTTGTTATAGAGGTGCATCTTTATTTGGTCATATGGACAGTTGAGTAATGTGTTGCTCAGGTTATACATGATGTAATAAAGGCTAATGGTTCAAAATTAAGTTCATATTGCTCAAGAGCAAATATATCAGCTTACATCAAGCATTTACTACGTGAAAGCTGATATCATCTGTTATTCATCTGCTCACATCGGCGCACATTCCTTTGCTTTCAAAAACAAAGAATATGTTGTATTTATATTTACTTTCCAGGGCTTGACTTGCAAAGTAAGACTTGCAATATTGTTTGTGATGAAGTGGCCTGGATCTAATAAAGAAGCTTTTGTTTAAAGTTAGATATCAGTACGTATTGGAAAAATAGCTTGGGTTTTGCTTGTAGCCAGAAGATTATGAAAATCAGACTTAAAGCATCACTCTTTGTTATTTGTTCATATTATTATTTCAAATTTACATTTCAATTTACACCAAATGATAATATATTTGTGACCCTGGACCACAAAACCAACCATAAGGGTATTTTTTTTTTTCAAATTGAGATTGAGTAAATAAGCTTTCCACTGATGCATGGCTTGTTAGGACAATATTTAGCTGAGACACATTAGGCCATCCAAAAAGTCAAAAATATTTTCATAGAGCATTATCTTTACATAATATCCTAAAGATTGTTGGCATAAAAGAAAAATCTATAATTTTGACCCAAACAATGTGTTTTTGGCCATTGCTACAAATATAACCATGCTACTTATGACTGGTTTTGTGGCCCTGGGTCACGTATGTTGTGTTAATTATTATTAATAAAATGGTGTTATAATGAAGGAAAATATAATAATTTTTAATTAATAAATGCAATTATTTGCACATTAAATCACATAGGACCCTATGAAATCCATTTTTGTTTTCCCCAAATTCTGTTAAAATTTTTCTGGATTCCATTTTTTCCATTTTAATTTTTATATACTATTTTAATGGTTTAATAAAAAAAAATTAATCAAAAAGCATGTGTAATTAATAGAAATCATGAAACGTACACAGTTTAACAGCAATTTATTTAAAGTTTAACAAAATGTTACATTTTTAAGGCCCTATGAAATACTTTTTTCTCTCTCAAATTCAGTTTTATTTCTACGGAATTCTGTGTTTTATTTGAATGGTTTCATAAAATTGTAATAATTGCAAGCATATCTAATGAATTGATTTAATTAAAAAATAGTTTATTATTATATTATTTATATTTTATATATATATATAGAGAGAGAGAGAGAGAGAGATACATTTGTTTTTCTTTTTTTCAGAAATACTGTGTTTTCTGGTAAATAATTTTCTGGTTAACATACCTTAAGAAATAAAAAAAAAAATTAATAATTAAATGTATTATTAGTAGTTCTATCATTACATTAAGTATTACAATATTTCTGTCACAGTTTGCTGTATTACTGTGTCACACTACCTTGTGCTCAACACTAAAGCTTTGTTTAATTCTTACTCCTGCACAGGGATAACTTTTTCCTTCATCTGGCAAAATAATGATGTAGATTCTCGTTTTGCGATTGCATCCGGAGGTAAAGTTGTCTCAAGCGGTTTCTCTGTCTACTCCAACCCTCATGGCGGATATGTGGAGTTCTACACAAGAGGAGACTCCAAGACATGGAGAGCACACATTAAACATCCAGGTAGGTATGATTTGTGTGTGCGTGCGCGTGCGCGTGGGGGTGTTTGCAGTCTAACCGTAAATATTTTGAAAATGTAGTTTTGTGCATAATTATATTGATTACATCCAGATGTCCAAAAGTACTTGAGTCGATAGGCTGCAGAATAAACTTTCTCTGTTGGACTTGACAGAGTGATTATCTCACTGTAAAAAGAAATGGAATTGCGAGTGAAAAAGTAGCTCAAGTCAAATCATTTAGCTGCCTGAGAAAATAATCATTTCTTTCATCTAAAATTTTTCTGTCTTTTGGTGATTTTCAGAATACATCTTCAGTATCTGGAAGTGTTATGTCGTTTAATGATTATACACTACTGTTTAAAAGTTAGAATGACTTCTGAGGGATCATGTGACACTGAAGAATGGAGTAATGGCTGCTGAAAATTCAGCTTTCAGCATTCACAGGAATGCATTTTAATATATTAAAATGTAAATAGTCAAAAGTCAGAAAATAAACAGGATACCCAAGTATTGTCTCTAAGACTAAAACATGTATTACCAAAGCATACAACAGTTCCTCGAAAAAGAGAGACATTAAAACATTACGTACTAAGTGGGATGATGCGATGAGACATTCTCCATGTGCCATTTTATTCATGGACAGATGAAATGAGCCATTGACAGTTCAGCTCAGAGTTTCTGTATACCATGTCTTATTGGCTTCATTATAGGCTGATGAAATCCATTCCACATGCTGCCTCCAGCTCTTAGTTTCTGTTCAGTTTAAACTTGTGTTTTATGGATCCAGACACTATGAGTAGATCTGGAAATAATATTGCTATTATCTTTATTTCCAAAAAGTCAGAACATGAAATCTGTGTATGCTTGTTTGAAATTTCATTTGCTCGCTTTCTTTCTTCTGTCATCTCTGTTTTTATCTAGGGCCCTACTGGACACACGTGCTCTTCACATGGACCCAAACGGACGGGTTGAAGGTCTACATTAATGGGACATTCAGTGTTGGAGCCCCTAGAGGAAATGTTTCTCATAACTACGGCGATCCATATGCCGACCTGGTTATTGGCACAGGAAACACCGGGAATTACAACTACTATGCCACAGGGGCATTCGATGAGTTTGTGATTTGGGAGAGGGCCTTGTCCCCTCAGGATGTTTGGATGTACTACAAAGCGGCCATTGGTAAGTTAATATGGAGCTTATTGTGACTCTAATCTGCTGTTACTATCATTTCATGTATCTATTAGTTTATTTTCTCTGTGGCAGCCTTTACTTGTCCTGACTCTGTGCTTCTCTGCAGTTGTCAGCCATTGCCGTTGTTGTCCGGGTTTCCCAAATTAGCTGCACTTGGTCTTTGGTGTCTCTGGCTTGTTCCAACTTGCTTTTTAGCAGATTGTGGCACCCCATGCTTTTCAATATATTGAATATTCCTGGTTAATTATGTCACGGAACAATTGATCAATTAAGTAATGCTTAAATGTATGATTGTAGTTTTAGTAGTTTGAATATAGAATGGTAACACTTTACAATAAGGTATCATTTGTTAACATTAGTTAATGTAACTAACATGAACGAACAATGAACAATACATTTATTACACTATTTATTAATCTTTGGTCATTTTAGTTAATAAAAATACAGCTGATCGTTGTTTGTTCATGTTAGTTCAAAGTATATTAACTAATGTTAACAAACACAACTTGTGATTTTAATAATGCATTAGTAAATGCTAAAATTAACATTATCTAATATAGTTAACCAATGAACCTTGTTGTAGAGTTTTACCAAGATATTAAACTTTAAAGTAGCATTGCACACAAAACTTGTTTCTAAAATAAAAATCTTAAAGTTGATAGTTAATATTTGATAGGAACGAAGGAAAAAGGAAAGAATCTATTGAAATGGCTTGGTGCTGTCTAATATATACAACTCTTTTCACAGCGGCCGGGTTAAGAAAGTTGGAATATTGGGGAGAAATTACCTTAGAAGGAGGGGAAAAGAACAGTTCTCCCATCTTCTGTTTCTGTAATCACATGGATTGGCCATAGAAAAGAGAAAGGGATACGGTGGAAACTAGGGCTTTCATAGTCTCGCGTAGCCAGACCTTCAGACTGACGGCAGAAGGTCTGGAATCTTTGGCCGCTTTGAATGGCCAAGGCCCGCCCATTGGGCCATATGACTGACAGGTAAAACAACCAATCGCGTTTCATTTTGTGCCGCGTCATGTTTAGGGGCGTGGAAATGTCGCCACAATAACAGGCCGATGTGTGAAACTCTCGGACATATTTTAAAGATTCTATGCCGCGAACTTGACATTTTTCACATTCTTTTGAAAGTCTAGCCTTTAGTTGATCCTAATAGGCGCTCGTCGTCACAGTTGTAAATACGACGACTTTCTCATTTGTGAGGGAGCTGGGCACCATGGCATTTTTGTTTCCAGGCGGAACGTTAAAGAACGCGACACACATGTCTCCCGGAAATCCCGTATAATCTAACCAATCCTGTGACGACTTCGAAACTCCTGAAGTGTTTCCAGATAAGTGTGCCATATGCATCAGACGTTTAGCCAACTTTCGGTGGGCGTGACGTCTGAGGCTGAGACTAGGGCTTTCATGACCATAACTTCAGCTTTATGGCTTTGAAACTAGAAACTAAATGGTTCAAAAATCCATTCGCGTGTAAATTGTGCAGCCGAAGGCAACAATTTGCATAAGAATGTTTTTATTTACTATTTACACAGAAGTTACGGCCCTTAATTACCACTTATCTAGCACAATGTAGTCATAGTTTTACATAAATCAGTTTGGTTAATAACTCACTGATGCCTCTCCCAGCATTCAAATCTTTCGAATAACATGATGCACATATTCCGTACTCGATAAGGATGAAGGAAATGAGCAATTGTGAATTTATGGCCAAGGAAACCTTCTTGGAAATGGAAGCTCTAGCGGAAAGTGTTACCTGGAACACTCAATGCTAAATCATGTCTTATTATTAGATTAAGCCAATCGTTGCTTGACACAAGGAATATATAAGCTAGGTACTCACCCTCTTGTGTTCGCAGACTCTGACGTTGACGCTCCCCCCAACTTCCCCACCACCACCAGGTTGGCTCCGACCATGCAGGGGTAGGCTCTGCCCCTGCCTTCATCTGGCAGTGAGCTGGAATTTACAATTTACCGACCCTAGCTACGGATGGAGACTATGCCAAAGATCTTTTCCTTTGTTTCGTTTTGTCAAATTAATAAAATTAAAGTCTTTTTCATCATCACTATCACCCAAGTCTTTTTTGGTAGAAATACCTCTAACAATTCCTCCGTCTCCAATACGTGATCCGGTTCATCCAATCTGTAACGTTAGTGTATTCTCCATACATTTGTTTGTCATTTCACCCCTACATTTTGTCCTGAACAAACATATAGGTTTGCACAGAGTATGGACAGAGACTGCCAAAAAACAGGAATGTATGAGAAACATTCTGTATATCTTGTACAATTTACAGCCAAAATTCCAGTCGTTTTAATTCATCAGAATAACTGTCGTTTTTCTTTTCCTTTTTTTTTTTTTTTGCCGAATCATTTAATCATAAAATACGTTACAGAGCATCGCTTTACATATATTTGAGTGACTGCTGCTCTTTTTGTACTTTTTGTCCATATGTCCATTCTTTTTAAATGTTTACTTGCTTTTCAGACTGCCTTTTTTGTACATTAAACTTTATAATCTGACAGTGCAGGCTCATGGTGTCTTCAAAACATACTGTTTTAAAGTCTGCAATTGTGTGCTAGCTTTATGAAAAAGAATTATAAGCCTATATTGATGGTTATCAAATATTGTGTGAGTGTGCATGTGCAGCTTTATATCAAAATAAATGTTATATTTTATACACACCATTGTATGTGTTCATTTTATTAACTCAAGTCAAGTTTGTGCAATTTTATAGGTGAGTGAATGAGTTATTATGGTGAGGGTTGATAATAATCATATAGAATACTTCCAAAAGATGACGCCCAAAGTCCACAATTGCCTGCCTAAGTAGCGATTTTAAAAAGTGGGTAGAATTATTATTTTTTTCTCCTTGTTAGGATACAGTTGGGTAAAACCAGTGGATAAAGTCAAGATACATTTTTGTAACTATAGACAACGTTGACAAAAGTGATAGAAGTTTTTACCATGAATCCTAAAAGAAAACGGATTTCACAGTAAATTATCTAATTTTCAGCAGTAAAAAAAAGTGTTTTAAAGCTTGTTGTTTTGTAGAACAGTTATGATATGAGAAAAGTATAAGGCCTATAGATAGGAGAAAATGTATTATATTTTTCAGAATGACAGTTACTGTATGCCTCTGATCTGAACATCAAATCCTTTGTTTTTCAATCAAATGTATTCTAACTAGTTGGTTAAATAAAAATATGTAGACTATTTTTAAAAATGACCTCAAATTAGCTTCAGGTAGCTAGTTAGCTAGCCAGTTAGCATCGGCTAACAAAGTTTCAAATAAGCTATTATAAATTTGTAATTCATATTCACATTCTTTTGTTTGTTTTTTTTCATTTTAAGCTAAAACTGCCTGTAGGAGAGAGTGGGGTAACTTGACTACTGTTGTTTTTGGCGGCCTGTTTTAATTTTAGTTTTAGTCTAGTCTTTGTGTGAAGCTGTCATTTTAGTTTTTGTTAGTTTTAGTCACATTCATACTCTTTTTAGTTTAGTCAAGTTTTAGTCTTATTTTAGTCAGAATTATCCATGACTATTTTCGTCTAGTTTTAGTCGACGCTAATGACATTTTAGTCTAGTTTTAGTTGACGAAAACTGATTACATTTAGTTAATACAATGAAAATTGTATTTTAGTCTCTTTTTAGTAATGCAATTCTTTTTAACCTAGTCAATATAGTATAGACAAAATCCTATGCACATTGAGAGTCGCGTGCTGAATGAATTTTCGCGTCTCGCCAAAAGATGGCGCCCGCAGCTTAATCATCCATTCATTTTACAACGCGCTCGTCCACGGCTTCATACAGCGTAATACAACACAGGTACAAATTATTAAAACGTTTAACTAGGGGTTTTACATCATTTCAGTTAAAGAGTTCAAGATATTTAATTTAATCTTACTACTGGAACTACCGTTTCACTCACTCACTCGTTTTCATTCACTCCTTTAAGTGAACTGTGTGAGTAGACTAATGTAGGGAATAATGAATGATGGTATAGGGGGCGATTTCGGATACAGCCTTTGTTTGATGTCATCTTTTAAATAATGCCACGAGTGGGGCTTGAGGAAGTGATGTCGCCTGCGCCTGTGCAGTGCGACCTGATAAAACCCCTGAAGTGAGACACAGGAAACAGAAATAATATTTAGTCATAATTTTCGTTGACGAAAGGAACACTAAACTTGACACCGCCTATTTTGGTGTCCCCCCGCTTTTACTGTCGGACTGTCTCAGAACAGAGATATTCATCTCAGTAAAGTAAGTATTGTGTTTCTAGTCATAATTTTATATTTCCTGATGTTCCAAATGACTTTCTTGTGTGCTTTTCCTAGATAGGCCTATTTTCATGTTCAAGTTTACAATTTATTAAATGGACAGGAAAACAAAATGTAAAAAAGATTAAAATCTTTTTATGCATAACAAAGATCAGGAATTTATTCTGTCAAACTTTCTCTTGCTTTTTTTTTTTTTTTTTGATTGGCTTCAATATAAGTTTTTTAGACTACCGAGAACCAGTGGTGTGGTATACCTGCATATGCACTACACCACAGCCGAGAACATTTTGAGTTCTGAAACAGGATGTTTTTATAGTACAATGACCTATTTTATGTCAAAACATCAAGGGAATTTTAATTTCTCAGTTCATGATACCTTTAATATAAACTAATTTTTGTCATATCACTCATTTCTATCTGTTGTGTGAAAAAACAAACAAACAAACAAACATTGTTCTTATCTTGTTGGTAAAACATTGTTGCTAAGATTACAAACAATTTTATATTGACAATGTATTTACAATAAAAATGACCTGAATGTGTGAATATATATTTATACACTGCTTTGCATGCACTCCTTAGATTTTGAATCAACAGATGAATATGGATTCCTTTGTACTATATATATATATATATATAAGTTGTCTATAGGTTTCTCATTGGTCTCGCCGAAGGGTAGGGGGCATGCCAAAAGGTTTAGCAAAAGCTGCATGTTCTGCATAAAGGCGAGCCGTACCCTGGTAAAAACAGCGTTGATGATATTAAAAATATTATTATTTTGAATAACTTTTGAAAGTACCGTGGCAACTTCTGCATGGTGCAGGTTACTGATGTCATCACCACCGCAAATTTAGGTTCTAGTTTACTAATAGTCAAAAACAAATTACAATATCTTTCGGATACAAGTGCCTCTAAAGTTGAATGGGAAACAAATTTCCATCTGGATAATTTAGATCAGTCATGGGCCCTGTATCTTACCTGGCTGCCCGTTGACGGCAACATTTGCCAAAGTTGCCCAGTGTATCATCAGCATTAGATAACTACTGGTAAAAACTAATAACACAGGCTCAACTGGTTAACTGCCTGCAGTCGGTGCTGTTTGCTTGCTGAAAACATTTTTTTTCTTTGTGGAAACTTTGTGTTTGGTTGGTTAATAGTTGGTTAAAAGTACAGAGTGGCAAACAGTATCAAAGGCTGCACTCAGATCAAGGAGAACCAGGATACTGCGGGTACCTGAATCAGAAACCAGAAGGAGATTCAATTTCAATATTTGTTTGTTTAAATCGAAATGGCATCCTTTTTGGCCAGGCAGTGTATTTCTACAACTCTTCACTGTCGCTGCGTGTCTGCAGAGGTTCAGAATGTCTGACGTCTCGACTTCCAGCTGATATGACATGTGCTATAAATGGAATTACATCACAGACATAAGTATTTTACTACATATTGATAAACCATGAGATTTCCAATGCTCTATTGCATATTTTTGTTGTTGTTTTATTTGTATGTGTCTGCACACTAACCTTTGTTTTTTCTTGTATAGTAGATCAGTCCTCCTACTGCCATAATCACCCCCAACACCATACCTGCAGCACCTGTTATGACCTTATTCTTGTCAGAATCTGACATCGATGGATCTACAAAATACAATAAAACTGTGCTACAATATCACATGGTTTGTTATGCAATGCACATAATTCTGTCACTAAAATTAGAAGATTGAGATAAAATTGTTATTGATAACCAACAACCAAATGAGTTCCATTAAAAAAAAAAAAGATGTATTTTATGTAAGGGATAATGCACTTACCGCTTTGTTCGTTATCTTATAATCCATTATGGTGTACAAAACAATAGTTGCAAAATAAAAGCAGCAGCGTTTGTATGAAAAAGCAAGTCTGCTATACCAGGATGACATAATTAAATAATTGTATAATTGTACACATAATATTGAATTGAGATGTAATATTTTATTAGCCATCCAAACGCAAAGCTTCCACGAAGAACTGCATGCATTACCCAGATGAACCTGTGTTTTTAGTTTTCACTGGTTGTTATCGGGGATTATTACATTGTGGAATAGCTTTTTGTGAAAGCTTTGTGTTTGGTTAACTATTAAAATATTAAAACTCTTTTCAATATAATGTGTACAGTTATTTAGTTATGTCATCCTGGTATCACAGACTTGCACTCTAGTTTCATACGAATGCTCTGCTGCCATTTTGCGATTAATGTTTTGTAAACTGGAATTGTAAAATGGAAGATAAGTAACAAACTGGTAACATTTTTGTCTTAAATCAATATCTTGTATCGTCATAATTGTTTTATGTGGTGAAATGTTGTGTTAAGTGCTATGCTATTAAATGCCCGTCGTTTGAATTTGCTGCTTCGCTTGCTGCTTTTTTCACTGAAGTTTTGAGTTCAATATTTTAAACTCAGATCAGTGTTTTAAGTGTAATTATTTACTTTTGTGGCAAACAGCCGTGTAATAAGCAGGATAATGTACATCCAGCCAGTTGTTATCACAGAATAAAGCCCTTCAGTCTTAAAGCCTGTCTGGCTTTATTCTGCAATAACAGCTGGCTGGATGTACATTATCCCTTACTTATTACATGTACGTCACCACATTCAAAGTTATTTTATTTCTCGATAACAAGCGGTAAAAGCTAATAACACAGGCTCATCTGGGTAAATGCCTGCATGTTTTCTTCATGGAAGTTTTGTGTTTGGTTGGTTAATAAAATATTAAATCTCAATTCAATATTATGTTAATTATGCAATTATATCAGAAGCTTTGTGTTCAAATATTTCAATTCAGATCAATGTTCCATATCTAATCATTTAGATATGCAGCCCTGCAGCCCAAGACTAGTTGCCCACTGAAGCTAGCAGGGCTGAGCCTGGTTAGTACCTGGGAGACCTCTTGGGAAAACTAGGTTGCTGTTGGAAGAGGTATTAGTGAGGCCAGTAGGGGGTGCTCACCCTGTGGTCTATGTGGGTCCTAATGCCCCAGTATAGTGATGGGGACACTATACTGTAAAAAAACAAAAAAAACACCGGCCTTCAGATGAGACGTTAAACCGAGGTCCTGACTCTCTGTGGTCATTAAAAATCCCATGACACTTCTCGTAAAAGAGTAGGGGTGGGTCCCCGGTGTTCTGGCCAAATTCCCTCCTCTGGCCTTTGTCTATCATGGCCTCCTAATAATCCCCATTCATTGAATTGGCTCTATCACTCTCTCCTCTGTAACTGGTGTGTGGTGAGCGCACTGGCGCCGTTGAACTGTGGCTGCCGTCGCATCATCCAAGAGGATGCTGCACACTGGTGGTGGTTGAGGAGAGATCCCCCACTTGATTGTAAAGCACTTTGGGTGTACGGCAATACACAATAAAAGCGCTATATAAATGCCTCATTCTATTCTATTTACTTTTACGGCAAGCAGCTGTGTAAAAAGTGCTGTAAGTACTTGAAAACCCTTGAAAACAGCAATTTTTCTGTAAAGGTACTTGAAAAGTAATTGAATTTTTAAAAGTAAATCTGAAATTAATGTTTTGTTTTTTGACGAAAAACTACCTTTTTATAGAAAATGAACAATGCAATGTGTCTGATATAAATACAGCGTAATTTTATCTGGCGCGAGATCTCGCGATAATAAACATGACAATGATACTCCTTGAGGTGGAAAGCAATCATATTTTGCAGTATCAGCTCTGTTCTTACCCCAGTGATAGATCATGGGTCTATGAGAGCTGGCGTGATCCACCACACAGGAGATCTTCTCTCCAGGTTTGGGGAAGTATTCCAGGTGGGAGTGAATCTGGTAGTACCAGTCTCCATCAGACAGCTCTTCAGTGGACGTCACATCAGCTGTCACCTCTTTATCATCTCTCATCCACGTCACTTTGATGTGTTTAGGGTAGAAGTCATAGGCACTGCAGATCAACATGGCTGGACTTTTACCACTGGCTTGCTTTACTGACCGGATGATGACTTCTGGTTTTACTGTTGAAATAATGTTTAATTAATATTGTGTTTTCACTGATATGTTTGTTTTTTATTGATATGTTTGGTTCAATTCATCTCACCTGATTTTTCTGTCATAGGGAGGAATAGCTGTCCAAAGCGCTTGCAGTCTCTAATGTTTTTCTCAGTCTCAGTATGTAGCCACTCAGGTTTTTTATTTAAGTCGTCTGCCCATTTCATTGCATATTCAGTGTAAGCAACAACTTTGTTCTCAGTACTGTTCAACCTCAGCAATTCAGTTTTCCCATAATAGACTGAGTAAACAATCTCAACATTTTGTAGAGAACCAAGTACATGGCAGTCCATTAGGATAAATCCATAATGGCCATGAACTGAGAAAACAAGCAGCCAATTGATCATTACAGTTTACTAATCAACTTGTTCTGACACAGTCTGCTGATTGTGCAAGTAATAATAAAAACATATTTACTCATTCAAGTAAAAACAAAAAAAGTAATGTAGAAGTAATTTCATCATTATAAAAAACAGACTATATCTTACCTGTTTCAAACAAAGTAGGCAACAACAAGGTCAGGTATATCACATGATGATACCGCATTGTGCATTCAGTGTTGTTTCACTGGCATAGAGACAGAATGAACCTGAGAGCAGTTACAGTAAATGTATTAACTTGCCAGCCCAGTTTGGCATTTAAGCTCATCAAACTGGAAAATCAAGCTTATGACTGACCACGAACCACATGTGATTGTGTAACTTACACTGGGACATTTTTCACAAAAGCTGAAGTAAAAGTTCTGTGGGTATTTGCTGGCACATGGCACATGTTTATAAATTAATTGTTTATTCATTTGACTCCAGTAGTTTTTGTATTTGGGTTTTTCCAACTGAAGACACACAGAAGATTTCAGATTACCTTCTTACCCCATAAAATGTGGAATATTTCTGTTCTTACCCCAGAACTCTATAACCTTTGTTTGCTGGTGTATTGTATTTCTTTTACAAATGCCATTATCAGCAAGACCTGTAAATTTCCATTCTTGATGTACATTTTGTGTTTAAAAAAGTCTTTTGCATTACCAAACAATCAATATATCATAACAAAATAATATATTATTTTTAATATACTGTTTGATTACAGTAAAATATGTATTAATCTATTACATTTCTATGTATTCATTTAGGAGACATTTCTATGCATATGATATCTAATTTTCCAATACCATTGTGTGAGCTGCCACTATTAATAACTACTCGTTTAACAAGTCCTTAGTTAGCAAGGCACTTGACAGACTATAACAACACATTGCTCATGCAGAGAAACCTCTGTGAAACTGCATCACAGTATTTTCTCTTGCAGTAACTGCAGTCACTTTAAAAAATATAAATCTACATCAACAGAAAGAAAAAAAACGTATACAATTTATATTTTTAATTAACTTCCACTTTATTTGAGAAAATGTAAATATTATTTTAAAAAATATATATGATATACTGACATATGTCACAAGTCTCTTTCCATAGTTCCAAGTCTAGATGTTTATAATTATAACCTAATTTAGTGTTGAACAAACATTTATTACAACATAAAAGCTGCTGTTTCTCATGACCCATAAATGCAACTATACTGTAGAAAATAAAATAAGCAGCACACATGCAGCAGCGTAATATCAGGTCTTATGATGACTACAGATACTGTACATTATTTCAAGTGTAACACTTGCGCTGCTGAGTATCACAATGTAGAGCCCTGAAATCAAATTAACTAAATTAATACTAAAATAAATTATATTGTAATTTCACATGAGAACTACAACAAAAGAACATCTACAATTATTATTATTGTATCAGCTTCCTTTGGCAATAAAAAAGACTCCAGTGCCGAGGCCCAGCAGCCCAAGAGCCAGACCAACTCCACAGAACACTGATGGACCAATGTTGGGATCCTTTATCTCCACATCTGCACACACAGACATAAATATTTGTGAAATTCATATTCTGTTATATAAGGGACTAAACATGAATAATAAATACAATACAAGCTCACCCCATGTTCTGGTTAGAGGTTGCTGAAGGGCTTTGTGCTCCACAGAACAGCTGTAAATGTCTCCTTTGACTGGAATAAAGTTCATTCGAGAAAATACATTCATTGTCCCATCTTTGTTGGGGTAAAATCTGCTGAGAGTCGATTCATCTGTCACATTAACATTGTTCTTTGTCCACAAGACTCTGACAGGTGGAGGAAAGAATCCAGTCACATGACAGATCAGAGTGTTCTTGACATTCAGCTGTGGATCACTTTTGGGATAAATTGAGCTCCAGGGGGGTTCTGGAAAAGTTAGAAATTATATTATGATATTTCAGACATTCCAATGAAATATTTGTATGCCTGTTTTGTCTCTTACCAAGTGGTTCAGATGAATTGGCGTACACCTCTTTAAAAATATCAAGGAAGGTTCTGCAGATAGATACTCCTTTTTTAGCATCCTCATAAATTGAAGGAAGCTCAATTTGGCCAATAAAGTCAGGTAATGTGATGATTTCTTTCTGCTCTTTGAAGTCTACATGTCCCATATGTTCATCATCAAATCTGACAATGAAATCTTGATCCGAATCACCGCATGCTTCAATCAACCCAAATTCATGATAATCTAAAACATTTTCACAAATCATATTAATATTGTTATCATTCTTAGAGTTTAGGGTGCATGTAGGCTGTAATTTATGAGCAAGTATAACTGCAGCTGTTTACAGTGTGTAAATAATAAAAAGCATATTCTCACTACTATGAAACATTTGTATAAGCTACTTATACCCACGTTACATAAAAAAATATTTAGCAAAGGAAAAAAAAAATAAAGTTACCCCTTTTCCCATGTACGTTCTCACGATCTGAGAAGTGAGAAAATCGTTTTGTATTGTATACTTACTTTGGGCGTTAATATAACCAACACAGACACCGATGAGTGTAATTTTTAAGAATCCTTCCATTTCAGCGTACGGTAAGCGTGTGTAGATGAATATGCCGCTCCAATAACATGTAAGTAGTTTTCAATGAAAAGCATTTTTTTCCCACTGTCATCATCCAATAGGTTGTGTAGTCACTCTGTGACAAAATAGTCTCCAAGGGAGACATAGCGCGTGAAAGGCAAAACGTGCTACATGCTACAAGAAAGACCAATATATATTTTTAAGGAAGTTTGACTGTACTTATGTGTTATGTCGTTTGCTGACCACTAGATGCTGATGCTGGATAACCATAAGCAACATTATGAACGGAGTTCTCTTTTTCCTTAATTTAATTATTGATGCAACAGGCGATATTTGTGTAGAACACTGAAGACATATTACCGCAAAAAAAAAAGTCGTAGGTGTAGCTACATACTTTTAACAAAATTAAATTTTAAATATTTTACTTTTTCAAACATAAATTGGCATTCTCAGAGAATTTCATAGACAAAGAGAGAGTAAGAAAAAGAGAGAAATTGAACTGACCAATGAAATAATCTGCGGGGTTAGCTGGCGTGGAAAAATCCAGCTAAAAAAAAATCACTCCTTGTATAAATATGAAGCCGCTGAACAGGAGGATCCGGTTTTGTCAGAAAGTAGACAAAGGGTAGGAAAACAAAACAAAACAAAAAAAAAGATGAGTCGTTTTAATGCGATCTGTAACGCCTGTTATTTAAAGCAAAATGGTTCTTTTACTCACAGAATGTTGTTTTTTGTGTATTTGTTGACATGCTTTCCAGTCGCCAAAGCAGGTAAAATGATCACAGTTATTTTCCTTTAAGATAGTCTTAAATGCACAATCAGTTCAGATGACTTAACAGTTAGCATACATTTTGGATTGATGTTTATTTATTTATTTTTTATTTATTTATTTATTTTTATTATTTTTTTTATTGAATGCTTGTAGCGCTTACAACAATGTCAGTGTCAAAATACTACAAAATGAATAATCCAGGGTCCTTTGCAGTAGCCTATAAAGGAAGAGCCAAGTCCTTGAACAAAGAAATTGTCCTTCTTGCCTTCACATTTGTTGAAAACTCAATAATTTCAAAATACATTTTTAGTTCCATTTTAAATCTTATAAAGAGAGGTTTGCACTTACAAAATTTACTTTTATGAACGTGGAATTTTGCCAACAGAAAAATAAGGTTTAAGAAGTAAATCTCTCTTTCATGTTGACACTCATGAAACCCAAAAATGACATTCTTTTAAGTAAACTCAAAATTAGGATTCACACAACACTTGATAAATTGCAGGTGGTCACACCAAAATGTTACTGAGTAAGGGCAATTCCAGAATAGATGTACTGAAGTTTCGGGTTTCGCTAAACAAATACAACAGTCTGTGTTAACATCATTCTTAACTTTTTCAAGAAAGCACTTATGGTTTTAACCACTCAAAATGATGTTAAGATCACATTTATTAAAAAAATTATACAAACACATAATTATATAAACACATAAACAGTACACCAATCAACATCAAACACATTCTCTTTTATATAAAACAATGTTGGATCATCTTTTTTTACCCAAAAGTGTAACACAAACACAGCTTTTAATTATCAATCAAATAACACAAATTATTTAAAAATTTTATATTTTATAATTGTTTATAATTTTTGTTTTTCTAATCTCTTGCAATAGATTTGCTTTATGTCTAAAAGTTATCTTGATATTCAAGACATAAACATCAAAATGTGTCTCAATCAGTGAAGATATGGACTGTTATGAACTTTTTGTTTCAAATTCATTTTGAGTGATTATTGGACATGGCTTAGGTAAAAAAAAAAAAAAAGTAAAAAGTTATCATGCAATTGGAATCACATGCTTTTGGTCACAGAAGTAATTGTACCTTTGTTTGGGTATTAAATGGTACAAAAATGGACCCTTTGACAGCTAGAAACATATTTGTACCTTTATCATCCTTAAATGGTACATATCAACACTCATACATGGCTCAATGAGGATACAACCAATGGAGTTGTACCCTAAGTGCTTAAAATGTACCCTTTTTTCTGAGAGTATATGTATTAAGAAATTGATCTCCAGTGCCATTCGGACACACACAGACATCAAGAACCAGCATATGAATCTCAACAGTGGTGACAATTATTTATACTGCAGTGCATGATGGGAATTTTTGTGATGGTGTTACCCAGCATGAAACATTTTGTTGATTGTCACCATTGTTGAGATTCATGTGCTGGTTCTTGATGTCTGTGTGTGTGTCTAAATAACACTGGAGATAATTTTTTTTTAAATTACAAATATCAGAACAATGTATTGTTTGTATACTGTAGTTTTGTAGGGCTGATTATATAACACACACACATATATATATGAAATTACATGTGTAATGTTTTCCAACCAGCTCATGATGACCATCTCATTGTCTAAAAGCAGCTAATATCTTCTCATCACTGAGCTCACTACTTCACAACACCACATGTACTGCTACAGAAAGATCTAACACAAGAAGTTAAGGGTGAAGAGCCCAGCTAAAGCAAACACACTGATCTTCATGACGGTGGCATCATTTTAACTAATAAAACATACACATCTGATCCTCTGTAATTCTCAATAACAGCAGGTGTTCATCACTAATGCACAATCATCATTTCACAGTTATCTCATTAACTCTTTAGGGACTTTTGGATTTGACTCGAGACTTGCTTGTGACTCGAAAGGAATGACTTGGTCCCATCTCTGACCTCCTGCTGAAAAAATGGTGCTATTTCGCAAATCCAGGTGATTGGAACAAAATACTGGGGAGGACTTTTGCTCATGGCACATGGATTTTCCACCTCTGGTCTTGAGGAGCTTGATTGGCGATTTCAGGTGTGTTTGATTAAGGTTGTAGCTAAACTCTTCAGGATAGTGGGTCCCCAGAAACAGGGTTGAAGACCTCTGCAATAGAGCCGACCCAGGGAGGAGCTATGGTGGAGTAAAGGCTGACGACTCCAGGGGGCCGTCCAACTGCGGGGAGATGGTGGTGGAGCTTGGGGCAGAGACGGAGAGCTGATAAGCTAGGGCAGGGTTCCTCAAATCTTATCCTGGAGGGCCAATACGCTTAAGAGTTTAGCTCCAACCCTAATCAAACTCACATACGTGTGATTTTCTAATGATCCTGCCCACTGAGCAAAGTTACATCCAGTAGACGTTGAAAAGACGTCCACTGAGGAGCCAGAATGAAAGTTTTTAAGACGCCTTTTTCTGACGTGTTCTGGACGTCCGATATAGACGTTCATGGAACCTCTGTACAAGGTTAAAAACTAGTTCAAATGAGGTTAGTAGACATATTTCAACATCAGTTAAGATTCATTTTGACATCATTTATACTGTTTCTGGAACAAATAAACACTCTCAGGATACATTAGATTTAAAAATGATGAAAATAAAGGAATCTTCACTGAAACAGTGTTTATGAGATAATTAAATGATTACAGCATGAGCTTCACTCATTACTGACTTTAATTCTGTCAGACATCTATAGCTTTTATTAATAATTACCAGAGGTTTAGATGTTGGTATTTTTATTTGATGTCACCATTGTTGTGGACAGTGGTTGCTTTAGCTGGGATCTTGATCCTTGTACTTCTTATATTAGCTTTTTTTTTGACTGTTGTAACAGTGTTTGTGAAACACAAGCGTTATGACAGAGAAAGCTGAAATCAAGTGTTAACATCGTTCAGTTAATGATGGTAAACGTATAATAAAATGAGCGTGTGATATTCAATTTTGCTGGTTGCACTTATTTGTGGACGAAAAAGCATATATACTAAATATTTTTTAGAAAATCTGTCATGAAGTCACACACTGACATCAAGATTTTGCACAGGACTCACAACAACGGTGACAATCAGAACAAAAAAAAAGCTTGAGAATTAAGAATGAGTTTGTACTATGAAGCTTTTTTGTTTGTCACCATTGTTGTGAGTCCTGTGCAAAATCTTGATGTCTGTGTGTCTACCTGCTGCGTTTTCTTAAATATCCATAAAAATATGCATTTTGTCCATCTTCAGATCAAGTGATTATTTCACTACTCTCGGCACCTGTACTGCAGACACACAATGTTTAATGGTTTTAAACACAACACTAAAATCATTACATCAGATACTCATTTCCTGATGATTTTATTTATCACCAGCATGAAGCTGAGATCAGTTGTGTTTTTTTCAAACACAGTTACAATTGCTGAACAACAAGCTAATGCAAGATCCTAGCTAAAGCAAACACTATCCATAACAATGGTAACTTCAAATGAAAAATACCAACATCTAAACCTCTGGTGATTATTAATAAAAGCTATAGATGTCTGACAGAAATCAAGTCAGTAATGAGTGAAGCTCATGCTGTGATCATTTAATTATCTCATAAACACTGTTTCAGTGAAGATTCCTTTATTTTCATCATTTTTGGACAGTGTCTGTGAGTTGTTTTTCATGTATAAATGGAAATGACATTGCAGTAACATTTTAAATCTAATGTATCCTGAGAGTGTTTATTTGTTCCAGAAACAGTATAAATGATGTCAAAATGAATCTTAAATTAACTACTAACCTCATTTGAACTAGTTTTTAACCTTGTACAGAGGTTCCATGAACGTCTATATCGGACGTCCAGAACACGTCAGAAAAAGACGTCTTAAAAACTTTCATTCTGGCTCCTCAGTGGACGTCTTTTCAACGTCTGTAAATACATAAAAAGACGTAACTTTGCTCAGTGGGTTAATTAAAAATATAAATTGTATACGTTTTTTTTCTTTCTGTTGATGTAGATTTATATTTTTTAAAGTGACTGCAGTTACTGCAAGAGAAAATACTGTGATGCAGTTTCACAGAGGTTTCTCTGCATGAGCAATGTGTTGTTATAGTCTGTCAAGTGCCTTGCTAACTAAGGACTTGTTAAACGAGTAGTTATTAATAGTGGCAGCTCACACAATGGTATTGGAAAATTAGATATCATATGCATAGAAATGTCTCCTAAATGAATACATAGAAATGTAATAGATTAATACATATTTTACTGTAATCAAACAGTATATTAAAAATAATATATTATTTTGTTATGATATATTGATTGTTTGGTAATGCAAAAGACTTTTTTAAACACAAAATGTACATCAAGAATGGAAATTTACAGGTCTTGCTGATAATGGCATTTGTAAAAGAAATACAATACACCAGCAAACAAAGGTTATAGAGTTCTGGGGTAAGAACAGAAATATTCCACATTTTATGGGGTAAGAAGGTAATCTGAAATCTTCTGTGTTTCTTCAGTTGGAAAAACCCAAATACAAAAACTACTGGAGTCAAATGAATAAACAATTAATTTATAAACATGTGCCATGTGCCAGCAAATACCCACAGAACTTTTACTTCAGCTTTTGTGAAAAATGTCCCAGTGTAAGTTACACAATCACATGTGGTTCGTGGTCAGTCATAAGCTTGATTTTCCAGTTTGATGAGCTTAAATGCCAAACTGGGCTGGCAAGTTAATACATTTACTGTAACTGCTCTCAGGTTCATTCTGTCTCTATGCCAGTGAAACAACACTGAATGCACAATGCGGTATCATCATGTGATATACCTGACCTTGTTGTTGCCTACTTTGTTTGAAACAGGTAAGATATAAGTCTGTTTTTTATAATGATGAAATTACTTCTACATTACTTTTTTGTTTTTACTTGAATGAGTAAATATGTTTTTATTATTACTTGCACAATCAGCAGACTGTGTCAGAACAAGTTGATTAGTAAACTGTAATGATCAATTGGCTGCTTGTTTTCTCAGTTCATGGCCATTATGGATTTATCCTAATGGACTGCCATGTACTTGGTTCTCTACAAAATGTTGAGATTGTTTACTCAGTCTATTATGGGAAAACTGAATTGCTGAGGTTGAACAGTACTGAGAACAAAGTTGTTGCTTACACTGAATATGCAATGAAATGGGCAGACGACTTAAATAAAAAACCTGAGTGGCTACATACTGAGACTGAGAAAAACATTAGAGACTGCAAGCGCTTTGGACAGCTATTCCTCCCTATGACAGAAAAATCAGGTGAGATGAATTGAACCAAACATATCAATAAAAAACAAACATATCAGTGAAAACACAATATTAATTAAATATTAAATTATTAATATTTAAATTATTATTAAATTATTTCAACAGTAAAACCAGAAGTCATCATCCGGTCAGTAAAGCAAGCCAGTGGTAAAAGTCCAGCCATGTTGATCTGCAGTGCCTATGACTTCTACCCTAAACACATCAAAGTGACGTGGATGAGAGATGATAAAGAGGTGACAGCTGATGTGACGTCCACTGAAGAGCTGTCTGATGGAGACTGGTACTACCAGATTCACTCCCACCTGGAATACTTCCCCAAACCTGGGGAGAAGATCTCCTGTGTGGTGGATCACGCCAGCTCTCATAGACCCATGATCTATCACTGGGGTAAGAACAGAGCTGATACTGCAAAATATGATTGCTTTCCACCTCAAGGAGTATCATTGTCATGTTTATTATCGCGAGATCTCGCGCCAGATAAAATTACGCTGTATTTATATCAGACACATTGCATTGTTCATTTTCTATAAAAAGGTAGTTTTTCGTCAAAAAACAAAACATTAATTTCAGATTTACTTTTAAAAATTCAATTACTTTTCAAGTACCTTTACAGAAAAATTGCTGTTTTCAAGGGTTTTCAAGTACTTACAGCACTTTTTACACAGCTGCTTGCCGTAAAAGTAAATAGAATAGAATGAGGCATTTATATAGCGCTTTTATTGTGTATTGCCGTACACCCAAAGTGCTTTACAATCAAGTGGGGGATCTCTCCTCAACCACCACCAGTGTGCAGCATCCTCTTGGATGATGCGACGGCAGCCACAGTTCAACGGCGCCAGTGCGCTCACCACACACCAGTTACAGAGGAGAGAGTGATAGAGCCAATTCAATGAATGGGGATTATTAGGAGGCCATGATAGACAAAGGCCAGAGGAGGGAGTTTGGCCAGAACACCGGGGACACACCCCTACTCTTTTACAAGAAGTGTCATGGGATTTTTAATGACCACAGAGAGTCAGGACCTCGGTTTAACGTCTCATCTGAAGGCCGGTGTTTTTTTTGTTTTTTTACAGTATAGTGTCCCCATCACTATACTGGGGCATTAGGACCCACATAGACCACAGGGTGAGCACCCCCTACTGGCCTCACTAATACCTCTTCCAACAGCAACCTAGTTTTCCCAAGAGGTCTCCCAGGTACTAACCAGGCTCAGCCCTGCTAGCTTCAGTGGGCAACTAGTCTTGGGCTGCAGGGCTGCATATCTAAATGATTAGATATGGAACATTGATCTGAATTGAAATATTTGAACACAAAGTTTCTGATATAATTGCATAATTAACATAATATTGAATTGAGATTTAATATTTTATTAACCAACCAAACACAAAACTTCCATGAAGAAAACATGCAGGCATTTACCCAGATGAGCCTGTGTTATTAGCTTTTACCGCTTGTTATCGAGAAATAAAATAACTTTGAATGTGGTGACATGTACATGTAATAAGTAAGGGATAATGTACATCCAGCCAGCTGTTATTGCAGAATAAAGCCAGACAGGCTTTAAGACTGAAGGGCTTTATTCTGTGATAACAACTGGCTGGATGTACATTATCCTGCTTATTACACGGCTGTTTGCCACAAAAGTAAATAATTACACTTAAAACACTGATCTGAGTTTAAAATATTGAACCCAAAACTTCAGTGAAAAAAGCAGCAAGCGAAGCAGCAAATTCAAACGACGGGCATTTAATAGCATAGCACTTAACACAACATTTCACCACATAAAACAATTATGACGATACAAGATATTGATTTAAGACAAAAATGTTACCAGTTTGTTACTTATCTTCCATTTTACAATTCCAGTTTACAAAACATTAATCGCAAAATGGCAGCAGAGCATTCGTATGAAACTAGAGTGCAAGTCTGTGATACCAGGATGACATAACTAAATAACTGTACACATTATATTGAAAGGAGTTTTAATATTTTAATAGTTAACCAAACACAAAGCTTTCACAAAAAGCTATTCCACAATGTAATAATCCCCGATAACAACCAGTGAAAACTAAAAACACAGGTTCATCTGGGTAATGCATGCAGTTCTTCGTGGAAGCTTTGCGTTTGGATGGCTAATAAAATATTACATCTCAATTCAATATTATGTGTACAATTATACAATTATTTAATTATGTCATCCTGGTATAGCAGAAGACACTGATTAGCAGGTTCAGGTGTGTTTGATTATGGGTTAGATCTAAACTTTTCAGGAAAGTGGATCTCGTGGGCCAGATTTGAGAATCCCTGAGCTAGGGCGACATGAGGATCGGGAGGGCGGAGCAGATGGCACCGGAGGGAGGAGCCCAATTGAGCCGGTGGGATGGAGCAATGAGGTGCAGCCAGAGGAACGCAGTCCTGAGGCGATGGTGGGTCAACACCTGACCAAGGTGGAGCCGGAGGGACGAGGGAGCCCGGTGGAGCTGGTGGGCCAGCAAGCAATGGTGGAGACGAGGGAGCTAGGTGCCATGGTGGAGCCGCTGGGTCAAAGGGCCGAGGCAGAGTCCGGGACACTGAGGCTGGAGGCAGACCTGCGGTGAGCCCGCCGCACAGATGGATGGGCTGAGGGTGAACAGAGGGAATGGGAGAGGGAGAGGTGGTAGAGGTGGGGATTGAGGGGGGATTTCTTGCCAGTTCAACATTTCAGATGATTCATACCCAAAGTCAATTAAATGTCATTAAACTGTCACTTCCTCTGGTAATGGCTCTTTGATCGCTGCAGGCTCTGGCTCTCCATCCGCGGTGGGCTCAGACTGAAGGTGTGGAACTAAATATGGGCACATGAGGGAGAAACTAACACAACAGACCAAACGGTTGTGACACCGGCATTGCAGAGTTTCTGAGTTCTGTTTTCTTAAGGCCTTATACATCGCAGTACAGTGAACAGTGTGTAAAATGTACAAGTGTATCAGTTTTGTAGACATACAGTGGGGCAAATAAATATTTGATACACTGCCAATATTTCAAGTTTTTCCACTTACAAAGAAAGAGATCTGTAATTTTCACCGTAGGTACACCTCAACTGTGAGAGACAGAATCTAAAAAAAAAAATCCAGAAAATCACATTGTTTGATTTTTAAATAATCATTTTCATTTTATTGCATGAAATAAGTATTTGATCACCTACCAACCAGCAAGAATTCTGGCTCTCACAGACCTGTTAGTTTGTCTTTAAGAAGCAATCCTATCCTCCACTCATTTTCTGTATAATTGCATGTTCGAAGTCGTTACCTGTATAAAAAACACCTGTCCACACACTCAATCAATCAGACTCCAACCTCTCCACTATGGGCAAGACCAGAGAGCTGTCTAAGGACACTAGGGACAAAACTGTAGACCCGCTCAAGGCTGGGGTGGGCTACAGGACAATAGGCAAAAAGCAACTGTTGGCGCAATTATTAGAAAATGGAAGAAATTCAAGATGACTGTCAATCTCCCTCGGACTGGGGCTCCATGCAAGATCTCACCTCGTGGAGTATCAATGATCCTGAAAAAAAGGTGAGGGATCAGCCTAGAACTACACGGGACAACCTGGTCAATGACCTGAGGAGAGCTGGGACCACAGTCTCAACGGTTACCGTTAGTACCACACTTCACTGTCATGGATTAAAATCCTGCATCGTGAAAGGTCCCCCTGCTCAAGCCAGCACATGTCCAGGCCCATCTGAAGTTTGCCAAAGACCATCTGAATGATCCAGACTCCCGGATTGAATGGGAAAAGGTCATATGGTCAGATGAGACCAAAATAGAACTTTTTGGTATAAACTCCACTCGCTGTGTTTGAGGGAAGATGAAGGATGAATACAATCCCAAGAACACCATTACAACTATGAAGCATGGGGGTGCTTTTCTGCAAAGGGGACAGGACGACTGCACCGTATTGGGGGAGGATGGATAGGGCCGTGTATCGCAAAATTTTGGGCAACAACCTCCTTCTCTCAGTAAGAGCATTGAAGATGGGTCGTGGCTGGGTCTTCCAGCATGACAGTGACTCCAAACACATAGCCAGGGCAACTAAGAAGTTTCTCCGTAAGAAGCATTTCAAGATCCTGGAGTGGCCTAGCCAGTCTCTAGACCTGAACCCAATAGAAAATCTATGGAGGGAGCTGAAACTCTGTGTTGCCCAGCGACAGCCCCAAAACCTGAAAGATCTGGAGAAGACCTGTATGGAGGAGTGGGCCAAAATCCCTGCTGCAGTGTGTGCAAACCTGGTCAAGAAACAGTACCAAAGAAAGAAAGGTTTCAGTACCAAATATTAAGTTCTATTTTTCTATGAAATACTTATTTCATGCAATAAAATGGCAATTAATTATTTAAAAATCATACAGTTTGATTTTCTGGATTTTTTTTTTGATTCTGTGTGTCACAGTTGAGGTGTACCTATGGAAAAGTACAGATCACTCCATTCTTTGTAAGTGGGAAAACTTGAAAAATCTGTAGTGTATCAAATACTGAAGCAGCTGATGAATAAACAATACAGAGACCTGATGATAACAAGCAGAATCACCAAAGGAGAAAATCAACATTTTTAAGCAACCATTATAGTGGTCAGTGTTTGCATTAGTCGGGATCTTGACCCTTATATCTTTAATATTAGATTTTTTTTTGGCTGCTGTGTCTATGTTAAAACAGACAGACAAGTCAAGAGCAGCAGTCATCAGGCGCGCATGATTTTGTTTTAACATCACTGTTAGCAATTGATGTAATTTTTACAATAAATTTTACAACAACCAGTTGTATTCATGTTTTTGCTGTAAACGCAAATGCATGATGGGAAATTTACGGACAGTCTTGTAATATTATTGTAAATAGACTGTAAAAGCATTATTTTACAGCAACCGCGTAGCATCGTGGGATCGCTGCTGTTTGGATTTTGAAATTATGCGGCAAACGTTACCAGAAGTATTTAAACATTTTTGGAAGAAGGAACACGTCTCAGGTTTGTAACGTAAAATCTATGGATATATTATATATGTGTTGATTGTTTCGTTTGGTATATTTTCAGATTTCTCTCCGCGGTGAAGTTAGTTTCAAATGGCGTCTTCTTACTCTATCCTGAACGGTCAACGCCAAAGGAAAAGACAACTGAGTGGCGGCAGTTGCACACCGGCTAGTTGGATTATTTAGTTAACGTTACTGATTTGCTGTTGATTATATCGAAACGCCATGTCGTCGCCTCGCCTCGCCTCGCTTGGAACCTCGACGGAGGTGACACGGAAAAAAGGTACGTTACCACATGCAAAACCACAATGATGGCAGTTCAAATAACATTAGCATTTATTAACGTTAGCACATAGACTGTAAAAATAAGCATTAGCCCGGTTAGCTTCCTTAGCTCAGGTTATTGATTATATGTGCTACCAGACAGGCTAATATAACGTTATTATAACTTATGTTTTGCGGTCTTTTAATCGGGGGTCTTGAAGTCATTGTGGTTTGCACACTATTGGCTTTTGGCCTCTGATGTGAGTATAACTTGCACATACTGTACACACACACACACACACTTAATGTTACTCTGGCTCGTTCTCTAAAAGAGAAGGAAATTTTGTTTTGTAAATTGCTTATGCAATACCGTTGTGTTGGTAATATAGTCTCCACAGACTATCTAGCTATTCCAAATTATTCTAAAATTCCTCTATTGGTAGTTGTTAAGCCGTTGACTGGCTAACATCCTTTTACTGCTTAGACAGTGTACAGTGTTACAAATATTTTTATTCGGTATTAAGTGGATTCCATTTTCTTTGTCTCAAAGCTAGACTGTATGGACTATTAAAATAATAATAGATTTGTAACTGGTATTTGTTGTGTAATTTGTATTACATTTTGTCATGTTCATACGCTTTTTGTATTCCCTAGCCCTTTGCCACAGCTGCTGATATCCAGAAAGAGACCCTAGCCAGCACACCTTGCTTAATGTTAATTGTCCAAGGTATATTCTTCCTTATTTTGTTAAGGTTTATTACAGGGCTTAAGGTTTTTCGCACTATGCTGGAATTCTGGCTGTTGTAGATTCAAAAAATAATTATGAGGTGAAATCAAAATATTGAGACTATGACTATAAAAAGCTAAAGTATACCTGATTTAATTTTGGCCACTGTCCCCTTTGAAGTAGTCTTCTTGTCTAGTGATACACAGCTCCCAGTGCTTCTGCTTCAGTTGAAACGATCTCTGGAGCATGTGTTATTTAAGAGGATCTAAGCATATTGAGCGTACTCCAATATGAAAACGCTCACAGTGCGTGGAAAACGCGCAAATTTTCAAAAATGAACACTGGGTCACCATTTCGACAGCAGAGGAGATCCAAAACACATCATAGATGTATTGGATAGGCTTAAATAGCGAGGCTTCCAGGGAGTGTTCCAACCAAGTGAAGCACTGAGAACTGTATATCATTGCACAGTGAGATTATTTTGAATAGCAGCCAAATTTAAAAGTGGTACATTGTTTTGATTTTATAGGTGCACTGAACTTTTTGTTATTGTACCCTGAACATATTTCCAGCACATAAAATGTATTTGCTTTAAGCCCTGTTAAATGTTGTTACATGAATATATGTGTAAAAGATGAAAGGAATGACTGTAATTCAATATAAACCTATTGCATTCATAAAAAGCGTAGTCTAAATTAGCAAAAACAATATCATAAGTTTGTCTCCAACTCGATAAAATTGGCAACACCGCCACTCGTGCATGTTTGTGTGGTTATGTAGTGCAGTTTTCTAGTTTTAATTATCATATTGTTAATGCATTTCAGGAGAGACAAGTACATGATGTCCACTGAAGGAACGATTGTGATGGGGCCCCCACAATAATCTTTTGAATGGAGTGGCAGTGACCTTCACTTCTTACTGTGTGTTCAACTTGCAGTATCCTAAAGAAGCCTCCAGCACTCTTGAATTTGCCCAGAGGTATGTTTAAACTGTTCACACACTAATAAAGAAAATATATCCAGCATTCTCATCAGTTTTTTTGAAGTATTGTTAAGGTATTTTGCAAACACTTTTGTTCAAAGTGACCTACAATATATAGTACATGCAGTTGAAGTCAAAAGTTTACATAACATCTTGCAGAATCTGCAAAATGTTATTTTAACAAAATAAGAGAACATACAAAATGCAGGTTATTTTTTTATTTAGTACTGACCTGACCTGAGACATTTACATATAGTCCACAAGAGAAAATTATAGTTGAATTTATAAAAACGACTCTGTTCAAAAGTTTGAATAAGTTGATTCTTATTAATGTGTTCTTACCTGAATTATCCACAGCTGTTTTTTTTTTTGTTTTTTTTGTTTAGTCATAGTTGTTCATGAGTCCATTGTTTGTCCTGAACAGTTAAACTGCCTGCTGTTCTTCAGAAAAATTCTTTAGCTCCCACAAATTCTGTGGTTTTCCAGCATTTTTGTGTATTTGAACCCTTTCAGACTATGATTTTGACATGCATCTTTTCATACTGAGGACAGCTGAGGGACTCATACGCAATTATTACAGAAGGTTGAAACATTCACTGATGCTTTAGAACAGGGGTGTCAAACTCAGTTCCTGGAGGGCCGCAGCCCTGCAGAGTTTTGTTCCAACCCTGCTCCAACACCAGAGGTGGGAAATCCATGTGCCATGAGTAAGTCCTCCCCAGTATTTTGTTCCAATCACCTGGATTTCTGAATTAGCACCATTTTTCATTCTGTTCGAGTCAAATCCAAAGTCCCCAAAGAGTTAATGAGATAATTAAATGATGATTGTACATTAGTGATGAACACCTGCTGTTATTGAGAATTACAGAGGATCAGATGTGTGTTTTATTAGTTAAAATGATGCCACCGTCATTGAGATCAGTGTGTTTGCTTTAGTTGGGCTCTACATCCTTAGCTTTTTGTGTTAGATTTTTCTGAAGCAACACGTGTGTTGTGAAGTAGTGAGATCATTACTCAGTAGCTATCAGCTGCTTTTATATGAGATGGTCATCATGAGCTGGTTGGAAAACAAAGTAAATTTACACATACATATTTATATGAACTACAGTACGCAGACAACGTATTGTTCTAATAGATGGGTTATAAAAAAAGACGCTATGTAGTGCATATTAAGCAACTGATCTCCAGTGCCATTTGGACACACACAGACATCAAGAACCAGCATATGAATCTCAACAGTGGTGACAATTATTTATACTGCAGTGCATGATGGGAATTTTTGCTATGGTGTTACCCAGCATGAAACATTTTGTTGATTGTCACCATTGTTGAGATTCATGTGCTGGTTCTTGATGTCTGTGTGTGTCTAGCTAATCTTTTTTTTAAATTACAAATATTAGAACAATGTATTGTTTGTCTACTGTAGTTTTGTAGGGCTAATTATACAACACACACATATATATATATATATATATATGAAGTTACATGTGTAATGCTTTCCAACCAGCTCATGATGACCATCTCATTGTATAAAAGCAGCTAATATCTTCTTACCACTGAGCTCACTACCTCACAACACCACATGTACTGCTACAGAAAGATCTAACACAAGAAGTTAAGGGTGAAGAGCCCAGCTAAAGCAAACACACTGATCTTCATGACGGTGGCATCATTTTAACTAATAAAACACACATCTGATCCTCTGTAATTCTCAATAACAGCAGGTGTTCATCACTAATGCGCAATCATCATTTAATTATCTCATTAAATCTTTGGGGACTTTGGATTTGACTCGAACAGAATGACTTGGCCCCATCTCTGTCCTCCTGCTGAAAAATGGTGCTAATTCACAAATCCAGGTGATTGGAACAAAATACTGGGGAGGACTTTTACTCATGGCACATGGATTTCCCACCTCTGGTGTTGGAGCAGGGTTGGAACAAAACTCTGCAGGGCTGCGGCCCTCCAGGAACTGAGTTTGACACCCCTGCTTTAGAAGGAAACGCAATGCATTAAGAGCCAGGGGGTTGAAAACTTTTTGCATTTAAAGATCATTGTAAATTACACTTATTTTGTCTTTTCAGAAGCAGTATCTACTGTAGCTTATGTAGGGCAGTACTAAATGAAAAAAAAATATTAGGGCAAAACAAAAAACTGTTCAAAAGTTTTCACTTCTCAGCTTTTAATGAAGTGTGAAAAGATGGATCTCAAAATCATACAGTCACAGTTTGAAAGGGTTCAAATACACAAAAATGCTGAAAAACCACAGGATTTGTTGGAGCTGAAGGATTTTTCTAAAGAACAGCAGGCAGTTTAACTGTTCAGGACAGACAATGGACCCATGAACAAAAACTTAACAAAACAAAAAAAAATATAGCTGTGGAACATTCAGTTAAAAACACAGTAATTAGAATCAAGTGAATGTAAAGTTTTGAACAGTGTCATTTTTATAAATTAAACTATAATATTCTTTTATGCACATGTAAATGTCTTTTATGTGAAATATCTGATTAAAGTTAGTACTAAATAAAAAATAACATTCATTTTGTATGATTCATTTTCTCTTATTTTGGTAAAATAATTAAAATTTTGCAGATTCTGCAAGGTTTATGTAAACTTTTGACTTAAACTGTACATACAATGACATTATATATAAGAAAAACAATGTGAAAGCAAATGTAATTCTAAATGTTTACTTGTTGTTATTTTTTTTATGTAAAATAAATACGTCAAGGTATTTTTTTTTTTCAATGAGCAAGTAGGAATAGGTTACTTTTTATTTATTTATTGTATTTTTAGTATCCGTCATTAACAGATATGAAAACTTTTTTCACTGTTTTCAGAGCTTTTTGTGGAATCAACTCCCAGACGGGCAGCAAAGCAGAGAAGAGACACAAGCTCAACGCACCTGCCTGCACCCTCTTAAGAAAACTCCTGGACTTTGACTTGATGGGCTAATGTTAATGCCCCATGCCCCCCCACAACTTCCTTTGTCTGGCAGGTGCATTTGTTGTATACCACCATGTTCCCAGTGATGGACATTTGGAAGTGAGCTAGATTCTTCAGCGAAACTGCAATTATCATCAAGTGTCTATACTAATGTTTATTCATCAGCTGCTAATTACCCAATTATCTCATTAACTTCAACACTGAGAGTGTTAATTTAACACTGAGCGTTTTTGCTGTGTAGGTTTTATTTTATAACTGTCCATTCTGTTTACTTGTTATTCCTGCTGTGTAAAATCTGCTTGTGTTATAAGTTTAGTGCCTTTAACAAATAAAATGATGGAAGAGTATCCAAACAGAAAATGTATCTTTTCTATTTTAAGAAAATAGATCTACTAACAAATAATTACTATTTTGCATTTAAGCTTTAATTATACATCATAATTATTAAATGCTTACGTTCATTGTTAGTTTATGATACTTAATGCATTAACTACTGTTAATACTGTTAATCAAAACTTTCTGTAAAATGTAAGAAACAGAAAAAGCCACCTGTTTAATAAAAACAGTAAATGTTTTGTATGAGGATTCTCTGAAAATGACTGTTGAGCTTTGTATGTTTATGCCCTGTTAATGCAGTATGTGTCAATCTAAATTTGATTTCTGTCATGTGACCTTTTCCTGTAAACAGAGTTGGTGCCAGGCTGACTCTGAATTCAAAATGGGTTGCAAGTGTTTGTTGGCTCCGTGTAAGAATTTGACAGGTTTGCACTTGTTCCCCCGAGATGCTGACAGAGCTAAACTGTGGCTGCAGGCGATGGGTTCCCTATCAGCTCCTGACACATTGAGAATGTTTGTGTGTAACAAACGTTTGTCACAAGATAACTTTTACAGACATGAAAACGTTAGCATTGCTCGTGGAAGTAATATCCAGAGAGAAGATGCTGAACGAAGTCCAACATATCTTTCCATTTCTACAGGGCAGCCGGTAAGTGTGTTAATAACAATTATCTTGTCTATCTTGCTGTTCCTTGTTGTTTAAAGATGAATACGAATAATTACTTTGATTATTAACAATAAGATGATCATAGACCTGTTCGAATAAACAATGTTTTTTTTTTTCTTTCAGTTTCACTTTAGCTGTTGGCTGGCAATACAGAAATTTTGTCCAATCACCACAGCTGAAGGAGGAAGTCTAAATATGGTCATCGGTGAGATGAATTTATCGTGATGTCACACAACATGCAGCAGTCACTCTTCCGGGTTCTTCACACAATCAGTAGAAATGGCTATTCAGAGCAAATGCAATTCTAGTCATAGTCATGTTAAGCATATAATTCTAACACTTTTTGTTTAATAAATGTTATTAGAACATGTTAACTGTTTTATAGTGAAGAAATGCACATTGTTTTTGAACTCAAAGGGAAAAAAACTTTATTCAACAATTATATTTTGTTGGAAATGTAGCAGGTTGTTCAAACAATGGTTTGAAATAATATTAATGTGTTCAGAATTTTCATTAGAATCATCTGACACATCTTGATGAGGACTTAATAAAGCTATTCTAGTTTTTGATAGTAGTTTGTTTTTAATTTGTCAGCTCTCCCATCATATTTATCAATATACATATATAATATTTTGCAACATGTACATTTCGAAATTAACTTTAATATGATGTTACATAATCTTTTTCAACATTTGAAATCAAAGATCTACCAACAGAATGAGTTGTTAGCAGCACAAGCTGAAAATATCAATCTCTACACTGCTAATTCATGATTTTGTTCTCTTTACTATTGTAACCTCATCTTTGCTTTCTTGTATTGAGAAGCATCAGGAGCTCCAAGATTTTTAATGTATTGTGTTCCTTCCTTATGTTTTAGGTTATAAATGTAGCTTTTCTGGTGATTTCTCATGTTTATGCCCTAATTGTCAATCATTTAATCAAATCTTTTTGGAAAGCCTGTATTACAAGTATGCGTAGCCTATTTTCAATAAAACAGACAAGGAGATCTACATGTTCCCACTGAGCAAAGTTACATCCAGTAGACGTTGAAAAGACGTCCACTGAGGAGCCAGAATGAAAGTTTTTAAGACGTCTTTTTCTGACGTGTTCTGGACGTCCGATATAGACGTTCATGGAACCTCTGTACAAGGTTAAAAACTAGTTCAAATGAGGTTAGTAGACATATTTCAACATCAGTTAAGATTCATTTTGACATCATTTATACTGTTTCTGGAACAAATAAACACTCTCAGGATACATTAGATTTAAAAATGATGAAAATAAAGGAATCTTCACTGAAACAGTGTTTATGAGATAATTAAATGATTACAGCATGAGCTTCACTCATTACTGACTTTAATTCTGTCAGACATCTATAGCTTTTATTAATAATTACCAGAGGTTTAGATGTTGGTATTTTTATTTGATGTCACCATGAACGCCTGCAGACTGCTGTTCTTGGCTTGTCTGTCTGTTTTAACATCGATACAACAGGCAAACAAAATCTAATATCAAAGATATACGTGTTAAGATCCCAATTAATGCAAACACTCACCACTATAACGGTTGCTTAAAAATGTTGATTTTGTCTTTTGGTGATTCTGCTTGTTATTTGACTTGGATTTTACTGTGTAGGGTTTTTTTTTTATTGGGTTGTTTTTTGTCCAGTGAAACCAATATTTTTTGTTTACATTTTACTTATTTTTTGTGCAATTTTATTCATTTTGAATGGTTAATTTGTAAGATTCTCATTTGATTCATTTTAATTAATTCTTATGTGTTGACTTTAATTAATAATATTGCTTGGAACCTGTTGACACAATTTTATTGAGTTAATGTGGTGTATCACTTTCAGCAGTGTACAGCAGTTCTCATTCTTCTTCATTGATGCATTAGCGCCACCATCTGTTCCGGAGTGCCCCACTCTAATTGAACAATTGAAATCTACTTAATTAAATTATGTTCACAACAGAAACATAAATGAATTGTGTTGAATAAACATGATTCATTTTTGTAATATCAAAGACCTGTTTTGTCCATTTTTTTCAGTGTATGTATGTCTATAATCAGACAGATCTTTAAAAAAAAAAACAAGATGGGCTATTTGCATTCAGTGTAAACAGACACATTTTTAAAATTGATCATGATCCAAAAAAAAATCCTTTAATAAAGAACTTACAGACATGAAGAATCAGCGTGAGAATCACAACAATGGTGAGCATCAAATAATCATGTTACAACCAATCAAAACTCATCCATGCCTCCCATCATGCATTGTGGCATGAATAAATTATGAGCTGAATTGTCTCTGTAATTTCCTTTATCTGCTTTTCTGAATATGCTGTTTGTCACCGTTGTTGAGATTCATACTCTGGTTCTTGATGTCTGTGTGTGACTAAGCAAATGACTTTTGATTTAACAGCTCATAAGTAGTTCTTCTAAAATGTATTTAAAAGAAATATTTAGTTCAGTAGTTTAGGCTAAATACTCAAGATAATTATTTGACCTGAATCATTGAACTCATTTAGAGTGCAACCTCTGAGTTACATTTCTGATAACAGAAACATAAATTAGAGCCACTTGATGACTTGTGTTCTTGGCTTGTCTGGCTGTTATAACTGAAATACAGCAGCCAAACAAAATCTAATATTAAAGATATAAGGGTCAAGATCCCAACTAATGCAAACACTGACCACTATAATGGTTGTTTAAAAAGTGTGATTTGCTCCTTTAGTGATTCTGCTTGTTGTCATCAGGTGTCTTCAATAATGATCAATCATCACTTAATCACTAATTATCTCATTAACTTTAACTCTGACTCAGTGTTAATTTAACACTCTGACTTTAACACTTTCACACTCTTGAGTGGGGACTCAAATAAACTCCCAGGAGAGTTAATTTAACTCTGGGCTTTTTCACTTTTCTGAAAAGGAGGCTATGGCGAAGGACAAACTCCCGGGAAAAGGACAACAGACCAAGTCCAGGGCAGGTCAGATGGAGGGGGCAGGGAGGCAGGGAGGAGACATAAGGAACCTGGAGCAGGAGGAGCCAGGCGAGACCCAGGCTGCAGCCATTATGGTAGTCCACGATGGAGCCGGCGGAGGGAGGAGCTATGTTGGAGTAAAGGCTGACGACTTCAGGGGGCTGACCAATGGCAGTGGAGCAGGTGTTGGTGGAGCCCGAGGCAGAGCCAGAGGGGCGAACAGAGGGGTTGTCAGGAAGCAGTGGCAGAGGGAATGAGAATGGGAGAAGGAGGTGAGTGAGGGAGGTTGGGTGGGATTTCTTGCCAGTTCAATATTTCAGTTGATGACGGAAGAATGGGTAACTCATAGCCAAAGTCAGTTAAATGTCATTAAACTGTCACTTCCTCTGGTGATGGCTCTTTGATCGCTGCGGGCTCTGGCTCTCCATCCGCGGTGGGCTTAGACTGAAGCTCCGCGACTCTGGGTGATGGGTGGGCTGGGCTCTGGATCATGAGTGGGGCTGGTGTCATTGTCCGCGAAGTCCACAGTCATCTGGGAATTGCAGGACACCAGCATCCACTCAATGTATGCGGTGAGGCTTTCTCAAGGACCTTCCACTTTGTCCGGGTAGTGTGTGTAGTTGGATAGAAACACAAAGTCATTGGTGTGGCCCTTGAGAGAGCGGTCCCCCTGCTCCAGCAGGAGGATGAGGACGGCAGGGTCATTCATGAAGAAAAACTAAAATAAATCACTGATAGAAACAAAAAAGAAAATGCGGGGTAAACACGTAGCTTAACTTTTTGTATGGTCTGGTCTTCTGTCAAGGGTGTGTAAAGCAGGGGTTTTCAACCTTTTAGGACATGCGCCCCCCCAAGTTTGTCTAATTTCATTCTAACAAATTATTAATATTTTGGTAGGCCTTTAAGCTTTAATTATAAATATGAATTGTTAAATGCTGTAAAAAAAAATGCTTAATGCATTAACCGCTGTTACACTGTAAAGTGTAAGAAACAGAAAAAGCCACCTGTTTGATAAAAACAGTAAATGTTTTGGTTTCACTTTATTTTGATGGTCCCTTTAACACTTTCTGTTGACAATAAGTAATGTTGCACCTACATATGTATAACTCTCACTAGAATGTTATTAGAGTATTAGTAGAGGTTAGGGTTAGATTAAGTGGACATGTACTTGCAGAGATACTTATAGTCAGTAGAATGTCTATTGGGAGACCATCGCAATAAAGAGTTAGCAGACATTAAGCTGACAGTCTACTAATACTCTAATAAGAGTTAATTGACATGTTGGTGCAATGTTACTTATTGTCAACAGAATGTTCAAAAGGGACCATCAAAATAAAGTGTTAGCAATGTTTTGTATGAGGATGCGAACAGTTAATCCATTCTCTGAAAATGACTGTTCATGTGTTGTATGTTTATGCCCTGTTAATGCAGTATGTGTGAATCTGTCTCTGCTTGATCTCTTTGAAGAGAAAATTCAAATTTGATTTCTGTCATGTGACCTTTTCCTATAAACAGAGTTAGTGCCAGGCTGGCTCTGAATTCAAAATGGGTAGCAAGTGTTTGTTGGCTCCGTGTAAGAATTTGACAGGTTTGCACTTGTTCCCGCGAGATGCTGACAGAGCTAGATTGTGGCTGCAGGCGATGGGTTCCCCATCAGCTCCTGACACATTAAGAATGTTTGTGTGTAACAAACGTTTTTCACAAGAGAACTTTTACAGACATGAAAATGTTGGCATTGCTCATGGAGGTAATATCCAGAGAGAAGACGCTGAACAAAGTCCAAAATATCTTTCCATTCCTACAGGGCAGCCGGTAAGTGTGTTAATAATCATGATCTTGTCTATCTTGCTGTCCCTTGTTGTTTAAAGATGAATAAGAATAATTAGTTTGATTATTAACAATAAGATAGACCTGTTCGAATAAACAAGTTTTTTTTTTTTTTTCTTTCAGTTTTACTTTAGCTGCTGGCTGGAAATACTGGAATTTTGTCCAGTCACTGCAGCTGAAGGAGGAAGTCTAAATATGGTCATTGGTGAGATGAATTTATCGTGATGTCACACAACATGCAGCAGTCATGCTTCCGGGTTCTTCACACAGTCAGAGTATAGAAATGGCTATTTAGAGCAAATGCAATTCTAGTCATAGTCATGTTAAGCATATAATTGTAACAATTTTTGTTTAATAAATGTTACTAGAACAAGATACCTGTTTTATAGTGACGAAATGTTTTTGAACTCAAAAAAAAAAAAAGAAAAAAACTTTATTCAACAATTAGATTTTGTTGGAAATGTAGCAGGTTTTTCAAGCAGTGGTTTGAAATAATATTATTGTGTTCAGAATTGTGTTCAGAATTTTCATTAGAATCATCTAACACATCCTGGATGCCTTAATAAAGCTTCTTGTTTTTGATTGTAGTTAGTTTTTGATTTGTCAGCTCTCTCATCATATTTATCAATGTACATATATTATATTTTGTAACATACATTTTGAAATTAACTTTAATATGATGTTCCATAATCATTTTCAACATTTGAAATCAAAGATCTACCAAAAGAATGAGTTGTTAGCACAAGCTGAAAATATCAGTCATCTCATTTAACTACACACTGCTAATTCATGATTGTGTTCTCTTTACTATTGCAACATAATTTTTGCTTTCTTGTATTGAGAAGCAACAGGAGTTCCAAGATTTTTAATGTATTGTGTTTAATTCCTTATGTTTTAGGTTATAAATGTAGCTTTTCTGGTGATTTCTCATGTTTATGCCCAATTGTCAATCATTTAATCAAATCTTTTTGGAAAGCCTGTATTGCAAATATGCATATTTTCAATAAAACAGACAAGGAGATCTACATGTTTGTGGGGTTTTGTTTATGAGTTAGGTATGAACCTTACATAGCCATTTGGAGCCGCCACGCACATTTGGATCCGACTCTAGGCTGCAAAAACAGAAAGAAAATCTCCCGAAACAGATCCGAGTTTGAATGTATTTGTTTGTTATTTCGTTTGTTGACCACTAAATGGTACTGCTATAACAGTATAACATGATATAACATGCAACATGTAGCCTAAAATAAAGGGTTGTCTCTGCATTTTTAGTGATCACGAACAGATCACGATAATAAAAAATATTACAATTGTTGCGAAATTTGTAAAATTAATACAGTATAATGTAATTAAAGTACACATAAACAATCTAATTAACACCTAATTTGGCATTTATATATAGGGTAATTTACTGATGCCCACAACTGGTCTAGAAATAATTTAATGGGCTTATTTGTTTGCATTGCAGATTCATGATGTGTGACAAAAAAATATAGGTGCATAACATTTGTGTGTTAAAGCAAGGAGTAGTGTAAAAGTATAATGCTTTACTATAATTACATCACGCATAATCTGTTTTCACAGTGGCCGAGAGAGCTCTACGCGCTGCAAATCAAAACAAAACAAGGGATAGTTTAACATTTCTGTCAATATTACTCACCGACATGTCGTTCCAAACCAAGACTTTTGTTTATTTTCGGAACACAAATTAAGACATTTTTGACGAAATTCGAGCGCTTTCTGACCCTGCATATATGACAGCAACGCAAATACTACGTTCAAGGTCCACAAAGGTAGCAAGTGACATCAATAGTTCAACCATAATTTATGATGTTACAAAAACTAAAGTAACAACTTGTTTATGCGCCGATCAAAGCTGTGGTATTCTACAAAATGACACTAGGGTGACGTGGAGGAGAAGAATTGTTGAATAAAGTTATTTTTTTTAGCTTACATTTGAACCGGTGTCACATGGACTATTTTGTCAATGTTCTTGTTACCTTTCTAGACCAGTGGTTTTCAAACCTGTCCTGGAGACACCCCTGCCCTGCACATTTTGCATGTCTCGCTTATCTAACACACCTGATTCAAATCATCATGTCATTAGTGGAGACTCCAAGACTTGATTTGGGTGTGCCTAATAAGGGAGACATACAAAATGTGCAGGGCAGGGGTGCCTCCAGGACAGGTTTGAAAACCACTGTTCTAGACCTTGACTGTGGTAGGACCCAGAGGTGGGTCCTTCAAGTCAAAACAAGTCTTTTCAAGTCATTAATCCCAAGTCATCAAAGAGTTAAATTTCATGAGATAATTGACTAATTATATAATGATTGAGCATTAATGATAAACACCTGCTGTTATTGAGAATTACAGAGGCTCAGATGTTGATGTTTTATTGGTTAAAAGGATGCCACCATCATGAAGACTAGCGTTTGCTTTAGTTGGGCTCTTGAACTTTAATGTTTTCTGTTATAATTCTTACTGTAGCAGTGTACATGGTGCTGTAAAGCAATGAGATGATATTTGTTGTTCTAAATATCATCATAGAGGTCGGTGTGAGTTTGTTGGATTACAATGAAAATTACAGTTTATTGTCCTTGTTTAAATGTTCTGTTTTTTTGTAATTATTCCAGTGACACTATAGCAAGCAAAATAGTATTGCTCTAACAATTATAATAAATGCATTTTAAAATCATATACATAAAAACTCCAGGTTTTCTTAAACACACACAGACATCAAGAACCAGCATATGAATCTCAACAATGGTGACAATCAACAAAATGTTTCAAGCTGCAATACATGCTGGGTAACACCATAGTAAAAACTCCCATCATGCACTGCAGTATGACTAATTATTGTCACCACTGTTGAGGATCGTATGACAAGTGTTCATGTCTAAAAAGTCTGGTCAGAGGCATTTTTTTTTTTATTGAAGCATTATAGTGCTATTTGTTTAATAGGATTTTTATGGCAGTCTAGTAAAAACTAAACATCAGCCAGTAAGTGAACACCATGATGTTTCTTTATTTAGAACTTACAATTAGAAAGCATAAACATACCTACAACTTAGCAGTTTGATTCAGCCATGCACCAATGTTTACTATGAAACAATACTGTAGTTGCTTAAAAGCAAATTACTTTGAATCAGTAAAAGGGTCAAGAGACCAACTAAAACAAACCTTGACCACAATTATGGTGGCACTGTGTTTTTTTTCTGTTAATTCCTTCTACAGCTGTGGCTGAAGTTAGTTGTAGTTCTTGTGTTTCTTTAGTGATGTTGATTGTTAACAACCGGTGTTCATCATTAATGCTCAATCATCATATAATTAGTCAATTATCTCATGAAATTTAACTCTTTGATGACTTTGGATTAATGACTTGAAAAGACTTGTTTTGGCTTGAAGGTCCCACCTCTGGTAGGACCCTTGCTGTCTATGGAGGTTCAGAGAGCTCTCAGATTTCATAAAAAATCTTAATTTACTGTATTACTGAAACTGTGAAATTTACAAAAATGAACCATGGTTTTATTATATATATCATGGTTAAACAGCGCATTGAGCTCTCTTGGTCATCGTAGAGGGTTTTTCCACGCCAGCTGGATTCAAGAGACTAGAAATGTGTTTCAGAACAAATAAACAGAATTAACACAGCTATTTTGCAATGTCAGTCACAGTGCTGATTGCCTACACTGAACAAATAAAACCCTTTAACCTATTCTACATCAAATGATTGACCTATATCCACCTTATTCTTCAATATAGATTTAAGCCTATGGGTGAGACTTCCGGTTCATTATCCCCTGGGAAATAACGAGAAGAATAACAATGTGCATGAAACGATAAACGATAAAACTGTATTCATAATTAAGATAATACATTAAAATAATATGGTAAGACACACCAATTTGCAATAGCAAGCAGCAAAACAAGCTTTTTACAGCTGGTTATAGCTAAAAATATTTTGTTGTTTTTAGGTTGTGTAACCAAAATCCAACGTTAAGTCAACATCGAATTGACGTCGAATACTGACGCCGACCCAATTTTAATTCTCAACCAAAATGGAGGACACCCATACATTGTCTTCACGATTGCATCCATCCATGATTTTCTTGATATGAAATTATTAAACATAAACAGCTAATATTATGATTTAAAATGTACAGCAATCAGATATTGAGCTTATCTCACTTTTTTAACCAAGACTGGAAAGACCGGCAAGACAAGGAATGAATTCCAAACATTAGCTCAAGTGACTTCTTTGATTTGTAGTTACAAGGCTGAAACATTCAAAAACGGATCAATCTGCAGTAGCTGCAAGGATTCATTTTCAGAGAGAATGCAGTCTTTTGTGTGTCTTTTGTCATATTTGACAGCTGTTCAAGCAGGTGAGTTAGTTTACAGATATTCTGGTGATCATGATGTACACATGGGCCACTTATCGTATACTCTGGGGCAGAGAGGGTAATTTGGGCATCAATCTCTAGCTAGATTTCATAAACTAATGGCTGCCCAATAGGGGCCTCAGTGATCCTCCAGGGGAGTCGCGAGATTAAAGCTTAAAAAATATTATCCTATAATTGTTCAATTTCATTATTAATCTGTTAAATTAAAATGATCAAAGCACGACCCCTTTCGTGTTCTGTGATTGATTGCTTCCCACTAGGCGCAGCAAGCCTCATCGCACTATTATAAAACAAACTGAACAGTGGCTCAAAACCGCTGCACGCAAACCTCATTTCTCGGCTGCATGAAGCAAACCGTCGCGCGTAATGTAAAGGTAAAGACTATTAGAGTAATAATAACGAAATTGCGCGTGCCTAATATATGACACTCCTGTATATCAGAGTCGTTCATTAAATCCGCTATTAATTCACAAACTATGCACGCTCTCGGGGCTCCGATCTCTAGCGTATTTTTGCTTGAAATTTCAACATATTTGCATAGATGTCCAAATTAATGTCCTGTGTTTTTTTTACTGGATGCTCAACGATAGAAGATGATCTTGTGAGTCTCAGTGGTGTCTTTTGCACATATGAGCATCAGACGCGCTCTGACGCAGGAACTGTTCACTGATCCCGTCTTCGTCGAACCGCCTTCAGATAGCTTTGTTTCAACAGATGTATTTGTATGTTTAATGGATACTAATGGATAATGGATACAAACAGTATATTTAGTCAGTCAAGCTCAAATGGACATGTTTAGTGAGTGGTCTTTTGGCATCTTCCTGTTGTCCTGTTTGGTACGGCAGGTTCACTTATTTAAGAAAAAGTACTCTGAAGTTGCAAAGAATGTCTGAAGCAAAGAATTCAGGAGCTTTAAATCTGTATATATATAGACTACATATTATTTTAAAAAGTTAGAACTGAGCAGAGGGTTTTCTTATAAGTTAAAATGAATAGGTTTAAAGTTTGTTTGAATTTTGAGTTTTTTTTTTTTTTTTTTTTTTTTATAAAATGCAGTAAAAGAATAAACAATAAAAAAATAAACACCTTTCTCTTTGCTGTGGAAGTCCAGTATAAAATTGACCAGAGCAGAATTATTCAATTAAAGTTTGTTTTTAGGAATGATTAGCCTACCAAGAACATTTTTTTAAAATGTTTTACAGTGATGTAAAAGACTTGTTTGCTAAACTTATTTCTTAGAAAATAATGCAATTATGCATTATGCCTTTATACTCCTGCATTCTTTTCTGGGGAGCAGATTTTTGTTTCTAATTATTTATTATTTATCTACAATTCCAATAATCTAAGCAGTTTTAGAACATGCAGCACAAGAGACAGATGGAGTCAAACTATTTGTGAAAGGGTAGGTCTATGACATCATGGGTGCATTTGACGCAGACACATCAGCCTTGGGCTATAAGCCCAGATTCTTCACATAACTTCCTTAATTTGATCACATGAACCACTGAGCTACTATCTGGTGGACAGACAGAGAAGAATACAGTACAATCCATCATTCTTTAATAGCTATTAGACTATTTTTGTTATCAAGATACATAATGCATATGTATAGGACAACCTGTAAGAAATAAAGCAAAGATCTCAGCAATGGCAGGTTTGTGTAGGTTCGCGATTTACAGCAATAGGAAAATCCAACTCAATCTCACGAGAATTCGTACATATTTTACGAGGTGGCTAATGCGTACAAATTTGTACGACCTCACTTGTACGATTTTGTACGATTTGCCTTGACCCCAGTGACGGGTAGGTTTAGGGGCAGGGTTAGGTGAAGGGCATTCGTACGAATTAATACGAATTGGGAACTAGTAAAATACGTACAATTTAGCCAAAAATGTATGAATTTGTACGAGTGAGGTCGTACGAATTCGTACGACTAAGCCACCTCCTAAAATACGATTTGCCTTGAGATCGGGAAAATCAGACCCTTCCATGTCGTATGTGGCACTGCTCCTCATCCAATCTCTTGTAATTTCAAGATTACTGCAGTGTTCTACTGGTGGGTCTTCCAATTAATTGTAGTAAGATTCCCAGTTGTGACCAGGATCACTGCCACTGAAACAGCACCTCCGTACCTCAGTTCATAGTTTTTTTCTTGTCACACTAAAAAACTGAAAACTCATTATTTTCCTTAAGTATTCATTTTTTATGTATAGTTTATCAAACGTATAATGTGTCTGTTTAGTTAAAAAAATATTATTCTTGTCCATGTTCCCACAGGTTCTCACTCGCTGATGGTTTTCGCCACATACATTACTGGACAGACACCGTTTCCTGAGTTCACTCTTGTGCTGATGTTAGATGATGTGCAAGTGTTGTACTATGACTCAGTGTCACTGAAAGCTATCCACCGCAGTCAGAGTAATCCAATCGATTACAATGGTGATGATAGTATATTCAGTGAAATACATGACCTCATGAAATTTCGAACATTTTTTCTTAAGGACCACCAAAATTGCACAGATGGTAAATGCAACCAAATTTTATTAACAGCAATCAAACATTTCATATTAAGAGATTCCTTTTGCCAACACATCTTAGTGTTATCTAACATTTATCACATTTTGACTAATAATTCATTTTCTCAAGTCTTTTTAGAAGCTAAATTATGACTGAACTAACAGCATATGCTATTATATAATAATAAAAAGTGCTTTTAGTATGTTAGTGAAGGTTAATTTGCTTGCTTTCCATCCGTTTTAAGGTTTACATGTTTATCAAAAACATGTTGGATGTGAATTGCTTGACAATGATCAGCCAGGCTTGTTTCTTTCACTGGATGCTTTTAATGGACAAAATACTGAAGAGTTCACCTTTGATGTGGTAAAAAGAACTATGCAAATTAATTTACCATGGATGAGAATAAAAGGCATGGGTCAGATTGAATGGCTTCATGTGAAGTTCTTGTATGAACATGTTTATCATCCTGTTTGCTTGAAGACTTTGCGCACATTCCTGGAAAAAGAAAAGAACACTGTGATGCGAAAATGTAAGTCAGCGTTAGTTTAATTAAAAATAGTTGACATAAAAATCTGAATTCTGGGAGAAGTTTACCAGATTGTCAGATTGTTTACTTTCCATCCAATCAAAATCCACTACAAATTTAACTATTTATTTAAGATATAACTGAGCATATGAACATGAAGTAACTTCGTAACTTAAAAAAGCATGATTGACAGTAAAGACTAAATGTTTGGGATCCTTTACAATGACTCATGTTACCATATATAAATAACTGATACATAAAATCCAACAGTTTTGTCACTGTCTATGACCTTCCTTTTTAAAGTGAAACCCAAAGTCAGACTCTTTAGGAAGCCTCTTACAGACTCTCAAGGGCTTCAGATCAGCTGTCTGGCCACTGGTTTTTACCCGCGTCACATTAACCTGACCCTGTTCAGAGATGGTCAGCCTGTGGATGATGATCAGATCACAGGAGGAGAGATTCTGCCCAATGGAGACGGAACTTACCAGATGAGAAAGAGTTTGGTGATCAGTTCAGAAGAGCTACGTGAAGGACATAAATACAACTGCACAATAAAGCACCTCAATCTGGACAACAAACTGGACATCGCGTTTGGTAAAGAAAACTAACAAACATTCCTTAGGACATTATTTTTAAAAATAAATGGACTCCAGTTGTAAAACTGTTAGGGTTGTTTCTTCATATGGGTCAGCATCTAAATCCTGTAAGTTTAAACATTTGTTTTCTGACTGATTTTCTTGTTTGTTTGTTTTTTCCACAGATGAGGATCTGGAAAAAGCTGACTTTGGATCCTCTGCTCTGTCTATAATTATCAGTGTGCTGGTGCTCATGTGTATGGCTGTTCTCTCCATATCTGCACTCATCATATGGAGGAAGAGATGTGCTGCTGGTAAATGTCATGTAGAAAGTTTTCATACTTAATTTGTTTAGAGGAACACAACCTAGCTAAGTAAAGTTTATTGCAACTGATATAACTATTATCATGGTATAACTCTGATTTAGAAATAAGCTCCAGAGCTTCACATCAAAGTGGATATTCACCTACTTCAAGTAAGTTCCTCAGAGTTTAACAGAAATGTAAAAAAAATAATAATTTTCCACACAATAGTAGTCAACAAAATAATTTCAAATGGCAGTATAATATCTGAACTTTAAATTGTTTCACTTTTCAGCTTCAGAACAAGACACAACATGAACAATGAAACCATTTTTGGATCCATTTATTTCCTGCAATTACCGATTCAGGCAAGCCTTGCAAGTGGGTTATATCATGACAGCAACCAACTGTACACCACCTGTATCTCAAGATGTATTTGATTACAATTACAGAGAATGTAATATATACACTGCAAAAATTGCTTTTCTTACTCAGATTTTTTTGTCTTGTTTCCAGCCAAAATATCTAAAAATTCTTAAATTAAGGATTTTCTAGAAGTAAAAATTATTGTCTTGTTTTCAGAAAAAAGAAGCCCAAATTAAGTGTTTTTGTATATAAATAATCTGCCAGAAAATAATCTGCCAATGGGGTAAGCAAAATAATATTATTTAAAGCAGAAAACTATTATTTTGCTCACCCCATTGGCAGATTATTTAGCTTGTTTCAAACAAAAACTCTTAATTTTGACCTCTTTTTTTCTATATTTTATATTTCTCTAATTTTTAGATATTTGGGCTGGAAACAAGACAAAACATCTAAGAAAAGCATTTTTTGCAGTGTAGTACTGAAATATTTTCTGATGTTTTCATGACTGCATTATACATGTCATACTATATACAATTGCAAACTCTTTTTTTCTTTCATTTAATAGTCAAGTTTTGCTGTCGTGGAAATTACTTTAAAATTGGAGAAAGATTACAAGATTTTTATTGGATTGATTAATCTCAGAAACCTAATATAGAAGATGCAATGAAGATGACGCAAGTTTCAGTAAAAAAAAAATCTGACCATGCTTGTTCTATACCATCCTCCTGGCAATTCAATAATCTGTTATTAAAGGACAACGATCTTTATTAATTTCTATAAACAAGAATGTGCATCTTTTCTCATTAAGAGCTTTAGCAGGGTGTCTAGCTCATTCACCAGTTGTATAAAATAGGAGATTCTGAATAACACTAAATTAGACTGGGATGCTGAGGTCAGGATCTATTTTAGGCACATAACTACAGTAGTCAACATTTGAAGTGGCTCAAAACCTTTCATCAAAGTTGCCCTAAAACCAAAACGATACCCGCTCTTGTCGTAGGACAACTTTGCTGAACTTTTTTGATCCACTTCAGATGTTGACTACTGTAAATTTTTCATCTGATATAAACAGCCTATATAAACTAAATCATGTACCTTTCTTGAACAAAATACAGATGGAACAAACTGCCCATTTTCTTAAATGGTCGCAAATCAACCATGAACAGTCACCCAAAAATAAATGACCTTCCATGATTTCTGTGATTCCTCCTCCAGGTTCTCATCTATTGATAGTGCAATTATTATGTTTTATTGGAAAAAAAAAAAATCACATATAAAACGATTCACCTTGCAGAAGCCAAAACAATACAGAGAAATTGTTATTGTTATTTTGATTTAATTTTTTCTTTCAGCAGTTAATATATATTTATTACTGGACCTGCAGCGTAGACTCTTTATGGCAATATGGAAAAACATATTCCGTACTTACCATTTATAGAGAAGTCTTTGAAAATGCATCCTGGTTACAAAAATAATATCACCATTACTATCACAATGAATGGCAGGTGGAATACTCACAAGGTGCACAAGGATTAGCATGTTTATCAATCATTTTCATATGATCTGTCGACCTAATCTTTATGAATTAATGCTGTACAGAAGACTGTTTAGACCAATCAGATGAAAGGGATATTTCAGTGCCTCAGCCACCCATATGTGTCAAATGAAATACTGAAGGCATAAACCAATTTGTAATGTAAACCACAAACAAACAACAAACAAAGAAAGGAGAAGAAAAGGAGAAGAAAAAGAAAATGATTACTTTGGTAGAATTTAAAAGGGACAAAAAAAAAACATCTTAAGTAGCACAGCTTAAATATTACTACAAAACTGATACATATGCAAACTATGTTATGTTATACAATGTGGAAAGGAAAGACTGCCTTATTGACATCTGATCAAGTTTTGTACTTTTTCTTTAAATAGTATGTCTCTCTTTTTGTGGCATTGTGATCAGTCTCTAGTTGAATGTGGCATGCTGAGGGGTTCATTCTCCATTATACAGTACACTGTTGATAACGTTTTACACTGTTATTATAAGAGTTTCTTAAAAGAAACTCTGATAGTAGAGTCAACAAGACTGAGTTTTTAATAGCACAGGGATTTATGGAACAACGGCCACTAGAGGGCCTCAGCAAACTTCCAAGGGAGCAGCAAAATGACTTAACATTATATTGAATGTATATATAATATATTGAGTGAATGCTCTCGACACATATTATACGTCCATCATATACTTTTACCTCAAAATCCCAGCCTCAGCGCAATCAGAAGAACCGGTATTTAGATAGAAACCAATACATCAGAGCCTGGTAAAAAATGTTCACCAATATTCAAGTCATCAGTACTTTTAGCTGATAATAATAATAATAATGTTTCATCATTTGATAGTTATTTTCATAACAAATCAAATGGCATCCACCAAGAAAATGCTGCGTTGTCCTTGACCTTTTTAATTGGATGCCTTTTCATCATGCGCAGAAGCTGAAATGAATAAAACATTGGTTTGATTTAATTTCAATTTTTTAAGTAACTTTAAGTGAACATGCTTTTATATGCTGACTTCATGTAAAACATAATGTACTCACATGGAGTAAGGGAGTATTTACTCTGTGATGGCTCAGAGCCTCGTTCTAAATAAGAGTGACACAATTAAACAGGAATAAATAGAGAGTTAGAGAAACATAAAACTGCATACGGTGAACTTTAAAAGATTTTTTTTAAGGAACTGATGTTTGGTTTTCTTTTCAAATTGGGCATTAGATGTAATTAACTGGACTGTACAGAACATTTACCAGCAGCACATCTCCTCCATATGATGAGTGCAGTTATGATGAGAACAGCCACACCAAGAAACACCAGCACACTGAAAACTACAGACAGACCGAAGTATCCTGGGGTAGATTCGTCCATATCTGAAATTGAAGTGAGCTAACAATCATCAACAACAACAACAGGAAAAGAAAGCTTCAGGCTACAGACAGATATTCAAATAGTGGCAACTGATTTGTGCTGTGTTTAAAAGGGGAGTTTTGTTTTCTTTACCAAATGTAATGTCCAGTTTGTTGTCCAGATTGAGGCGCTTCATTGTGCAGTTGTATTTATGTCCTTCACGTTGCTCTTCTTTACTGATCACCAAACTCTTCCTCATCTGGTAAGTTCCATCTCCGTTGGGCAAAATCTCTCCTCCTGTGATCTGATCATCATCCACAGGCTGACCATCTCTGAACAGGGTCAGGTTAATGTGACGTGGGTAAAAACCAGTGGCCAGACAGCTGATCTGAAGCTCTTGTGAGTCTGTGAGAGTCTTCCTCATGAGTCTGACTCTGGGTTTCACTAGAGAGGATGAGAAGTGTTACTGCTGTAAAACCTTTTACAGTCAGCTTTTTGGTTTCATTATTATTTATTATTCTAGTAATTCTCTCACCTATTCTCATCACATTGTTCTTTTGCAAATTCAGATACCGCCTCAGAACTTTTATGCAAATAGGATGATAAATATTTTCATACATAAACTTTACATGAAGCCATTTTAGTTGGTCCCATGTTACCATCCATGGCATTTCTATCTGTATATTGGGTTTTTTCGTGTCAAAAGTGAACTCCTCCATATTTTGTCCATGGAAACCATCCCAGAAATGAAGTGGACCTGGTTTATCATCGTTCAACAATTCACATCCAACAAGTCTCTAAAGAGCTTGTACACCTTCATATGAATGAAAAGAAGACACATTATTCATCATATTCATATTATTTATAGCACATATACTGACTTTTTAAGATTATTCTTTCTACTACATGTAGCTTTTTCATTATTCAAGTAAGTAACATTTTTATTAAATGTTTTGTGTTTTAATACTGATATGTAGACAATATCTCTCACCATCTGTGTGATTTAAGTGCTCCTTAAGATAAAGTGCTCGCTTTTTCATGCCGTAATACATATCACAAAAAACAGTATCGCCATCACTTTGCTCTTCATCATGGTACTTTAGATCCCTCAGACTGCGATGTAAAACACTCCATGTGGTTGAGTCATAATATAATATTTGCACATCATCTAACATCACCACAACACTGAACTCAGGAAATTGTGTCTGTCCAGCTATATATGTTGCAAAAACTCTCAGTGAGTGAGATCCTGTGGATACACAAGGACAAGTACACAATATTAGTAATTAGTAATTAGTAGTAAATATTAGTAAATAGACAATTTCAACCAAGCATTTATTCATTCAGAAGTCAGAAACATTAATATAAACCTGCTGTTCACATTTAATATTTCTCCTATTGTCACACTGTATTTACTTGTATACTGTATAAACTTGTTTAAAATCTGAAATCTGTCCAACTTTCATGCATATTTAGCTATTGCTTAAGACAAAATATGAAAACTGAGCTAAAGTAATAGCTCACACAAAAATGAAAATTCTGTCCTCCCTCAATTTCAAACCATGACTTGAAACAATATATTTAAAAGACGTCTATGAAAGCAGTGAATTAACTTGCCTGCATTGACGACTGTCAAAAATGCCAAAAGATACACAGGTAAGAGCATTCTCTTAGTTATTTAATCCTGGTCTACAGCCGTCTTCTCTGAACCTTAATGTCTAGCATACCTCAACACCAATTCAAAGTTCATTTGGCACACTCTCAGCACGGAAGCAAGTGTTTTACTTGAGGAAGGCATTCAACAGGGTGAAAGGCAGAAAACAGAATACAGCCTAAACAATAACATGATTAAAAAAAAAATACAAAAGTCTTTAGCTGAGCCTAATTAAATTGTGGACTGAACTGAGCAAAGCTGCATCACTGTGAACGCACCAATAGCCAGCAGTGGGACACACTAGCCTTATAAATGCAAATATTTTTTTATACACACTAAACATATGTTCTTGATAGGAAGTGCAAATACGAGGATGTCAGTCACTGTGCTTACTAGGCTGATAAGTGCCTAGTATAAATACTTTTTACCACAGTGGAAAACCCTGAAACTTCAACATTATGTAACAAAGGTCATTTAAAATCCAACATAGCAGAACATGAAACAATTCTCATGCTCTTTTCACCTTCCCCTTTTCACCAGAAGATATAATATATTGCTTAATTTCCACAGTTTACCTTTCCCATAAAGTAATTTTCAAGGCACGCTGGGAACTAGCACTTTTCATGCCCATTTTCATTTAATTGGCAACAAAGATTATTCACTTACCAATACAAATGAATCAACTAAACATCCGTTTTACAAATTTAGGTGGATTGATCACAATAAAATAAGGTTGCGACCAGTGTTAGGAGTAATGCATTACAAGTAATGTGAGTTGCGTATCAATTACTTTTTTCAAGTAACTAGTAAAGTAATGAATTACTTTTTCATTTACAAGAAAATATCGGGTTGCTTTTTCAAACAAGTAACGCCAGTTACTTTTTGTTTCCTTTATGTATTACCATTTTATTAACCAATCTCTTTGCTGCTGACCGTTGTTGATCCAATTCAACCATACTAATAAGCAAAACTTACTTTAACTAACATTTGTGTTTCATTTTTCTACAGTTCTACCGTACAGATGTGAATTTACTTTTTCTTCAGCCTTAGGCTTATTTATTTCATTTTTTATAGTGAAAGGGCTTTTACATTTGCTAAACTTGATCTAACTTTTTGTATTAAAAACAAACAAGCAAGCCCTGCCCACATTTAAAAAGTAACGCAAAAGTAATGTAACGCATTACTTGCCATAAGAAGTAGAAAAATAACGTAATTAGTTACTTTTTTAGGAAGTAATGCAATACTGTAATGCATTACTTTTAAAAGTAACTTTCCCCAACACTGCTTGCGACAAAATATTATTATATTAGAATATTAGAATTAGGTTTACATGTAACACAGACACACCTCACAGTTTTTCCAGCATTTCACAACGCCAGTGAACTGCAGATCATTAACTTTTCTGTGATGTGCTTTGTCTTAAGCGTAAAGTGAAAATGACCAACTGTAGAGTTTTTTATTGAGCACTTAGGTGTGTCATATGTGTCAGGTGTTCATAGAGCACAAACTCCTGTGTCATTGCCACATAACAGAAGATGGTTCTGTTGCAAATACATTATGCAGTAGCTTAACTGTAAATGTATTAATGTAGCTCTACTAGTGCTAGCAATGTCCAAGCTTATCAATTTGTTTTCCTGGAAAACACACATAATGAGGAAAAAAAAAAGCATACCTTGATTGCACTGTACTTTAAATAAAAGTGTCTGCAAAATGCATGGTCAGTGTAAAATGTTAATAATAATTAATAATACACATATGATTACTGTGGTTCAGTCAGTCTTATTTTTGAGCCCTGTGTTGCATTCTTCATGAGAGGATAAGGTTTGATGAGTGTTCTTGCAGCTTTCCAGCATCTCATCAGAGACTCCAAAAAGAATGCCAGACATCCACAGAAAACAAAGAACAAATACTGTATATTACTTCATCAATTTGAGTCCATAGAGGCTATTTTTTCACGTTGCATCTTGTGCTGTAGCAGAAAAAAGATAAAAAGATGTTGCTTCACAGTTCAAAAGATTACATTTAAAAGAACAACTGAGATATACATGTTTTAATATTTATTAAATTGATGAATTGGAAAAGTATAAACTATATATTTTTATTTTATCACTTACTAAAGTAGTAAAAAAAAAAATTATAAAAAGTTTACTTACTTTGAGTCTGAACGTAATGCCTCTGTGATTTCCTGGAAACTGAATCTAAATGAGAATGAAGCAGTTACACACTTATACCATAATAACTTTCAGAACATCACTAAACTACACAAAGGATTAGTTCACTTTCAGAACAAAAATGTACAGATAATGTACTCACCCCCTTGTCATCCAAGATGTTAATGTGTGTGAAGTTTGAACTTCCAAAATGTAGTTCAAATCCAGCTTCAAAGGGCTCTAAACAATCCCGATGCGATGCGTAGTCTGTGTGATCCGGGTCAATACAGTCAGGGTATGTCTAAAAACTCCCATTTCGATTTCGTCTTCAACTTCAAAATCGTCCTACAATGTAGTTGTACCTTTTTTTGTAAAGGGTGCTTGGACTTATTTGTATGTTAACTTTGTAAACACTGGGTTGGTACTTCTGCAATGATATAGGACGATTTTGAAGTTGGGGAAGAAAACAAGATGGGAGTTTTTTGACATACCCTAACTGTATTGACCCGGATCACACAGACTACGCATGCGCATCGCAGAGACAAGACAAGCATTTGAGGTAAAAAAATATATATATTATTGTCAGTTTGTTTAGAAAATAACTGATCATTTAGCTAGATAAGACCATTCTTCATCGGCTGGCTTTAGAGCCCTTTGAAGATGGATTTAAACTGCATTTTGGAAGTTCAAACTTGTGGGCACCATAGAAGTCCATTATATGGAGAGAAATCCTGAAATGTTTTCCTCAAAAAATATAATTTCTTTACGACTGAAGAAAGAAAGACATGAACATCTTGGATGACAAGGGGGTGAGTACATTATCTGTAAATTATCAGATCTTTGGTACGTTTCTACCTAACATTTACCATTACAAGTAGATCGTCTCTTCCTCCATATGATGAGTGCAGCTATGATGCAAACAGCCAAACACATGAACATCAGCACACTGAAAACTACAGATGGACTGAAGTATCCTGTGTCGGATTCACCCACATCTGAAATTGGGGTGAAGCAATAAAAAAAATAAAAAAAATCAGTAAGATACAAACAGATCGTTTGTTTTGTTGTTGATGTTGTTATTAAACCTAGGGCCGTATCATACACCTGGCGCAATGTGGCGCAAGGCGCAGCGCAAGTGTGTTTGCTAGTTTAAGTCCGACGCAGTTCGCATTTTCCCGTCCAGCGCCGCGTCGTTTATTTAGCAAATGCATTTGCGCCCGTTTGTGCGCGCTGGTCTAAAAAAGAGGTGTGTTCGGGCGCATTGTTGGCGCGTTGCTATTTTGAGGAAGTGAAAATAGACTGCGCCATAGACCAACTCAAACCTGGTCTAAAGTCAATGGCGCAATATTTTTATTTATTTATTTATTTATTTTTTGTGTGTGTGTTATTTAAAGAGCGCATTGGTAGATCATGCGCCTCTGGGCAGGTCCACAACGCGCGTTCACTTTGCTTATTACACACAGGGATGCGCATCACACAAACATGCCAAATATTAAAAACAAAAGGATTACAGTGTAAAACAATATTATTGTGTAGGCTACATAAATATAAAAATGTAATGACGGATAGCCCCTGCGTGTAGTAGGCTACCTATTTTTGCAGTTCAGCCTATTAGTACTTATAATGATGAATGAAATTGGCTAATTAATTGAACAATCATGCCAATACACACACATATATATATCAACTGAAAGCCTGCATCCAACGCAGACGAATGAAATATTGACTGGCCACTTAACAGGTCATTTCAGCAAAACATCACTCGTTGAACTCCTCAGTTTACTGAGGAGCGCAACTCGCTCTTAAAGGGAATGGGAGATGAGACTCTGATTGGTTTATTGCACGTTACGCCCAAAAAACACCCCTTACTTATTAAGAGAATAGGGACAACCCATTTCGACTATGCGCCTGGGCGCACAGACCATTTTCGTTAAATTAGCAAAAGTGGATCTGGACACGCCCTGAGCGCACCTGCACCGTGCGCTTTACACTTTATGTTTAGATCGTTAAAATAGGGCCCAAAATGTTTAATTTCATTTCCAAAGAGGCATTTTACTTAATTGTTAGGTTTCTTTACCAAATGTAATGTCCAGTTTGTTGTCCAGACTGAGGTGTTTCATTGTGCAGTTGTATTTATGTCCCTGACGTTGCTCTTCTTCACTGATCACCAAACTCTTCCTCATCTGGTAAGTTCCGTCTCCGTTGGGCAGAATTACTCCTCCTGTGATCTGATCATCATCCACAGGATGACCATCTCTGAACAGGGTCAGGTTAATGTGACGTGGGTAAAAACCAGTGGCCAGACAGCTGATCTGAAGCTCTTGAGAGTCTGGGAGCATCTTTTTCATGAGTCTGACTCTGGGTTTCACTATGGAGAAGGATGAGAAGTGATACTGTTGTTAAACCGCTGGGTTCATTGCATCAGTCATTTATTTAGCATTATCATGTTTCATATAGTATTGAGAGGCACATTCTCTGTCAGCACAGCTGCCTGGGCTATATTTTTGATAGCTTTTTTTCTTAATTATACTTAATTAGGTTGAATCTCTCACCTTTTCTCAGCACGTTGTTCTTTTCCATATTCAGGTACCTCCGCAAAGTTTTAATGCAAATAGGATGGTAAACATTTTCATACATAAAGTTTTCATGAACCCGTTTTAGCTGGTCCCATGTTATCACCCACGGCATTTTTATCTGGATAGTGTGTTTTCCTATGTCAAAAATAAACTCCTCCATATTTTGTCCACCGAAAGCATCCCAGTAATGAATTGGGCCTGGGTTATTACTGCTCAGCAGTTCACATCCAACAAATCTCTGATGAACATGTATACCTTCAAATGAATTATAAATGTGAAGATTTATAATCCTTCAATACCACAGTACAATATAAGATGTGGAGAACTTAAAAGAATTTGATGTAGAAGTAAGAAAGCTACATGTACATAAAGAGCACATTATTCATTTTAAGAAAATAACAATAAACATAAAAGTTACATGTGATAATAAATGTTGTGTGTGTGTTGATACTGATATGTAGACTATATCTCTCACCATCTGTGTGATTTTGGTGCTCCTTAAGATAAAAGGCTCGATCTTTCATGTCATAATACATATCACGAAATACAACGCCAGCATCACTTCGCTCTTCATCATAGTATTTTGAATCACTGTAAGAGCGATAGACAGGTATCCACGTGGTTGAGTCATAATACAGTAATTGCAGATCATCCAGCATCACCACAACACTGAATTCAGGAAATGGGGTTTGTCCAGCTATATACGTTGCCAAAGCCATCAGTGAATGAGAACCTGTGGATATACAAGCACAAATACTAGTACATTGTCAAATTTGATCATTACTGTAATACTTTTCATTCTTGCAAACTTTTACAGAAAGGGACACAAAGGTCAGAAACAGTTATGTTATTTTATTTGTTTAGTGGACAAGCTGTTTACATTAACTGCTATGCACATCAACTGCAAGGCATGCAGCTCGTTTTGAACACTCAAACACCATGGCACCGTTCTTGGGCCTGCAAGGATACCTTTGCACCCTCATATTCCTCATATTTGGCATCTCAGCCAAATATTGTCCTATCCTAACAAACCATATATCAATTGAAAGCGTAGGTTTATTCAGCTTTTCTCAAATTCCATAAATTGACCGCCTGGTTTTGTGGTCCAGGGTCACATATTTTTAAATTTCAGTGTGTTTGAAGCAGAACTACTCTGAGAGCTCCGGAACTTTTATTTTGACAGCACTAGAACTCAGCGCCTGAGCAGACGCGCATTGACAGATGTTATCCCCGTCTATCCATCTAAGTTATTAGAAGACAGACATTTTAAACAAATAAATGTGTGGTCATTACAGTCAATGCTTTAATCCAACACTAAATGATATTAAAAGTTATAGACTAACGTTACTGAGTTTTTAGGCAAAAAATGTTTGCATGACTTTACAATTTTTCAGAAGTTACAGCCTTTTAAACAAGTTGACCCAGGATTTTCCAAAAGATTCCTAAACGTCATTATTCCCCAATAACATAACCAGCAAAACCAAGATTTACGTTAGCAAACAGATATTCAAAAACAACCATCTGTGACTGTGCACACAGCATATGGTTAATATACAGGATAACGTTTGCAGCACTAACTTACCTGCGTTAACGACGGGCCAAAATGACAACATACACACAAGAATGAGCATTTTCTCAAATAATTAACAGCGGCGACTCAAAATAAAGTGCAAGTGAGGCGAACTTTTAAAAGTGTACTCTTATCGTGGTTGTCCGTTTTTTAACAGTCTGTTGTTGTTCTTCTTCGTTTTTGGAGCGTAACAAGCAAGTTACTGCCACCTGTCGGTCGGTGTGCGTGTAGTATCATGGCTTCAGTGATATTCAGTTTCACACCAACAGCACAGATTTCAGAACCAAACAGACCCGATTCCACTCATCGGCTTGTTAGTAGAGAGTCCAAGACCTGAAATTGATGTGTCAGATGTGTGTCAGGGAGACAAACTAAAAGTGTACCGTAATTTGTGCATCTGGAAACAGGGTTGGGAACCACCTTTCATTTTTTTTGTAATAGCATGGGGCATTCTTTACAAACAAATCTTGTTATTGTTTTTGCTTTGCTTTTTTTTTTTTTTTTTTTTTTTTTTACATTATTTATTTAATACCAATGGTTTGCCAAAAACACACAGAGAAAAAATCTGAAGAAAAAATCTGAAGAAGAAAAAAATGACCTGTGTTCTATTATACTTCACCATTCTTTTATTTGTAGAGGCAATACAATTATTACATAGGCAGATTTTAAATTCAGACATTCTGTCTGATATCCATTTTGTCAACTCTTCTATCAGCCCAAGGCAAAGGCACACTGTAAACCCAAATTAGTAAGCAGAACTCAAAAAATTTGATGTAACTCGTTGCCTCAAATTTTTTAAGTTCATGAACTTAAAAATTAAATATTTCAAAAGTTAAATATTTAGATTACATGCTACATAAAACTTTTCATTACAGTTAAATTAAAACTTGTTATGAAAGCAGCTTAAATATTTTCAGTTACAGTGTATCAGAAAGACTCTCAATATATACTTGCATTGAAATTGTCAAAGAACATGCAGTATATGTAGTCTTCAAATTTTGCTGTCCATCCTCAACCTAAGAACAGGCTCTACTCTTTACCACAACGGGAACACTACAAAACCAACATAACAGAAATCTATGCAAATCCTAACATATCTCAACATTTAAATACTAACTTATGTCTCCCTATGTTAATCTTGTGCAAAAAACACACACAATAACACCTAATTTCAACATTTATTTTAAATGTTGTCTGATGCAAAGCATGCTGGGAGCTAGAAAACTCAATCATTCTAAGTTCACTTTACTACAACGGCATTTTGAGTTTACAGAACTTATTTCAATTAAGTCCAATAAACTTTCATTGTTATTTGAGTGAAAATAACTAATTTCATTTAATTAATTTCACTGTTCGGTTTTACAGTGCAGGGGATAAGCATGAGCACAGTTTACAGGATAATCTTAGTTGCGTCTTTCTTAATTCTAAATTTGCCTGACAGCACAATTTTAATGATGCTACTGATATAATCAATGATGTACCTAATCATCTGATCAACACTTGATAAACCATTAACATAGATTCATTTAGTTATTGCTCTCTTCACATTTAAGCTCTTCCTACAATTTTGGCTGCATCCGAAAGCCTAGGCAGCTGACTTGTTGCCTCGCTGCCTTATGTCAATGACTTCGCAGGCAGCATTTTTGCACGAAGGCACCTCATGAAAGTGGTTTCAGACAGCCTTCTGAGGCAGCATAATGGTTTAATGATCTACAACAAAATAAAATTAGATTTCATGATAACTGAACAAATGTTTAATTACTATAATACTGATTTTTCACTAGAAATAACATTAAAAGTGCAAAAGTTAGTCAGAAATATACATTTACACAAAAACTGACCACCAAACGCAACTTTCAGATGGCATCTTTATTTTTTTGCTCAACCGTCGTGGAATGGAACACACAGGTTTATGGGATATCAACGGCAGCGAAGGATACATCTATGCTGCCTTCAAAATTTGATCAGGAGAAGGTACCTCCAGAGACAGGAAGTGAAGCAGAATTTGGATTCGGATGTGCCTTGATGCCTTCCTGCCTTGAAATGCTGCCTCCGAAGGCAGCATATTAGAGCTTTCGGACGCAGCTACTTCTTCGTTTTTTTTATTTATTTTTTTTATTTTTTATCTATAATACAGCCACACAGAGGTGGGACCAAGTCACTGTTATGGAAGTCACAAGTAAGTCTCAAGTCTTTGCATTCAAGTCTCGAATCAAGTCCCGGGTCAAGACAAACAAGTCACAAGTCAAGTCCCTTGTCAAGACAGGCAAGTCCAAGTCGAGTTGCAAGTCCTCAACTTTAAGCTTCAAGTCCTAAACAAGTCATTAGTGTTGTTTGCCCAAATTAGTGTCTCTGTATTAATTACTACAGTAAATTTAGTCAATAGTCTATAGTAAGAATAATTGCAAAGATACAGTGATTAGTTTCATTGAGGAATTAATCATTGTTTGTAAACAAATATAGACCTAATTGAATAAAAAATGTATTTTAAGTCCACTGTTTCATTATGATTTCGTGATTTGAATGAATCAGTTGAATCAGTTGGGGTCCTATTTGGTATCAAAATATGTAATTTCCATAACAAAACTACATATTTTACAGTCACCGCTATGCAGATTGATCATAAACACAGCTGAAAAGCTTCCTACCATAGTGGCCATCCTTCACAAAACTAATATCTACCAGAGTTTTATCACAGGTAGAATGTAATGGTTTTAATACAAAAACGCACACAATGAATGGCGACCGTAGAAAGCAAAAGCCAAATCCCAGACATTTTGGGGCGTTTTAGGAATCCCGGCCGGACGCATTTTTTAAGTCCAAAAAGAGGACGTATGGTCACCCTAATTATGTGGAAAAAAACAATGCAAGCACTCACTTAGCAAGTCTTCCGAGTCACAGGGTTCAAGTCCAAGTCAAGTCTCGAGTCATTGCTGTCAAAGTCTAAGTCAAGTCTCAAGTCTTCTTTGATTAAGTCAAGTCAAGTCACAAGTCATCAAATTTGTAGTCTCGCGTAGCCAGACCTTCAGACTGACGGCTGAAGGTCTGGAATCTTTGGCCGCTTTGAATGGCCAAGGCCCGCCCATTGGGCCATATGACTGACAGGTAAAACAACCAATCGCGTTTCGTTTTGTTCCGCGTCATGTTTACGGGCGTGGAAATGTTGCCACAATAACAGGCCGATGTGTGAAACTCTCGGACATATTTTAAAGATTCTATGCCGTGAACATGACATTTTTCACTTTCTTTTCAAACTCTAGCCTTTAGTTGATCCTAATAGGCGCTCGTCATCACAGTTGTAAACACGACGACTTTCTCATTTGTGAGGGAGCTGGGCGCCACGGTATTTTTGTTTCCAGACGGAGCGTTAAAGAACGCAACACACATGTCTCCCGGAAATCCCGTATAATCTAACCAATCCTGTGTTTCCAGATAAGTGTGCCATATGCATCAGACGTTTAGCCAACTTTCCGTGGGCGTGACGTCTCAGGCTGAGACTATCAAATTTGTGACTCAAGTCCTAGTCAAGTCTCGAGTCATGCGACTCGAGTCCACAACTCTGCAGCCACATAGAACCATAGGCTAGTAAAAGTTAAATACCATCAGGAAGTTCTATTTCCCAGTAAATATTGTTCTAAATTTTAAGCAATTTTTAAAAATTCTTGACTGTTTGCTATAATACTTGCATTCCATAGCAACACACTCACCATAAGGCTAATCAGATTTTTGAGAAACATCTGTTGTACCGACTTTCTCATGTGTCATAAATTCCAGAAATTACTAGGAATTCTAATGCAGCTTCATAAATTGTTTTGATCTTTTTTTTTTCTTTTTTTGGTCATTATTAAGGCATTCTTTTTAGGGCACATTGATACTTTGACATTGTTCCTTGTGTTTTGCGTGCTCCTAACTATTGCTTCTTCCCTGCTTCAGCATAACAGACTTTGTGCTAACCATGTATCTCTGGATAAGGAATAATGTGTTGTTTATTCCTGTATGTCCCAAAGTCTAGCAAATTACTTCTCTTCTGATGTTTCACTATTGTCTCTGTTGGTCAAATCTATTTTGCCATGACTTTATAATAGGAGCTTTTATTAGTGATTTACCTTCATTTTAACGTATGGGAATTTTATATATATATTGCTCTTCTATTTTTGGACCGTTTAGTTGTCTGCTATTTCATTTTCTGCTATTGCGCTGATATGCCCAATAGAAATGTTGATTAATTCAAAGTCTTTGTAAGTTTAAAAGGCTATATACATTTGGAATTCTTTTAAGGATGCTCTTCCACTATCTTTTTTAATGAACACCTGCATAATGCGATAAATAATACACAGTACACGACTAAACTAAACTACACTACACTGAGCTGACTAAGTTTAAGTGCCTGGATTGATGACAAAGTGATGACAGCTTAAGTGTATTCACTCTATGGTTCTGCTCCCTTGAAGTCAGCTCCCCTTTTGACCTGTAAATATCACTGATTCATATTTTCTGAATATTTTCATATATTTCTCATTTACAAGACAGGTCCTTGTTGGTCTCTTTCTAAAAACCTCCCAAGGGTGCCATCTCAATAGGAAAGTGAAAACATTAAACTTAAGGAATATTGACTTCTAAGCAGTGGCATATAGCATTATGATGTGTCAGGTATTCTGTTGCTATAAGGCAGGATCTCCCATGACACTGTTCATAATATACAATTATGCATGCATGATGATTCAAGTTTTATTCAACATGCCAAATTACTTTAAAAACATATAAACATCTGTAATACCATATAAAGCATACAAACAGAGTAACAATATACATCATAAGATAATGTTCTTAAACAATATTATGATTTCAGGCCAAACTGGCTAAATTGTCTATATTATAATTCTTAGGTTTTTTTTTTTAATCAAATATGATTTGATTCTCATCATTATAACAAAATGTAAATGACATCCATCAAGCAAATGCTCAGGCTTTTTAAGTTTTTCAAGTATTATCTTGAATATAATAATAAGCCCATGTAGACTTGCTTTTTACGTTTCATCTTGCAAGGAAGCTGAAAGAAAAAAAAATCTTTTCATGTTCAAACTTGAAAACTTGAAAAGCTTGAAAATTCAAATGTTGATTAATTCGTATTACTCCACAAAACACAGTGTACTTACATGGAGTAAGGGAATAATCACTCACTGATGTCTCAGATCCTTGTCCTGAATAAAAACGACACAGTTAATTTAGGATAAATAAATAGTAACACTACAGAAACATGAAACTGCATACACTGAATTCTTTTTTTCTTTTTCTAACTGAGTTTACCAGTAGCACATCTCTTCTTCCATATGATGAGCGCAATTATGATGAGAACAGCCACACATATTAACGCCAGCACAGTGAAAACTACAGATGGACTGAAGGATTGTGGGTCAGACTCAGCCACATCTAAAATTTGGGGTGAAGTGAAGAAAAAAAGAAGAAGAAGGATTGAGTAAACTACAGACAGATACAGTTAGTTTAGTTTAGTTGTTGTTGTTATTAAACCTTAATTGTTAATTTTTCCTTACCAAACGTAATGTCCAGTTTGTTGTCCAGATTGAGGTGCTTCATTGTGCAGTTGTATTTATGTCCTTCACGTAGCTCTTCTTCACTGATCAGCAAACTTTTCCTCATCTGGTAAGTTCCGTCTCCATTGGGCAGAATCTCTCCTCCTGTGATCTGATCATCATCCACAGGCTGACCATCTCTAAACAGGGTCAGGTTAATGTGACGAGGGTAAAAACCTGTGACCAGACAGCTGATCTGAAGCTCTTGAGAGTCTGGGAGAATCTTCCTTACAAGTCTGACTCTGGGTTTCACTGCAGAGAAAGATTCAGTTGTTGGGTTCATTGCATCAGTAATAAATTTATGGTAATCATGACTAATTTAAATACATGCATATTTGTTAGTTATGTTCTTTTCTGTATTTTTTATTAATTTTATAGTTATATTATTCTCTTACCTTTTCTCATCACATTGTTCTTTTTTATAACCAGATATCGCCGCAGAACTTTAATGCAGATAGGATGATAAACAGTTTTATACATAGACATTAAATTAAGCCATTCTGTTTGGCTCCCTGTTACCGTCCACGGCATTTTCTTCTGGATATTGTGTTTTTCCATGTCTAAAGTGAACTTATCAATATTCTGTCCACTGAAACCATCCCAAAAATTAAACAGACCTGGTTTACCATCATTCAACAATTCACATCCAGCAAGTGTCTGAAGAACATGTACACCTTCAAATGAACAGAAACTTATGTAAGATACATTATTCATACCACACATTTTTAATGTTTTCCCTACATGTGACATTCTTCTACATCTAAAACTTTTATAGAAACAACAAACACATAAACATATGTTATTACATGTTTGTGTAATAATAAAACAATAAATAGTTATGGTTCTCACCATCAGTGTGATTTAGGTGATCTTTAAGAAAAAATGTTCGCATTTTCATTATGTTATACATATATTGAAATACAGTGTCAGCATCACTTTGCTCTTCGTTGTAATATTTTGATTCACTGTGAGAGCGATAGACAGCTTTCCATGTGTTTGAGTCATAATATAGTATTTGCACATCATCTAACATCAGCACAACACTGAATTCAGGAAATGGTGTTTGTCCATTCATATATGTTGCCAAAGCCATCAGTGAGTGAGAACCTGTGGACAAACAAGGACAAACATATAATAATATTAGTACATTTCACTTTTTTTTCATAAGATGAGCACATTATTATAAACCTGAGCTGCTTTTATATTTGTTTGTGGCTTTTATTTTTACGTTTTTTTTCCTTTTATGTCTGACAAGCACATCTATGTGTATTTATCTATAGATCTATATCTAACAATGGAACCAAATGGAACCCCATGTAATAAATGTCCACTGAAGTTGAGTTGTGATGACAAACCCAAGTGCAGTTTATTTAATGAAGGTGAAATCCAAACATCCACACAAATGAAGAAATACCAAAGAATAATGGTCATATGACAAACCAACCAATAACAAACAAGACACGACTAAGACAACCAATAGGTGTGTTCGACTTAACGCAGCACTGCGCAGCTCGATCAAATTCTGACTTGAGACAGCGCTGACGGCACGTGACTGCCACGAGTGGCATCAAAGTACAGCGATAGTGATTCGAGACCAGCCAGCTAACTCAGCCACTGCAGTTTCTTCAGAGTGGCTGCAGGAGCTTTGATGATGACACAACTGTTTCAGGATTGGCCAGATTCACAGCATGACAACGATCATGTGTGTTTTGTGTTTATTCTAACCTTTTTAATTCCAATAATGTGTTTTTACAACAATATAAGGTTTTTTTTACTGTAGTCTCAATGTTATATTGAGTCAAGTTTATCATTAAAAAAATAATAAAAGCATATATACTCCCTTAGTAAATAAGAGTAGTATAAGTTTATTCTCGAACAGATGTCACTGTATTAATCAGCATATCCACGAGTTTCTGGGGGGGCGCTACTGTAAAAAAGAACGTGGGTACAACTTCTGGTGATGTGGCAAATGTAGTATACTAATGGTATATTGTGTGCTTGTCATCGAAGAGGCAAGTTTTTCAGACCATTGTTTACTTTGTAAAGTTGCACATTTTTATGAGCGATGTCATTACGGTGCTTAGGGATAGCATGTGCTGTTCAAAGTTGTTCCCAGATCGTTAGCAAGTTTGGATCGCTAAATCTTGAATGACTGTCAACTAGTGATATGACATTTGAACTGATGGCATCAGAACTTAAAGTGTTAAAGTGCAGTTTGCGAATACATTTTCATTGGGACTTATTTAATAATTACATTTTTAAATACCCAGTCATACAAGTAATATGAAGAATACAAATTATTTCAGGAAAATTAAATATTTGCCATACGCAATTCATTTATGTGTGCATTATTCCTCTATTACATCATATGAATATTCGTACTGGCATTTAATGACACTGTTTAATGGGTAAATTAATTTATCAGAGTCATATATTCAACAAATAACGCACACACGGTTAGGTTTATTTGTGCATGTAACATCGATCTATGAAAATTGATCGAGGTTACATGCAACCACACTATCGAGTCGATCTATGAAAATTGTGGTGAATGCTTCTTCCGACGGAGCTTTACAGGTTTTTGTCTGCTTTATTTTTTTACAAACCACCAGATAGCGCTGTATTCTACACTTGCTGCTGGAATAACCAGCATATGCTGGTTAGGTAGGTTTTGATGCTGGTATGCTGGTTTTTGCTGGTTTAAGCTGGTCCTTTGCTGGTTTATGCTGGTCCTTTGCTGGTTTATGCTGGTCCTTAGCTGTTTTTTGCTGGTCCTTTTGCTGGTTTATGCTGGTGCAGGACCAGCACAGGACCAGCATAAACCAGCTAAAGACCAGCATAAACCAGCTAAAGACCAGCATAAACCAGCAAAGGACCAGCTTAAACCAGCTAAGGACCAGCATAAACCAGCAAAGGACCAGCTTAAACCAGCATACCAGCACCAAAACCTACCTAACCAGCATATGCCGTTTTTTTCAGCAGGGCTCAAAGCTTTGAATCTTTTCCTGAAACAGTCAGAGCAAGTCTCGGTGCTTCACGAGGCTTCATTTGCCCGTCACTCATGTCAACTGTTGAATGAATGAGTGTCACGTCCCGCTTTTTTACTTTGATTCGACTTTGAAGACGCTCCCATTTTTGATGCAAGGCCTCATGGGTTGTAGGAGACTTGTGGAAAAAAATAGTTTCTGTTGCTCATGAAAACGTTTCTGAAACATCTGTGTATTTGACAAATACTGCATTTTATTTGCTTCATCTGTGATAGAGTATGCCAATACCGCATGAGTGTCACTACCGAGAGCAGAAAGTGTCCGACTTGACATGTACGTTTTCAATTCCGCCCCCGACTGCAAGTGGCTGATCTCGTTGACTGCCATCTGTAGCCGTGGTTGAACGGCTAATGAGTCGAACACACCTAATGAGAACATGACACATGCAACCAACGAAACCAATCAGAACATAACACACGAAGTGTGTTCGACTTAATGCAGCGCTGCTGAGATGGGTCGAATTTTGACATGAAGCAGTTTATGCCGGTTAGAAATTTTGTCCGACTTGAGACGGCAGGGACGGCACGTTTCATGATTGGCCAAATTCACGGCATGACAACGATCACGTGTGTTTCATGTTTATTCTAACCTTTTTAATTCCAATAATGGCCACAAATCTGTGTTTTTAGAACAATATAAGCTTTTTTACTGTAGTCGCAATGTTATATTAAGTCATGTTTATCATAAAATAAGGATAAAAACATATATACCCCCACTTTATTAGTATTTAAATAGTATATGATTATGTTGAACTTTATTCTTGCACAGATGGCGCTGTATTAAGCAGTAAGTGTTTCTGTTGCTAATGAAAACATTTCTGAAATGTCTTGACGTGTCCCTTTTCAACTCTGACTCTAAATGCAACAGGCTAATCTTGTTGACCACCGTCTGTAGCCATGGTTCAAGTCAACACACTTACAGACAAGGATAGCACATGACATGATCACATGAGGTGCAAGGAACACATGACAAAACAGGAACCATGACTATGACAAAATAAAAGACCACTGAAAGAACAATGAACATAACACAAAACCCATGTTACACCCCAATAAAGTTTCTCTCTAGTCATCTATTGTGTATAAGTTATTACCTACTTTCACTTCTCTGCTGCAATAATTCTAGTGACTAAAATTTTAAAAAAGTAATAGTGTTCATTTTAGAGGAAAACAAGATGATACATCAGGCAACTTAAGCAAAAAAGTTTAGCAAAGCAATGTTGCTTGGGCACTTTCCCACAGAGAATGGGTAACAAATTTCCATCTGGATACTTTAGATCAGTTGTGGGCCCTGTGTCTGACCTGGTTGCCTGTTGATGGCAACATTGCTCAAAAAGTTGCCCCTTGTATCATCAGCCTAAGAGTTTCTAAGCACAAACCTTAGTACATATCAACAATTTAGTGTTAAAAGCAAATACATAATATGCAGAGGGGTATAAACACTATACTTACAAGGTACAGTAAAATCTGAAAAACATCTTAAGATTGTATACAACTTTAACTAACTTAACCTTATTTAAAATAATGAGTAAGAAAATTATATTTGCAACGCTAGCCTAAGCTGTTTCAAAAGAGTTCAATATGAACACATTCAAAATGATTTGTGATCGTCCACATGGACCAATAGAATTTTTAATACAGTAACAAGAAAAAAGAAAAGGAAAGCAGTAAATTAACTTACCTGCACTGATGACTGTCCATAATGGCAACAGATACACAAGTATTAGCATTCTCTCAGTAAATTAATCCAGTCTTCACTAAACAATATTGTTCCTCAACAGCAATTCAAAGTTCATTTGGCACATTCTCAGAAGGGAAGAAAATGAATTGTTTGTTTTCCACCTACTTGCGGACAATTACTAGAACAGACAACAAATACACTAATTTAGCATCTTACTTTTTAAGAAATACTATTTCAAAGGTTTGAAGAAAGAAGTGTAATCTCACTGAAAAAAGGGAACATAGATGTGTTAAAGAACAGATACAAACACATGCTGTGCTTCCCTCAGTCTCTTTTTTCTTGTAATACAGGTACAGGTATAATGCTATACAACAATCGCATATATTCAAACTCACATGAATATTAATATCAGAAAATTTTGAGGTTTACCTGAAAAAAGGGGAACATAGATGTGTTAACGAACAGACATGAACACTTGCTGCGTTTCCCTCAATCTCTGTATTGTCAGAGTGGGGGAGAGGAACTTGTGTACCTATTAATTCTCAATGTTCTCCCTAACCCCTGCTGGAGTGTTTCAGTACTGCATTATAATGTCACAACAACTAATAACATACAAACTTTGAAATAACACTGCTAACAATAATCCTTTCTCTTAATAGTTATACAAGTTACATTACACCCCCAGCCACAAAAGGGTATTCTAGCCGATTCATAAAATCTCCAGGAGGTCACAAAACTGTCAAATGCTTGCTGTCCTTTGTCATCAACCCCTGGTGGTAGGATTTTCTTTGATCTAAAAACAAAAACAATGTATTAACTACCAGGCCACCTATCAAGTCCAAGTCCATTTATACATCTCTCCATGGCATATTAAAGCCCTACTTGAATGCTCCTTGACGAGAGGCGGTCCTTCTATGTTCAAAATTTATCAAAAACATCTTCAGACAAGGTTTCACACTGACAGCTGTCATTGTAAGACAGTGGGAAACTCTGTTTGTTTGTCCGAGGTAGCAACAGTAACTAAGGGGGGGGGGGGGGGGGGGGCTTAGCGATAGGTCAATTCTACCAGTCATGGACAGTTGAGTATTGCACAATGTGGGTTATGTATGGGGGTGCCCCTTTCTTTACCTTAACTAGGGTATCACAAAACTCCACTCCCTCTGTCCACTGGCCTTTGTCATCAGGCTCAAAAACAAACACTGTGTCTGCTTTTAGGAGCTTAGTATGTACTTGCCACTTTACTTACATAATACTATAGATCAGCACATTCACTCCCTGACAAGCTGTTCTCACTAGATATTCACTAGTCCATTTAACACTCACTGCCTTAATAAATGCTCTGGCCATTTTTTTTCTGCAAGTTAGAGAAAGCCTTAGTCACAGATTTGATACTTTTTTTTTCTTTGTTTGACTGTTGATCACAACATGCTCAGTCACACATATGGCATCTCTGTGCCATTAGCTGCTTCAGTTTGTAAGGGGTTATCTGGGTCGACCATCTCTGCTATGTCTCTCAGCCCAATGTCTGGTAAGTTGTCAGCTTGCCATACCTCATCATTAGCATATACCTGTGAGCCAGTGTCCAAAAGCATCTGAGTTCTCTGTCCCTTTATGTGGTAGTTGACGCAAAACTTCTTCTTGACCAATTCAGGCACCGCAGAATGTTTTTTCGTCACAACATTTCTCCTTTTGTCAGTGATAGTTTTACATGAGGGTGTTTTCTGAACTTTTGGTTGTGTGCATAGGTTATTGTTTTCTCTACGTTCTGACTGATTTCCTTTTTTTTCAGCTAAAGTTTCCATGGGACATTGCAGTCAGGTCAGCTACTCTCTGTCCCTTGGGAGCAGCTGTTCTCTGTTTAAAGGAGCCTCTCTCATGTCAGGCGATCACGAAAATGCTCATCAATCCCACACCTGTACCAATGCTGGCAGGACTCTTCTCCACTCTGCTAACACCCAAACACCTATTCAGATTGGACATGATTTGGAAAGGAACACACCTGCCTATATAAGGTCCCACAGTTAACAGTGTTAACACAGTAATGTCAGAGCACAAACCAAGCCATGAAGTCCAAGGAGTGAAGCATGGTGGTGGCAGCATCATGCTATGAGGATGTTTTTCAGCACCAGGAACTGGGAGACTAGTCAGGATCGAGAGAAAGATGAATGCAGCAATGTACAGAGACATCCTTGATGAAAACCTGCTCCAGGTTATTATCGTTATTTACACTTAGTGTGCACAATTTGCACTTATATAATGCAAATAGCCTTTGCAATAAAAAAAAAAAACCTCAATCATAAAAAAAACAGCTATAAAAATGTAGAGAGGACATGTACAGGATGGCAGCAGTACTAACTACTAAAATTACAACATACACACAAGAATGAACATTTTCTCAAAAAATGTACACCAGCAACTCAGATGAGGTGTACTTAAAAGTATAACTTGTATATAACTAAGTATAACGTGGTTGTCCATTATCTACAGTTTGTTGTTGTGTAACCAGCCAGTTACTCCCACCTGATGGTGTACCTTTAGTGTTGTGTCTTTAGTCTCAGATGTCAGTTTCACACCAAGAGTCAGGGGTGGCACAAGTAGGGAAAAAGGGTGACAGAGTACATAGAGCCAGAGGCATTTATGAATTTTTTTCTAAACTGGTGAATTAGGGCCCTTTTATGTTCTTCTCTTTTTCTATTTCATTGTAATACAGATGGTTTGTCGTTCGTTTCTCTGTGGAGGTAATACAATTATTGTAAGGCAGATTTTACAGTCAGACACTGCATTTTGTTTGCTATCCAAAAACAGTCTTGTCAACTCTTTTATCAGCTCAATAGCAAACAAAGGCAGGAAGCAGGACATGAAGTGATGGTAAAAATTTGCAGTATTTATAAAATAGTTGTGTCTTTCTTAATATTCATTCTTTCCAGTAAAGCCAGTGAGGGGCAAAAGCAGCAGACAAAGTAATGGTGGTAAAAAGAGCAGAGTTTATTGAACAACCTTAGTTGCATATGCCTCAATGCAACTTCGTCTGACCTTCAGTTTCCATTAACATTCTCTCTTATTCCTTTCTTATTCATGAAGACAAACACACAGTCATAAGGCTAAGCAAAAATGGAAAAAAAATATAATAAACAACAACAACAATATAATGTAATATAAATTACTAATCAATTAATGAATAAATGAAATTAGTGTAAATGGTTAAAACGGTTATTATAAATGATTATATGATTTAATAGAATCATGAAATGATTAAATGATGAATGATTATAAATTAATGGATGAATGAATAAATCAGTATAAAAGAAAAGAAAGTATAACACAAATGTATAGTTGCTCTCTTGAAGAAACACACCCAGTTTACCAATATACTTTACATTAAGGTTAAATTTTTGGAGATTTTAATCAAAATATATATTTCCAATGGCAAATTATCATATGCAATTTGTTGATAACAAACAAACAAAATTCACTGACATTCTCCAATTAAGTATTAGACATTTCTAAAGACAAAAATTACCTTGTAATCTGTCAAGGAATTCAGCTGCAACAATTATTGTTGTGTACCTATATTACATTCCTTCTTTTTACATATTTTACTCATCATTATTGTTATTAACATATAACATAACCCAAATGGAATCCACCAAGCAAATGGATATTTTAGGTTTTGCATGTATTGCCTTGACCTTATTTTGTAGACTCACTTTTCATCAGAGGCAGAAGCTAAAAAACAAAAACCTTTAGTTTCAAGTATTTTTAAATAAATTGAACATGTTGCTGAATGCCTATTACTTGTAAACATTGAATTGTAAATACTTTAACTAAATACAGTCTACTCACATGGAGTAGGAGAGTATTTACTCTGTGACGTCTCAGATCCTCGTCCTGAATGAAAATTGCACAGTTTAAGTAAACACTACAAAAACACAAAACTGTGTATGTGAAAGTTTAAACAGAATTAGATGTAACAAACTGAACTGCACAGAATATTTACCAGCAGCGCGTCTCTTCCTCCATATGATGAGTGCAGTTATGATGAAAACAGCAACACACATGAACATCAGCACACTGAAAAAAACAGACTGAGTAGATGATCCTGGGTTGGATTCATCCACATCTGAAATGAGGTAAGATGAATGAAACTGGACAGTTTTCATTTATCATTTTTTATTACTAAATGTACTGTTTGATTTGGTGTTAATGTACTTGAAAGCTGCTTTGTTTGAATGTTTGTTAGTTTATCTTTACCAAATGTAATGTCCAGTTTGTTGTCCAGATTAAGGCGCTTCATTGAGCAGTTGTATTTATGTTTCTCGTGTAGCTCTTCTTCACTGATCAACAAACTGTTCCTCATCTGGTAAGTCCCATCTCCGTTGGGCAGAATCTCTCCTCCTGTGATCTGATCATCATCCACAGGCTGACCATCTCTGAACAGGATCAGGTTAATGTGACAGGGGTAAAAAACAGTGGCCAGACAGCTGATCTGAAGCCTTTGAGTAACTTTACCCAACACTGGATAGCACAACATAAAATATTTTGTGTGGTATTAATTAATTGTTGCTTAAACTAACCTGTGTGATCTGTGTGATTTAATTGATTCTTAAAATGTAATTCCCAGTTTTTCATGCTGTTATAAATATATTGAAATGCAACACCAGCATCACTTTGCTCTTCATCATAGTATTTTGATTCACTGTGAGAGCGATAGACGGGTTTCCATGTGGTTGAGTCATAATACACTATTTGCACATCATCCAACATCAGCACTAAACTGAACTCAGGAAATGGTGTTTGTCCGTCTATATATGTTGCAAAGGCCATCAGTGAGTGTGAACCTGTGAATACACAAGGACGAGCATTCAATAGTGTGACATTCAAATAGAGTATTTTCTTCAATCGTATAGTGCTTTTTACAATACATATTGTTTCAAAACAGTTTCGCAGGACCCCCAAACAATTTCTGGATTCCCATTTAATAGCTGTGCACATTATACAGTGTCTCATATAATAGTTTTAAGTATAGAAGTTTGATGTTTTCACTTAATACGGGACATGAAAATCCATGCTGGCCTAAGCTGTCAACAGAATTTAAAAATGCAGACATTCAAAACCATTTGTGACCAAAGGGTAGCAGACAGTAAACTAACTTACCCGCACTGACGAATGTCAAGCATGACAACAAATACACAAGAACGGACATTTTCTCAATAAAAAATCTTGAGTTGGGTCCGATATTTCCCTATCCTTGTTTCTTCTGCTTTTACTTCTACATTTACTCTACTTCTTCTTCTACTTAGGTTGCCTACATTGCATTCTGTGTCCATATCGCCATCTACTTTTGTTGTGGTTTATTTAAGATCAATTTCCTCTATTCCCACTCTTTCCTTGCAATATATTTATTTCCTTCACAAACATTTTCAACCACTTTTTGCTAACTCATCATCAGTGTTGGTGGTAACGCATTACAAGTAACGTGAGTTAGATTACTTGTTTCAAGTAACTAGTAAAGTAACGAATTACTTTTTCATTTACAAGAAATATTTTACTTTTCCTTCAGCCTTTCCTCAGCGTTTAAAAAGTAACACAAAAGTAATGTAACGCATTACTTTCCATAACTAACATAATTAGTTACTTTTTTAGAGAGTAACGCAATATTGTAATATAGTGTATTTTGTATCTACTATAGCCTATATAAGCAGTACCATAAAGGTATGTCAGGTGTCCTGTTGCTGGCAGACTCTCCAATGACACTGTTCATAACATAAAAGACACAAAGTAGATGACTTATGCATGATTTATTTAACTTGCCAAATTACTTCTAAAAACCATGTAAATATCTATAATACCATACAAAGCTAAAACCAACAGAATAACAGTGTCAAAACAATTCACTATTATACAACGCTTGCACAACAATACAACAGGAGATAATGTTCTTAAACAATATTATGATTAAGGTCAAACAGGCTCAAATGTTTATGTTGCAATGCATACCTCACAATTTATGCTATTATTCTATTACATAGTTCCGGTTCTTCCTTTATGGTCATGTTTCCTGTCTTGTTAATTTCATCCCAGGTGTGTCTTGTTAATGATCCTGTTTGTCTTGTAGTATTTAAGCGCTGTGTTTCCCTGTGTCTGCTGTTAATTGACAATATTCCTGTCATGCTGTGTAATTTGGTTTTTCTTTGGTTTAGATTAATAAACGTTATCACACTGCAAATCTCCTTGTTTCCTCACTCCAGCCTAAATGTGACAGCGGACCGTTAAAGATGAACTGGGGCTGAGGACTTTCTCCTGGACATTCAGCAGGGGGAACGCTCATTGGAGGACTATGTGGAGGAATTCCTGAGTATGTTTGATCAGGTGAGATGGAGCGATCCTATAATAGATGCATGTTTCTGAATGACCATTACGAGTTCTGACACCTGATGTTTGCTGCAAACCTGTAGCAGATTTTTTTTAAGTTACGCTTTAGATCTAAGTGGTTCCAAGTTCCTAGTCGATGTGGAGGATTGTCATCCTTCTTCAATCCGGAAGCATTTAGTCGTGCCATCTCACCACAATCTAGCACCCTCCACATGTCTTTCCAATGAGCCTGTTCCCTCTGTTCCTCCCACGCTTCCCTGCATCCTCCAGAGTTCCGTCCTTGTACTCAGCCCAGAACCGCCGACCACGGCAACACGCTCAAGCCCGTCGGCCACAGATATGGCGAGCCTCGTATACATTATTGACCTGGTGCTTCCCATGGATTTCTCTGCCCCAATCCTCTCTCCTGAGTCTCCTTCATCTCCGCTGGTCCTGTCCAGCCCTCCAGTGTCTGCGCCAGTGTTTGCTTCTCCCGAGCGCCGTCCAGATCCCGCTCCTACAACACTTCGCAGTGCAACGCTCTACCGACTGAGCTACTCACAATCCTGAAAGTCCATTGGATACCTGTTCCTGATATGGGAGCAATTGTTGAATACACTCTATGGAGACGTATTTTGAGGATTTGTGAAAACGGGAGGACATGTTGGTCCTTAGCCAAAGTGGCCGGACCGAGCACTGAGGCCACCAAGGCCACTCTTGAACTCTCTGTCCTGCCATGGATTCTTGAACTCTCTGTCCCGCCATGGCCTCCTGAACTGTCTGATCCGCCATGGCTCCCCGAGCTCCCTGATCCACCCTGGAGCCCTTTCATGTCTCCCTTAGTCACTGGCCTCCAGGGCAGCCACCCCCACTTTCCGGTTGATGTTACGGCGTGGGACGCACCTTGCGGGAGGAGGGATCAGTGTCAGGATTATGTATGTCTGTTCTGTGTTTTTGCCCCAGCCTTAGTACCGGATCTTCCTTTCATGGTCATATTTCCTGTTTTGTTAATTTAATCCCAGGTGTGTCTTGTTAATGATGCTTTCGTCTTGTAGTATTTAAGCCCTGTGTTTCACTGTTAACTGTCAACATTCCTGTCATGTTCTGTAGTTTGGTTTTCTTTTGGTTTAGTTTAATAAATGTTATCACTCTTCAAATCTTCTCGTTCCCTCGCTCTAGCGTAAATGTGACACTGTGGATACACAAGCAAAAGCAAGTAATATTAGCATAACCTCAGAAACAAAGGTCAAATAGAAATACCATAAATAGACAAGTCAATTTGTAAATCATATATTATAAATCCATTTTGTCTAAGACTTTATAAAAGCTTTTATTAGTGATTTACCTTCATTTGTATCATATACTGTATTGACCATATTGTCTGCTATTAAGCTTATATTAAAATACTATACATTTATTATAACCCCATTTGAAATTTTTTAAGGATGCTTTTCCACATCCATTTCTATCTTGTTCCATAAACACCTGTATGATGCCATTACAGGGCTACACTACATCGTGTACACTAAGTTTAAGTGCCTGGATTAATGACAAAGTGTCACACTGACATAGTATCCACACTACACCCTTGCAGTTTTTGCTGGTCTCTTACTAATAACTTTTCCATGCTAGGTCTGTGCTGTCTCAACAGGAAAGTGAAAACAATAAACTTCAAGATTATTGAGTCCTAAACAGTGTCATATAGCATTAGATGTGTCAGGTGTCTTGTTTATGTAGGTCAGAATCTTCCATGACACTATTTATAACATAAAAGACACATAAAAGTAGATGACTCATGTATGCATTACTCAAGATTTTATTCAACATGTCAGATTACTTCTAAAAACTATGTAAAAATATATAATGCCATAAATGCCATCCAATAGAATAACAGTGTCAAAATAACTCACTATTTTACAAACATAGTGATAATGTTCTTAAACAATATTATGAGTTTACTCCAAAAAGGCTCAAATCAAGTTTCTTCTTCCACAGAAGCTGAAAGAAAGAAAAAAAAAACTTCATCTTGTCATGTTCAAAATTAAGCAGTAGTTGTAGCATGCACTTAACGTCAAATCATAATTTATGGCTTATGATTTATGGGTGAATATATGGCAGATGTCAGCGTTGATTGACAGGTCAAAAGTGTACAGGTTGAATTTATGGGTGGATTTATGGGGGTATCTGTCCTCTGTCACCCAGGCTGTCATGTCAGTCAGGGATGACATGGCCCTAGTGACATGGCAGTTGGGGGTGTGTGTTTGTAAATCAAAAGATCAAGACAATTGATAGGACTGCCTTTCTGAAGTTTTATCTCTCACCACTGTGCTCACCCCCCTGATGTTTTATGGAGTTCCTTCTCCTTCCCGAACCTTTTACTCTCAGTTGGAACCCCCGGCCCCCCTCAAACCTGAACCTTTTGCTCGCTAGTAGCCTGGAGATGTCTACGCATCTCATGAATGAGTCTATCATGTGTTCTCACCTCAACATGGTGTCTGCTGTTTTATTAAAGTTTTTTTTTTTTTGTTGTTGTTTTTTTTACATAGTAACAATGAAAAGCAGTGATATATTTAAAACAAAAATGTATCAGACATGATCGTTAAGCAGTAACAAATATCTATCACACAAAGGTTAGAGTTTGTTACAAGAGAAATAAAAGAAAATAAGTCAAACCGTTAATGGCCATACCTCTCAGCTCATTGTCTAAACTTAGAATGAAGATGTCAATACGTGCGCAGCGGTCAAACAACAGCATATTAAGCTATGTTGTAGTCTAGCATTACTGGTAGACATTTAAAGAAAATAAAAACAGAGTTCTGCATCTTATGCAGATCTAAACCAAAAATGTGTCACATACTATAGTTAAGCATTGCCAAAATGTATCAGACACTGTGTTAAACAAAGGCATACACTAGTTGTCAAAATCTTGTAGTCTAACATTACAGTTTGTACAAAAAAACATCAGACGAGAACATTAAGCAAAACCATAAGCTAGCTAGGCCTACTTGTCAAAACTTACATTGTATTCTTATGTATTCTTATGTGGTAATTCTTAACTGATTAATGCATTCTGCCTGTTTTTAATATTAATACAAGTAGTTTTTTTTTTTTTTTTATGAAAGATTATGAAAACAGAGTGATAGAAATATGTTGTTTTTTTCTTTGTTAGTGGAAAATGTTTATTCCAGTTGGTTGTGTACACTTTAACACTTTATTTATCCCCTTTTTAATTTCTGCCAATCTTAGAATTAATGCAAGTAGTTTTTACTTTAAAGCGCATAACATCTTTCCTTTTTAAACAAATGTCACCTAGGTCACAGGAAAAAAAAAATCTTTGTTTTATTTCATTTTATTTAGTTATTTACACTTAATATGATTATTTCTTTAATCTGTCTTTGTTTTTAGAACTCATGGCCTGCTATATCAGTTTAAATGGACATCTGTATGCACAGGTTTGTAGTTAAATCTCAAGAGAATGAAGGCAATAGAAACATAAGAGGATCCCTCTTTGATTTTCAAGCTGTAAGACTTGTGGACTGTTAGTTAAAACACATACACGGCTGTGTAGTTAAATGTCTAAACTTAACAACAGTATAGGAAATGCTAATATCTTGAATCACTATCAAGCAGTGCTACGATATCAGAGAGAGGGTAGTGACAGGGGTGCAGAACCGGTGACTCATTAATATCAGATCAACTTTTTTATATTGTTGTGAAAGAGTTTGGTATAAAAATGTTTGTTGGATTGGTGTTCTTCAGACAATGTCTGACCATTGAGACATACACAACCAACATTATTCAATAGTCTCCTGTTTACTGTCATTAAATCGTCTCCTGTTTCTGTTCTTCACCTTTATTTGTTTTTGTTTTTTTTTCCTCAGTCAACTTCGAGAGAGGCTGGTGAGGGTCTATGATTACTGATGCATTCCTATCAGATCACCCAAAATTGTAAAAACTTTCTGGGAGTCGCGACTTATTTAATAAGTTTTGAGGGTCTGGCATTTTACACATTTTTGTGGTGTGTCATATAATGTTCAGCAGGATCTGTGATCAAAAGAATAACCATTCCATACTTTTTTGGTATTCACTTGTGAGTGCAGCTGGGTCATCTCTTGTCATGAGCTTTGCCAGCAGTTTAGCAAAAATGTTCAGTGTCTGGTCAAAGGATGTATACTGAACTTTTTTATGACAGCAGGGATCTGCTTAGGTCATCTGGTGACTTGTTAGGTAATGTTTAGGAAGAAAATATTTTATACTAAGAAAAAGCAGGGATAATTATAATGTGGATTTGGTGAATGTGGTTTTAAACCGATGTTCAGAATGAGATTAGATAGATAAAGAAGACAAGTACTAAACTTAAATGGGGACAAAGATGGTCTATGCCTAACAAAAGGTCTATGCTGTTGGAATATTTTGTTCATTTGGTTACATTCACTTTTCCAAGCCTCAACTCATACTCAAATGCAAAAACAAAAACATTAAAACTCAAATGCAAAAGCAAAAACATAAAAACTAAAACTCAAAAGCATAAGCAAAAACAAAAACATAAAACTAAAATTCAAAAGCGAAAAACATAAAAACTAAAACTCAAACGCATAAGCAAAAACAAAAACATAAAACTCAAAAGCGAAAAACATAAAAACTAAAACTCAAATGCAAAAGCAAAAACATAAAAACTAAAACTCAAATGCAAAAACAAAAACATAAAACTAAAATTCAAAAGCAAAAAAACCATAAAAACTCAAACGCATAAGCAAAAACAAAAACATTAAAACTCAAATGCAAAAACATAAAAACTAATACTCAAACGCATAAGCAAAAACAAAAACATAAAACTCAAATGCAAAAACATAAAAACTAAAACTCAAACGCATAAGCAAAAACAAAAACATAAAACTCAAAAGCGAAAAACATAAAAACTAAAACTCAAATGCAAAAACAAAAACATAAAACTAAAATTCAAAAGCAAAAAAACCATAAAAACTCAAACGCATAAGCAAAAACAAAAACATTAAAACTCAAATGCAAAAACATAAAAACTAAAACTCAAACGCATAAGCAAAAACAAAAACATAAAACTCAAAAGCGAAAAACATAAAAACTAAAACTCAAATGCAAAAGCAAAAACATAAAAACTAAAACTCAAATGCAAAAACAAAAACATAAAACTAAAATTCAAAAGCAAAAAAAAACATAAAAACTCAAACGCATAAGCAAAAACAAAAACATTAAAACTCAAATGCAAAAACATAAAAACTAATATTCAAAAGCGAAAAACATAAAAACTAAAACTCAAATGCAAAAACAAAAACATAAAACTAAAATTCAAAAGCAAAAAAAAAAAACATAAAAACTCAAACGCATAAGCAAAAACAAAAACATTAAAACTCAAATGCATAAAAACATAAAAACTAAAACTCAAACGCATAAGCAAAAACAAAAACATAAAACTCAAAAGCGAAAAACATAACTAAAACTCAAATGCAAAAGCAAAAACATAAAAACTAAAACTCAAACGCATAAGCAAAAACATAAAAACTAAAACTCAAATGCAAAAACAAAAACATTAAAACTCAAATGCAAAAACATAAAAACTAATACTCAAAAGCGAAAAACATGAAAACTAAAACTCAAATGCAAAAACAAAAAACATTAAAACTAAAATTCAAAAGCAAAAAACATAAAAACTCAAATGCAAAAACAAAAACATTAAAACTCAAACACAAAAACATAAAAACTAAAACTCAAACGCTAAAAAAAAAAAAAAAACTTAAAACTCAAACGCAAAAGCAAAAACTCACTCAAACGCAAAAGCAAAAACATAAAAAAAACTAAAACACAAATGCAAAAAGAAAAACATTAAAAAAAAAAAACTAAAACTCAAACGCAAAAGCATAAAAACAAACAAGCAAAAAAAAAAAAAAAAGATCTCTTATACAAACCTTTTACAAATAAAAACTTTAGCATCATATCTCCACAAGATAAAAAATATTATTATTAACCATGTTGTTTAAAAGCTGCTTATTTATTTTTACACTATAATTTCTATTTTATTACAATAAAAAAACAACAGGGGTCTTTATAGTTTTATTTTACTAAGATTTGATCAAATAATTGATATAAGAAACAAGCAACTATTCGCTAAGTCCATCTGATGTGTCTGATGTGTTAAGCTGTTATGTAAAATATATGTAAAAGTAGTTCAAAATAGTTACAAAAAAAAAAAAAGATCTTTTTATCTTTCATGTAGGATTCATGAACACATTCAGTTGGTTTTGTAACAGAATCCTGACAAAGTTCTACTAAAATCGTATCTTTAAGCTAAAACACTCACAGCTCTCTCATGCATGCATTGTTTTATCATTTAGCAGTAGCTGAGATCCCTGAGGGAGTTATTTTCGTATAACTCGTATTGGTTTTAAAACATGTAAACCAGTTAGGTTAACAGGACTTAACTAAATACTTTCAAAATCCTTCATCAGTTGAATTACGATGACAATAATTTATTTCTATAGCACAGCCGACTTACTGTGGGGATTGTTCTGAGAATAAATACACATTTAAAAACATAACAAGATAGTTTAATAGCTATGATACAGAATTGAGATCAAAGCTATGCATAGTTATGACAGGAAAAATTGGCATCTAACACCAGGTTGGAAAGTTGTAACTGTATTTGAATTACACCTTGTTTTCTCTAATTAACTAATTACAATTACATTTATTTTGTTGAAGCTAAAAAAATAGACATGAGCTAACAATCGTTAAACATAGAACTCAACAAACATACCCCTTTGGACCATAAAAATGGCTGTCTAACACAACACACATTCTCCAGAACGCGGACTGACGATGGGGCTCGTTATTTCATGATGAATATAGACTGAAAATTCAGACAACCGCAGCAGAACTTGATTGGCTTTTTCTTAAGTTAAAGACAATTGTTTGATTTCAAGAGCACACAACAAAAAAAGCCTAATGCTATTTGACAAGATCCATTACAACATACACATCAAATCTGTTTTAGCATACGTATATCATATTGTGTGTATTATATAATAACATGGTTTACCCAAAATATCTTTTTACAAAGATGTTAAGTTGAACACGTATATTTAATACTTCGTTCAAATGCTGTACACTTTCAGCTCAGGGAACTACAATACCCAACATACACCTCAGACTTCAAACAAAGACTTCGGGAGTCCCTACCGCAAAATACTCACACATGGCAGCGCTCTAAATCGCTGGACTCCTGATCATATGTATGCTCAGTCTATATAAAATCACTTACGTTTCCACACACTGTTTGTGAAGTATACACTCCTTCTGTGTTGTGATGTTACGAAAACCTTTTTGTGATCTGTGTCAGTGATGCAAAGTCCGAATCTTTTGTGCAAAATGACTCATTTGAGCAGTTCGGTTCAATGAACCGATTCAAAGAACCAACTGATCGGCTCCTTAAGTGATGTCAGTACACATTTCTTTTAAAAAAAAAACTCAGGGTTATTTTATATCAATGAAATCTTTAAATAAAGTTAGCTGTGTGAATGCGTTTTGCTGATTAATGCCTTTTATTAATTTAAGTTAATTATGTTTTTGGTCGCAGGTTCATGCACAGATCCTTCATTGTTTGTTTGTTTAGCTAAATATTAGTGTTAGTCAGCTGCAAAAAGTGTCAGACATAAAGTTTATACGTATTTTTTTTACAGGTTTTGGGTAGTTGGGTGCAAAAGGTGAAAACTTGTGGCAGACTTGAGCATTACCCAAACACTCAACAACGTCATCTTTTAATAAAATGTTCCATTGAGTGTCAAAACTACAAATTATGTAACAATGTTCATTAAAACTAATGATAAGTAACAACACATCCGTGCTAGGTACACTTACAATTGTCAGATATCATGACTTTACCCGCGCTAGTGCACTAGGCCTCATCACACCATTGTGAGATATAAACTGCAAAGTTTTTATTGTGTTACTCTTTGAAACCAGAACAATTTTATGTTTCTGTGACTGTGCTCGCTCTTTCTGACTGAATTTATTTACCACAGTTTCACAATCCTTATTTGACCATTGAATTGTAATTGTTAGGCCTTACCCTAATGGCATTATAGATTTTGTTTCCTAGATTTGCAGTCATGTTAGCAGACCCCTTTTTTGTTCGTATAATTCAACATTTCTGTGAATTTGTTTGATTTGCTTCAATATTTAGCTCGTCTTCATTCGAGGCGTTTACGTTACATTATTGTATTAAACTGGTTTATATCAGATTTAAGATGCAAGATTGTTGGGTTTATGTTTATTACATTGATTTTTAAAACAGTGTATAAGCTATGCATAGTTTGCAAAAGCAACCGGTGATAATTTGAGAGATAATTTAACGCTGTACACGTTTTATGACTGTTAGAGGCGTTACGTTGTTTGACACACCCCCCAACCTACATTCAGAATTTGGTATTTAAATAAGGTTTAGGGACAGTCAGTTTTACGCGGGATGACATTTTCTAGCTCTAGCTCCAGTCACTCCTGAAACAAGAGCTATGTCTTTAACACCATCAAGAAGTTTTGTTAAAATGGGTGAAGATAAGCACCCGGAAACACGCGGCCTGACAAAGATTCTCAATGGAAATGAAGATTTTGTGAAACAAGATTTCTCACTGTCTGATGGTCGCGTCGGAAGATTTCTTTTCGACAAGATGGCGAAAACTGTAAAAGTTTATGTTTTTGATTATGACGAAGAATACTATACAACACATAAAACCGAATGTAGCTACCTGCTTTTGACCGCCATAGATTGGACATACTTCTACAATCAAATTTGGGGAGAATTAAATTTTGGAAAAATCAGGTGTGTTTATCATTGGGATGCTGCCACAGATGGTATGCGGTACCGTGCGGCAACGCAGCCAGAATACATATCCATATCAGCCTGTTGGAACAAAATGCATCACGATCAAAATTATCTCATGCAGGCCAATAAACGTCGGGAGGAATCTAAAACAAACTTTTTGTCTCAAAGCAGCGACGAGTCTGACTCTGATGAGCTAGACTCTGATGATGAGTATGACACGGTCTTCCCTATTCCTGATGACAACCCTTTTGGATGCTGCAAAACAAATCTTTATTTCGAGAAGAGCGACGTACCTACTTTGCACACCATTTTCTCAACAATAGACAAGCTGTTTCAGTCAAGTCTTGTCTAGTCAATGTCTTAAGACATTGCATATTCTGAACAATACCCTGAACAACCCCTTACACCACACAACAGGGGTGAGGAAGGGTCTGATCTGTAAAACCAACAATGACATGCCTGTTCAACTCTGCAGTTGAGGCGTTCTGGACATCAGAGCAACCGCAAGATTTGTTGATCAAAAGTTGAAGAAAACTTTAATTGTAATTGAAATTCCACAAGAGCATTGTGGATTAAAACGATCAATCCAGATTTGAGGTAACAACGACAACCTTCTACATTGTTTATGGGACAACGTTTATGTCTTGGAAAGAATTTTATTCTGAAAAAGTCACCTGATGATGCACGAAAGCTGATAGAGCACGGATGGTGTTCTGGCTCTGGTGCGGTTAAGCAACACGTGTGCGACTGTGCTGCAGGAAAAATGTGTTGTAAAGGACGTTGTAGACCATATGTTTAAAAACTTTACAGAGGACAAATGATCGGCCTGATGTGTAAGATCATTGGAGCGGCATGTGATCCAAATCAGGATTGCACCCGGGATAACAAACGTTAAACAAATCTCAAGAACAAAATGAAAATTGTAAGATTTTATCACCAGCAGAGAGAGAATCTACGTGGATGTGGATGTGATGTCTGAATGTGAGGATGACATGGACATTAATGAGGTTCTCTGTTTGTGTTCGTTTGTAACAGACTTATGTGCATTGCTGGTTTCAAAAATTGTGCATCTATGACATGTGAAATTGTTGAATCGCTGGTTGATTTCATATTAGAGTGAAACATTTCAACCTGCAGCGATTTTCTTTTCTGGCTAGACCATATGTAATGTCATTTCTACCGTTTCTTTGTAATGGCAAACAATTTTCTTCACTACTTCAGTGTATGAATGTATATTCACAATATAAATTGTAAAAAATAAAATATTGTCTCACTCATTATCCTTTTCTCTGAGTGCGTGTTTTTTTTTTTTTTTTTTATTTGTAATGATTTGCATATGCTTTTATCCTAAGCGACTTTCAAATTCTTTTTCTAAGTGTAATAAACATAAACCCAACAATCTTGCATCTTAAATCTGATATAAACCAGTTTAATACAATAATGTAACGTAAACGCCTCGAATGAAGACGAGCTAAATATTGAAGCAAATCAAACAAATTCACAGAAATGTTGAATTATACGAACAAAAAAGGGGTCTGCTAACATGACTGCAAATCTAGGAAACAAAATCTATAATGCCATTAGGGTAAGGCCTAACAATTACAATTCAATGGTCAAATAAGGATTGTGAAACTGTGGTAAATAAATTCAGTCAGAAAGAGCGAGCACAGTCACAGAAACATAAAATTGTTCTGGTTTCAAAGAGTAACACAATAAAAACTTTGCAGTTTATATCTCACAATGGTGTGATGAGGCCTAGTGCACTAGCGCGGGTAAAGTCATGATATCTGACAATTGTAAGTGTACCTAGCACGGATGTGTTGTTACTTATCATTAGTTTTAATGAACATTGTTACATAATTTGTAGTTTTTGACACTCAATGGAACATTTTATTAAAAGATGACGTTGTTGAGTGTTTGGGTAATGCTCAAGTCTGCCACAAGTTTTCACCTTTTGCACCCAACTACCCAAAACCTGTAAAAAAAATACGTATAAACTTTATGTCTGACACTTTTTGCAGCTGACTAACACTAATATTTAGCTAAACAAACAAACAATGAAGGATCTGTGCATGAACCTGCGACCAAAAACATAATTAACTTAAATTAATAAAAGGCATTAATCAGCAAAACGCATTCACACAGCTAACTTTATTTAAAGATTTCATTGATATAAAATAACCCTGAGTTTTTTTTTTAAAAGAAATGTGTACTGACATCACTTAAGGAGCCGATCAGTTGGTTCTTTGAATCGGTTCATTGAACCGAACTGCTCAAATGAGTCATTTTGCACAAAAGATTCGGACTTTGCATCACTGACACAGATCACAAAAAGGTTTTCGTAACATCACAACACAGAAGGAGTGTATACTTCACAAACAGTGTGTGGAAACGTAAGTGATTTTATATAGACTGAGCATACATATGATCAGGAGTCCAGCGATTTAGAGCGCTGCCATGTGTGAGTATTTTGCGGTAGGGACTCCCGAAGTCTTTGTTTGAAGTCTGAGGTGTATGTTGGGTATTGTAGTTCCCTGAGCTGAAAGTGTACAGCATTTGAACGAAGTATTAAATATACGTGTTCAACTTAACATCTTTGTAAAAAGATATTTTGGGTAAACCATGTTATTATATAATACACACAATATGATATACGTATGCTAAAACAGATTTGATGTGTATGTTGTAATGGATCTTGTCAAATAGCATTAGGCTTTTTTTGTTGTGTGCTCTTGAAATCAAACAATTGTCTTTAACTTAAGAAAAAGCCAATCAAGTTCTGCTGCGGTTGTCTGAATTTTCAGTCTATATTCATCATGAAATAACGAGCCCCATCGTCAGTCCGCGTTCTGGAGAATGTGTGTTGTGTTAGACAGCCATTTTTATGGTCCAAAGGGGTATGTTTGTTGAGTTCTATGTTTAACGATTGTTAGCTCATGTCTATTTTTTTAGCTTCAACAAAATAAATGTAATTGTAATTAGTTAATTAGAGAAAACAAGGTGTAATTCAAATACAGTTACAACTTTCCAACCTGGTGTTAGATGCCAATTTTTCCTGTCATAACTATGCATAGCTTTGATCTCAATTCTGTATCATAGCTATTAAACTATCTTGTTATGTTTTTAAATGTGTATTTATTCTCAGAACAATCCCCACAGTAAGTCGGCTGTGCTATAGAAATAAATTATTGTCATCGTAATTCAACTGATGAAGGATTTTGAAAGTATTTAGTTAAGTCCTGTTAACCTAACTGGTTTACATGTTTTAAAACCAATACGAGTTATACGAAAATAACTCCCTCAGGGATCTCAGCTACTGCTAAATGATAAAACAATGCATGCATGAGAGAGCTGTGAGTGTTTTAGCTTAAAGATACGATTTTAGTAGAACTTTGTCAGGATTCTGTTACAAAACCAACTGAATGTGTTCATGAATCCTACATGAAAGATAAAAAGATCTTTTTTTTTTTTTGTAACTATTTTGAACTACTTTTACATATATTTTACATAACAGCTTAACACATCAGACACATCAGATGGACTTAGCGAATAGTTGCTTGTTTCTTATATCAATTATTTGATCAAATCTTAGTAAAATAAAACTATAAAGACCCCTGTTGTTTTTTTATTGTAATAAAATAGAAATTATAGTGTAAAAATAAATAAGCAGCTTTTAAACAACATGGTTAATAATAATATTTTTTATCTTGTGGAGATATGATGCTAAAGTTTTTATTTGTAAAAGGTTTGTATAAGAGATCTTTTTTTTTTTTTTTTGCTTGTTTGTTTTTATGCTTTTGCGTTTGAGTTTTAGTTTTTTTTTTTAATGTTTTTCTTTTTGCATTTGTGTTTTAGTTTTTTTTATGTTTTTGCTTTTGCGTTTGAGTGAGTTTTTGCTTTTGCGTTTGAGTTTTAAGTTTTTTTTTTTTTTTTAGCGTTTGAGTTTTAGTTTTTATGTTTTTGTGTTTGAGTTTTAATGTTTTTGTTTTTGCATTTGAGTTTTTATGTTTTTTGCTTTTGAATTTTAGTTTTAATGTTTTTTGTTTTTGCATTTGAGTTTTAGTTTTCATGTTTTTCGCTTTTGAGTATTAGTTTTTATGTTTTTGCATTTGAGTTTTAATGTTTTTGTTTTTGCATTTGAGTTTTAGTTTTTATGTTTTTGCTTATGCGTTTGAGTTTTAGTTTTTATGTTTTTGCTTTTGCATTTGAGTTTTAGTTATGTTTTTCGCTTTTGAGTTTTATGTTTTTGTTTTTGCTTATGCGTTTGAGTTTTAGTTTTTATGTTTTTATGCATTTGAGTTTTAATGTTTTTGTTTTTGCTTATGCGTTTGAGTTTTTATGTTTTTTTTTTTTGCTTTTGAATTTTAGTTTTATGTTTTTGTTTTTGCATTTGAGTTTTAGTTTTTATGTTTTTCGCTTTTGAATATTAGTTTTTATGTTTTTGCATTTGAGTTTTAATGTTTTTGTTTTTGCTTATGCGTTTGAGTTTTTATGTTTTTTTTTTGCTTTTGAATTTTAGTTTTATGTTTTTGTTTTTGCATTTGAGTTTTAGTTTTTATGTTTTTGCTTTTGCATTTGAGTTTTAGTTATGTTTTTCGCTTTTGAGTTTTATGTTTTTGTTTTTGCTTATGCGTTTGAGTTTTAGTTTTTATGTTTTTATGCATTTGAGTTTTAATGTTTTTGTTTTTGCTTATGCGTTTGAGTTTTTATGTTTTTTTTTTTTGCTTTTGAATTTTAGTTTTATGTTTTTGTTTTTGCATTTGAGTTTTAGTTTTTATGTTTTTCGCTTTTGAATATTAGTTTTTATGTTTTTGCATTTGAGTTTTAATGTTTTTGTTTTTGCTTATGCGTTTGAGTTTTTATGTTTTTTTTTGCTTTTGAATTTTAGTTTTATGTTTTTGTTTTTGCATTTGAGTTTTAGTTTTTATGTTTTTGCTTTTGCATTTGAGTTTTAGTTTTTATGTTTTTCGCTTTTGAGTTTTATGTTTTTGTTTTTGCTTATGCGTTTGAGTTTTAGTTTTTATGTTTTTGCATTTGAGTTTTAATGTTTTTGTTTTTGCTTATGCGTTTGAGTTTTTATGGTTTTTTTGCTTTTGAATTTTAGTTTTATGTTTTTGTTTTTGCATTTGAGTTTTAGTTTTTATGTTTTTCGCTTTTGAGTTTTATGTTTTTGTTTTTGCTTATGCGTTTGAGTTTTAGTTTTTATGTTTTTGCATTTGAGTTTTATGTTTTTGTTTTTGCTTATGCGTTTGAGTATTAGTTTTTATGTTTTTGCATTTGAGTTTTAATGTTTTTGTTTTTGCTTATGCGTTTGAGTTTTTATGTTTTTTTTGCTTTTGAATTTTAGTTTTATGTTTTTGTTTTTGCATTTGAGTTTTAGTTTTTATGTTTTTGCTTTTGCATTTGAGTTTTAGTTTTTATGTTTTTCGCTTTTGAGTTTTATGTTTTTGTTTTTGCTTATGCGTTTGAGTTTTAGTTTTTATGTTTTTCGCTTTTGAATTTTAGTTTTATGTTTTTGTTTTTGCTTATGCTTTTGAGTTTTAGTTTTTATGTTTTTGCTTTTGCATTTGAGTTTTAATGTTTTTGTTTTTGCATTTGAGTATGAGTTGAGGCTTGGAAAAGTGAATGTAACCAAATGAACAAAATATTCCAACAGCATAGACCTTTTGTTAGGCATAGACCATCTTTGTCCCCATTTAAGTTTAGTACTTGTCTTCTTTATCTATCTAATCTCATTCTGAACATCGGTTTAAAACCACATTCACCAAATCCACATTATAATTATCCCTGCTTTTTCTTAGTATAAAATATTTTCTTCCTAAACATTACCTAACAAGTCACCAGATGACCTAAGCAGATCCCTGCTGTCATAAAAAAGTTCAGTATACATCCTTTGACCAGACACTGAACATTTTTGCTAAACTGCTGGCAAAGCTCATGACAAGAGATGACCCAGCTGCACTCACAAGTGAATACCAAAAAAGTATGGAATGGTTATTCTTTTGATCACAGATCCTGCTGAACATTATATGACACACCACAAAAATGTGTAAAATGCCAGACCCTCAAAACTTATTAAATAAGTCGCGACTCCCAGAAAGTTTTTACAATTTTGGGTGATCTGATAGGAATGCATCAGTAATCATAGACCCTCACCAGCCTCTCTCGAAGTTGACTGAGGAAAAAAAAACAAAAACAAATAAAGGTGAAGAACAGAAACAGGAGACGATTTAATGACAGTAAACAGGAGACTATTGAATAATGTTGGTTGTGTATGTCTCAATGGTCAGACATTGTCTGAAGAACACCAATCCAACAAACATTTTTATACCAAACTCTTTCACAACAATATAAAAAAGTTGATCTGATATTAATGAGTCACCGGTTCTGCACCCCTGTCACTACCCTCTCTCTGATATCGTAGCACTGCTTGATAGTGATTCAAGATATTAGCATTTCCTATACTGTTGTTAAGTTTAGACATTTAACTACACAGCCGTGTATGTGTTTTAACTAACAGTCCACAAGTCTTACAGCTTGAAAATCAAAGAGGGATCCTCTTATGTTTCTATTGCCTTCATTCTCTTGAGATTTAACTACAAACCTGTGCATACAGATGTCCATTTAAACTGATATAGCAGGCCATGAGTTCTAAAAACAAAGACAGATTAAAGAAATAATCATATTAAGTGTAAATAACTAAATAAAATGAAATAAAACAAAGATTTTTTTTTTTCCTGTGACCTAGGTGACATTTGTTTAAAAAGGAAAGATGTTATGCGCTTTAAAGTAAAAACTACTTGCATTAATTCTAAGATTGGCAGAAATTAAAAAGGGGATAAATAAAGTGTTAAAGTGTACACAACCAACTGGAATAAACATTTTCCACTAACAAAGAAAAAAACAACATATTTCTATCACTCTGTTTTCATAATCTTTCATAAAAAAAAAAAAAAACTACTTGTATTAATATTAAAAACAGGCAGAATGCATTAATCAGTTAAGAATTACCACATAAGAATACATAAGAATACAATGTAAGTTTTGACAAGTAGGCCTAGCTAGCTTATGGTTTTGCTTAATGTTCTCGTCTGATGTTTTTTTGTACAAACTGTAATGTTAGACTACAAGATTTTGACAACTAGTGTATGCCTTTGTTTAACACAGTGTCTGATACATTTTGGCAATGCTTAACTATAGTATGTGACACATTTTTGGTTTAGATCTGCATAAGATGCAGAACTCTGTTTTTATTTTCTTTAAATGTCTACCAGTAATGCTAGACTACAACATAGCTTAATATGCTGTTGTTTGACCGCTGCGCACGTATTGACATCTTCATTCTAAGTTTAGACAATGAGCTGAGAGGTATGGCCATTAACGGTTTGACTTATTTTCTTTTATTTCTCTTGTAACAAACTCTAACCTTTGTGTGATAGATATTTGTTACTGCTTAACGATCATGTCTGATACATTTTTGTTTTAAATATATCACTGCTTTTCATTGTTACTATGTAAAAAAAACAACAACAAAAAAAAAAAAACTTTAATAAAACAGCAGACACCATGTTGAGGTGAGAACACATGATAGACTCATTCATGAGATGCGTAGACATCTCCAGGCTACTAGCGAGCAAAAGGTTCAGGTTTGAGGGGGGCCGGGGGTTCCAACTGAGAGTAAAAGGTTCGGGAAGGAGAAGGAACTCCATAAAACATCAGGGGGGTGAGCACAGTGGTGAGAGATAAAACTTCAGAAAGGCAGTCCTATCAATTGTCTTGATCTTTTGATTTACAAACACACACCCCCAACTGCCATGTCACTAGGGCCATGTCATCCCTGACTGACATGACAGCCTGGGTGACAGAGGACAGATACCCCCATAAATCCACCCATAAATTCAACCTGTACACTTTTGACCTGTCAATCAACGCTGACATCTGCCATATATTCACCCATAAATCATAAGCCATAAATTATGATTTGACGTTAAGTGCATGCTACAACTACTTTAAGCCTAAAAATGAAAATGTTAATTAATTTATATTATTCCATAAAACATGGTTACGTACATGAAGTAAGAGAGTAATCACTCTTTGATGTCTCAGATCCTTGTCCTGAATAAGAATGACAAAATTAATCCAGGCTGAATAAACAGTAACTCTACAGAAACAGGAAAATGCATACACCGATTTCTGAGAGAGTGTCTACTTTTTATAACTGAGTTTACAGAACATTTACCAGCAGCACGTTTCTTCATCCATATGATGAAGTAAGTTATGATGAGAACAGCCACACACATGATCACCAGCACACTGACAACTACAGACAGATTGAAGGACCCTGGCTCATATTCAGCCACATCTAAAATCGGGGTGAAACGATTACAAAAATGTATTAGCAATCTGAGTTCGTTTTGATGTTGTTGTTGTTAAACCTAATTTAGAATTTCATTTATACAGGGGCATTTTACTATGTTTTTCTTTACCAAATGTAATGTCCAGTTTGTTGTCCAGATTGAGGTGCTTCATTGTGCAGTTGTATTTATGTCCCTCACTTAGCTCTTCTCCACTGATCACCAAACTCTTCCTCATCTGATAAGTTCCATCTCCGTTGGGCAAAATCTCTCCTCCTGTGATCTGATCATCATCCACAGGATGACCATCTTTGAACAGGGTCAGGTTAATGTGACGAGGGTAAAAACCAGTGGCCAGACAGCCGATCTGAAACCCTTGAGAGTCTGGGAGCATCTTCCTTGTGAGTCTGACTCTGGGTTTCACTACAGAGAAAGATGTTGTTAAACTGTTGGGTTCATCGCATCAGTCACTCATTTGCACTTTATAAATCAATCATGACATTTGTAATCATGTCAATTCACCTTTTCTCATCACATTGTTTTTTTCCATATTCAGGTACCTCCGCAATGTTTTAATGCAAATAGGCTGATAAATATATTCATGCAGAAACTTTTTATTATGCCATTCTTGTTGGCTCCATGACATCCACGGCCTTTTCACTTCCATGTCGTTTTTTTCTGCATTAAAGGCAAATTCCTCTGTATTTAGTTGATCAAAAGCATCCCATGACTTAAGTAGACCTGGTTTATCATTGTTCAGTAATTCACATCCAACAAGTCTCTGGTGAACATGCACACCTGTACATTAATGGAAAAAAAATGTAAGAAAGCTACCTAAGACCTATTATTCTTCACTGAAAATGAATATTCGTTTTATCAGCACCGTCCGCACATGTAGCTTTCTTCTTCTACATGTTGTGTGCATAAATACAAATTATATAATTGCTATATGTATTGTGTGGTATTATCAATTTGTTGCATGAACTAACCTGTGTGGTCTGTGTGATTTAGGTGATCCTTAAGATAAAATGCTTGCTGTTTCAGGTTGTTATATATATACTGAAATATAACACCACCATCACTTTGCTCTTCGTCATAATAGTGTGAATCACTGTGAGAGCGATAGACAACTTTCCATGTGACAGAGTCATAATACACTATTTGCACATCGTCCAACATCACCACGACACTGAAGTCAGGAAATGGTGTTTGTCCATCTATATATGTTGCAAAGGTCATTAGTGAATGAGAACCTGTGGATACACCTATAAGCATGCAATATTAGAGTGGTCATAAGCTATACCATTGCATAAGACTATACATTCCAGCAAACAACTACAGAAAAAGAAATACCATAAATAGTTTTATTTCTATGGCTATGTAAATAACAGCCAGCTCCGCCCCCTAGCTGATTCTAACATTTTCATTGGTCAACAATCACAGAGATGATTATGCAACTCTAAAAGAAGCCCTAAACCATAACAATAACCTTATTGTACTGTTGGTAGCATATATTGAGAGACAGTATTACTCACTGTCATGACTGGATTTCATTCTTTTTTTAACTACACTCTTAAAAATAAACGTCCTTTAAAAGGTTCTTCAAAGCGATTCCATAGAAGAACCATTTTCGGTTTCACAAAGAATCATTCAGTCAAAGGTTCTTTAAAGCATCTCTGTCTTACCTTTTGTACCTATCTACCTATTGTAGATGATTTGATATATTTCATTTTCGTTGGCAGTTTTTAGTAGAATTTTTTTTTTCCTTAATTGCTTACACAACTGAAATATTACAAATATCTTAGCATTTTCACTAAGAAATACTAGATTTTTAAAACTAGTGTTTTTAAAACCAAGCTGATCTTAATTTGCAGCAGTATTTATAAGGGACACACAAATAGACAAAATAATTTACAAATATACATTCAAAACTACAGATTTATGACCATGGTATGATATATAGGCTAGAAGTAGGCTAACTTACCTGCATTAACGACTGTCCAAAATAACAACATACACACAAGAATGAGCATTCTCTCAGGTTTAGGTGCTTCAGAAAATAAAAAGTGCATGTGTCTTTTCTTCAGTGTCCTTGTAGTTAGTATCTTTTGTCAGTCTTTCAAAGTGTATCTGTCACATGCTCAATACAGAAAAGGCTGTGCAATCTGTTGTCTGTAATCTTTTTTTTTTTTTTTTTTTAATGGGAGTGAGATAGAAACAAGGTGTGAGACAGAGGTGGAGACATAGGTGAATAGGTGATGTGACATAAAAGGCATGACTCGATTTTAAAGCATGCTCTCGAACTTATATCGCACATATAGGCAGTGTTGGGGAAAGTTACTTTTAAAAGTAATGCATTACAATATTGCGTTACTCCCTAAAAAAGCAACTAATTACGTTACTTAGTTACTTTTTATTGAAAGTAATGCGTTACATAAAAACTTTTTAAATCTGGGCAGGGTTTGCTTGTTTGCTTTTAATTTAAAAACTTTAGATTCTTAACAAATGTAAAAGCCCTTTGACACCAAAATGAAATTAAGTGAATAAGCCTAAGGCTAAAGGAAAATTAAATGCATGCCTGTACAGTAGAACTGTAAAGTAAGTTTTGCTTATTAGCCCACTGCAAAAAAAATCTACTTACTTAGATTTTTTGTCTTGTTTCCAGCCAAAATATCTAAAAATTCTTAAATCAAGAAGGATTTTCTAGACAAGTAAAATTGTCTTGTTTTTTTTCTGCAAACAAGTCCAAATTAGGTGTGTTTTTGCTTGAAACAAGCAAAATAATCTCCCAAAGGGGTAAGCAAAATAATCTTGTTTTCTGTTTGAAATAAGATTTTTTTTTTACTTACCCCATTGGCAGATTATTTAGCTTGTTCTAAGCAAAAACTCACTTAATTTTGACTTTTTTCTGAAAACAAGAGAATAATGATTTACTTGTCTTGAAAATCCTTCTTGATTTAAGAATTTTTTTATATTTTTGCTGAAAATGACAAAAAATGCAAGTAAGAAAAATATTTTTATGGGGTACGGTTGAATTGGATCAACAAAGGTCAGCAGCAACTGGTTAATCACTGGTAAGCAACAGTCATTGGTTTATAAAAACTTTGTACAGACTGAAACTAGCAAACTCCCTTTTCATAAGCAACAAAGTGTATATGTACAAACTATTTAAGTAAGAGTTTAATTTATCATGCAGTGTATGCTTAATGGATTATAAAAGGAGTTATGAGTGCTTAAACAGCTAGACTGACTGTGCTCAGAGTATGTTCTTTCACTGCTTGATTCAGTCTAATAAATGCATTTTCACAAAATTCAGGATATGGGGGCATAAAATGTATATTTATATCATTTCATATAGTTAATCAGTATCACACGAAGAGTGCCATTTTTTCGCAATAATGACAAATTGATTCAAACAGTTAAAAATCTAAAAGTTAATATTAGGAAACTTAGACGCCATAATGCCTATTTTTACTCTATTTCGCCAACAAAAATGGTTCCAAACACAGCCACAGCACTGTTTTCCATCTCTAAACAACTTGATAGTATTTAGTTCCTGAATTAATAAACTGTTTAAATGATTCGATTCACTTACAGTGACTCGCTTATTAACAGTGACCTACTGCCACCTACTGGCGGTTTTAATTTCACATTTAAAGTATCTTTAAATAATTTAAAATATCAATTCAGCGTTTTTAGGATTAAAATATGAAAATATAATTTATGCATTTGTAACTGCATTCATGTCCTGCATTAAACAGTGGGTAAATACATCTGAATGTCAACTGAAAAGATTAATTTTCTTGATAATGATTTTATTTGTGTGGTAACAGCCTAAAATTTATTGTTATTCTTAGTGACTGTATTGATTAAACATAAGAATTTGATGCAAAAGTTAATTTTCAGAAAAAAGGAAAAAAAATACCTATAAAAGGTAAAAATCATTTTAAACCAAGGTCGTACCCATTGATCCAATAACAGAAGTTGTGAAATAATTACTTTATATTAATTCTAGTCTGGTGCTGCAATGATAAAAAGCCATGGTAACAATCAAATCTTTTTATTTCATTTTCATTTTTTTTACTAGTTTCATGTAGTGTTATTGACAAACCAAGGAATCCCCAAGTATATTTTTTGAGTGTTATGGGGGTCTCTTAATGATTATTAAAGATAAATAATTGTCTTCAGGGACTATCCCTCATATCATAAAAAAAAAAACTTCACTTGATGCTTTTGCTTTCAATAATTCTCGACTCTTCCTTTTGCTACCTTTTGTTACTCTTACTTTTCTTAGCTCTAATAGCTCAAATTTTTGAAACATGCAATTCTGATTTTAAGTTTACCTCTAAAAAGCAATAATCGTGTCACAGTGAAATCTCTTTTTGCTTTTCTAGATGAAGTGAAAATGGTTCTTTCAAAACTTTTTATGTGTGTTAGGATCACAGAATAAAACTTGACACATAAATGAATGCAGTGATAGGCTCTTGTTTTTTTTTTTTTTTTTCCAGAGACTTTTCTCTAAAGTTAAACCATTCCTTGCTGGAAAAACCCTGGAGATTACTATATATGCTTTTATTACATTTGGACTACTAGAATTCTCTTCATTGTGGTATGTCAAGTTCATACATGTTACTCATTTATTTGTTATTCATATGCTGCAGTAGACTAAAAGGGCATTGCACATTTGATCCTGTTGCTCCTGTTGTAAATTGGTTGCCTGTGCATTTTAAAACTTCCTTATGTTTTTAAATCTCTCAGGTCATGAATCTGTTCAATCTTGTTGTTCATACTCTTTCTTTTTATTTGTATAGGACTCTTTAAAGTTCTTGTTAGCCACCCACAACTTTTCTGTGCTAGACATGCTTTGCCTCAGGAAAAGTGAAACTAACACATTTGATAGACACATAACTCTAGCCTATACATTTTTGTTATATATTCATAAATTTGTCAGATGTCCCCTGGAAAGTATTAATAACAAGTAGAAATAGATAACTATTTAGGAAAGTTTTATTCATCATGTTTTCTACATTAGAAAGGCAGTCTAACAGAATAATAGTAAACATTCATGTTGTGGTTCAAATTTACACAGAGCTCATACTGGCGGTAGTGGCGTGCACATATATACACCAAAATTACAGTTTGGTGTATACGTTAAAATAATTAAGCAAATAATAGAATTACTTTGTGAAATAGGGAGAGGGCAAACCATGAACTAAACAGAAGAGATATAACTAGAATACAATTCATAGAGTAGAAAATTTACACACTTAAAATTTACAATAGTAAAGTGAAAATGTGCACAAAATATACAAAATGGATCATCCAGGCTCAGTTATCATTTTGCACTAAATCTAAAAAACAAATAAAAAAAACAAATCTCTTCAGTTGAAAAGATTCATTTTAAAGTTTAGTTGAAAATATTCATTTAATAATGTGTTAAATGTTACAATATTACATATTTGTGTTATTAAGGTAAGCATGGAGTAAGTAAACAATCTACACACAATACTGTATTTCATTACTTGTTAACATTTTTCAATAAAAAAAAAAAAGAAAAAAGAAAGCACTCACTTTGCAGTTGAGATGTATTGAATCTGTGTTGTTGTGGAACCCAGACCTAAATGAGAATGGTGGAGTTATACAAAGTTACCATAAAAAAAAAATCACTAAACTACACTAAAACCAAAAGTATGGAATGTTTCAATAAACATGAATGCAGATGTAATATCTTGGAGCAGGTTGTTTTTCTCAATTTCCTTACCAGCAGCACATCTCTTCCAACATTTGATGAGTGCAGTTATGATGAGAAGAGCCACAAACAACACCAGCACACGGAAAAGTACATACAGCCTTAAGAATCCAGGCCCAGATTCAAACACATCTGAAATTGGGATGAGTTGAAAAAGTGAGATAAACAAAAAATGAGCAAGCTATAGAAAGATTATGTTGGGTATCAAACTTGATGTCTAACATCTTATCCTCTGCATTATAGGGGAAATTCTATTTGTTAGTTTTTCTTTACCAAAAGCAATGTCCAGTTTGTTGTCCAGATTGAGGTGCTTCATTGTGCAGTTGTATTTATGTCCTTTACGTAGATCTTCTTCACTGATCACCAAACTCTTCCTCATCTGGTAAGTTCCGTCTCCGTTGGGCAGAATCTCTCCTCCTGTGATCTGATCATCATCCACAGGATGACCATCTCTGAACAGGGTCAGGTTAATGTGACGTGGGTAAAAACCAGTGGCCAGACAGCTGATCTGAAGCTCTTGAGAGTCTGGAAGCATCTTCCTCATGAGTCTGACTCTGGGTTTCACTACAGAGGTGGTCAAAAAGGTCAATAAGTTACTATTATTAAACTGTTTGGTTCATTGCATTAGTCATCAATTTGTGCTAATCATGACTCATGAACATTTTTAACTGAAGTTAATCAGGTTGATTCTCTCACCTTTTCTCATCACACTGTTCTTCTCCATATTCAGGTACCTTTGCAAAACTTTAATGCAAATAGGATGGTAAACATTTTCATACATAAATTGTACTTTCAGCCTTTTTACTTGGTCCCATGTTACCATCCATGGCATTTTCATCTGGATATTATTTTTTTCCATGTCAAAGGTGAACTCCTCCATGTTTAGTCCACTGAAAGCATCCCAGAAATAAAACAGACCTGGTTTACCATTGTCCAACAGTTCACATCCAGCAAGTCTCTGCTGAACATGTATACCTTCAAATTAACAACAACAAAAAGGAATAAAATAAGCAAATAAATAATACACTAAATAAAAACAAAAACATAAAAGCTATGTTATTAAATGTTCTGTGTTAATACTGATATGTAGACTAAAGTTCTCACCATCTGTGTGATTTAGGTGTGCCTTAAGATAATCTGCTCGATCTTTCATGCTGTTATACATTTCACGAAATACATGAACAGCATCAGTTCGCTCTTCATCATCGTACTTTGACTCACTCAGACTGCGATGTAAAACAGTCCAGGTGACCGAGTCATAATATCCTATTTGCACATCATCCAACATCACCACAACACTAAACTCAGGAAATGGTGTTTCTCCACCTATATATGTCACAAAAGCCATCAGTGAGTGCGAACCTGTGGATAAACAAGAAGCATATATTAGCATGCTGTCAAATTAGACCATTATATATGACAATGCTCATTATAAACATTATCTGTCAACTCAGGGGCTGCATCCAAAAGCTAAAACATGTTGCCTCCACAAGCAGAATATGTATAGGAAGGTGACAAGGCACATTCAAATCTAATAATCATGTCACAGTCTACTGTGATAACTTCATCTGATCAGTTTTTGAAGATATACTTCACTGTCTATGATATTCCACCTATGATATGGCTATGATTATTACAGAAGGTTCAAATGCTCACTGATGCTTCAGAAGGAAAACCATGCATTATAAGAGCCGGGGGTGAAAACTTTTGAATAGAATGGAGATGTGAATATTTTTCTTATTTTGCCTAAATATCATATTTTTTTCAATTAGTACTGCCCATCAGAGGCTACAGAAGATACTTACAGAAGACAAAATTTGTTAAATTTACATTTAAATGGTGCATTATGCTTAATGCATTGTTTTTCCTTCTGGAGCATCAGTGAGCGTTTGACCCTTCTGTAATGGTTGCATATGATTCCCTCAGTTGTCCTCAGTATGAAAAGATGGATCTCAAAATCATACAGTCATTGTTGAAAAGGGTTCAAATACACACAAATACTGGAAAACCAAATAATTTGTGGGACTTTTTGCTGAGGAACAGCAGGCAGTTTAACTGTTCAGGACAAACAAGGAAGTCATGAACAACTAGCACTAAACAAAATAACACAGCTGTGGATTATTGAGGTAAGAACACAGTATTAAGAATCAAGGGGATGTAAACTTTTAAACGGGCTAATTTATGAAATATCTTATTCAGGTCAGTACTAAATAAACAATAACATGTATTTTGTATGATCCCTCTTATTTTGGTCAAATAATTAACATTTTGCAGATTCTGATGGGGGTGTAAACTTTTGACCTCAACTGTAAGGTATAATAGACATAATATGCTTAATAACGAGTCATGGTTTTTTGGGCTGCTTCAAAACTGTGCATATATAATTGCATGGCCCTTTTATTCGTTTACTTATTTTGCAATTCTTCATTCATGTGAATTGATTCGGACTAATTTAGCTGATTTAATTTAGCAACCATTTTGGTATTTTCGCCTATGTTTGAATGGAAACAAATGATGCTGTATCATTTCAATTTCAATTCTGATTGGTTGGTTGGCCTGCTCATTTGATCAGTGATCAAAACTCATCTGTTAGAAAGTAGATTTTAAAAAAGTGAAAATAAGGTAGAATTATATGTTTTATATTATATGCATCTGAGTTATGCAAATGATTCAAAATGAATGAAAAAATGACTAAAACAAAAGTTAACTTAATCACTTTCACATTTAAATAAAAATGTCTTAGTATGAAAATTAATTCTGTCTGCCTTTCAAAAAATCCCACAGATTTCTTGTTTAAAAGAATTTGATAAATGGGATATAAACACATTACAAGATGTTACTATTTATCAATATTTAATATTTAAGCATTTGCATTTCTACTTTCAGTTTTACACAACTGCTGCCTACTTTTTCAGATATACTGTTAAACAGTTCAAAATGATATACAAAATGACATACCTGCTGTGGCGACTGCCAAACATGACCACACAATCACAAGAAAGAACATTGCTCTCTACATTAAGATCCCTGTCATTCACAACACAGGTGTTGCGTATTTTCTTTTCTTGCAGATATCAGTACTATGTTTCAGCGTCCTGAAGCAAGCCAAAGAACAGCTTCAGCTAAGTTCGACCTGATTAACCAGTTTGTGGTTTACTTAGTTCTGTTAAGCAGTTACTCAAAATGATAGTCCATCCAAACAATACAATTATCTTATGAAATACTTGATAAAGGAAGTGTTCATATTCATGAACTGTAAAGATTAATGCAAGAAATGCAGACAAGACTATGACTTCTTGGCTGCTTTAAGGTTTGCTGTATGTGTATTTTGGAATATCAATATTTGACATCGCTTCAAGATTTTGGTTTCTTATGGTATGGGTGTCGGGGAATGATGGGACAAATTTCAAAGTTCGTCAGGCCAATGAGTGCACTTGGGTGGAGGTGGTAAAGTGGGGAAACTCACCTCCTGCCCATGCATGTTGGTATATTTCTTTCACACAGAAACACATAGACTTCATATTTAATTAGTACTCTTTTTGCACTTTAATATTCATAAACACTAATCCACATTGCAATTTTTATCGCTATCATGGAAATCATATTGTGTGGACCCCCTGCACTAACACACCTGTGTTACATTGGTTGATTAGCTGAATGCCGAACATGCTCTTCCTGAACTTTAATAAAACATAATTTCAAATTTATTCAACAGAAAAAATTTCAAGTGTAACGATATCAAGTGTATGAAAATATACAGATGAATGAAAATGTACAGCAGATATATTCTTCATAGTAGAATACAGTTGGTCCACTTTTCTGGACCCGTCGCACCAGAGACTCCAATAAGAAAGTCATCCATCCAAATGAGACGATTGAATATTGGGATTTTATCCAAAATACTGTTTATAATACTTTTTGGAATTTGGACCAAGCTCATTTATCATCTTGAACTGCAACTGACAAAAATGAGTTTTAATGGTTTTAAAAATTGGTTTGTGATATATAGTTAAATGTTGAAAAAGTTTAGGGTAAAAAAATTAGAGGCAGTAAGAAGCTTTCTCCCTCTTTGTCCCAGTCTCTGAGATCTGGTATGGATCTCTTCTAGGACTGATATCCGTCTTGTAAAAAGGATTGTCTTATATTTAAAGAAGAAATGATATGTCTCATATTTTTATACATTCTGAAATTGTCTATGAACACCTTCTCCTTTTGATGAGACTGAACTGCAAAAAAGCCTATTTCCTGGTATGTATTAAGCATTTAATAACCACATACTTTCAGTGTCCCAGTGTATGTGAAAGGGGTGTTCACTAGTTCCTGTCTCTTTTTTTTGTTTGTTCTTGTAAAATGCTAACAGAATTGTATCAATTTGTGTCTTCCAGATGAAACAAAAATGGTTGAATTATTTGTGAACTGAGGCAAGTTCAATTTCAGTATCAGAAAAATGGTCATTAAAATCTAAATAGTATCAAGTTTTGCATGTATTATCTTGACCAAACAGACTAAATTTTCATGTTTCATCATGTATGGAAGCTGAAAAAAACAAAAAAACAAAAACAAGTAATATTTTGGTTAGCATTTCTAGAATGTGCTAAATTAATATTAAAATGATGCTGCATCTATATGATGTCATAAAACACAGTATACTCACATGTAGAGACGTATTTACACTGTGATGCCTCAGAGCCTTGACCTAATAAGAATGAGGAAGTTAAACCAGCGTGAATAGAGAGTAACATTATAGTTACTCTAGTCTCTATAGGAGCTGATGTAATGAACTGAACATTTACCAGGAGCTCGTCTCTTCCTCCATGTGATGAGTGCAGCTATGATGAGACCAGTCACACACATGAACAACAGCACACTGAAAACTTTAGACTGGCTGAAGGATCCTGGGTCAGATTCAGCCACATCTGAAACTGGGGTGAATAAATAATAAATAAATAAACATGCAAAATACACAAAGTTTTGTTAAATAAACCTGATATCTACTTTAAATTTGCAATTTTCTTACCAAATGTAATGTCCAGTTTGTTGTCCAGACTGAGGTGTTTCATTGTGCAGTTGTATTTATGTCCTTCACGTAGCTCTTCTTCACTGATCACCAAACTCTTCCTCATTTGGTAAGTTCCATCTCCATTGGGCAGAATCTCTCCTCCTGTGATCTGATCATCATCCACAGGCTGACAATCTCTGAACAGGGTCAGGTTAATGTGACGGGGGTAAAAACCAGTGGCCAGACAGATGATCTGAAGCCCTTGAGAGTCTGGGAGTGTCTTCCTAATGAGTCTAACTCTAGGTTTCACTACAAAGAAAAATAATAGAACAATACAGTTACTGTCACACCAAGCCACACCACATGTTTGTGTATAAAGATCAGCTTGATTCTCTCACCTTTTCTCATCACGTTGTTCTTTTTCGTTTGCAGGTAACTCTGCAAAGCTTTAATGCAAACAGGATGATATACATTCTTATATAAAAATTTTATATGAAGAAACTGTAAATGGTCCCACATTATCCATGGTAATTCAATCTGAAAATTATTTTTCTCCTCGTTGAAAATGAACTCCTCTTTATTTTGTTGATCAAAAGCATCCCATGTCTGAAGTGGACCTGGTTTATCATCACTCAACAATTCACATCCAGCAAGTCTCTGGTGAACATGTACACCTTTAAAGGGATTAAAACACAGCCCACAACACATTAACATTCTATACTTACTGTTTTTTTTTTAACATGTCTTCTGCCAATAATACTGGTGCATGCTAATGTTCTCATTACCGTCTGTGTGATTAAGGTGCTCCTTAAGATAAAATGCTCGAGTTTTCATGTCGTTGTACATATCGCGAAATATAACACCAGCATCACTTTTCTCTTCATCGTAGTGTGTCGAATCATTGTAAGAGCGATGGACAGCTTGCCGTGTGATCGAGTCATAGTACATAACTTGAAGATCATCCAGCATCACTACAGCACTGAACTCAGGAAATGGTGTCTGTCCGATTATATATGTTGCGAACGCCATCAATGAGTGAGAACCTGCGGTAAGTAGTAATAAATGTACATATTATGGTGTCATATGAGACACCTTGTAATAAAGAATTATTTGCACATTCTCAGCACGAGAACGCACTCGGCAAAGTAACTTTCGCTTGCACGTACACTCAAAAAAATAATTCAGTCTAAAAATAAACTTTATGTAATTAAATTACATGCAAATTTTCCATCCATTTAGATTACATAGTTTTAATATAAACAAATCAATGAACTTAGTGTGATTCATATGCATCAGTCGTATGTGAATGAAATAGGTAAGATTTATGTAAAAGTTCCCAGTGTTTAATAAGCACTGCTCAGTACTCATGTGTTTCCACACTACAGAGTGTTCAAGTAGCATTGACACAGTGTTAGAGTTAAGGAGATAATTATGTGATGATTGACCATTAATGATGAACACCTGCTGTTTACAAGCACAATCACTGATGGAGAGAAAAACACAAGAACTACGAATTCAGCCACAGACTAGATGAAATCAACTGAAATAAAACAAGACCTGATTAACAACTCCACAGACAGCTTTACCAGCTTCACTCATTACGAACCAGATTGACCTTATTTCTGTCAAACTTCTAGAGAAGCTCTTATTGAGAATTAAGAAAGGTTTAGATGTTTTATTGAAAACATTTCATTTGACCTAACCATCATAGCGATCAGGGCTTACTTTAGTTGGGCTCTTGACCCTTGACTACCTTATGTTACTTTTTTTTTTGGCTGCTGTAATTGTGTTTGTGAAGCACATTTATTACAGAAAAAAGTGCCAAAGAACAAATAAACTTGCATGTGTTTGGTTAAATGTTAATGACGTGTAATCACCATCTAGTGGCCTGATTCACTGATTTCATTGAGTGGTTAATCTATTAGTTTCATGATCTTTAGAGAGCTGTATGAGCTGTTAAGAAAGTTTATCCTATGCACAAAACCTATAAATCTATGGCAGCAACCAGAAACACACAGACATCAAGAAACAGGCTATGAATCTCAGCAATGGTGCCATTCAAAAATTGCATGCTGGGAGTCATGGGTGAGTTTTGTACTCTGCTGGTACCCAGCATGCATTGCAGCAGGAAGCTTTTGTCACCATTGCTGAGATTCATAGACTGATTCTTGATGTCTGTGTGTTTCTGTTTGCTGCCATAGATTTATAGGTTTTGTGCATAGGATAAACTTTCATAATAGTTCATACAGCTCTCTAAAGATCACGAAACTAATAGATTAGCCACTCAACGAAATTAATGAATCAGGCCACTAGATGGTGATTACACATCATTAATATTTAACCGAACACATGCAAGTTTATTTGTTCTTTGGCACTTTTTTTCTGTAATAAATGTGCTTCGCAAACACAATTACAGCAGCCAAAAAAAAAAATTAACATAAGGTAGTCAAGGGTCAAGAGCCCAACTAAAGTAAGCCCTGGTCGCTATGATGGTTAGGTCAAATGAAATGTGTTCAATAAAACATCTAAACTTTTCTTAATTCTCAAGAAGAGCTTCTCTAGAATTAAAACTATTTCAGTTGATTTCATCTAGTCTGTGGCTGAAGTCATAGTTCTTGTGTTTTTCTTTCCATCAGTGATTGTGCTTGTAAACAGCAGGTGTTCATCATTAATGGTCAATCATCACATAATTATCTCCTTAACTCTAACATTGTGTCAATGCTACTTGAACACTCTGTAGTGTGGAAACACATGAGTACTGAGCAGTGCTTATTAAACACTGGGAACTTTTACATAAATCTTACCTATTTCATTCACATATGACTGATGCATATGAATCACACTAAGTTCATTGATTTGTTTATATTAAAACTATGTAATCTAAATGGATGGAAAATTTGCATGTAATTTAATTACATAAAGTTTATTTTTAGACTGAATTATTTTTTTGAGTGTACAGGCTATAGTTTCACTTTTGAAAAGGTTGTTCAGCTAAACAAAACGGCAAAATGAGAACTGATAATTTAGACACATCTTGCGACCAAGTTGCACTGCATTGTTATTGTCTTTTACTTTTAATAATGCCACACTATACAATTAGCTACGGTGTTTTCGGCATCACACAGCGAATGGTTAAATGACATCTGTAAAAGCACTAAGAACATCTGTAATCTGACCTACCTGCTCTGACCGCTGCCAAGTACGACATTAGACACACATAAACTAGCATTATTTTATGTGTACAGTAGTGTGTATTCTCGAGCCTCTTTGAACCGCTATAACCCCCTTTACTCTGAGCTGCGGTCTTTAGTAACGCCTGACTGGACTTTCCCTTTTGTCCACTGGGGGCACGTAGGCTACTGTTACAGAAACTCATCAAGTCTATACATGCTGAGATTTAGGATTGTCTCAGTGTATTTTTAGGTCACAATATTTAACACTCAGTGCAAATAGCAATTACCAAACTATTTTTTTAAAGTCTGTGTAAAGTAAATTTTGAGAATTGTTTCTAAACACTTTATAAATGTTAGAAATGCATTGCTGAAATATGCTACAAAGTCTGTGAGCTATGTAGTACTTAAATGTGAAGTTAGACTGTTAAACAGTTTTGCACTGTTTGCGTTTTCAGGATTTTTTGGGTGGGGTTAAATCATGACTTGATGACGTTTAGACATCAATGGCTGTGTGTTCAGTTATTTTGAGGGGACAGCAAATTTACACTGTTATACAAACTGTACACACTACTTTACATTGTGGCAAACTGTCATTTCTTCAGTGTTGTCACAACAAAAGATATAATAAAATATTTACAAAAATGTGAGGGGTGTACTCACTTCTGTGAGATACTGTATATTATTTTTTTAACCATTGTTCCAATGTCTTACAAATTTATGACTGAAATTCCAAGTCTTGTTTATTTTAAAATTGACATTTTCTGATTTGCCAGATAAGTCCATACATAGAGTTTAGGTTATTTTGATCAAATATCAAAGAAAAGTAGAAAAGACAGCACAATGGAAAAGAGTACATAATGAATAATAGCATACATATGTATAAATAGTAAAAAAAAAAAAATACAACAGTACATGAAAATTTCTGATGGTAGAAAAACATTTAGGCCTTGTTTAGAGAGGATGAAAAGCATGAAAAAGATTTTCATCATTCACATATACAGTTACCTGGCTAATTCAGACAACACTATTTATTGTAGCACCATGCATCACACACATAATAACTGGACAAGAAGATGCCAAGAAGATTCAAAAATATTGTGGGAAAGGAATTTTTCCTGACTCAACAGTGCATAACACTGTAATATTATAGGCTCACCACTGTGAATTGGGATGAGGCATGGAGATGAGTTTGGACACTTATTTTGATGTACTTGCTCAAGTTTTATTTTAACAAAACAAAAAATGCACATGAAGTGTCTGTATTTAAAATTCACTCATGAGTAGCCTACCAATAGCAGCTATGAATTGAGGTGGGGCCAATTCGGAGTTGTAGCACTATCATATACCACAAATTTAATATATAATTTTGATTAAACGCTTGCATGTTTTACATTTTAATCGCTGAAATCACACAGGCACACTTCTGGAAGAGGTCTAGTGTCTTTATGTAATGCTGACAGACTATAAATATACCCAGTGCATACAATGTTATTGTATGTAACCAGTCAAAAATTTTTGAACAGTAAGATTCTTAATGCTTTTTAAAGAAGTCTCTTCTGCTCACCAAGCCTGTATTTATTTTATCCAAAGTACAGCATAGACAGTAACATTTTGAAATATTTTTACTATTTAAAATAACTGTTTTCTATTTTAATATATTGATATGAATGATATATTTTTAGCAGCATTACTCCACGATCTTTCAGAAATCATTTGAATATTCAAATTTGCTGCTAAAAAAAAAAACACATTATTATTATTATTATCATCATCATCATCGTTATTATTATTATTATGTCGCAAACAGTAGAATTTGTTTGTTTCTTTGCTGAATAGAAAGTTCAGAACAGCATTTATCTGAAATAGAAATCTATCCTAGACACTGAAGACTGGTGTAACGTTAAATGTAATTCAATTTTCAATATTTTTCTTCTGTACTTTGGATCAAATAAATGCAGGCTTGGTGAGAGGATGCTTATTTAAAAATTTTCCTTAATTAAAAATCGTACTGTTCAAAAACTGTTGACTGGTAGTGTATGTGTTTAAAGGTTACCTTAAAAAGTAAAAGGAAAGTGAAGCCATGTCAGCTTAACAAATAGAAAATGTACAAAACAAAATGATTTACCCTGCTGAAAAACAAACAAACAAACAAACAAACAAACAAAAAACAATAGAAACAATCACAGAATTTGTAATGGTTTTACTGGTTATAATGGGGAATGGTATTAGTTTGAATGAAAACTGTAAATGGTCCCTGTGGGTCTATTTGTGGCTTGTTAAAACCACTAAAAAAATGGGTCCAAAAACACAGTAAACAGTAAACAATTTTTAATGGTTTTAAAAGTTAGCAGTTGATGATTTGTAATGGTATTTCTAGTGGAAACTATTACAATTTCTGTGATTGTTTCTATTGTTTGTTTGTTTTTTTCTTACAGCAGTGTATAGGCTATTCACATGAGCATGTTTACACAAAAGGATTTACACTGTCACTAATGTGATACGCTACTCTGCACATTCTCCTGCTCACAGTTAAAGAAGAACAGAAGTGTTCACAGCCTGACTTTCTATAGTTGCTAAACTGATGCAGACTAATCTAAAGCCATACACCATATCACCCTGCAGCCCAAGTACCATCCAGGTACTAACCAGGCTCAGCCCATTGAATTGCTGTTGGAGGAGGTGTTAGTGAGGCCAGTAGGGGGTGCTCACCCTGTGGTCTATGTGGGTCCTAATGCCCCATTATAGTGAGTGAAGTGAGTGACGTGACGTGTGGCCAAGTATGGTGACCTATACTGTTTAATTGTGCTCTGCATTTAACCCTGGTGGAGGGTGGAGATTGTCACTCCCTGACAATCCCTGCCGGACCTGGGACTCGAACCTGCAACCTTTCGGTTACAAGTCAGACTCCCTAACCATTAGGCCATGGCTGCCCCAGGGACACAATAGTGATGTTAAATTGAGGTTCTGACTCTCTGTGGTCATTAAAAATCCCATGACACTTCTCGTAAAAAAGTAGGGGTGTATCCCTGGTGTCTTGGCCAAATTCCCTCCTCTGGCTTTTGTCTATCATGGCCTCCTAATAATCCTTATTCACTGAATTGACTCTATCACTCTCTCCTCTCCACCTGTAGCTGGTGTGTGGTGAGCTCACTGGCGCCGTTGTACTGCGGCTACCGTCGCATCATCCAAGTGGATGGTTGAGGAGAGATCCCCCACATGATTGTACAGTGCTTTGAGTGTACGGCAATACACAATAAAGCACTATATAAATGCCTCTTTCATTCATATGTGAGATTTTAATATATCCAACTCACTTGTACGACTAAAAATAGTCTAGAAAGTACGAAAGATATAGGTTGTAGAATGCTACTGAAAGACATTTACGAGTTATGTAGGATTGATTATGTTTATTTAAAAGGTCTATGCTTGAAAGCAGATGTATATTTTAGTGGGGCGCTGCCTTAGGAACATTTAAGTGCACTCAAATGTGTTACTTTGGGACAACATGAATATGAACTAAAATGTGCTTTTAACTGTATTACAAAATATTTAATTACCACCTGTAGTACACTTGAACCCACTAGTGTACACTTAATACTTATTAATACCTTTAATACAGAGATTACTGTTAAAAGCCCGTTTTAGTTCATATCCATGGTGTCCCAAAACAGGCCATTTGAGTACTCTTAGATGTTCTTAATATTATCTTAGGAAGTACTAAAGACTCATTTTTAGTATATTAAGTACAAAATTAGTGCGTGAAAATAATACACTTTAAGTACAATATGGAAGTGCACTAATTGTTTGTATATTAAGTACAAAATTAGTGTGTGAAAATAATACACTTTAAGTACATTATGGAAGTGCACTTTTTTTTCACCTGGGATGACACTAAACTGATCAAGAGCAATTAAGGTGCCATCATGTGAGTACCACTAAAATTACTTCCTACAGTGTCAGGTTTTTCTCTAGTATGGATTTGTTGCTTTTGTTTCAAGTAGCTTGTTTTGGAAACAGGTTTTACACGGCTATGAAATCTCTTGTGCGATCTTAAATTGCAAAGCCATTTAAATTTCTTTCTGCACAAAGAACACATATAGGGTCTCTTGTCTGCATGACTTTTCAGGTGTATCTCTAAGTGTGAGGACAAAACAAATTTTTTATCACACTGATCACAATTAAACGGCCTCAGTCCAGAATGAATGCGGAGATGATTTTTAAAATTGCTTGTCTTTGCGAACTTCTTGCCACATTCAGAACACTGTGATTTTTCTCCAAAATGAGTTTGCAAATGACTTTTGAGCTGTCGTAGATAGGCGAAACTCTTCTTACACTGAACACACATGTAAGGCCTGTCTCCAGTGTGAAGTCTCATGTGAGCCGTTAGGTTTCCTTTAAGTGCAAAACTTTTACCACAAGGGCAGGAGAACGGCTTTTCTCCAGTGTGAATTCGCATGTGAATCTGAAGTTTTGATTTGCTTTCGCAAATCCTTCCACAGTGATGGCACGTGAAAGGCTTCTCGTTGGTGTGAACACTCCTCATGTGACCATTAAGAAGACCTTTATATCGAAAACTCATTCCACACTGATGGCAGCTGAAGGGCTTTTCTCCAGTGTGAAGTCTCATGTGATAATTCAGGAGTCCTTTATGTATGAAACGCTTTCCACACTGAGGACAGGAGAAAGGCTTTTCTCCTGTGTGAACTTGTATGTGAATCTTAAGGTTTGATTTGCTTTCACAAATCCTTCCGCAGTAATGGCACACGAAAGGCTTCTCCTCGGTGTGAATGTATCTTATGTGACGACTAAGTTGTCCTTCAAGGATGAAACTCTTTCCACACTGAAGGCAGGTGAAAGGCCTTTCTCCAGTGTGAAGTCTCATGTGGTAATTAAGGGATGTTTCGTGTTTTAGACACTTTCCACATTGGTGGCACTTGAAGGGCTTTTCCTCAATGTGACATCTCATATGTGCTTTTAGGTTGTTTTTTATTTGGAACCCCTTTCCACATTGGTGGCATTTGAAGGGCTTCTCTCCAGAGTGAATTATCACATGCCTGTTAAGGCGTTCAATGTCTTTGAAACTCTTTCCACACTGATGACAAATAAAATGGCTCTCTCTTAAGTGAATTCTCTTGTGTAAATTAAGGGTTACCTTATGCATGAAACTCTTTCCGCACTGATCACATGTGAAGGGCCTTTCTCCAGTGTGAATCCTCATGTGATCCTTCAAGGTCTTGCTTCGTATGTAACTCTTTCCACACTGATCACACTTAAAAGGCCTTTCCCCAGTGTGAATCCTCATGTGGTCCTTTAAAGTCTTGCTTCGCGTGTAACTCTTTCCGCACTGATCACACGTGAAAGGCTTCTCTCCGGTGTGAATTCTCATGTGGTTTTTAAGGCTTCCTTTCGTAGTGAAAATATTCCCACACTGTTGGCAGGTGAAAGGGCAATGTACGTTGTGCATTAACTCATGTTTTTTAAGGCTTTTTTCGTAAGTGAAATTCCTGCCACATTGAGGGCAGACGTAACAATTTTTAAAACTTTTCTTTCGAGCTCTTTTTTGTAAAGGCTCCTTTTCAGTCTTTGAGCAAAGATTTTCTCCATGATGTTTTTCATATGGATCTTCCTCCTCCATTTCATACTGTTCTTGACTCTCGACTTTCATCACCACCAGGTCTATGGTTAAAAAAAGTAAAAAATTACAAGTTAACCCAGTTCAGGGTTTCTGCAGATATAAACAAGTGAAATTTAAGACTTTTTAAGACCTTTTTAATACCACCTTATATGAAATTTAAGACCTAAACTTGTAATGGGAATAAACATTATATTGCATACACATATGTAATAGTAAATGTGTTTAATGTAAAAAGAAAACTAAATTTAATCGCTGTCATAAATTATATACAGTGAACTTTTCATATCAGCAGACAATATTCCACACAAAATATCCCCATAAAAGTACTACATCACCGAGATTTTTAATGGTGTAAACAATTTATTCTGAAGCAATATTTTCATCAGTCTTCTATCAGCTTTTACATACTTAAATCTGCATATTTTTTATTTACCTTTATAAAGGCTTATTTTTTTAAACGTGTAAATGTCTCCATCACCTTCCATGTCAAATTATTACAATTTATCAATAAATTCTATAGGGCTGTTCCCAATCAGATTAAATAATTTACACTGCAAAATTAAAGCAATAAATGATGTTATGAGATTAAAGTTTTAAATACATTTATGAATATACAAAAAAGAAATGGTGGTGGTGGGAGAGGCATACTTTTACTAAATGACCAGCAGGGGGCGGTAAGTCACTTAATGAGTGAGTCAATATAAGTTACTTCAAATGATTTGTTCAAAACACTGAATCATTCAGTAACAAAACACCGCCGAGTGTTGCTTGGAGAATGCTCTGCTGTGATCCTTGTTTGGAAATATTTTTGCTGGTGAAATGGAACAAAACAGTAAATTTTGTGTTTAAAATATAAATAACTTAATATCTACTTGACTAACTACTTGTTTACCTAACTAAAATCAATGTAACGTTTGCAATCGTGAGAATATTCAGCAAAGCTCCATTGGTATGCTAAACTAGATCATGTTATAAATAAACTACACACTTTGAATTTTTACCTCAGTGTGTTTCTCTCATTTGTTTTGAAGTCTCTCACAAAGAGACAGGCAGCCGATTGTGATACCAGAAATACACGATCCATTATCAAACGCTGTTTACGCTGAATGTATTAAAATAAGAAGAAACATTCTTGCACTTCGATGCTTCGCTTTTGTCTGTCCAATGATTGTAAACAGTCAAACTGAAGATATTTTAGCAGTAATGTGACCAAAATAGACTTTTTAAGGACCCGCGGACAACCTGCCAGTTTAATGGCACAAAGTATCCAACATCAAACTGCTATAAGTTTGTTCAATGTACTAAAGGTTAATTACTCCATTATCATATATCATGGCAAATAAGCAAGTCTAGATACCTGCAAGAGTTATTTTATGATCATTTAGATTCAAACTATAGTGGTGGCCAAAATTATTAGAACACTTGTATTTTCATCAGCTGAAAAATGGTTTTAAGTCAGATATTTCTATCTTTTACTGTAGTGTGTCAGTAGGAAATATCAGTTTACATTTCCAAATATTCATTTTGCCATTAATTGTAATAATACTGTAGCTTTGCAGGTTCTTGAAGAATCTTGCCACAGTTCTTCTGGATTTAGTCTGTCTCAGTTTGTTCTGTTTTTTTTCATGTCATTCCAGACAGACTGGATAATGATGAGATCAGATCTCTGTGTGGAGCACTGGCTGTTGTCAAACTTAATTGTAATAATCTCACTGAATTATTACAATTAATGGCAAAGTGAAAGTTTGGAAATGTAAACTGATATTTCCTACTTACCTCAGCATACAATAGAACACAATAGATTTAAAAACATTTTTAGCTGGTGAAAATACTAGTGTTCTAATAATTTTGGTCACCACTATAGTTTGAATCTAAATGGTCACAAATATTACTTGTATGCATATGCTATAATGAATTGTGTTATTATAATGTGATCTACAGCATGTACATTTACATATCTGTTTTACATTATGTATGCAACCGCATATCCCACAACAGCTATGGTGACTGATATGATGATCCTGCTCAATCCCACTCATTAATATTAACAGTTCAATGCTGTATTTAGTTGATAGTTTAACTTATAAGGCATAATACAGCACATTAACTAAGCTATGCACTCTTAAGACAAATGGTAAATTGTTCTAAAGAGTGCCAGATTAAGGCTCTGCATCTTGCAAAAATATCAGAACACTTGTTATAAGGTTCCATAATAATAATAATAATAATAATAATAATAGTTTAGTAATAATAACAGTTAATATTTATTGATACTTAAAAAAATAATATTAATAAAACTAAACTATTCTTTTAATAGTTTAATATTAATAAAACTAAACCATTCAAAGAATAATTTAGTTTTATTAATATTCGTTTTTATTGTGCATTTTTATCCCTCTATCTGCCTGGTCTTATACATTGCCAAAAAAAAAAAAGACAGCAATTACATTTTTGTCAATTACATTTTTTTATTATTTAACATGGAAAATTGTAGCAAAAATGACAGTGCTCTAAAAACAGTTAGTAGCTGAATGCATAAAAAAATTAAACTTGACATTTGAAAATAAATATTTAAATAAATAAGTGAACAAATAGAAATACAAATAAATACAATTACAAATAGAAAAAAAATGAGGTAATGGAAGACCTCGTTCCAATTAAATATCTGTCCAGTTCCCTGTGATGTCTTTACATCCACCATTATGTGTATTTTATTTTTAAATGAGTGGCAGTTGGTTTTGGCAGATGATGAGGCTGTGGGGTGTACAGAAAAAAAGGACAGTGTGATGAAACATCTTACAATTTGAAAATTAACATTTACAGACATTTTTAAAAGGATATCAAGTACCTGTTGAGAGCAAGTTGAAAGTCTGTGGCGGACTAGTTGGATGGCTGAGCTCCACAAAATTGATAAGAAGGTGGGTTTGAAAGAATTTTCTGTATATACAGTTTTTTTTAAGGACAGGAATAAAGAACCCTAAACACCATGAACCATTTCAGCATAAAATTCAGAATGATGTTTTCACATAGAACTATATATAAACAGCAGTCAAACCAAAAATTACCAGTAAAATCAGATTTGTGAATAAAATTATTACAACAAGCCTGATCGTTTTTTTGTTTTTTTTCACTAATGCGAACTTTTTACACCACAGACTGAACAATATGAAGCATTGCTTGGTAATTGGTCAACAAAGTATTGATTGTTCTGTAAATATTATCAGACTAACAGTTACTTTAACAGAATATTTGGTTGATTGTAATTCATTCCACACCTTTTTATCAAAGTTATCTGACACTATCAAGATGAATTTGTTCTGACAGTTTAACTTTTGAGTTCTTGTCATATATTTTTTACTATTTTCTAAACTATAGCGAATGAACTGTGATCATGTGAGAAATGTTGAAGGTGTCTGAATAAATTTTGGTTTGACTGTGTGTATATATATATATACACACACACACACACACCCCCTCTCATTTAATGTTTTTTTAAAGAAGTTTTCTATGCTTATAAAGGCTGTTTTCACTTGATCAAGAATACAGGAAAAAAAAAAATATTGTGAAATATTATTATGATGACAATCAATGTTTTTTATATTAATATACAGAAAAAAAAATTATATCTGTAATTAAAGCTGAATTTCCAGAATCATTACTCCAGTCTTCAGTGTCACATGGTCCTTTTAAAATCATTCTAATATGCTTATTTAACAGTTACACTGCTTAATATATATATTTTTTTGGAACCTGTGATTCCAATAAAAGGTTAATAAAAGAACATCATTTTAAAATAGAAAGGTTTTCTAACAATATACACTACTGTTCAAAAGTTTGGGCTCAGTAAATTTTTATTCTTTCTTTTTTTTTTTAAAGAAATTAATACTTTTATTCACCAAGGATGTGTTAAATTAATAAAACATGATAGCATAGATTTACATGGTTAGAAAAGATTTATATTTTGAAAAAATGTTGTTCTTTTTAACTTGTTATTCATCAAAGAATCCTGAAAAAATAATCACAGGTTGCAAAAGAATATTTGGCAGCACAACTGTTTCCAACATTAATAATTCTAATAATAAATCAGCATATTAGAATGATTTCTGAAGGAACACGAGGCACACAAAATTCAGCTTTGCATCACAGGAATAAATGATATTGTAAAGTATATTAAAATAAAAAACATTATTTTCTATTGTAATAACATTTTGCAATATTACTGTTTTTTTCTGTATTTTTAATCAAATAAATGCAGCCTTGATGAGCAAAAGAGACTTCTTTACAAAACATTAAATGAGAGGGTGTCCAAACTTTTGACTGGTAGTTTATATATGAAGAGTTCAGATGCAAAAGCCTCTAAATCCATCTTTCTTTTAAAAAATGCATTTTTATCAGGCAAGTTTCTATGTAAGTACTGGTACTTCTTATTTGGCTGAGGCTGGTATTTTAGCGATTTTGAAATAAAGTATTTGATGGACGTATAATATATGTCCAGAGCATTTTCTCAGTATCAATATCTCATTTTTGACCAAGATGGCTTTCAGCTGGTTTTGCATCTGAACTCTTCATATATGGCATTATGATAATTTATCATTAATTTGTTTATAGGTCAGCTTTTTAAAAAACAAATGACAAATAAACCAATGACTAATAAACCAACCTGTATCATCCTCAGCATCTTCACTTTTCACTGTGAATGATTCTGAAATGCTCACATCTTCACTCTCCTCTTTTATAAATGCCATCTTGATAACAGATCTCAGATGTTCTCTGTTTCTTGTTCCTGCATGTTTGGACATGTTGTATTGTTTAATATTTGGAAAAACAATCTACAGAAAGATATACAAATCCGAATCTGTCTAATTTACATATGAATGAATGCGTATCACTCAAACAAATAACATTCATAAATGTTGAGCCATTTACGAGACAAACTATCAGGATTCGTGTAACGCCTTATAGTTCCGTTTTCAGACACAAAAATACAAAAAAATACAAAAAGACTGTAATGTAATCAAATAATGTCAAGATTTAGAAAATCAAAATTGAATGACAGGAGAGAAAACGGCATCTGCCTATTAACTGAAAACGTAACTGTAAAGCGTTACACGACGCCTCACATAATCTCTTCATTTCACATTACTTGTAAAAGCCACAGATCGACTGATCGATTCGTATCGATTTAAACAGCTCAAATACTTAAGCGTGATAAAACTCAAACCTTTGTTGAGCCAGAGAGCGGTCCAGCCATGTGATGTCACAGACAGATCAAAATAAAAGTCCCGATCACACACTGCCTAAAACAGTGCATGAAAATGTACATAATAATAATAATAATAATAATATGCAAATTAAATATGTCAGAGGAATTCACAGTAAAAATTGTGTGTGCTTGGTAAAATTTAAAATTGATTACATTTAAAACATATTGTCCACTAATTTGCTGAAAACGCAAAAGCTACCAATAAAAGTGAGAGTACTGCATCTGAAATGCAAGATTCTGTCTAAATGCAAAATATTTAGGTTCAATAACCATTTACTGTTACAGAAACCATCTTTATCAAAGAATTATCTTCAAAATGCCATTCATGATTGGTCTGAACTTAAAGACAATAGTACACATTTTTATGTCACCGTACTGAATGTGCAAATGGAAATGGTCAAAACTTTATTTGTTCTCATTTGTGCCATGTTTGCAGTTTCCCCTAACCATTAAGGTCTTGTTTATTTTAAAGTAATAAATCTTTTACTGACTGGCCAGATGAGTTTACATACTTGCCTTGTCAGGTTTTTGCTGCTGTCGTTTCAAGTAGCTTACACACATATATGAAATCTCTTGTGCGGTCTTAAATTGCAGAGCCATTTAAATCTCTTTCCACACAAAGAACACAAATAGGAGCTCCTGTCTGCATGACTTTTCATGTGTATCCCTAAGTGAGATTACGAAACAAAATTCTTATTTCATTGATCCCAATTAAACAGCCTCTTTTGTGAATTTTCATGTGACTATTAAGTTGTCTTTTATGTATGAAACTATTTCTACATTGACAACAGGTAAAAGGCTTCTCTCCAGTGTGAGATCTCATGTGAGTCTAAAGGTTTCCTTTAAGTGTGTAACTTTTCGGAGGGCAAGTGAAAGGCCTCTCTTTGGTGTATGTTCATGCATTTTAAGGTTTCTTCTCTGTGGAAAAAAAAGCAAACCTGTTTAATGGCACAAAGCAACAAGAATCAAGGATTCTATTTACAAATTGTGTTAGAAGTGTTAAACATTATAGTCAAAGACATTTATAATCAAGTAATAAAGACATTGTAAATAAAATATTCTTTGTGCAGCCCAGACATCATTTTTAATTAGTCAACAGTCATTCTTTGTTCTGTTCTGACAGAAAACATGACGGAAAACTTTCTGAATTAAATTAAAGTTTGCATTGTACATCATATTCCTATCAATTACTGAACAAATAGGAAACTATCATAGTTTCACAATTAATCTATTTTGTTTACATGTACGCTGAAGCTAATGTCTGCATCTAACGGCACCACTATGAAAGTTTCCACCTTCCAAATGAATCCACAGCCAGGGCTGAAACACAATGTTATATGAAGCAAAGTTTCCAAGCGCTCCACTGACTACAATAGAGTGATTTCACAATACGTCATCAATTAGCCATATTGGCATAATTAAATATAAACAATGCCACTGAACCGAAATGAAACTCATATTTTGCTGATTATTACTGATGAAAACTGTAAATTATTTTTATGTTTTGGGCTGTACTAATTCGTCAGACCAGGAAAAACATTGTGCTATAGACTGCCAGAAGTTATAACAAATCAAGAAGAAGAGTGCAAAAAACTGAGGAAGAAAAGGCGTTTGTGGTTGGCCAAACTGAACCAGGATTTCCAGGGCAAGAATTAATTCTTCATTTCAAACATTCATGTTTGTTCTTATCATGTCAGGTCAGGTAGGTGAAATGTTAGGCTAATTACTTAATTAATACTGCTTGTATGTATCTGTACCACTTATTAAATTTAGTTTGTCAAAATATTGCACTCTTTCCTGCTAACTAAATCCTTCTCCATGTGATTTAGCAGCTTCCACATGTTTTTTTCTCCCCACGGTCTAGGCAGCATAAAATAGCAGAACCACATATTTAGTAGTACATTAACCGTGAAATCCATGCTGTTGTTTACACACTGTTTACACACTGTTTGACGCAAGTGCAAACCCTCCATTGGACCGTTATTGATCTAGTGTGCTAGCGACGCAGCTGTTGTTGCGTTATGTATTTGATGGGTTGAAACTGAAACTTAAATGTTTGACAGATGAGATGGCACAAGGTGAAGGTGAAGGTGATGCATTGATGTAACTTTAATTTTTTGATGATTTTGATTTAATGAACTAGAACAGAGAAGAGATGGAAGAGATTTTAGAGTGCATTTTTATTGTTTAAAATAAAAAGGCTTCAATATCATGATGACTAATATGTCAGAAAAAAAGCAAATGGGTTAATGTATAAAACCCAACAAGCTGGTTTAAAATAACCCAGCATGTGCTCTGTCAAATATTTACAATAAATAGTTGTTTTTAGCAATTTACACATCATCTGTTTGTTTGTTCTATACTTTTTATGTTACCTTCATGTTTACTTAATTGAAAAATAATTGAAAGCTACATGCTAATGTTTTAATGTATTATTTATTAAAAATAGCTATTAAAAAATCGAATTTAGTGTTTATTTTCAAAAAGTTAAATTAAGTGTAATAAGAGTTTCAATAATTTTTGTGCTAAACTGAAACTGTTACTGAGAACAGAAAAAATTGAATGGCATTTATAACCACTTAAATTTGATATTGTGAAAACACGATCTTGTAAACTGATATACCACATAAAATCATGTAAGTAACCCTGTAATCCATGTAATATATCTTTACATAAATATGACCAACATTTTTTTTAAATTCTCATTTATTTTGGTGGAAAACAGCTTATATTTAAATTAAAAACCAACCTGTTTGTCCCCCAATATATTCAAGTTTTACTCAGAACGGCTCTGAAATGCTCATGTCTTCACTCTTTTTTTTTAATAAACAGATGGCAGCCTTTTCCCTGTATGTTTGAACATTGTTTCATGGTTAATATGAGGAAAACAACTAATAGAAATACAAATCCAGACAATTAAATTGCAGACAAATAACATGCATCAATTTTAAGACCATATTTTATGTTCCACCGAATAAAGTCATACATGTATGCAACGACGTAAATGATTACATAGTTTCCATTACATGTTTGGGTCTAAATGAAAATCGCAATTAGAAATAAACTGGTTTCATATTTAACTTTTGCCTTTGTATTGATATGGTTTTAAAATCGTAACTGTAAAGCGGAACACGGACAAGCACTTCACATAAAAAAATGAATTGATTAATTTCATATTACTTTTAAAAAGTGATTAAAACGCCTTAAATACTAAACGTTCAAAAAAACACTTCTGTTGAGCCAGATGAAAGACGCGCAGCCTTATGACGTCTTAACGCCAGACCAAAATAAAAGTCCTGTCCACACACGGTGGTTGGTTCTCAATCGAAAGGCTGTTTTTTACATATTCATTTCTTTAGGTATTAATAACATACGCTCACATAAGACGAGATTTAAACATACACAGGACAAGAGTCATTTAAACAGACATTTACTGAATAATTGTGGAGCCAGTTCGACTATTACGACGTTCGACTTTACAGAGTAGGAACAACGATTAAGTAAATAGAATGTAATAAATAAAATAAAATGTAGGCTATTACATAGACTATCCATATATTACAATAGATGAAAAAATTAAAAATCTGAAAACTGTTACACATTGTGCAAATTATATGTAAAGACCAATATATCATCTTGAAACTTCAATTTGAAAAAGTTTTAGCGCTATAACGCTTTGTGAATACGGGCCCAAGTGTCGGCACTTCACATTCCACATTGTGGTTCTCAAGCTGGAATTTGAAGCGCTTGGCAGCCAGCCTCTTATGATCGGGCCAAGAACATGTTATTTGCTCTATCTATATCACTGAGGAGCCAAATGTGATGGGAGTCGAGGTGGAATATTGTGAGTGAGCCTGCCTCCTCCCTCACCCCTCTGTATGAGGAACTGATGTAGGTAATGATCAATGCCACAGCCAGGCTTAAAGTTCAGTCCGAGCTACCGTTGCAAACATGTCTATATATAGACTGGATGTGGAGCGCCGCGACAAATCCCCGACATTAATCGGATGCCTTGTTCTATTTATCACGTACTGACACAAAGTTAAAATGATTGGCAAAGGTCGTTTTGTCGCATCGAGTGTAGAGCTGTTGCGTTGTGGTGCGATGCGCAACTGTAGCCTCTGGTGTAGACATTGTGATTGAAGTTTGTTGCCGGTGTTTTTCCCCTGTAGATTTTTTTACATTTCAAAAAGCATTCATTTTTCGTAATTTTTAGTAAAATTATTTGTTAGTCTTGGGTGGGATGGGGATTCGGGAAGGGGGCGGGTGGCGCCAGATTTTTTTTGTTTATGTTTAAAGGGGGACGCGACCAAAAAAGTTTGAGAACCACTGTTTTATTTGATGATAATGATATGTAGCTCTCACCAGCTGTGTTATAGATGCTCCTTCATGGTGTAGGCTAATACATTTCACGAAATATACAAGTAGCATCACTTTGCTCTTCATCATGGAAATTTGAATCACTCTGAAACCTGTTATATTTTATGCTAATCCTGAATGTTTTCACCTAAAATTAGCAACAGATGATTTTACAGTAGTTAATCAAGACAAATCATGAACCGTTCATCTTTCTACAGCAAAGGTTATTAGAAAAACACATTATTATAGTTCACAAGATTTGTATAATTTATTTTTATTTAATCTTTAATAATTTGTTATTACTGTGAACAAGAATTATATTGTTTGTTTGATGCTTTTATACAATAAAACTGTTTAAGCTAAAAAATCAGTCTGTGCTTGCAAGATAATATGGCTGTAATTGCTACATTGTCAAGGAAGACAAAGGTTTTTGTAATCCTGTATTAGATACCATGTGTTATTGTTCTGTCCTTCCCCTCTGTTGTTTTACTTTCACTTATTGGCTTGTTTGATGACATCAGGAAATTGACACTCAATCAGGTTGAATATATTAAGAAAAATATCAGCAAAATGTTGTAACTTACCCAAAACCTCATGCTTCAAAGTATCATGTTGTGTCAGTATTTTTTTTTTCTCACCATATTTGTTATTTGCAAAATTCATGTTTTTTCTACTTTTGTTTTCATTGTCACTCACTGCTTTCTATACTATACAAGAAAATAATTTGAAAATTTTGGCCCAATGAGTCCATGTCCATACACTTACATGTTTAGTTATTTTGGTAAGCCATCCAAGAAAAGTATATAAAGGCAGCACATTAAAAAAAAAAAAAAAAATGTGCGTTTTGAACCAAACCCAATTTGTATTTATTAATTTTGCTTGATCATAGATGGCACAAATTTCAACTCTGCACTTTTGATAAATGCTACACTAATTATGAATTTGTATCTGATGTGAATACTTGTCAAATTTCTGTAAATACAGGTCCTTCTCAAAAAATTAGCATACTGTGATAAAGTTCATTATTTTCTGTAATGTACTGATAAACATTAGACTTTCATATATTTTAGATTCATTACACACAACTCGAAGTAGTTCAAGCCTTTTATTGTTTTAATATTGATGATTTTGGCATACAGCTCATGAAAACCCAAAATTCCTATCTCAAAAAATTAGCATATTTCATCCGACCAATAAAAGAAAAGTGTTTTTAATACCAAAAAAGTCAACCTTCAAATAATTATGTTCAGTTATGCACTCAATACTTGGTCGGGAATCCTTTTGCAGAAATGACTGCTTCAATGCGGCGTGGCATGGAGGCAATCAGCCTGTGGCACTGCTGAGGTGTTATGGAGGCCCAGGATGCTTCGATAGCGGCCTTAAGCTCATCCAGAGTGTTGGGTCTTGCGTCTCTCAACTTTCTCTTCACAATATCCCACAGATTCTCTATGGGGTTCAGGTCAGGAGAGTTGGCAGGCCAATTGAGCACAGTAATACCATGGTCAGTAAACCATTTACCAGTGGTTTTGGCACTGTGAGCAGGTGCCAGGTCGTGCTGAAAAATGAAATCTTCATCTCCATAAAGCTTTTCAGCAGATGGAAGCATGAAGTGCTCCAAAATCTCCTGATAGCTAGCTGCATTGACCCTGCCCTTGATAAAACACAGTGGACCAACACCAGCAGCTGACATGGCACCCCAGACCATCACTGACTGTGGGTACTTGACACTGGACTTCAGGCATTTTGGCATTTCCCTCTCCCCAGTCTTCCTCCAGACTCTGGCACCTTGATTTCCGAATGACATGCAAAATTTGCTTTCATCCGAAAAAAGTACTTTGGACCACTGAGCAACAGTCCAGTGCTGCTTCTCTGTAGCCCAGGTCAGGCGCTTCTGCCGCTGTTTCTGGTTCAAAAGTGGCTTGACCTGGGGAATGCGGCACCTGTAGCCCATTTCCTGCACACGCCTGTACACGGTGGCTCTGGATGTTTCTACTCCAGACTCAGTCCACTGCTTCCGCAGGTCCCCCAAGGTCTGGAATCGGTCCTTCTCCACAATCTTCCTCAGGGTCCGGTCACCTCTTCTCGTTGTGCAGCGTTTTCTGCCACACTTTTTCCTTCCCACAGACCTCTTGCTTGAGGGTGTCAATGATGGCCTTCTGGACAGCAGTCAGGTCGGCAGTCTTACCCATGATTGCGGTTTTGAGTAATGAACCAGGCTGGGAGTTTTTAAAAGCCTCAGGAATCTTTTGCAGGTGTTTAGAGTTAATTAGTTGATTCAGATGATTAGGTTAATAGCTCGTTTAGAGAACCTTTTAATGATATGCTAATTTTTTGAGATAGGAATTTTGGGTTTTCATGAGCTGTATGCCAAAATCATCAATATTAAAACAATAAAAGGCTTGAACTACTTCGAGTTGTGTGTAATGAATCTAAAATATATGAAAGTCTAATGTTTATCAGTACATTACAGAAAATAATGAACTTTATCACAATATGCTAATTTTTTGAGAAGGACCTGTATTTATATGCCTGTATAATAGTCATAGAATAACTTTCAGATAAACCTCTTTTACTGGGATTCTGCTTTGTTTCCCTGTCATTTGTTATTTTATTATTCTAAATTGTCAAAATTTAATAGTAATTAGTATTTTACATTAACAACACAGAAATATAAAATTATATCAAAAGATATTTATGCATTTTGTATACATTAGCAAATATTTTTATTTCCTGTAATAACACATTGGCTGATGCATCACCATCCTTCACATGTTTAACTTATATCTGAAGTCAAATAACCTTTATCTATAATAAGCTTATTTAAATAGCTTTTATAGGCTACAATACAGATTGTGTCAAAGCTTTACAGTAATAAACAGAAAATAGTGTGTCAGTAATGCTAACAAAAATTCTATCCTGCTGTAAAGCAGGTCTAAAAAAGTAGTAAACAGTAATTTTTTTTATTTAAACTCAGTTCATCATTGATAAAGTAATGTCAACATCCAGCTCAGTTTAGTTCTCTTCAAATGGGTGAAGTCAGCTATAATGGAGCACATTTTGGTAAATGATTTATAATGCCATCGAATAAGCTATGCATGAGTTCTAAAGAAAGGAGTTAGATCAGCAGGTACCTTCTTGAGTCACAGCACAACATTCAGGTAAAATGAGCCAGTATAAAAAAAGAACAACACTGGTAATTTCAGCTTAAATTGTTTTATTTTTAACAGTAAATTGACACTATTGTCTTTAGTGTGCCATAGCTATACCATATATGTATTTCATTACATAGACAGTTGAATGAATATTTTATTAAAAAATGCAATTAAAAAATGAACTGATCATGTTGTATAGGTGTGTGTTTCTGTGCATTTATCTTTTATGTGCATGTATGTGTATACTTGTATACTCAAATATTTTCTCTTGACCCCGTTCCACTTGTCAAAGAGGTTTCATTATTTTAAACTTAATCTCAGTCAAAGATTTTGAGAAGTACTACAATAGAGGATATGTACATTGTAAAACATATCTATGACAAATTGCTTTTCAGTAACAATTATTTGTTATTTAAGGTTATAGGAACTTCATTAATACATGCAACAAAATGTAATGCCATTCTCAAATCAAATAATACACTTCAATAAAGACAAAAGCTGTTGTGCATGTATAGTACAAAATAACGGAACAAAAGAAATAAACATATAGATCACAATGAACAAGCAAGAAAAACAGTAATCAAGCAGAAAATAATATTCCTAAACAGTATTATGATTTTGGGCTACACAGGATCATTTTTTGTATCATTTTCTTTGTTGCTGCTGAGCATATTATATTCCTTTGCGACTGTATTCAAATATTGTTTTATTGCCATCATCATAATATAACAAATATTACAATATTTGTACATTTTCCTGGAATTTAATTTGGCGCCTTACGTAGTCTCATCGGTCATCAGAGGCTAAATTGAAATTAAGTAAAATATTTTAGTTTATTAATTTTTTTGTAAAAGTTTTTTTTATCAAATAAAATTGATAAAGTCATATTACTTGTAAACACACACTGTAAATATAGCATGAAACAGAGTACTCACATGAAGTAGGGGAGTATTTTCCCTGTGACTTCTCAGATCCTGAATAAGAATGGGACAGTTAATCTAGGATTGAGAGTATCACTACAGAAACATAAAACTGCATACAGTGAACCCTGAAAGAATGTCTCTAATGAACTGATCTTTAGTTTCTTTTTCTAACTGAGCATTAGATGTAATGAACTGGACTGAACAGAACATTTACCAGCAACACGTCTCTTCCTCCATATGACGAGTGCCGCTATGATAAGAACAGTCACACAAATGAACACCAGCACAGTAAAAGACAGACTGAAGGATCCTGGGTCACATTCATCCACATCTGAAATTGTGAGGGCAAAAATAATAATAATAAAAAAAAATAAACATTAGTGATCAATAACAGAAAAAATAAATAAATATCAGTAAGCTAAACTTGTTATATCTTAGTTTTTCTTTACCAAATGTAATGTCCAGTTTGTTGTCCAGATTGAGGCGCTTCATTGTGCAGTTATATTTATGTCCCCTACGTAGCTCTTCTTCACTGATCACCAAACTCTTCCTCATCTGGTAAGTTCCATCTCCGTTGGGCAGAATCTCTCCTCCTGTGATCTGATCATCATCCACAGGCTGACCATCTCTGAACAGGGTCAGGTTAATGTAACGGGGATAAAAACCAGTGGCCAGACAGATGATCTGAAGCCCTTGAGAGTCTGGGAGCATCTTCCTCATGAGTCTGACTCTGGGTTTCACTAGAGAGAAGAACCAAAAAAAAACTGTTACTGTTGCAAAATTGTTGGGTTTTAATTTATGGTAATCATGGTTCATTAAACATTCAAAGGCACATTCTTTAAAGATGTATTTTCTGTCAGCACTGCTGTCCATAGTTGTCATTTATGTGTAACCCCTCCACCCAGGTCCTACCCACACCCATTCCAAGTGGTTATCGTTCTTGGGAGGCGGGCGCACTAACAAGGAGGTTAAAAATTGCAGCCAATAGTGTCTGTTGAGATCAGAGGAGTGAGGCGTACCTGTGCAGCACTTACCTGCTGGCCTCTGTAACTTAATTATACTGAAATGAATCAGCTTGATTCCCTCACCTTTTTTCATCACATTGTTTTTTTCCAGATTCAGGTACTGCCGCAAAAAATGAATGCAAAGAGGATGATATATATTTTCATGCAAAACTTTCATTTGAAGTTTTATTAGTTGGTCCCATGGCATCCATGTTAATTTTGTCTGGATATCATGTTTTTCCATGTCAAAGGTGTACTTTCCCACACTTTGTCCATCAAAAGCATCCCATGTCTTAAGTAGACCTGGTTTATCATCGATCAACAATTCACATCCACCAACTCTCTGATAAACATGTACACCTTCAAATGAATGAAAAAAAAATCTAATTAAAACTTAGGCCCTGTTTACACTAGTGCGTTTTCTATTTTTAACGGCATTTTAAAATGAAAACGATCCTCCTCTACCCTATTGCCTATTTTTCGTTTCAAAAATGATCTCTGGCTACTAAAGACTATACAGGTCCTTCTCAGAAAATTAGCATATTGTGATAAAGTTCATTATTTTCTGTAATGTACTGATAAACATTAGACTTTCATATATTTTAGATTCATTACACACAACTCGAAGTAGTTCAAGCCTTTTATTGTTTTAATATTGATGATTTTGGCATACAGCTCATGAAAACCCAAAATTCCTATCTCAAAAAATTAGCATATTTCATCCGACCAATAAAAGAAAAGTGTTTTTAATACAAAAAAAGTCAACCTTCAAATAATTATGTTCAGTTATGCACTCAATACTTGGTCCAGGCGTGTGCAGGAAATGGGCTACAGGTGCCGCATTCCCCAGGTCAAGCCACTTTTGAACCAGAAACAGCGGCAGAAGCGCCTGACCTGGGCTACAGAGAAGCAGCACTGGACTGTTGCTCAGTGGTCCAAAGTACTTTTTTCGGATGAAAGCAAATTTTGCATGTCATTCGGAAATCAAGGTGCCAGAGTCTGGAGGAAGACTGGGGAGAGGGAAATGCCAAAATGCCTGAAGTCCAGTGTCAAGTACCCACAGTCAGTGATGGTCTGGGGTACCATGTCAGCTGCTGGTTTTGGTCCACTGTGTTTTATCAAGGGCAGGGTCAATGCAGCTAGCTATCAGGAGATTTTGGAGCACTTCATGCTTCCATCTGCTGAAAAGCTTTATGGAGATGAAGATTTCATTTTTCAGCACGACCTGGCACCTGCTCACAGTGCCAAAACCACTGGTAAATGGTTTACTGACCATGGTATTACTGTGCTCAATTGGCCTGCCAACTCTCCTGACCTGAACCCCATAGAGAATCTGTGGGATATTGTGAAGAGAAAGTTGAGAGACGCAAGACCCAACACTCTGGATGAGCTTAAGGCCGCTATCGAAGCATCCTGGGCCTCCATAACACCTCAGCAGTGCCACAGGCTGATTGCCTCCATGCCACGCCGCATTGAAGCAGTCATTTCTGCAAAAGGATTCCCGACCAAGTATTGAGTGCATAACTGAACATAATTATTTGAAGGTTGACTTTTTTTGTATTAAAAACACTTTTCTTTTATTGGTCGGATGAAATATGCTAATTTTTTGAGATAGGAATTTTGGGTTTTCATGAGCTGTATGCCAAAATCATCAATATTAAAACAATAAAAGGCTTGAACTACTTCGAGTTGTGTGTAATGAATCTAAAATATATGAAAGTCTAATGTTTATCAGTACATTACAGAAAATAATGAACTTTATCACAATATGCTAATTTTTTGAGAAGGACCTGTAGAATACCCAAGACGTGTCACTCGTATGGTTTTGAATAGATCAGTGTTTTTAATGGGGAAAAATGCAACAATCATTATTTCCACGAAGCCCCAATCGTTGATCAGCAAAAGCGCGTCACTGCAGCTGCTGTTAGAAGTCCCGGTTGCTATAGAAACAATCGGCGACATAACAAATAATAATACATCTAAAATATAAAAACATACAATCTATAACACGTTTCCAGAGCACTGTAGTGTTAAATTTATGTTCTTTTCATTGAGCTACAAGGTCATGCTGTGACATATCGATCTGCCGTTGGTCCAACGTTGTCACGTGATGCGAATTCGCAGCTCAAGGGGCGGTCACACTGCACTTTTCGTTCCATTGACTTCCATTCATACGCATGCGAATGCGTCAGACAGGAAACGCAAGCATGTGCGGAATTTTTTCGCATTTCGCTGCGTTCCAAAGTTGAAGCTTGGTGAACTCTGAGCTGCGAATTCGCATCACGTGACCGTGTTTGACCAACGGCAGATTGATATGTCTCAGCATGACCTTGTAGCTGAATGAAAAGAACATAAATTTAAAATTACAGCGCTGCGGAAAAGTGTTGTAGATTGTATGTTTTTACATTTTAGATGTATTATTATTTGTTATGTATTGAATTTAACATTTTAAAAAGACGCTGCAGAGCATGACGTCATATCATGACCGTTGCAGCCTCCGAAGGAATTTCGCATGCTCAAACGCTGCGTCCGAAATCGCATACTTCCCTACTATATAGTATGCAAAAAACAGTATGCGAGGAGAGTAGTATGTCCGAATTCATAGCATTCGAAAATCAGTAGGCGAGAAGTACCCGGATGACCTACTGCTTCCGGCCGAATTCTGTAGTAGGCATTCGATGGACACTTTACTATCCCAGGAGGCCGCGGGAGAGGACTCGTCATATTCGAAAGCTACGGAAGCCGGCGGCGCGGATGCCTTCATCTGTAAGTACCTCAGGGGAAAACGTTCATTGTGGTTTAAATGTACATGTTTAACATAATCCAAGTAAACGACTGACTTGTTGAAGTTTTAAAGAATGTAACCGATGAGACGATTTTGTGAATTGGCTGTAAAAAGATGTTTAATCATTGTTAACGATCAGATAGAGTTCAATGCAGTAAGTTACAGTAAGTTAACTTTACATCAGCTTGTTAACGCTGCTGTCTTTAAAGTTACAGAATATAAGGGAATTACAGCGATTTACCAGTGTTCATATTTTGAGAGAAGTGTATTGTATACATAGCAAAATACTGTTAATAAATACCTCAGCTTGTCAATGTAGCATTGATAGATTGATCAAGCATTATCACTGATGTTTAAATTCTGTTTTAATGTTACAGGGACTGATGGACACCCGTGTTCTCATCCAGGAGAGTAATATGCTGCAATCAAAGGGCTTGGCTTGTGTAAGTATACATGTGAATATTAATCTTAATTACACACGCTTTGCATTTATTTATATTAGGATATTCATTGATTTATGAATTAATTTATCTATATTTTGTCAGTTGTAAAGTGCTTAATGTGGCACTGATGAACTATTTTAAAGCACTTGTGTGCACACTAGTTTTGTAGCAGTTTGTTTTTAAACAAGCAAAATATTAACACCTACATAATACTGTCTTGAGAATTGGTGGCACACTTTACAGAATTACCCCGTGCACCTTTAAATTTTTTTATTTATTTATTTTATTTTTATTTATACATCGATAAGAGCACAAAGCTTCAGACAAAACCATATAACTTTTTCACAAAGTAGTATAATAGAGCTTAAAGCAACACCAAAGGGAAACTTCTTAAAACATTTTATAATAGTGTCAGGCAAATGAACTTCAGCAGCTTTAGTTAGGTAACTTTCACAGACAGGTTTCCACAAACTTCAAATACATAAATGTAACTTCAAAGCAATGTCAAAATATTTTTCTACTCCTGTATGTGTACAAGACAAGGACTTTCAATTTGGGTAGTAAAAATTAGTGGGGAAAAAAAGTGTAAACTCAACATTTACCACAGGTAAAGTAATACATTTGTAAAATTAAGCTCAAATAAATATAACCCCCAAGTGATATTTGTGATGATTTTGCAGAAATCCGCAGAAGCCCTGAAACAGCTGCTTCTTTTTTTTATTGGGTTACCAGTGGCAGTGAGGTGTAAGCAAACGGGATGCACACAGATGCAGTGCACCTTTTACTACTACTGCACTTAACACATCCCAACACCCCACGCACATACATAACTATTTACATATTAACTAAGTTACACAAGCTTAAATGATAGCAGAATAGCAGATGAGAATATAAATTGATTTGCTGTCTAATTTTTGTGCAGGTGGATATAAGCGGCCAGTGTAAACAAGGCTGTTCTTCAGCACCTTGGCATCATGCACAGACCTTGGATACAAAGCTATCAAGGAACTTCAACTGGTGGTCAGTGACAGTCTGTAGCTGGACAGAATGAAACTGCTTCCTGTTGAAATAGCATTGGATGTCACTAGCTGGTGGTTCAATTCAGATGCAACAGACCATGCCAGCTGCTTTACAAATATCCCTTGTTTTCTTCACTCCTCCATCCTCCATACTATGACCTGGAGACTGTTCGAGCTCAGTCATCTTGTAGGACATCTCAATTCTCTAATTGCACCAAAAGGAGTGAGGAGGCTTCCTGAAGAGTCATGAGTGAGGATACACAGGTGTATCCTATGCAGAAGTCTTTTTCGGCAAAAAACGCAACAACCTTTTACATTTGCAGTTTAAATAAACCATACATGTCATATATTTTAACAGGAAATCTTGCTTTATTAATATTTTATTATGAATGTCATATATAACAGACTTATATATGACATAATAACATAAGGACGGATAACTTTAGCACAGCTGACGATGCTTTGAAGTAACCCTTGTGTTGTCAAGAATAGTCCAATGGTCACCATTTGATTCTTTGGTCCTCGTTTCCTTTCCTTGCATCCTTCCCTCATATCCTAAGGGGTGGAGCTAAGATATGACGAAAGGTACCAAGGAAAGAAAATGAGGATGCACACATGAGAAGAACCCAATGTCATGCACAGAGGTCTTGGGTATGTCAAAGGTGAGTGACAGCACCCTGTATGATACTGCTCACAGTCTAGTCTGTTGTCTATAATGTATATATTATGTATGTATATATTAGTTGTGTGTATTTATGCATTTCTATATCAGCCTCTGTCATTCTGTTCACTGTAGTAAATTTTACTACATAAATATGTGGTGATACTTCTATTATGATTTGTTTTGTAAATAATTTATCTAAATGTATATGTATTAAATCAAGTTTATTCATTGATTCATGTTCCCTTTGATTCTTTTTAAGTGCATTAATTTATTACAAATAATGACTTACTTTATCAAAATCAGCCTGTCATGTGGTAAACTTTACTAGCTAAATAACGTTATATATTCAGTAAATGGTTTACAAGCTGTCGAGGAAGGCGTGATCTGCGAGCAGCTGACCAACGCCGTAAAAACGCAGAGGAAAGCGGTAAGAATTACGAAAATATCCCCTATGTTCGTGGAGTAGAGCGGGCTCTTTAAATTTTCGCGCTGTTGTGACAACGCATGACACGTGACAACATCAAAATGGCGGATGTAGTACGTCCGAAGTCCATTCATACTACCCACATTCATACTATATAGAACGTACTGTTTTAACGGTCGGGCAGTACGTTCAAATTCAAATGTAGTACCTACTGAAGTAGTAGGCGATTTCGGACGCAGCTAAAGTCTAGTGTGACCGGAGTTCACCAAGCTTCAACTTTGGAACGCAGCGAAATGCGAAAAAATTTTGCACAGGCTTGCGTTTCCTGTCTGACGCATTCGCATGCGTATGAATTGAAGTCAATGGAACGAAAAGTGCAGTGTGACCGCCCCTACGCGTGCCCTTCAGGAAGGGGACGCCAACTGTAGGGACGTTCCAAACGAAAGTGAGCGACTGAATCCCTTCACGAAGGGCCCTTCCAGAAGTCCGTTAGCGAAGGGAACATTCGATGGTCACTTCACGGAAGTGATTAACGTTTATGATCATGTTATCTTCAGTTAGGAGCTCTTGCGATGCATTTTAAAGCAAAGTTGGGGTTGATTTCGACATCACATACAAACGTAAGTAGAATATGATAACATTTGATTAAATTGATCTTTATTTTAATGTAATACAAAATACTTTATCAGTGATAGAAATATGATTTAAGACGGTATGTAAGCAAGTTTAAGCACGTTTAGTTTTAAAAGTCTAACAGTAAATAAGACAGACAATATTTAAATAAAATAATATTAATGAGAAGAAATATTTAGTTGCAACAACTGATGTAGTGCTGAATGCTGCACACACCCACAGCGTTGTCAAGGTAACAATTGGTAAGTCATTCCCTTCGCATAGAGCAGTGGTTCCCAATTCCAGTCCTGGGGACCCCCTGCTCTGCACATTGTGCATGTCTCCCTTATTTAACACACCTGAATCAGATCATCAGCTCATTAGTTCAGTTAATGGCTCGCTCCCCTGTTAAGCTGTTAATGATATTAATCAGGTGTGTTAAATAAGGGAGACATGCAAAATGTGCAGAGCAGGGGGTCCCCAGGACTGGAATTGGGAACCACTGGCATAGAGAGTTCCAAATGCTTATACGAGACAGAAATGCCCTACTCCCTTAAAAGAACACCAACAGCATAGCGATGCTCACTTCCATTTGGAATTTGCCCGTAACGCTATTGGAGCACAAGGGACCATATTTATGAGGCAGTTCTTGTCAGATTTCATTGGTGATTTCAAATATGAAATTTAATCATAAACTTGGTGAACAGTTTTGGAGAATTTTATGATTTCGCATGAGTTGCACCTGAATGCTGGAGAGGCATTTCAAAGATGGTCGCCGAGTGGAATGACTTGCCTTAAAGGCACTTGCTGTCTACACTACACAACCGAAAGCACATGTCACATGACCATTCATGCTGCATACGTCATTAAGGATGTTTTAATTTAATAGAAGTAACCAAACTGTAATAAAATTGACTTATTCTTTGAGGTGAAAAAATACTGTAATGTCTTTTTTACTTTGAATTTTAAAATGAAAATGCAGTAGTGGAAACGTGGCCTTGATAGTCTTCATTGATATAGTACATAAATTATGTTGAACTAAAAAGTGACTATATTTTTTTACTATTACTAGCATATTTGGCTTTTTTGGTAACAATATATGCTTTATCTATAAATATACAGTATCAGTGTAAAACACATAAACTATTAAATGTTGTTTAGACTAACTCTTACCATCTGTGTGATTTAGGTGATTCGTAATATGCAAAGCTAGATCTTTTATGTCGTTATACACTTCAACAAATATAGAATCAGCATCACTTTTCTCTACATTATGGTAGTTTGAATTGCGAAAAGCACTCCATGTGACCGAGTCGTAATATAATATTTGCATGTCATCCAACATCAGCACAGCACTGAACTCTGGAAATGGTGTTTGTCCAACTATATATGTTGCAAAAGCCATCAGTGAGTGAGAACCTGTGAATACATGAAGAGAATATTAGAATATTAGTATGATGTCTGTCTACTAGTGTGTATTAGTGTGTCTACGACAATTTTTATAGCAAAAATGTATATTTCACTGTATGATTTTGTCCTGTTTAACTGGGGACAATTTAACAACTAGCTGAAAGACTATCCATTGAGAGGAGCACAAAGAGAGGAGCACAAAGACTGGCTGAGCATGATCAATCATTGTGAACATATCACATTCATAATCAGCCGGACAATCATCATTGTAAAACATTATTAGTTATCACAACTTAGAATTTAGCATTTTTGTTGTGATTTTAAGGGAATATTTCACCTAAACTATTTGCTGTTTATTTACTAACGCTCAGGCCGTCCAAGATGCAGGTGACTTGTTTTCTTCAGCAGAACAGCAAAGAAGATTTTTACCTGAAATCATGGTTATTAATAAATTACAAGTCAGCTTCTGCATCTTTGACAATTAAAAAAATGCATATGAAGGAACACAAAATGAATACCAATGGTTCCTGGTGATATATTGAGGTCTAAGAAGCAAAACGGTTGGTCTGTGCAAGAAACTGGTTGTTATTTACAAATTTTTTACCTGTAATACATAGCCTAAGAGTGAATGAAACAGCAATTTTTTATTTAGGGGTGAATTATCCCTTTAACCCCTGAATGGTGCATATTAGTATCTTAAAAGTAAATATCAGTACCTAAAGTAGTTCCTAAATTATAGTACATTTTGTAAGAGAAATGTGCCAGAAATATGCACACTGCTTATGATGTTCATTTAATTTTTCGGTCTTTTTTCCAGTTGCCTAATCCACGTTGCCTAAGCCCGTTTCCTGGGGGGAAGTGACCGCAGCGCAGGCTTCCGACCCCTGAGAGCGGGCTGTCGATCTGGCGGGTGAGGAAGGAGATAGGGGGTTACCCGTCTCCATTCCCTCCAGCAGATCAACTTGCAAACCCCACGAATGCAGCTGCCGCTCTGCCTCGGCGGAAGCGGGGGCCAGGGGGTAAAGAGAGCCTTAAGGGGTTCGGAGCAACCGCACTGGAAGAAGATCGCAGTGCAGGCAGCCAGCCCCCTCAAGGGCTGACAAAGCATGCTCCGAACCCAGGCAGACCACGCACAAACTGTGTGTATCCCCATCGGGAATAAAACGCTGACAGGGAGGAACACACAGCTTGAAACGTGAACTGCCCTTGCTCACACTTTTGCCCTTAATAGCAGACATGTTTCAGCAAATAAAAGTTGTGCAAACTGGCACAGAAAACGTGAAACACAGATATAATGACACAGAGCGCGTCGCTGAAAGACTGAAGCTAATGCTGTTGCCGGTGCACATGCTTTTATAGCTTCCTGGTCGCTTACGTCACCCGCCCATGACGTCATGCCCTCGTTTGATTGATTGTCTACACATGATTCGTACACATGACTGAAGGGGAAACTAAGTTCTCTTTCATCTCATATTGCTTAAAATGGTCAAATACACAAATAAAAAAAGTTTATGTTAAAACACAGGAGTTACCTAACACTTCACTCAATTTGGTACAGACAAATGCAAAAGTCTGAGTACGGACCAGTCAAATAAAAAGACTAAATTCGCCTACAGAGAATAAGGATGTCACAACAATGATGAAACCACTTACACAATGTATAAAGTTGTATTGTTGTAATGTATTGTTTTGTTTCAAGATATTAGATCTCAATGTATAACAGAGGTGAAAAAAAAAAATACATGCCCTTCTCAAACAATCTTTATTCTTTTTTCCACAGGTCTTCAGACTCCAATACACTCAAAAGGACCCTAAAGATAACCCATTTCCCACTGCAAAAATATTGCGTTTAGCAAACCTCAGTGTTCTCTAAAAACTCACTGGGTGAGTGGTACTTTCCCCATTAAGATTTTTGTGTTCCACAAAAGAGCGTTTTAGACATTAACTGAATATAACCATTTTAAAATTACATATGAAGTGACATACCTGCTTCAGTGACTGTCAGAAATGACCATAGATACACAAGAAAGAGCATATCTCTACAAAATAAACCCTGTGCTTCAAAATACAGGTGTTGTGTATTTTCTCTTCCTGCATACCTGTTTACTCTGCATTAGGTATAGCCTATAGTTCTACTTAAAGAAATACTTAAAGTTCAAGTGCAAGTTTGACACGATTAACCGGTTTTAATAACAAGCTGCCACAGGCCCATTTGTTGTCTCCTGGTCAGATATGACTACAACCAGACTTGTATGTGATTTTTTAAATGCTTATTTAAAGCTAAAAGCTTTGTTTGCATATAATATTCACACATGTATATTTACTGAGTAGTGAAAAACTATCAAAATTATCGTGTCTATCGCAATACTGTGTTAGTTTAAACTTCTGATATACACTCTAAAAAATGCTGGGTTAAAAACAACCCAATTGGATCAAAAAGGGACCTACCCAGCGCTGGGTTGTTTTGGGTTAAATAGAGTTAAAAATTTGATTGCTGGATTGCTTTTTTATGTTTTAAAATTACTACTGCTAGGCTTTTTTGGAAAATTTTTTTTGGTAAATTTTGTAAATTGTATAAAACTACTATACAAATACACTATTATACAATAATTATACAATTAGTTAATAGTTACGTTTTTTTTTTACAAGCTATTCTGGCATGACAGTACACAAACCACAACATTAACACTGATATTATAATATTTATCACAAGCAAATGTGTGAAGGAATGTGAGCATGTTTGTGTCGTTCTGCTTCTGTGTCGTTAACTCAAAAGTTGGTTTGAGTTCTGCAATGAAACACACGGACATTAATGTTTTAAATAAAGTGTGAACAAGTCATCACGGTGTTGCATCAAAATGTGAAGTAAACAGGCAGGAGACAATGGAAACATTTATTTTCTAAAAATAACTCACATCCATCCTAAAAGAATGAAGCTCTCCTGTGTGTATTTGTCTTTCAACATCTACAAAAAACAAACATTCTTTAATCTTAGTCAAGAAACATTGATAACATGAAATTATGACCTTTACTTGCCTTAAACCATCATTCTCTCTCTTCTGAACAAGCTGAGAAGACCCCTTGATGTACACTCTTTCATGTAAATCATTCCCTAGTTGCTGTGGCTTCTTTTAGCAGGATAATGCACCCTGCCACAAAGCAGAAATGGTTCTTCAGGAATATTTTGAGGAGCACAAGAAGTTTGAAGTGTTGACTTGGCCTCAAAATTCTCCAGATCTCAATCCAATCAAGCATCTGTGGGATGTGCTGAACAAACAAGATCGATCCCTGGAATCCCTACCTTACAATTTACAGGACTTAAAGTCCCTCTGCAGTCAAAAAATATATCCCTTAAAACGCATCTTTGATCATCAAAATTACATATTTAAATGTTTTTTTTTTCTTGTTAAAGTAATTTTCTTATGCCTTAAAATAGCTTGAATGTAATTCTACTCTCCTTGCCTCATTTACTATAGGCGGATCTAGTGGAAATATTGGTTTAATTAGCCATAACAGTATATGTTTGAACCAGAAAGCTGGTATGCTCACTGTAAGGAGACTGATGGCTAACTTTGTGAGGTAATATCATTTGTTTGCTCGGGTTAATACACGGATAATGACTGATACATCTACGTTTTTACTAGCGGACAGTGGATACTGCAACATTCGTTAAAGGGTCTACGATTTCTGGTAGGCAATGTTGACATTTGAAATGACCAAAACAAACACGCCCCTACCCCAAAAGGGTCTCGCCCCTGTTTTTGTAGCTCCGTCCCACATATGTACGCAACCCAAGGCAACGATAAGTTGCTATCACGCCTGTTTCACACACACTCTGTCTGCAGTCTGTGTGCGTCACGAATGTGGTGCAGAAGCACAGACTCGTTTTGCTTTCACACAGGACGCGTTTGCAGTCCGCTCCTGATCCGTGGCTGTTCCACAAACACAACATTTATCCGTTATTTTGATTTTAAATCCAAACGTGCGGCATTTCAGCATTGTGATCCTCTTTTATCACAGCACGGTAATAATCGTTCATAGATTTATTCACGTTTAAAATCAATAAATATAAACGACGTATTATTTAATGCACTTGACTTCTAGATTTGTATATTAAGTTGATCAAGCAAGTTGCAACACATTTAAATAGGCTACAGCATATAGCTTCCGTTTCTTATTAAAATTGGGCTATTGCTAATTTAAATTAAAACTTACCACAGGCAGAAACAGTCGTGTCTTTCTTCTGCATTAAATCTGTATTAAAATCAATCCCGCGGGTCTTAAGAACTTTTCCACATCCACAAGTGCATCTATTGTGTTGCCTTTGTTTATTAAAGTGCACTTATCCTTGTTTTAAATGTAGCCAAAAGTCACGCGTTGTCGGTGAAACACAGTAGACTTTATTTATGTGCATTTATGGTGTAATAACTACATTTCCGAGTCAATCCATGCTCATTTTTACACGAACAATGTGCTCTCACTTTAATTCAACGAATGCAAGAAAACAACAAAAAATAGACTCGGTGCATTTTGGTAGTACTGTGTGTTGAAACCGTGAAAGGTTTAGCTCCGTTTCACGCGGAAGACAACCTCGGCGTCCGACTGCAGGCCTTCCCGCTCCTTCTGTCCAGCGCTGCTAAACTAATCTGAGCGCTCTCTCCGCCCCATCATTTGAAGACACGCCTACTGCTGATTGGCTACAAGTTTGTTTTTCTAAACGGCCCGTCTCAATTTCCCAAAGCATTTTTGAAAAATCATGGACCCTACCTTTAAAGTTACTTATTTCTCAATGTCCTCAAAATGCCTTGAATGCTCGAATGCAGGCTAGTTTGCGATTCCAAATCGCACCCACGAGCATATATAACGTTATGCGTGTAAGTGCGGACGCCAATGCGGTAGAGTTGGGTCTGACTCCGGGCTACTTTTACACTGTTGCCTCGGGTTGTTGTTAAGTTAGCGGTTCTTAATACCGATAAGCATTTACAGCACATGCCGGTATGAAAATAGTGGAACAATATCAACAGCTAGCGAAACAACCACCCTAAGGAGTTGTAAATGCTATACATCAAAGTATGGTGATTTTATTCAAATAAAATACTTTAACACTTTTTCCTCTACCTCTCTATGTTTTGGTGACTATTCTATGAGAGATCAACAATGTAACAATTTGTATACTATAAGTATTTTCATTAATAGACTTCATCCGAATCGAGAGACGAGTAGCCGTTTTTTAACGATTTAAGTGCCTTGTAGCTTTTATAACCCCTTTTGTAGATTTATTTATATGCTTTCAAATTTCACCACTGTCATATCCTGTAATCCTTATAATGTCTGCATTTTGTAATCTTGTAATTGGATATTTGTTATTAATGTTCATTTAAAGCATGTTCTGTTTGTACACTTGATTCATTTCTATTAAAAAACAAAATGTGGAAAACATGAAAATACCAGAGACGCTTTAATATTTTATGCAATTTATTAGACAGGTGAAGAACACACAGAGCAGCATCATAACAGAACTTTCAACACACTATCTAGATAAAACAGCGCACACAAACAAAATTGTTACAAAATTAACTGAATTATTTAATTAACTGAACAAGAGGCAAAAAACTAAAAAGTGTACAAAGGACTGCAAGATCACTGAACATTTAATTTATAGGCAAATAGCCTAATCTAATGTTATTAAAATGTTAAAAACCTCTTTCATATACTGTCTTGGCAATGTGTCATTAAGAACCACTATAGTAGAAAAAAACATTTTAGGAAAATGGCCTTTCATTCAGTGGTTACACTTTTTGGGATTTTTATTACATAAATCTTTTTCCATGCATCAAAATGCAATGCCATTTTCCAAACAAATTTTGTAAAGATGTTTTGCCCACTTAGCTGAATAATAATATACAAATCACCTTGTATCAGCAAGAAAAACAGTAATACAGCAGGAGATAATGTTCTTAAACAATAATACGATTTCATGCTGCCACACAGGTCAGTTTTTATGTTGCATACTGTACATTGTCTATTATTGTTATGTACCTATTACGTTCCTTTGCCCTTTTAATCAAATATCATTGTAATGATATCATAACAAAACTTCAATGGCATCCACTAAGCAAAGTTTTGTACATATTGTCCAGACAATGTGGCCATAGACTCACTTTTCATATTCTATCTTGCATGGAAGCTGAAATAATAAAAGTAATTTTTTATCATCTCTAAAACGTTTTAAAAAATAATCAGAAAATGAACAAGTTGCTAAATTTATGTTGCTGCAATAAAATATTGTACTCACATGGAGTAGGGGAGTACAGAGTCCCCTGTGATGTTCCAGATCCACGTCCTGAATAAAAATGATATTTAAACCATAATGAATAAAGAGTATCAATACAGAAATATACAACTACATATAGTGAACTTTGAATGATTGTCTCTAAAATAATTGCTGTCTGGTAATTTTTTTCTAATTGAGCATTATATTTAATGAACTGGACTGTACTGAACATTTACCAGCAACCCATCTCTTCCTCCATATGACAATGATGAGAACAGCCACAAATATGAACACCAGCACACCGCTAACCTCAGGATGAATCAAGTATCCTGGATGACATTCAGCCACATCTGAATCTGTGGTGAGGAAAAAAAACACCAAACACACATTGGAATAGTGACAAATTATTTGCAACAATAAGTGAATGAATGAATAAATAAAATTCAATCTAATAATGTAATACAGTTCTGTTCTGAGTTGATATTCTCTATTACTACCTACAATTTCATTGTATTGTGTACAATGACAATAAAGTATACTGAATCTAATGTCTGCTTTGTTGTTTGGTACAGTTTTGTACATTTGATGGTTTGTTCATTTTTCCTTACCAAACGTAATATCCAGTTTGTTGTCCAGATTGAGGTGCTTCATTGAGCAGTTGTATTTATGTCCCTCACATAGCTCTTCTTCATTGATCACCAAACTCTTCCTCATCTGGTACGTTCCGTCTCCGTTGGACAGAATCTCTCCTCCCGTAAGCTGATCATCATTCACAGGTTGACCATCTCTGAACAGGGTCAGGTTAATGTGACGGGGGTAAAAACCAGTGGCCAGACAGCTGATCTGAAGCCCTTGTGAGTCTGGGAGCATCTTCTTCATGAGCCTGACTCTGGGTTTCACTACAGAGAAGGATGAGTGAGAGTTATTATTATTTAACTGTTGGGTTCATTGCATCAGTGATAAATTTATGGTAATCATGATTCATAAAACATTGAAAGTCATTTTTATTTGATAACATTTTATCAAATCTTTTTTATCTTAATCATTCTGAAGCTTAGGTTGATTCTCTCACCTTTTCTCATCACATTGTTCTTCTCCATATTCAGGTACCTCCGCAAAACTTTAATGCAAATAGGATAGTAAAATGTTTCATACATTAACTTTACATTACGCAACTTTACTTGGTCCCACGATATCATCCATGGCTTTTTTATCTGGATGTCGTTTTTTTGTTTGTCAAAAATGAACTCCTCCATATTCTGCCCACCGAAAGCATCCCAGAAATGAACTGGACCTGGTATATCATTGTTCAGTTCACATCCGGCAATTCTCTGTTGAATAAGTACACCTTCAAAAGAAGGAAGAAATGTAAGATTTATTAGTCCTCACTGGTATAGCACAACATAAAATTTAGTGAACTGAAAATGAATATACTGGACTAATTACTGATAACAAATTAGCAATGACAGCTACATGTTTTATGTGTTAATACTGATATGTAGGCTACAGGTCTCACCATCTGTGTAGTTTTGTTGTTTTTTAAGATAAAATGCTCGATCTTTCATCCCATTATACATAGCACGAAATACAACACCAGCATCACTTCGCTCTTCATCATAGTATTTTGAATCACTGTGAGTGCGATAGATGGGTGTCCATGTAACCGAGTCATAGTATCCTACTTGCACATCATCCAGCATCAGCACAGCACTGAACTCAGGAAACTGTGTTTGTCCATCTATGTATGTTGCCAAAGCCATCAGTGAGTGAGAACCTGTGGATACACCTGGATAAGCATATAATATCATTGCAGTGTCAAATTAGATCATCACATACAACTACACATTCCAGAAGTTCATTGAAACCTATTTGTGAATGCGGACATGCATGAAAATGAGAGAAGGAATTTACCACATGAACAGTGCAATGTGCCAATCATAGGTGGGGTGGGGTATTTGTTATGTTGGAGCTTATAGTTGTAGTCAGGTTAGGAAAAAAACAGCAACTTCTAGTTTGAGACTGCAAATCTGGCACTGCTGCTGTCATAAAAACTGCCAACATATATACTGCAGTGGGTCGGCATTTGAACATATCTTCAAAGTCCTTTAAGGCAAGTCATTCCACTCAGCAGCCATCTTTGAAATGCCTCTCTGTATTTTTCAGGATAGATCAGCCAGTGTGAATGCGCAGTACTGAGTGCATGTCTTAGAACGCCAATTGTTTCTATACAGCTGCGTCCGAAAGCTGTAAAATGCTGCCTTCGGAGGCAGCATTCCAAGGCAGAAAGGCATCAAGGCACGTCTGAATCCAAATTCTGCTTCACTTTAGGTCTCCGGAGGTACCTTCTTCTGATCGAATTTTGAATGCAGCATAGATGTATCCTCCACTCCCTTTGATATCCCACAAACCTGTGCGTTCCATATTGTGACGGTTGAGCAAATCAGTTTTTCTGTAAATGTATATTTTTGACTACCTTTTTGCACTTTTTATGTTATTTCTAGTGAAAAATCAGTATTATAGTAATTAAATATTCGTTCAGTTATCATTCAATCTCATTCTATTTTGTTGTAGATCATTAAACCCTTGTGCTGCCTCAGAAGGCTGTCCGAAATCACTTTCAGGAGGTGCCTTCGTGAAAAAAAAAAACGCTGCCTGCAAAGTCATTGCCTGATAAGGCAGCGAGGCAGCAAGTCAGCTGCCTAGGCTTTCGAACGCAGAAAACGATTGGCTCTTTCATTAAGTAGGCAGGGCAGCCATAATGAGCGTTGCATTTTTCCTATTCAATCGTTAGTCTTGGAAAGTTGCCTAGCAACTGTGACGGCTGCCTTTAACAAGCAGCACTGAAGTCTGAACTGGACTTTTTTAAAATGTAACTTTCAACCATCTCTATAAAACCACATCTCAACGTCCAAACAGCTTTAAAGTGTTTTAGTGGGTTTTTTGTTTGTTTGTTGTTGTTGTTTTTTTATAAATCTTGTCCTGTGTGCAATGAATCAGCATAGGCCTAGAAAATACATTTTGAGGCCACAGCAAGATCCATGTCTCCACTATCGGAGAAAGCATAATAGCCAACATGGATCAAGTATGCCTTGATAACGAATCACATCACAGCCTAGTCGTTATTGAATTTCTGTTGTTAATCACTGTTTACAAACACAATAAACGAATGAGTGCTGTAAAATGAAGCCTATATGTCACATGTCACAATTTATGTATTTATTTCCCTAAATCTTCTTTGGTGTTGAGAGAAGGATGCAAGGAAAAAAAAATATTCAGGGATCGAACAAAAACTTTTGGATCACTCAAGTTGCTTAAAAGCATCATCACCTCAGGGGATCTGAAGCTTCATTTTAATATTTATTTAAACTGCAATCGTAAAACATTAAAATTATTGTTACAGCTTTGAAGTGGAAAGTGTTTATGTGCATATGCTAAATCTGTAAATTGCTAAGTGCTAAGTGAATCATACAGCTAAACAGATAATATCATATTAACGTGTTGTCTAATTTCTAGAATTAATATTAAAAACATGCACATATTTCACAAAAACTCCCAACCTGCACTATTTCTTTCTTACTTATCTTCCCCTATATCTCTCCTTTTCTGTTGAATATCACACTGTTTTTACTGTTATATTTTGTTTGGAAGAAGAAAGAAGTCATATACAGATCTGGTAAAACACAAGGTGGAGTAAATGATGGCAGATTTTAAGCTATACCGGATAAACTGGCATCTTCTCTATAGTCATACAGTAAACAACTGCAACAGCTAGCTGATTAAAAAATGGAGACTCCGTTGCAGGACTCTTTTCTGTTCGCAGTGCTTTGACATTTTTGTTGGCCTTCTGTTTAAACAGGGTTTAATATATATATAAAAAAAAACATTTGACACCATTGTGACCACCAACATTAAATGGACGTTTTAAATTAAATAAAATACAAGAAGGCTGTGAATTAACTTACCTGCACTGACGATTTTCCAGCATGACAATATGGACACAAGCATGAGCATTTTGTCAATTAGGCAGAAAACAAGTGCACTTCTACAGTGTTTTCTGATCATTATCATCAACCGTCAACTTAGCAGTCCTTCGAAGCTTATTTGCCACATTGTCAAATGTTTTTGTAATTCGATTTGTTTTTGCTCCGTGTTTCAAGGTGTGTACGACTTGAACCACGGCTACAGACGGCAGTCAGCTAGATCAGCAGGTATTATGATATTTTCGGTTTTGCAGATTTTCGTGGGCGGAGCATATATGAATATTCATGAGTTTCCCGGACATGCGCGTGGAACTGAGAATTTCAGTTTCAGTTCACGCACCTTGTATCTAAGCAGGTTTAATAAACTATTCACAAAAAGGTAATTATATTTTCAGCGTTGTGCAAACGCATCCCTAAAGTACATTTGTTTATCATTTTGTAAGTGATTATAATGTTTTTATTAGTTTGCACGTTTTGTGCAGTTGTTCTTTGTGTAACGTTACAGCAGCTGTATTGATTTCAGTTTATTGTGTTGTAGCTTGCAACGCTTTAAAACTGTCTGTTATTAGTCGTGTTATCTTTTGCAACAGCCAGAAATAAACTTGTATCTGTGTAATAATCATTTTTAATCTATCCTGGGTGAGTGTTTGGCTTATATTTCCAAAGTAACAGGAATCTAAGACCACATACATGCATAAGTGTTTCTTAAATACACAGGCTAAATTTTGGTTTAAACAAAATTGTATGGACAAAAATAAATAGTAGCCTACATTTGGTACATGTTAATATGATGATTTGCATATTTGCATATTTAAAAAAAAAAATAAATAAAAAAAAAAAATATATATATATATATACATTAAAATAAACCATGCTTTTGTATCAATAATCATCATTGTGTATCATCCAGGTACAGTGTAGCAAATGGTCAAAGAACAGATAACACAGAATAACATCAGTGTAGGCTGCAAATTTTTTATTAGGTCATTGATCGTTTGGGTTCAAGATGGCGCCGCGGAGGGCAGCCACTGTGCTGAGCTCCTCAGTTGTTTTAGTGTTTTTGTTAGTTTTTCCTGTTTTTTGTTTCACAAACACGATCAGTTTTACCAGGGAGGAACTGCTGAACATTCAGCAGAACGGACCTCAAAACCTCCTACCGGATTTCATCTATTCGGACGTTTTGCTGAATTTTTGTAGTTGGCGGAGCGGCAGCGCTGATCCGGCGCTTTAAGACGCGCAGAAGGGGAAAGCGCGCCGGCGCGCTCGTAAAACTTCGACAGCGTGGACTTCGGACGGCGCTGCCTAGTATACATCTGGCGAACCTCCGCTCTCTTCCCAAAAAACGGACGAACTTCTTCTGCTCTCCCGGACAAATAGGGATTTTTCAAACTCTGCTGCTCTGTGTTTCACTGAGACCTGGCTGAACGATGCGATCCCGGACAACGCGCTTCATCTGCCCGGCTTCTTGCTGTTTAGAGCGGATCGCGACGCAGAATCAACGGGGAAATCGCGTGGCGGCGGGACGTGCTTTTACATCAATGAAAGGTGGTGTACAGATGTAACAGTATTAACCAAAATGTGCTGTTATGATCTAGAAGCGCTTTTCATAAACTGCAAGCCGTTCTATTCGCCGCGAGAGTTTTGCTCGTTCATTCTGGTTAGTGTTTACATTCCACCGCAAGCGAACGTGAGTCTGGCTTTACAGAAACTTGCCGACCAGATCACAGAAATCGAACAAAAACACCCGGATTCTGTTTTAATAATCCTTGGGGATTTTAACAAAGCAAATCTCTTCCTTGAACTGCCAAAATACAGTCAGCATGTTACATGTCCCACCAGAGACAGTAATATATTGGATCACTGCTACACCACAATAAAGAATGCATATCACTCTGTCCCGCGGGCAGCTTTGGGACTTTCCGATCACTGCCTGGTTCATCTTATACCAACCTACAGGCAAAAACTTAAATCTGCTAAACCTGTAGTAAAGACTGTAAAAAGATGGACCACCGAAACAGAGCGCGCCTTACAGGCATGTTTCGAATGGACTGATTGGAGTGTTTTTGAAGCTGCTGCCACCAATCTGGATGAGCTCACAGAGACTGTAACTTCATACATCAGTTTCTGTGAAGATATGTGCATTCCTACCAGGACTTATTTAACCTACAACAATGACAAACCATGGTTCAATGCAAAACTCAGACAGCTCCGTCAGGCCAAAGAAGATGCTTACAGGAATGGGGACAAAGTCTTGTATAAACAGGCCAAATACACACTGGAAAAGGAGATCAAAGCGGCAAAGAGGAATTATTCTGAAAAATTAAGGAACCAGTTCTATTCCCATGACTCTTCATCAGTGTGGAAAGGTCTGAAGGACATCACTGGCTACAAGACACCATCCTCCAGCACTGTGGCCAATCAACATCTGGCAGATGAACTGAATGAGTTCTATTGTAGGTTTGAAAAAACACCATTTACACCTTCAACAACCCCCCTCCCCCTCACCCCTCCTTTACAAATCAGCGAAGAAGACGTCCGCAAAGTCTTCAAAAAGAACAAAAGGAAAAAGGCAAAAGGTCCAGATGGTGTGACACCAGCCTGTCTGAAAACCTGTGCTGATCAGCTGGCCCCCATATTTCAACTAATCTTCAATAAATCACTAGCGTTGTGCAAAGTCCCTGCCTGCTTCAAACGCTCCACCATCATCCCCGTTCCAAAAAAACCCAAGATAACAGGACTTAATGACTACAGACCTGTGGCGCTAACGTCTGTCGTCATGAAGTCATTTGAAAAACTGGTTCTGGCTTATCTGAAAGACATCACCGGACCCTTACTGGACCCCCTGCAGTTTGCTTACCGAGCAAACAGGTCTGTGGATGATGCTGTAAACATGGGTTTGCATTTCATCCTGCAGCATCTGGATAAATCAGGGACCTATGTAAGGATCCTGTTTGTGGACTTCAGCTCAGCCTTTAACACTATCATCCCAAACCTCCTCCTGCCCAAACTAACTCAGCTCTCTGTGCCCACCTCTGTCTGTCAGTGGATTTCCAGCTTCCTGACAGACAGACAGCAGCTAGTGAGGCTGGGAAAATACTCATCCAGCACCCGCACCATCAGCACTGGCGCCCCTCAGGGTTGTGTTCTCTCCCCACTGCTCTTCTCCCTGTACACCAACGACTGCATCTCTAAAGACCCCTCTGTCAAGCTCCTGAAGTTTGCGGATGACACCACACTCATCGGTCTCATTCAGAACGGTGATGAGTCTGCTTACAGACAGGAGGTTAAAGAGCTGGCTGAATGGTGCAGTCACAACAACCTGGAGCTCAACACGCTCAAAACAGTGGAGATGATCGTGGACTTCAGCAGGAAGCCCCCTGCTCTCCCCCCACTCACCATCATGAACAGCACTGTAAAAACAGTGGAGTCATTCAGGTTCCTAGGCAACAACATTTCTCAGGACCTGAAGTGGGACATTCACATTGACTCCATTGTGAAAAAGGCCCAGCAGAGACTGTACTTCCTCCGTCAACTGAGGAAGTTCAACCTGCCACAAGATCTGCTGAAACAGTTCTACTCTGCCATCATCGAATCCGTCCTGTGCACTTCAATTACTGTCTGGTTCAGCTCATCTACCAGTTCTGACCTCAGAAGACTACGTCGGATAGTCCGGTGTGCTGAGTGAATCATTGGTACAACCCTCCCCACTCTTCAAGATCTGTACCTGTCCAGAGTGCGCAAAAGGGCTAGTAAAATCACTCTGGACCCCTCACATCCCGCACACTCGCTCTTTGAACTGTTGCCATCTGGCCGACGCTACAGAGCCCTGAGCACTAGAACGACCAGGCACAGGAACAGTTTCTTCCCTCAAGCAATCCATCTCATGAACACTTGAAAAATAACATGGAACACACAACACTATTATACACTCATTCATTCATTCATTCATTTATTTAATGCACATACTTGTTTACATTTCTCATTTCTAATTTGCACCTGTACATAATAAATTGTTTACATTTGTCTATTTTTAGTTTATTTAAATTGTATATTGAGTATTTGCTTTTTTGCACTTTTTTCTGTATATTTTCTGTATATTTGTATATTGTTCTTTTATTATCTGTGTGTCTTTTCTTGTCATTGTCATTCTGTTGCACTGTGGAGCTTCTGTCACTAAAACAAATTCCTAGTATGTGCAAACATACCTGGCAATAAAGTTCATTCTGATTCTGATTCTGATATGGTGATAAACATTATTGCATTCACTGACAGAGGATGACTGTTTTAAAACTTAAAAGGAAACAAGAGCATTACAATAAATATTTGAAATGGTTGTTGGTTAGCATGTCTATATCTACACTTTGCATTACAATTGGGAATCAGTGTAAACTAGATGTTATCATCCAGGCGTTCTGGGACTCTTGGTTTCACTGTGCAACTGGAACCTTAAAACTTTACTTGTGATAATCTTCATTTATACATTTATATGTGTGTGCACAATGTTTAATTAAGAGTTTGTATTAAAGCACAATTTCTTAATATAATGGGTTTTATTCTCTATAAAACATATAGCATATTATCAATAGCCTTGCAAATATTATTGTTGACTGCTAGAGAGAGCTGCAAATGTGAGCCTTGAGATGCCATCTGCCTTTGTAACCAATGCTCTCCCCCTTAAAAGGTAAGTATATTGACCACTGACTTAACTTTCTTTTGTCTTATCAATGATAAGGGGGAAAATTTAGCTTTTATCTTCTCTTTTCATCCCTTACAATCTTTAAACATGTGACTTCATTTTTATAGGGATAGCACAAATAGATGGGAAACCACAATGCTTAAAAGACATTAATTTACACCTGTGTATTTCTCCTACATCTTTTAAAGCAAGAGTGGTATCATTAGCTAAATGGCTAATGGTGATGATGTTACCTGCAACAGTAATTCCTCCTGAAGTGCTTGTTTAATAAAATCAGCAAGTAGTTGCAGAGTAAGAACAGGTAATAGATAGGTAAACAGGTAAAATATATAGGGCAACCCTCTCTGATACCACAATTAAGATTAAATCTGGATAAGGTGCCAGCACGCAGTTTGGTTGAACAGTTGCCATTGGAGCATAAAAGTCTAATAGCTACCAGAACCAAATGTTTAAGGGTTGAAAAAATAAACTGATGTTCGACACAGTATCAAATGCCTTATGAAAGTCCAAAAGAGATGGAAATAATTGATGAGATCTAAAACTAAACAAGGTAACACTTTATTTTAAGTTGTTCTTGTTAAATATGTTACATGCACTTACTATTATATTAACAATTAATTATGCATAATTGCATGTAATTTACCCTAACCATATAGTAAGTAGTTAGTATGTAGTTAGTTAGTAAATATTGCTCAGTACTTAAATGTATACAAGGACACCTTCAAATAAAGTGTAACTCTAAAAAAATAATATTTGAAATACAGCTGAAGACAAAATTATTAGCCTCTTATAAAATATTTCATTTTTTTTTTTTAAATAACTTCCAAGTGTTGTTTAACAGCACAGCATTTTTAAACATAATACTTTATTAGGAAGCTTTTAGGGTTTGTAATACAAATAGAAATAAATGCATAACCAAGAATTTTAAAAAGTCTACTGGCCAAAATTATTAGCCCTCTGATGTTAATAGTCAATAGTGTATCCCTTTTGCTTGATAACAGCCTTTAGTCGTTTGCTGTAGTTCTCAACAAGTTTCAAGCATGTCTCAATGACTCTCCCTTCTTTCTCCAAACATAGGCAACATCTCTGTGGCCAAAAAAGCTCTAGTTTTGTCTCATCTGACCAAGGGACACGTTTCCAGTATGCATCAGATTCCCCCAGGTTGTCCTTAGCAAATTTCATTCTAGCTTGGAGGTGTCTCTTCTTCAGAAGTAGAGTCTTTCTTGGTCAGCAACCTCACAGTTCATTCCTGTGCAGGGCTCTAGTGACTGTCTTCATTGAGACATCAATTCCAGACTTTGCTAGGTCATTCACTAGTGTCTTGGCAGTTGTTCTTGAGTCTTTAGAAACCTCTCTCACTAGTTTTCTTTCCAAAGTTTTTGGAAAAAAGTTTTTCACTTCCTGCCTCTGCTTGTCTTGTTCTCCACTGTGTTGGTCTCTTTAAACTTCTTGATTATGCATCTCACTGCAGTTCTTGACATTTGAAAACACTTTGATAAATGTGTGTATCCTTCTCCATCTTTATAAGCATTAACAATTCTTTCTCTCAAGTCCAAACTAATTTCTTTTGTCTATGCCATGATGACATATTACTTTACTAGTTTACTAGTTTATTTTACTAGTTGTTTCGCAAGATAATCCTCAGCTTAAAGAGCAATTTAAAGGCTTAACTAATTTAACTAGGTTAATCAGGCAAATTAGGTTAATTTGGCAAGTCATTAAACAACAGTGGTTTGTTCTATAGTAATAATAATTTTATAATAATTTTGTCTTCAACTCACAGTTGAGTATGTCTGTTTTTTTACAAAACCAAACTGTGTATAATCAGTAATGAAGACTAAGTCAAACTTTGCAACTAAAAGAATAAAATGGCCATGTGTGTCCACATCAGAGTGCAAAATAAAGTATACACAGGAAACCTGTGTTTGCTTGCATGTGTGCACCTTAACTTTGTTCATACAGACACAACATCAGTGTGAAAACTTGTCTGCCTTGTTGAATGTGTGTCGTGTTTTTATTAAAAGGAAATGTATTTGCTGTATTTTGAGACATGTGGGTTTGCTCTATTATGGATTTATAGTTTTCATTTGTTTGTAGAATTTACAAAATACAATATATCAAAAATTGAATTATTAAGTAACATAGTTTACATTAGTTTCAGACAGCTTGAGACAATGAGCTATTCCCATGACTGATATGATAAAATATACAAATTCATATTAATTCTTACAAATTTTGATCATATAGGAGAGCTCATTAACCATGTTAACAATTGCTGGAAAGTACCAGAAGTTCCCCATCCCAGGAGATTTTATTCTTATTGGCAGGGGAGATCCAGGAGTGTTGTAACATGAGGTAAGTTGTAAAACAGTTTAACCATAGGTTAATAGATATTAAATGACAGCAGATTGTTTTATTTAATTTGATATATACTGTCACATTATTTAAAACTTTCACTTCAATGTTAAAAAAAAGTTTCAATTTTTTTTTTTTTTTTTTTGTATTTTGTAATGTTATTTGTATTCTTAATTTATCTTTTGTGTGTATTTGTTGAGCAATTTTTGAGTACTTTTTTGAGTTTTAAAATAAAATGTTACCAGTTTTACAACCCATTCTTTGTTCTTAAATAAATTACAAAGTTTACAGATAATTATATTTCGTTCTTTTTTATTTGGGAATAGCGACACTAATAATAATATTAATAATAACAATTTTAACAACAACAAATAATGATGATATTAATAACAGACTAATAATAATAATAATGTTGCCTTTTTTTTTTCGTTTTTTACACTTTTTTTTACACTAGCAGGTATTTTCGCAGGTATTTTCAACGATGTTTTTATGCTAGTGAACGGTCTATTATTTTTTGTTTGCCTAATAGCAGGATTTTGCTGATCTTCTCTCTGTCCTGATGACAGCGCGGGTGTGGCGGCAGGTTCCTCCCACCTGTTGTGCAGCAGTGATGCGCTGCTTCTCTTGGGAGACACGTAAGACCTACAATGTACTCCTGACAACAGCCTCCTGATCTTTACAGGAAATATCGTTTTAATCAGCATCCTATAGAAAGCAATTTACTAACATTGTACAATGACTGCGAATCATGTACGAAAGCGTCGAAAAGGAGGGTCAACGAAAAGATAACGGTAAGAAATTCACCTGTATCGAAATATCTAGTAGAGTAACGGTAGGCCTATTCATATATTCATGACTCAGAGCTTCCGTCGTGTAAAAACGGTGCTTTTCATCGTGTGCTGTGATTTTCCACTTTAGATGCACTAGTAAAAACCGATAGCTGTGATCCCCTGGAAGATGCAACTCCAAACTGGAGTTGTTACAAGCTGATTATTGATCCGTTTTTAAACGGCGGAAGTCAAAAACTGTACCGCTATGATGGACAGAACTTCAGCGCACCGGTAAGTAGCCTACATCTTGTTTCAAGCAGAACAAAACTAGCTAGGCCTAGTAATAGTCTATTTATATAGATGTTAACATAAGGATTAGTTATCCAACTTAATCAATGAGATCTAATCATATTTAGACTACACTGCCTAGTTGATTCTGCATTGTACAAACGAAGCTTACTTAATTACTGTCTTCCAGCATCCTGAATGTTTCCCTGTGGATGTTATACGAGATCCCAGAATTGCACGTTTTTGGACAAAATTCCAAGAAGCAGATCTCCCAATGCCTAAATTTAAGGTTAGTACTAGGTAAATTGAAGGCAATCTTTAAAAATTAATAAACATGTAACCCTTATGGTATGTTGGTATTGACTTTCTTTGTGTTTGGGGTGCCTGAGAAAATCCTGTGACAAAGTATTTATTTATTTTTACGAAAGGTGATTGTAAATTTGTCTGTTTTTGGGATCAATCTCACCCCAACAAAAAGTAATTTTTGAAAAAGTAAAAGTACTAAACAGATCATAGTATTGTGTTCTATCTGAGCAATTAAAACACAACAACAAAATAGTAAGGCCATATGTCAATAAAACCTTTTTTTTTAGGTTGATGAGAATTATGTTGGAGCGCCGAAGGAGCTGACATTTGCCAGGCTTAATGACAACATTAGAGATGGATTCCTGTCTGAAATGTGTAAAAACTTTGGAGAGGTTCAAGATTTGAAAGTTTTATATAATCCAAAGAATAAGAAGCATTTAGGAATAGCACAAGTTGTTTTTGAATCTGTAAAGGCAGCAAATAATGCAGTAAAAAATCTCCACAATACTTCTGTAATGGGAAACAACATCCATGTGGAGTTTGACCCCAAAGGTAAATACATTTCTACCGCTATCACTTTTTTTTCTACTATACCTTTTCATTATCTTCTAAATAAAAACTTTTTAAACATATCTATGAAGTCTGTTGTAATTGCCACATGTACTGTATTTTCATGATCTTCATTGACTAATTTTAGGTGTGAAGAGGAACCGATACTTTCAGATGCTTGTTAGTGGTTTATATACACCTTTTACTCTTCCTGTTGGAGAAGAGGCCTGGGGACCCCAGTCACCATCCTCATTCACTGACTCTTTGACTGTGAGTACAAGACCATAGGCTTGTCTTTTTCACCCCCATCAGCCCACTAAAAGTCTACAGTTACCTCAGCTGTCAGCACATATATTTGATTATGTAACCTCTCTTAACATTTGCTGAAAACAGCACCTGAGGTTGTATAAAGGTTGTTTAAATTTATATTTATTTATATTATATTATACATTTGAGGTCAAAAGTTTACCAAATGTTAATTATTTTACCAATTATTTTTCCAGCATTTTTGTGTATTTGAACCCTTTCCAACAATGACTATGATTTTGAGATCCATCTTTTTCACACTGAGGACAACTGAGGGACTGAATGTTCAAAGGCTCACTGATGCTTCAATAGGAAACATGATGTATTAAGAGCCTTAAAACTAGGTATATCAGGGTAAATGTAACTTATTTTGTCTTCTGGGACACATCTACAATCTTCTGTAACCTCTGAAGGGCAGTACTAAATGAAAAAAAATATTATATTTAGGCAAAATAAGAAAAATACACATCTTCATTCTGTTCAAAAGTTTTCACCCCGGCTCTTAATGTATTGTTCTTCCTTCTGAAGCATCAGTGAGTGTTTAAACCTTCTGTAATAGAATTTTTGAACATGGTCATTTTTATAAATTCAGCTATTATTTTTTCTTGTGGACTATGTCAACATCTTTTATGTGAAATATCTTATTCAGCTCGGTGCTAAATAAACAATAACATGAATTTTGTATGATCCCTCTTATGTTAGTACAATAATTAACATTTTCCAGATTCTGAAAGGGGGATGTAAACTATTGACCTCAACTATAATATATTATATTGGAACCCTCCACTTGGAGCTCGCCAGTTACTTCAATAAAACTTTGCTGTAACGCATCACATGAGATATCCTACAGTTAGAGATCCTAACAAAAAATACAGCATTTGGCATCACAAATTAATTTTTTTAGTTTAGTTTTGTTTTTGAAAACCTGTCTGGATTTATTGTTTTAGTTCACTTGTAAGGCTCTTTCAATCTTTCAGGAGTGTGAACCACTGAAGAAGCTGTCGTACACATTATCATCATCATCATCCTCAATATGTAATGGCTCCCCTTCGTTGGATTGTTCTACTCCTTTATCCATGGATACCGCCTACTCCAGCATGCATCAGGACACACCCAGTAGCTTCTGGCAGACCCCTCAATACCAAGACACCCCTTGCACCCCTTCTCTGACCCACAGTAGACCAGGCACACCATCTCAGTGTGAGAAGACTCCAAATGAAACTCCACTGATAAACAGTGCCTCCAATGTCCCTTTTATTCAGTCCATCCCAAACATCTCACAGCTTCAGCCTGATCTTGTGACTCAACTAGCTTCAAGTAAACCTAGCATCATTCAAGGTGCTGTGCAAAACTTTTGGAAGCTAGGTGGCGCTCCCTGTCATAATGGCAGCTTCTCAAATAGGCAAAGAACTCCAGGACACAATCCTCACCATCGTGGAGGACACCGGGTCAGACCTCTTGAGAGCAAGTACCAAAATGCATACAACCGTAGGCCACAGCACCACTATATACATAGACCTGTATATAGGGGAATTCACTACCGCTCTGGATCTACAGGCAGTCAACAGCCTTTTAGAAAATTCCAGGATGCTCCAACTACACCGTTACATTCGGATAAGCTCACAGGCCAAAACTTTACTGGCACAATGAAGGGCCTTAGTGTTAATCACAGATCTGTTGCTGAAGATCAACCATCACTTCCTAATTTGGAGATACTGCCTCCAAAGACTATTGGTTTGGATGTTCATCACATTCTTCCTGAAATGCAAATGAATACAAATATGGCAGAAGATACTTTTAGTAGTACTCAAGTACCTTGTAAGACAACTCAAGAAGTGAACCAAAATCATTGTCCATCACAATCTTCTCACTCATATACCCCAAAACCACACCCTTCCTCTGAAACCACAGAAGATCTTTCAGAGCCTATAGTGCGGTGTCCATCTCCTGGATCTCCTGCTCCGGAATCAAAGCCTGACAGCCTGGACTCTCGCATCCAGATGCTTCTTAGTGCTGGAAGTCCGGTTCTGCCTCTTCTGAACCAAGACAGTTCAGACTCTGAGACTTCAGCTACTGAAGAGAATGATCCAGACTATCATCCTCAACCTTCTCCCAAAGCTCCCAGAGCCTGTCCTTCTCCTTCCACAGACGTTGTCCTAAACTGTGATCAGACATCAATTGCGAGTAATACACACTCTCATCCAAGAGAAAGTTTATCTGGCATTGAGGATGTGAGTCTCACTCCACTCTGTGATGTGGCAGAAGATGACAGTGAGCTTCAGTCAACCAAGCTCAACCCAAATGAAGGTGAAGATCAGCCGTGTACTATACCAGTGATCTGCAGTAACAGGAGCTCTTTACCTTTGCCTATTCCTCAAATGCCCCCAATCCTTATACCACCATCTGCTCACTACCCCTCCCTTCCATCTTCTAACTTGCCCTCTAATCTGGGTCCACCTCATCCTAGGTCTCCATTGTTACCTGGATATAGTTCTTCTTGTTCATTGTTCCCTCCTCCAAATATCCAGCAAGTCTGTAGGCCACCCAACTGGCAGGGTAGCCAAGTACCTCTTCCCATTCCTACTAGAATAACACAAGGCCAAACTTCATTCTCACCTCCCTTTCTCCCTCCACCCTTCAATTTCATGAGTCAACGCCCACCATACCCATCCGCTGGGTGTTCATCTACAATGTTGAGGTATAGACCACCTTGGCCTCCGCCCCCTATGCCCAGGTTTGACCCCTCAGTACCTCCACCAGGTTACGGCCCTATGAAAGAATCATACCATAAGGCAACAGTGGATGGAGTTCTAGCTGTTGTTGCTGCAGAGCTGCGGGCTAACGTGAAGAAAGACATACATCGCAGGATGATTGAGATTGTGGCCTTCAAAGCATTTGATCAGTGGTGGGATGACAAAGAGCAGGCAGCTAAGGTGGGACATATTTCGTTTTTCAGATGTAGTGAGGAAGCGACTAGTGTAAATCTGCATTTCCATTACTTTTTCAATATTGTTTTCATGTTGTGTACCTCCAGGTATCCACCCCAATTGTTAAATCAGGCGGAAATAAAGATACAATGCTCAGAGCGATGGAGCAGTGCCTAAAAATGGGGAATGCAGGGGTTGAAGGCTCTGTATTGGGCATGGGAAAAATAAGTCTGCATGGTGGCATCAAACTACCATCTTTTAAGGTACAAACGTGGTCCTTCAAGATGTGCAATAGAAGGGCAGATTTAATGAACCTAATCTCATGATGAAAACATACCTGTGGGAACTTTTTTGCAAGTCACGAAATACGTACCGCCGTGTACATTTTGTGACATGTTCTATGTTAAATGTCCACTGAGTGGTGCTAAAAGAGTGTTCTGTTTTCTGAATGTACATATGGTACGTTTTATGTGACGTTGGTTTTGTATGCGTCACCGCAGTTCTGACTTGAAATGTCCATTGAGTGGCGCTATAAATCTAATGCTCCAAGACGTTTTTAAATAATGTACCATTTGCACTACACCTAAACCTACCTGATACTATGAACAAAAGTGAATATGATGTAAAAACAAAAACATGCCGTTTTAGCTTGTTTCGTACCCAAGGATTCCATATCCTAAGTCCAGTTCAGTGCTGCCTGAGCTACTAAGCAAGCTAGTTGTCTGGAAAGTGAAACATACAGAGATGTAATCATAACTGTGTACAAAAACGATTACAAGTGCTCATTGTTTTACTGCTTCTAATGTTCATTTCTGTTGGAAACTGCATTGAAATGAACTTATTGGTATGTATTTTGCATCTTGCGAAAAAGTTCCCACAGGTGTGTTTTTGTCATGAGATAAGGTAGGGTTTAATATGCATAATGCACTTCATAATTGCCTGCACCTTTAAATTTAGAGAAATTAAATTTTTAGTAGGAGGTTCATGGTTTTAACTGCGGTTTTTGATTTGTGCTTATGCTCAAAGAGGAAGGATACATTAACTGAGGCCTCCAGTGGTATCAAAAGGATCTGTCCTTCCCCTTTTCTTGAACACTCTGAGGATGAAGGTTAGATTTTTCACTTGGTTTTATAAAAAATCTTGATGCCTGAGTGTGGAAAAATTGTTTCTTATGAAATCCTGTTTCTACTTCAGAGTAAAGGAAAAAAACAATAGATGACTGAAAATTTATATTGTATCTTCTGATTGCAAATTCACAATAGAACTTTATTTCTTAATCTTACCTTTATTTAATAATGTACTTTTTTATCTGGAAACATATTCCCCTAGGTTTAATGTATTGTTCAGAAATGTACTGTACAAATTTAAATTGCCCTTTTGCATGTTTTCACCTGAATTTGCATTCTAATTAAATTTAAGTAATCTTACTTAATATGGTCAACATTTATTTCAGAGTCAGAGCAGCAAACAGCCCCAGATCATGTTGAAGTGGACACAACCAAAAGTGCTAGTGAAGACACCATGGTGAAACGCAGACATTCCAGGCCTCTGGCATTAGATAGTGAGGAGGAAGAAGATGATGAAGAGATTTCTGATAAAGCAGAGAATCCAAAATCTGATGACGTTCATGTGTCTGCTCAGGTATAGTTTTAGATTTATAGATAAAGATGCATTTATATAAAAATCTATATTTTAGCAGAATGTATGATTCATAACCTGTCATGAATGGAATGGTTTGATGGCGTCATTGTGTTTTTCAGGAGACTGATGAGATGAAAATTGATGAAATACATAAAGGTGAAAAGAAGAAGAGTGATCCCTGTGTTATCATAGAGGATGAAGATCACTCAGATACAGGTATTTATTGGTATCTGTTCACAATGATTAAAAGGGACAGTAAATGTTCAAAATATTTGAAATAAATGCTTTTAAACTTTTGGATCATCAGTTTCCACAAACTGTTTTCAATATTGATAATAAATTTTTCTTGAGTAGAAAATCTGCATATTAGAATGGTTTATGAAAGAAGATGCTTTGCTGTCACAGATATTAATTAAATTTTAAAATAAATTAAAATAAAATGACTGCTTTTACTGTATTTTTAATCAAATAAATGCAGTCTTGGTGAGCATAAGAGATAACAACATCAAGTTGTAATCTTACTGACCCCAAACTTTTGTACAGAATGTAAAAAATAATTACATTTGTATATATTATGACAGGTTTATTGTATGTTTTTATGTCTTTCAGATAGTATCAGTCACACATGTTCAAACTCATCTGCTTCTAAAAGCCAAGGATACGACTCTTTAGCCTCTCCCAGAACTGTCTCTGGCTCTTCAGCTTCTTCTCCATCTGTTATTGACTCCTCAGCTTCCTCTAGATCTGTCTTTGACTCCTCAGATGACAGCAACGATTCCTCAGACTCTCTGTCTTCTGGGGAAGATGATCAGTTGGATGGTGAAACTTCTATTTCTGAAACTCCACATGAGGACAGAAAAATAGAAGAGACAATATGGATATCTTCAGATGAGGATGAAAACCAAGAGATTATTCACACTCCTGTTTACTCATCTTTCACACACTGGGAAGAAGATCTTGAGCCCCCTGTGACCCCATCTGCTCCATATTCAGTAGAAAGTGATGTGGACCATGAATTGTTTGGTTAGTTCATTCATTTTCGGTTTTCACATAAAGCACCAAAATGTTTCCAAAATGAAAATAAAACAATCATATATATCCACTAGAGGTCACTGTATAGACAAGACATGTATTTTTTTCTGTATATGTATTGTTCTTTTTTAGAGATGATAGATAACTTAATCAAAGTTTTAAACTTTACATTTAGTAATAAAAAAATTGACAGTTTTTTTTTTGCTATTTACATAATATTACAAAGAGGATGAATGTGTTTATCTGCACATTAGATGTTTTTGAGAATTCTTATTTTTTCTTATAGTTGTATCAGCTAGTTTTCTGACCTCAACTAGTCAAAGTTGTTTTCTTAAAGCAAAACATTAAGAAATGTCTAAATCATCAGTGTTGACTAATGTAATTCATGGTTTGGCTCTTGCAGATTTGGATTTAGCAAGAACAGAAGACCCAGAGGAGGAACTGAGTGTTAGAGTCTATATGCAAGGTCTGAAACTACCTGAGCCTCTCAGATACACCTTGCAGGATCCAGTTAAACACTGTTTAACAAACAAACTTAAGCTCCCAGATCCAGTGATATTCTTCTCAGAGCAGGAGTCAGAGCTGCCAAGTCCACCGTCTCCCACATACAGAGGATTGTCAGGTAAGTGTTTGCTTGTCACTGATCCATTTCACATTTCCAACACCTATTTTTTCAGTTTCTTTAATAACTTCTTACGCTACACATATGTTAACTGCAGCTTTACATAAAATAGCAAAATTAAGCCGATAAAAGGACAAGTACAGGAAAATAATGCCTTACAACCCCCAGCTAAAAGCCACATATTTCATCATTTATGAAATTTTATTTAGATTTTCTAGTTGGCACATACCAAAACACAAAAATATACAAACAAACACATGCACATACATACACATGTACACTGCTGTTTGAAAAAGTTTGGGATCAGTATGATTTTTTTATGTATTTTTAAAGAAGTTTGAAGTAAAGACGTTTGTTATGCTCATCAAGGCTACATTTATTGGATCAAAAATACAGAAAAACACTAATATTTTGAAATATTATTTTGATGTAAATAACTGTAATTTATTCCTGTGCTGAAAAACTGAATTTTCAGCATTATTACTCCAGTCTTCTGTGTCACATGATCTTTTAGAAATCATTCTAATATGCTGATTTTTTTATTAATGTTGAAAACAGTTAATATTTAGTTTTAATTACATTTTTTTCAGGATTTTGTAATGAATAAAAAGTTAAAAAGAAAGCATTTTTAAAAATAGAAATCTTTGTGACAGTCAGTGTTGAAGGGGGTAACACATTACAAGTAATGTGAATTATGTAATCTGATTACTTTTTTCAAGTAACTACTAAAGTAATGCATTATTTTTTTAATTTACAAGAAAATATCTGAGTTACTTTTTCAAAAAATGTCTATGCTGCTGACCTTTGTTGATTCAGTTCAACCATACTAATAAGCAAAACTTACTTTAGATTAACTAACATTTGTGCTTCATTTTTCTCATTACTGAAGAGAGAGAGAGATAAATTGCTGAACTTCCTTTTCCTACAGTTCTATTGTTTTACAGACATAAAAAGTAACACAAAAGTAATGTAACACATTAGTTTTCATAAAAAGTAATTAAGTAACGTAATTAGTTACTTTTTTAGGGAGTAACGCAATATTGTAATTAATTACTTTTAAAATAACTTTCCCCAACACTGGTGACAATATAAACTACCATTTAAAAGTTTGTGGACAGTAAATTTTTATTCTTTCTTTTTTTGAACAAAATTAATAGATTTATTCAGCAAGGATGTGTTAAATTGATAAAAAGTAATAGCAAGGACTTTTATTATTAGAAAATATTTCTATTTTGAATAAATCGTGTTCTTTTAAACATTGTATTCATCAAAGAATGCTGAAAAAAGATTCAGTTCCAAAAAAATATTAAGGAGCACAATTGTTTCCAACATTGATAATAAAAGTAATAAATCAGCATATTAGAATGATTTCCGAAGAATCATGTGACACTTAAGACTGGAGTAACGGCCAATGAAAATTCAGCTTGCATCACAGAAATACATTATATTTTAAAATATATTAAAATAGAAAACAGATTTATTTATTTTAAACAGATTTTCTGTATTCTGTATCTATCTAGATTTACAGTATATTTGCATATGTGTAATGTCAGACAAATAAACAATTAACATATGTGACCCTGGACCACAAAACCAGTCATAAGTCGCTGGGGTATATTTGTACCAATAGCCAAAAATACATTGTATGGGTCAAAATTATTGAAATTAAGTAAAGATCGTGTTCCATGAAGATATTTTGTAAATTTCCTACCGTAAATATATCAAAACCTAATTTTTGATAAGTAATATGCATTGCTAAGAACTTCATTTGGACAACTTTAAAGTTCTCTCAATATTTTGATTTTTTTTGCACCCTCAGAATTCAGATTTTCAAACAGTTGTATCTCGGCCAGATATTGTCACATCATAACAAACTATACATCAGTGGAAAGCTTGATCCTTATGACTGGTTTTGTGGTCCATGGTCACATATTATAAAGTACATGTTAGTTGCAGAATCTGTATCTTTCTGCTTTCAGATGATTTGGAGACACAATACACTTCAGATTCAGAGGACCAGAGAGCCATTACAGAAACACTGGAGGATTCTGAAAACCTCAGACCCATCACACCCACTGGATCCTTGTCCGACAGTGATCCTGAAATGGAGCTGGGACGGAGATTTTCACCTCCTACTATTGAGGAGGTGGAACTGCCTCACACACCTGGTGGATGTCTGGAAATGGAGGAGATTGAGGAACTTATTTTACCTCCAGGACCACCTACACCACTACCACTTCCTCCCTCTCCCACAGGCATCCAGGAACTTTCCACCTCGCCCATTTACCACTGTCCTCCTCTCCCTTCCTCATATCCCATGTATGAGGAAATACCAAAAACACCAGGCCGGGTCAATGGTCTACGCCATGTTTATCACTGTGAGGGAATAACACCAGTGGGATTATTGCAAGAGACCTCAATAAGAATGGAAAGCCCCTGTAACCCCATTCTGTCTCCATGTGCTGACAGTGGGATCCCAAGGACTCCAGGGAGAGACATGTCTCCGTCTCCACCTGTTCAAACCCATAGAGAGAGAAATGTTCAGCATAGAGAGCCATGGACTAATGGACTTCATCATCACAATGCACAAACTAATAATTCTAGTATAAATAATAGTCGTGCGCATCATGACCATCTTATCCCCTCACGTGAAACAGCTTGTTTAGACACGGCACGCTTGAAGAGGCGACGAGAGCGGCTTAAAATGAGAAGACAAATGATTGAATTACAACCATCAAGACAATGCACAAATATAAATACTCATTCGTCTTTACAAGTGAACAGTGTGACAACAAAATCATCTTCAAATCAGGTTTTGGCACCTGTGGATTGTGTTTCAGGCATCAGGACTGAGCAAACACCACCAGAAGCCAGCATAGAGAAACGTTCGCTAGAGGACAAACGCCCACAGAATGAGAATCAAAGGCTTCAGGAGTCTTCATATGTGTGGAGAAGGTGGAGAGAATCATCCTCCACACGTCGCCTTGTCTTTTCTCCACGTTCTGAGAGAAGAGAGAAGTTGGTCCTCCATGCTGTGTGGACTAAAGGGGTGAATGAGGAGGAGATCAAGCACCTGAAGGACACCTATGAGAGGCTTGTTGTGGAGGATAAAGAATGTGATTGGTTGAACAGCACACGCTGGGTTCCACATCCTCATATCCTTAAACCCTTAAAACATGTCATAAACAAAGTACTTGATAATGTTTTTTTTTTATCCAGTTAAAATAGATTGTGTCAAATCTGCTTTCCAAATGTATATTGCTGTTTTTTGTTCCTTGACGCTGTTGCACCAACCAGCAGTTTGGACGACAGGCCAAGAAGATGGCAGGATGGGATCAGGAATCATGTGACAGGTTGTGCACGCAGTGAGGGTTATTACTTCATCAGCAAGAGGGAAAAGCTGCGCTATCTCAGGGACGAACTTCCTGCTTTAGAAGAGTGTATTGTAGATAATCAGGTGAGAAAGAAATTGTTGTTATTGTTAACTAACACCTTAAAAAATGTTTTATAACATAATTATTACATAAAAACCTAACCAAAAACAAAAAGATAGTTGCCTTGGCAGCTGAATTAAATAAGTTGAATGAAAAGTTGAAGTACTAAAATTATTAAAACTGTAAAGTAAAAGTAAAGTAAAAGTAAATTAAAGATATATAAAAACCCACAAAAGAAAATGACAATAGCATTACTAAAACTTACTCAAATTAAAATTACAATAAAAACTGAAATATGAAAAATCTAAATATTAGAAAGTAGTATAATAGTAATATAAAAATAATTGGAAAAAATCCTTTATTTATTTTTCAGTTACTGTTGCCGTTCATTTGTAAACATATAAGCATGTTTAAAGACCTTAAAGGAGCAGTTCATCCAAAAATGAAAATTCTGTCATTAATTACTCACCCACATGTCATTCCAAACCTGTAAGACCTTCCTTCATCTTCGGAACACAAATTAAGATATTTTTGATGAAATCCGCGAGTTGGTCCTACCACAGTCAAGGCACAGAAACGTAGTAAGAACATCATTAAAATAGTCCATGTGACATCAGTGGTTCAACCATAATTTAATGAAGCTACTAGAGTACTTTTGCAATGAATGAGAATACTATTTTAACAATGTTCTTACTACGTTTCTGTGCCTCAACCGTGGTAGTTTGACCAACTTACTGTCATAAAAGCTTCATACATCCACACCAGTAGTTGTCAGTATGAAGTACAAAAACCAAGATGTTGTCTTGAATATGCACCTTTAAAAGTAATTTACAGTGAAAGTAATTTGAGATTATGTGCTGATCTAAGCAGGGAAAGAGTGTGCCAGCTCAGATTCCACCTTCATCCAGATCAGGATCAGAACTCAGAGCAGAACAACGTCGCCTGTTGTCGTCCTTCAGCTGTGACAGCGACCTCCTTAAATTCAACCAACTCAAGGTAAGACCAGCTGTCCAAACAATAGCATAACACAACTTAAAGGGATAGTTTACACAAAAATGAAAATTCTGTCATTCCAAACCCATAAAACCTTTGTTCGTCTTCAGAACAAAAAGTAAGAAATTTTTGATGTAACCTGAGAGCTTTCTGACCCAGCAACGTGATTACCACATTCAAGGCTCAGAAAGGTAAGGACATTGTTAAAATAGTCCATGTGACATCAGTGGTTCCACCGTAATTTTATGTAGCTACAAGAATACTTTTTGTGCGCAAAGAAAACAGAATGATTACTTTTTTTAACAGCTTCTCTGCTGTGTCAGTCGACGCATGTTCACGAGCGTTCCACGACGCAGCGAGGACTGACGCAGAAGAGAAGAAATTGTTGAATAAAGTTTTATTTTCTTTGTGCACAAAAAGTATTCTCGTAGCTTCATAAAATTACAGTTGAACCACTGATGTCACAAGGACTATTTTAATGATGTACTTTTTTTCTGGGCCTTGAACATGGTAGTTGCATTGCTGTCTATGCAGGGTCAGAAAGCTCTCGAATTTCATAAAAAATATCTTAATTTGTGTTCCAAAAATGAATGAAGGTCTTGACGGTTTGGAATGACATGAAGGTGAGTAACAACAGAATTGTAATTTTTTGGTGAACTTTCCCTTTAAGAGGTGCGTTCACGCCATATTGGAATTCCAACTTGTAAAAAGTGTTCACGTTCTCATAGAACTCGTAATTTCAATTTGTAAACTGGGAGTCTTCTGAGAGCTACGACCGCTGTACCGCCTGACCAACATAGGCTCTGTTTAGGTGTTGATAGTGTTGCCATAGAATAGCATAATTCCGAGTCCGAGGACGAGAACAGCTCCGAGTAGTATGTCACGTGTTGTCATCCTGAAATTAGGATAATTACGATATGGCATGAACGCAGCATATAATCACCAGAAACACAAAAATCTTCCACTATTTTGCTACATCTTTTGCATTTTTTAATATGGTCCACAAGAAGTTGAATTTTTTTTTCCCTCTTTACAGTTTCGTAAGAAGAAGTTGCGTTTTGGCAGGAGTCGTATTCATGACTGGGGGCTGTTTGCAGAGGAACCCATTGCTGCAGATGAAATGATAATCGAATATGTGGGCCAGAGCATTCGGCAGGTGAGATACACAATACCAAAAACTGAATTTAAAACCCATGTTTAGATATTTCAGCACTCATTTCTGAATTAAAAACATCAAGCTATAAATGTCTTGCAAATTCACAAGTTCCTGTATATTTTTATTATATCCCAAATTCTGCTTGTAGGTGATTGCAGACATGCGTGAAAGGCGCTATGAAAATGAGGGTATTGGAAGCAGTTATCTGTTTCGGGTTGACCAGGACACTATCATTGATGCAACCAAGTGTGGTAACCTGGCAAGATTCATCAATCACAGTTGCAATGTAAGACTAGTATGCTGTTTAGTAATTAGTCACAATATGCCAGCAAATTGTTTTCTTCTGTTTAGTGTTTACTATGAATATAGTTCATTTCCATTTGTAACATTCTGTGCTTACTGGTTTGACTTTTCTTCCATAGCCAAACTGCTATGCCAAAATCATCACTGTTGAAGCTCAAAAGAAGATAGTCATCTACTCTCGGCAACCTATTGGTGTAAATGAAGAAATCACTTACGATTACAAATTCCCTATTGAGGATGAGAAGATCCCCTGTCTGTGTTCTGCGGAGAACTGTAGAGGAACCCTCAACTAGACAAGGACTCGTTCTACACACTCAAAGTATTAGCAGTAAACAGGTTTCAGTTAACAAGTCTGTTAGAAGTAAGGATTTTTAAATATATTCACAAGGATGTAACATATTATTGACTGTCACAGACATTTGCCATTTTTCACAGGGGGAAATTACAGTTTAGCATAAAGAAACAAGCAATCATTTTCAGAAGCTCAGATTTTTGGAAAATGTTCAGAGCAAAAACTTCTCTAAAATGTGATTTTGTTTTGTCATGTTTATTATTAGATGGGTTGGATTAAAGTTAAATATGCATTCATGAGTTTTATTGTAAAATGTGAATACAAATAAAAATTATATGTATTTTTCCAAATAAATGTTTGTTTGTTATTTCCGCATACTATCAAACTTTACTCTAAATAAGCTAGTATTACATTTGGAAGTGAATAGGCTAGTTAAAAAAATTACATTCATTACAATAACGCAACCATTAGATTACCTTGTTATTTGTCTTACTTTCATCATAAACTATAGAAAATACATAGTTCATTTCAGATTTTGTTGTTGATTTTCAACTAGCCGTTTTTTTATATTTCAGGATTAGATAGGACTTCGTCTTGTATAAGTGGCCTGGATGCATTGCAAATATGACCGCAGAGTGAACAGATTTTCCTCGAAAGGACCTTTGCTTTCACATACTTAGGGTAAAGAATGCTTCAGAAAAGGGTGCCTCAGTTCACCGATCACCAGCTATCCTAATTCGATTGTTTTTTATTTCTTCTTTTAATCTGCTTAAATTTGTAAAGCCTTCACGTTGTATTTTGTTTCTCTCGTTCTATCTTTTTTTAATGAAAAAAAAAAAAAGACATTGGAGAATGCGGGCATCGATCCCGCTACCTCTCGCTTGCGCCTACTGCATCCCACCGATTGAGCCAAAGTAAGCCCAAAGTAAGCCCACATTAGCCAATCGCGTTCTCCCCTGTGGCTTACTTTTGACCAATCGCGTTTCTCTCCGGGGCTTACTTTTGACCAATCGCGATTCTCTCTTGGGGCTTACTTTTGACCAATCGCGATTCTCTCTTGGGGCTTACTTTTGACCAATCGCGTTTCTCTCTTGGGGCTTACTTTTGACCAATCGCGTTTCTTTCTTGGGGCTTACTTTTGACCAATCGTGTTTCTTTCCTGTGTCTGACTTTTGGCCAATCGCGTTTCTCTCTGGGGGGCTTACTTTTGACAAATCGCGTTTCTCTCCTCTGTTTGACTTTTGACCAATCGCGTTGGTCTCCTGTGGCTGACTTTAGACCAATCAACGACCGCGATTATTGTCATCTTGCTCAGGTAAGGCTAAGATTTACTTTATTAATATATGTATATATATAATTAAATATCGTTATTTGTTCATAAAGAGTATGTGTTTTTAATTGAACATGTCAATACCGTTAGCTATCATGTATAGCACACGTTTTCTTCAGTAGATGTGAACCCGCGCTACTGATCAGATTTATAATCAATGGCCGTCGGCCTGTAATGCTACCCTTATATTGCTGTCAACAACGATGTGAAAAAAATACTTATATTCATTCACTTATATAGAGAGCTGGGTAGATTACTAAAAAAATGTAATCCGTTACTGATTCCAAATGACAGCAGACTAATTTTAGATTACTTTTAGATTACTTTTTACTTGTTAACTTGACTTGTTAGGATAATCCTATACCATATTGACATTAAAATGCATAGATTCCATTTGTTTTTATTAACAACACTAAGTGCATTAAACATGTTTATGTAGAAATGTGCAGGGAGTTTAATGAGAAGCTAATAAATAATTAAACCATAAAATATATTAAAGTAAATCTTTTTATATTGATAATCAATAATAAAATAAAAATAACCTACAAAAAAAAAATATTTTATTTGTTTACCTGCATGTCATGTGACTGTAACCAACATCAGAGAACCAATGAAAATGCAAATGTGATACTTCATTATTTAAATATTTATTTTAAAATCTCAAGGGTACTTTAAATAAATATATTAGGCAAAAGACAAAAACTCATCATCAGGCCAGTGTATGGTCATGTTTATTACCACATAAATATGGTTTACGTGTAGCTTGTTAAATTCATATTACACACTTAATGTACAGGCATCTTTCAGATTGCTAAGGTCTCTTTCTGATTTTCATTTCAGAAAATGTACGCTTACCCCTTTTTTCGTCGCCAATCGGCAACTTCAAGCCGACTCCTCATGGCGCCATCGTCGGAGGCGAAGCACCTTGAAAATGTGGAGTCAGGAAGGGCCAAGCCCAAGGAGGAAGTGCTGACAGAGGCCAAAACTTTTGTCAGCACCAATGGTGGAGACCCCAGTGACCAGTTTTTAGTGCTGGCTCACTGCAAGCTTCAGTTTGGGAAATACCAGGGCCAGAGATTTAGATGGCTCCTGGAAAACTCTCTGGGGTACGCAGTGTATTTGGTGCTCAGCATTTCTCAGGAGACAGCGCAGACAACCCCCCTGTCAGAAAATAAACAGCTGTTCCTACAGTACACTTCTCATATTAGAGAGATGGCAGAAGAAGTGGAGAAGTATGAGAGGAAGCAGGAAATGCAAGCAGAAGCCCGAGCATCTGGAGACCAGGGCTGCTTGATGGTGGAGTTTGGTGACTTCCAGGGTCGGTCCATGAAGGATGTTTATGAGGACCAGAGCAAGGAGGCCCAATCCCTCATCAGGTACCTGGTTAAGGCAGATGCCAGGCCAAACACCAACATGGCCATTTTCAAGACGTATGTCCTGAAAAGGCAGGCTTCTGCTTTGGGTACCAGTGTACGTCAGCCTGCACGTCCACTTGCAACCTCCAGCATCTCTGGACCTCCACCCGCAGCCTCCAGCATCTCTGCACGTCCACTTGCAACCTCCAGCATCTCTGCACCTCCACCTGCAGCCTCCAGCATCTCTGCACCTCCACCCGCAGCCTCCAGCATCTCTGCACGTCCACTTGCAACCTCCAGCATCTCTGGACCTCCACCCGCAGCCTCCAGCATCTCTGCACGTCCACTTGCAACCTCCAGCATCTCTGCACCTCCACCTGCAGCCTCCAGCATCTCTGCACGTCCACCTGCAACCTCCAGCATCTCTGCACCTCCACCTGCAGCCTCCACTACCTCTGCACCTTCACCTGCAGCCATCCGAACTGGTGTACAGCAAATCACCACTGTGAAAGCGCTGTTGGCGCATGGCAAACATTTGTCTTCTTCACAGCTGGCAAAAAAGCTCAAGTCACCAGTTAAACACTGTAAGTAGGAGTGTGAATATTTAATTTTCCAGACAGCAGTTCTACATGTATTTATTTATCGTTGTGGCGCACCTGTCCACTTGCTATTTCCAGATCCATCACTGCAGCCCACTTTACCTCCCACAGCAGCAGAACCTTTGGCCCGAAGGCAGCTTTTCGCTACAGGTATGTAAGCACTATCTTACATATCCTTGTCTCTGTGTATTGTTAAAAAAAATAATGAAACCGTAACAAATATAAAATTAAATCAAATCATTTTAAAAGCAATCAAAATAATAAAAAACATACTAACAATAGTTCTAACATTTGTGTTCCAGGCACTTCTGTTCTCACTGCTGAAGATGATGATGAGGAGCTGGTATTTGCTGCATCACAATGTGAAGCACAGCTGAATACAGGTGTGGCATATGACAAAATGCAAATATTAGAAGAATGTTTTGTGAAAAAAAAGAAACACTGAGAAGCATTATTTTAAAAAAAAATCACCATTTTTAAATATTTTTTTGTTCACAATACAGAATTGCCTCAAGCGGGATGCATTCTTTGAGTGCACTTCTTCAAAACCTTAAGGATGTGTAAAGGTGTCAGTGTATTTATTTGCATTTCCGAACTTACCCGTTGTTAAACAATCACCGGATAACTTTCTCATACCGCTTGCTCTTCTCACTCACTCTTTAGCTCCCCCTGAGCGAACAGGAGGGTGGAGAGTCATTGTTCTAATGATTAGAGAAACTTTATAGCTTTTCCTCACTGTATCTGTGTGCATGCTTCATGTCTGCGGGCGTCATTACTTTATATTGACTTCATCACATCTCATTTTCCTTACTCCATTCCACCTGATCCTCATTCTCAAAGAATTGTACTAATTCCGTATTGTTGATTGCTTCTTAACACTAGTGCCATTTTCTTCACTATTTTCCCTAAATATACTCATAATAATTATTAACACTTGTCCAAAATTACTGCTTCGCAGGCTTTTTGTGGGCTGCATTTATGGCGTATTATTATCAAATGCAACAGTCATCCTTAAATTGTTTTTGTTACTGTTCACTCAGAAGCCTGTGCTGGTCCAGCAACAACACCAGCTCTTCCACATCATCAGCCACCAGCTGAGCTTCCAGGTCACTGGAAAGATCATCTTCCACCTTTCCAGCACGAGTGGATCCGGAACACTCTATTTAAGGCCAACCCGCGGACCGGCAAGCCAGAACTAGTGTCCCAGCTGAAGCTTTGGTGGTATCCTCCTCAGCCCCCTTTAATTCACACTCAGCCACCCGCCTCACCTGACCTCTTCTTCTGTCGGCCTTTTTTCTTATGGATGCCACTGAAGATGTGGTTATTTCCTCTTGTCTGTGTTCGCCCAGACTGTGGTAAGCACAGACTAACAGCAGCAGGACTTTACCGCACCGTGCGCAAGGTCTTGGACATTGACGGGTGGTATGACCTTGCCACTGAGTATCTGGAGTGCAAATGCTGCAAAAAGAAGTATCCCGCCTGGTCCGAGGACATCTTAGGACAGCTGGATATGGGCCACCGCAGTCAGTTTCCAGCTTTGCTGACATACAGGTAATTCATAATGACAATCATTCATTATAATATTATATTTTTTTTTTTACCAACCAAAGCATTTGCATGATTATACTGCTGTTTCCTTAGATACTCATGTGACAACCGGGTGCTGAGGATGATGAGGGAGAGGACACTGGGCAACAGCGTGACTCAGCTTTACAAAAAGCTGATGGAACAGCACAGTGAGGCATGGACACAGCGTGTTCTGCAGTACCTGACTGCCTGCAAACCATTCACAAGGTCCTCCCTTGTACAGCCTCCTGTGTTTGCTGAGCCTCCCCTTTTACCTGCCCTGCCTAAACCTAAGTGGCTGTTAGCCGTGTACGCCAGGGATGTTCTGGGGGGACTGCATGAGGTCAAGGCCAAAATTACATCTGTCCTTGGCTGTGTTCTCAAGATGGACTCCACAAAAAAGGTATCAACGTTGTTTATATCCAGACATGTGCCAGATATGGGTATGTGTGCGTACATAATAAACACAGTTTTTTTCCCCAATAGGTCACAAAGAAACTTGCTGGTGCTGCTTCAGGTACAGCTGCCTGGTGCACAAATGTGGGGAACGAACACGGCCAAGTCCTTGTCTCTGTGCTGACAGCCGCCGAGGGACATGGTCTGGACGCCATGGCAGCTGGCCTGATGAAACGCTACCGGGACGCAGGAGAAGCAGCCCCAAAAGTGATGTACGTGGACAGAGATTGCTGCAATCAGCACGGCCAGTCTCGGGTGAAGGTCATGTTTTCGGAGTGGGATGAGCTTGAAGTGCGCCTTGACATCTGGCATTTCATGCGGCGGTTTGCTGCAGGTGTCACGACAGAGGCTCATCCGCTCTACGGGATCTTCATGGCACGTCTGTCCACGTGCATCTTTCTGTGGGATCCAGAGGATGTGGCTGCTCTTCGCCGTGCAAAGGAGGGTGAGCTGGTGGCAAAGAAGACTGGCCACATCTCAGAAAGGGCGATCAGTGCTCGCATTACCCGGAGGGAGTTGGCACTGCACTGCCGGAGGAGAACTAGGGGGGTGGAGGAGACCACCAGATTGATCGGAGCACTGATTGATCTGTTCGACAGTGCGGAGGGGAAGGACACTCTGGTGGACCACGAACGGATCCAGCAGATATGGAAGGAACAGCAGAAACATGTACAGTGTGTTCAAGACCCAGAGAACTTTCCGCTGTACTCTAAGACGGGGACACTGAAGAAGGGCGGTGTGGAGCTATGCTGCTACAGGTGTGCCCGTGGCTCCACCTCCTTGGAGTCATTTCACCTCCACCTCAATCGCTTTATTCCAGGTATGACATGCATATGGATTACTATTTTTTCTGTAAATAATATAAACACTCTAACTGCTTCTATTACTTAAGATAATGTCACATTTCTATAGTAATATTACAGTTCTTTTCTTGACAAAGCTTCTTGCCTGACAGGTCACTAGTAACTTAAGTTATAACGAAAATAATTTTATATATAATTTAGTGCTGGGCAATGATTAATCATGATTAATTGTGTCCAAAAAAAAAGTTTTTGTTTATATAATATATGTGTTTGTACTGTGTATATTTATTATGTATATGCAAAGACACACCTACAGTATATATTTATATTCATATCCTAAAGATACAGTACACATACATACGTTATGTGCACAAAATGTTTATTTTGGATGCAATTAATCGTTGCCCAGCACTAATGTAATTACGTAACTCTATTACATATAACCAGTTACTTCATAGCATTTCATGTGTAGTATGTGTTGTACATATGTGACATATAAAACCCTTTTTGGTTTATTTAACTTTTAGGAACCAGTGCCAGTGATGCGCATTTTCAAGCCTATCTCCTTGAGGGCTTGATGCGTTGGAATGATGACCGGATGGAAGACGCCATAAAAGGAGCATCCTCCATACGGTCATATGGCAGTGCCATGAGAGAGGCTGTGGACCGGCTTAGCCGATCTGTCCTAGGGAAGCCCTGGGATGAGCGCTATCGTCCTCCTGGAGCATTTACAGGCAAGAAATTTATTCATTTGTTCTTTTGTAATATTCTACTAATTTATCTATTTAGTATCTATCTATTTTTATCTGTTTTCTTAAATGTACTAGATACAATATTAAGAACATAAATATTAAGAACTTTCTTTTTTTCCATTTTATTTTTTTAGGTGAATTGCTGGGTATCGAGTACCTGTACAGTCAGACTGGCAAAACACTGACTGCAGTGCCCCAGAACCCAGAGGAGGAAGATCGGCTGGTGGAGGAAGTTGATGACCAGGACCTGGAAGATGAGGGATTTGAAGAAGAGATCATGGAGGACATCACAGTTCCAGTGCTGTATGAGGATGACCCCTGCCATGATCTTGAAAACAGACCCTCATCTTTGCCTCTGCCCCAGTCCCCAGCTTCACCAGCTGAGCCTTCCACATCCTCTGGTGGAGAAGGACAGCATCTTGCCCCCGCCCCTTCGGTGTTGTTCAACACTGGAAGCAGTATCTCTGATGAGGCCCAGGTAAGACACTTTAAAGGTTTTATTTAATTTCAATCTCATTATACTCCACATATATTAACGTTAATCTGCATTTACTAGGGAGCAGCCATTGGACCTGATGGCATTGCTGGGTGGGACAAGGTCCAGGATCTGGCTGGTTACCTGGTTGGTCTTCGTGAGGCTCCTTACCTCACTGACCTGCAGGTGACAGCGGCCATCCAGTTGTGGACAGCTCTCCCTGATTCGGACAAACAGCGGATCAACTATCAGCCTCGACATCAGCCTCAGCTGACACATGGACGCTTCAAAGCACCAAAGCGGTCCGGAGTCACACCGGGTGTGGAGAGTGTCAAAAGGTGTCTGATTGGACACCCTGGGGGTCCAGCACAGTGGCCCAGCACCAGCCGCTTGGTTGAGGCCATTTGTGTCAAGCTGTGCACTTTACACAAGTCGCCGACCAAGAAGGCTGGAGTTTGCACTCCCAGGTGGTCTAAAATACTCTCAGACTACCACCACATCCGAGAGCTGGTGCTTAACAGTCGAAGGCTGATGGATGAAACAATGATCCAGCTGTTTGAGCTTAACCAAAAGACACTCATTCAGTGGTAAGCGAGGTACATTATTTGCTTCAAATGAACTAAAAAATTTCTAAACATATATATAATACAAGTCATTTGTTTTCAGGTTTCAGAGGAGGCAGAAGAACCAGGAAATGAGTGTCCTTGCTTAGGGACTGACTTCACCTGACCCAATTGCTGTGGCCGATACGCAGCTTCCTCCGCCGAGGGAAAAATTGGATGAAGCGCCATCGACATCAGGCCCAAGACATCCATTTATCCTTCCTTCAAATCGAGAAGGACAGGCTCCGATTCTGCGGCCAGGTCGACGGCCCGCTGCCACCAAAGAGTGCCCCATTGCACCTGCCCCCCCATCATCAGGAGTTGTCCAGGCCATTTCAGCGCCTGCGCCATTGTTAGGCACACTAGTCCTTAACCCGGACATGACTGTGGCAATGGTGATCCCCTCTTCTGGTGCTTCAACATCCAGTTGCAGGCCCAGCTCCGCCACCGCCTGTTCCTCCATCTGATGCTCCTGTGTCCCGTTACACCCAGAGGAACAGACGCCGACGGGCCCTGGAGACAGAAAGCGGAGTCCATAAGAGGAAGTATGTGCGAGGGGTTGCCTTTAACACTTGCAGCAAATGTGGGCAGCCCAAAACAAAGGAGTTTGGTCATAGCCGATTTGGCAATGCCACATTTTGCCCACGTGCCTCAAATGGCAAATCTTTGGATGACTGGTTGGCAGAACAGCGCCAGCAAAATAAATGACAAACTCCAACTCCTCTATAAATAATATCTGTAATATTCCTGTATAAATTTTGTATATATTACATGGGTGTGTTTCTCAATAAATAATGTCTTTCTTGTATATATTTTGTATATTACATGGGCCCACTCTTTCGTATTGTTCAGAATGTTGCTCAAAAAATTATATCTTTCTTGTATATATTTTGTATATATTACTTGGGCCCACTCTTTCGTATTGTTCAGAATGTTGCTCAAAAAATAATATCTTTCTTGTATATATTTTGTATATATTACATGGGCCCACTCTTCCATATTGTTCGGAATGTTGCTCAAAAATAATCTTTCCTGTATATATATTTTTTTGTATATTTTACATGGGCCCACTCTTTCATATTGTCTTGTATCTCTCGCAATACTATATCCTCCTCAGTAAATATCTTTTCTGTATATATTTTGTTTATATTATGTTTATTTTAATTAAACATTTTACAAACATTTTACATTTTAACATTTAAAGTGTCTTTTAATCAGATAAATAAAATCTGATACAAACGAAAAAACACATGCGTTTACACATTTTTATTCATATTATTTAACCATTAACGTAATATGCTTTATAAACTAAATTTGATTTAACCACAAACATAAACATATTATATACATTTTTAAAATAATATACTCAAAACAATTAACATCAATCAATATAGTGACATATCCAGGGCGCAATTTGTGAAACAAAGCAGGTGGGTATGGGAGCGTGTTTTTAATATGACGGAAACTGTCAACGTGATGATTCACAGTTTCGAATCACTCCAGTTGGATCGCGAATCACGATTCATTTGATTCCGAACGGTGACTTCATTCAGTCGCGCAGACTAGGGTTCGAATCCAACCTGTCGAGGGTGACCTGTTTCAAATGTAACTAAAACCGCTCCATAGCGCACATGAATATTGCCCTGATATTGTTGCATATGAAATGTGTCAGCCCACTTCCGTTTTCACGTCTTTTTTGCTTGCGAGGGGGGGCTCAAAGATTGGGCTCCTTCTTTTGCGCGAGCGCTCTACCATCTGAGCTAATTCCCCGTTGAAAGACCCCGGATTTGAACACGTCTATTTAACCCGCAGCGTTTCGTTCGTGAACTAAGATGAGTACATACTATTTCCATCAAAATGGAACAGAGAAATAGACATTTAGTCTTTATTTGACTTTATTTATTTATCGTAGGCTATATAGATTTTTAAAGACACAAATTAACACTGTCCTTAAGTTGTGGCGTTATTTTCGCCACAAGCAACATTTTTTTGTTCATAACGTTTTTGTAAAGATAGGGCACTTGTTTCAAAGAGGCAGTGTCAGTGAAGCGTTTGAGTTTTTTAAAAAACAAAAAAAAAAAGTTTATATTCTCATGAAAGGAATTATTTTATTGTGCTTCATGTTCAATCAAGCTGTAATTTTTCAAAAAAAATATTCAAACAGTATGTATACAGGATGGATACAATGCTAATGAAATAGACGTCAGTAAGACATTTTATTCCAAAAATCATTTCCATTACTGTGTTATAATATTATTTCCACCACAGAAGGCTGTTAAACATAATATTTCATCTGAGATATGATGGAAATGAAACTCTGGTGGAAATGTTCATGTGACAGTTTCTTTTCTAAACGTCCAAAAAGTCAAAAGTGTCTGTAGTTAAAGAAACACTGGTACAAAACATAATGGCACATACTTGAATGCCAAACAAAAATATGACAGTAAAACATTAGAGAGTTTACTATGCATATTTCTGTATATGTGTAGGTCTATCCATTCACTATGAATAGCAATAGAGTCAGAGTTCCTCTGATGTGCCATTAGGTGTAAGGATGGTGAGGTTTCCTCTGGCATTCTGGTCCGCTTCAATTGCCTCAAACAGAGATTTGAAATTTCCAGCTCCAAAACCCTAAAACAACAGAGGAATGCATTGTTATTTATGTATTTCTTACGTGCATTTAGGAGACATTTCTGAAGATTAGTTTTTGACCAATTAAATGCAAATTTAAATATGATGAATGCTTGCTCTAAAAGAGTTTATTAAATATTGATCGATTCTTGCTTACTTGATGGTTACGTCTCTGGATGACCTCCAGAAACACAGTGGGCCTGTCCTGTACTGGTTTGGTGAAGATCTGGAGCAGGTAGCCATTGTCATCATAATCCACCAAGATTTTAAGTTCCTGTATAAAACAATACCACACTATTTTCACATTCTGCTACAGAAACTTGCATTCATATGCATTATAGCTCATTGCTGCAATTTCTTCAAGCAAAAGGTACAATTCAAAATAAAAGCTCCTTGCGGTGATGCCATAGAAGAACCATTTTTGGTTACCCAAAGAACCTTTCATTGAACAGTTCTTAAAATAACCATTTTGAAGAACATTTTAAAAATCTAAAAAAAACTTTTTCCACTATAAAGAACTTCAAGGTTGGATGTTCAAGGTTCTTCATGGAACAAATGATGCAAATAAAGAACCTTTATTTTTAAGACTGTTCTTAAATATTGTCTTACCTCCAGTATGCTGAGGTCCTCAACAATTTTGACTTTAGAAAACTTCAGCTTCTCCCTGAGCTGCTGGTAGTATATGTCAGGCACTGTCATGAACTCCATACCACGTTCCTTTAGGTTACGGACCTGAAAACATATTCTTGTCAACCATTTTAAAAGCAAAGAAACTTTTTAAGCATTCACAAAGAACAACATAAGGCTTTGCACACTACTAGTTTTGTCTTCTCTATCAATGTTGTAAAACCTTTTATGGCTGTTGTTTACTTACTGCTGTAATGATGTCAGAGGTGTTCATGGCAATGTGTTGAACCCCTGCACCACCATAGTACTCCACATACTCCTATAAAAGGAGAAAAGATAGTTGGAGATAGATGTATGCATTGTATAGATGAATGTAAGTACAGTAGATGTCATGTCTAAAATACATGCCTGGATCTGGGACTTGCGCTTCCCTGAGGCTGGCTCATTAATTGGCATTTTCACAGATTCTTCATAGTTAGCCACCACTATGGAGCGCAGTGCACTGTATTCAGTCTGTAACTGCTTGTCATCTACAGACCAGAATCTGTGGAACAGCAGGTTCCTCTGATACCTTCATACAAATACATACAGGTTGATTTAACACAGTAAAAAGAATTGGCAAAAAAAAAAAAAAAAAAAAAGATTATCTTTTCTTCAATTTTTACTTCATAAATATTTCATAATTGATTTACTTTTATTATTGTATAATTTATTATGATTCAAAATGAAGAGTTACAATATCTGTGAATATGAACAATATCTGTCAGTAAACTAAGAAAAACAATTTAGTTTTCCCACTAAATTACATTTATTCTCATTCTGAGTATAAACTCACTTAATTTTGACAATTGTCTTTGTTAAATAGACTTTGCACTTAGTCATTTTTCTTCTCAAGTAAATGTATGTTGATTTAAGAATGTGCAGGTATTTGTTCTGAAAAACAAATAATTGTTTGTGGTGTATGTACAAGAGCTGGACATGATGGGATGGGGTTTGGTTTAGATAATTCTGCTATTCCCACCCCTCACCACCCCCTTTTCCTCCCTTTTCCCGTCCCTACTGTGTCTAACTGTCTCCAGATGGTGTCTCAGACTCTGAAAATCATTTTGCTGAGTCATAATTACTATGGTGTTTTCTTACATAATTATCTGGCGTCCACTACCACATACTAAAATACAGCCATCCCATCTGCCATCTCCATCTATTCTCTCTGAGACTCTGTTCTGATCTTTCTTTTCTGTCTTCACTGCATCCTCACCATGGAGACACACTGCTGATCACTGGGGAGGGGCTCTCGGTGTATTCTGACTGGATGGGACGGATAGGGAGTTTCCCCCTAAAGACTTGCGCTGTTCTTTGCAATTACCTCTCGTGACTTCTTTTATGCTTTTCAGTCTGATGCTGTCTGCCTGTTTACGCATTTTGGAATAAGTACAACAATATGTTTTGAAAAGTTTTATACCACTCCACTATTGACACCATCTCATTGTCTGGCTGATTTCCAACCACATGGTCAATGAAGTCCAGCTTCCCGCTTGGCCTGCAAAAGAACAATCAGGTTAAGAGACAAAGAAAATGACAGTGATAGAAAACAATTAATGTATGATCTGAGATATGGACCTTTTAAATGATCATTTCACCATTGAACAATAGTAAACACAATTTAATCATATGTGCTATATTTGTAGCAATAGGCAACAATACATTGTATGGGTCAAAATCATCTATTTTTCTTTTAATGCCAAAAATCAGTAGGATATTAAGTAATCATGATCCATTAATATATTTTGTGAAATTCCTACTGTAAATATATCAAAAGTTAATTTTTGATTAGTAATATGTATTGCTATAAACTTAATTTGAACAACTTTAAAGCCGATTTTCTCAATATTTGTGAATTTTTTTGCACCCTCAGATTCCAGATTTTTTAAATAGTTGTATCTCAGCCAAATATAAATCTTATTTTTTCAGCTTTCAGATTATATATAAATCTCAATTTTAAAAAATTAACCCGTATGACTGGTTTTGTGGTAGTGGGTCACATATTTATATGCTGTCATACAATCTGAATACTACACTCACAGTTTTGCCAAGAAAGGGTCACAGAACAGAGGAGCATGGAATCCTGGGAGGAAGAGCCCATTATATCCTGTCCGCTCTACAAATGTATGAGTGGTATCACCATACTAAAACAACAGAGAAAGAGAAATCAGAGAGGAATACAAAATATAGAATTGAACACACACACAAACACACTAACCTTGTAAAAATATGGGGTCGGTAACATTTGTGAAAATGTTTTGGCAGCATTTATTCAATCAAATATACAGTAAAACATTAATATTATTACTATTTTAATATATTTAATATATTTCCTTTTTCCGTGTCACATGATCCTTCAGAAATTATTCTTAACATGCTGATTTCATGCTCGAGAAACATTTTAAGAAAAGTTTTCAGGATTCTTGTATATAGACAGTTCAAAAGAACGTCTTTTAAAAGTATAAATGCCTACTGTAAAGTTTGATTCATTTGATACATTCTTTCTGCATAGAACTGTTAATTAATTTAAAAATAATTATGACATTATACATACTGTCTGCAGCACTGCCAGTTTCACCCTGCCAAATTTATCCTCCACAACATGAGGCTCTTTAACGATGATGGCACCTCGTTCTCTCGCTTTCTGCAGGAAAAAATAATAAAGCAACAGATGATTACTGCAAATGATGTCCATAAAGTGCTTTTAAGAAATAAAACATAAGAGGAAACATCAGCATCTACCTCTACCAGGAAGTCACAGTTCTCTACAGTGAAAGCTACATCTTTGACACCATCTCCATGTTTTACCAGGTGATCTCCCATCTCTGCTCAAGGAAAAGGGCAGATTATGCATTATGGAATGTGATTGTGAAAGACAATCAGATATCAAAAATCAGCTATACTCATTTATAAGTCTTACCTTTATTACCAGGATTCAAGGCAGAGGTGAAGACATAAATAATCTATAGGAAAGAGAAAACAGAGAAGCAGGTTACATTGTTGAGGCTTCTACAGAATGCACTGAATGTTAAAGGAATGAAGAGGGTGGACAGGAATAATGACACAATCTGACTCTCACCTTGCCCTGTTTCACCACATGAGATACAACATCACGACTGCCTGTCTCCAGCCCACGATATGCCAGAGGCTCAAAACCCAGTTTGTTACAGTAATAGGATGCTGCCTGGGATACATAACATCATAGAGAGAAAAACAAGATGTCTGCATACTTAAAATTTAGAATATTCATGTAAATAATACAAAATGTAACCCTGGTCCTCAAAACCAATCATAAGGGTACATTTATACAGCTGAATAAATAAGCTTTTCATTGATGTATGGTTTGTTAGGATATGGCAATATTTAGTAAAGATACAACTATTTGAAAATCTGATATCTGAGGGTGCAAAAAAAAATCTACATTTGCAGAAAATCTACTTTATATTTTTTAGCAATGCATATTACTAATAAAAAAAATAAGTTTTGATATATTTACGGTAGGAAATTGACAAAATATCTTCATGGACCATGATATTTACTTAATATCCTAATGATTTTTGGCATAAAAAAAAATCGATAATTTGGACCCACACAATATATTGTTGGCTATTGCTACAAACATACCCGTGCTACTTAAGACTGGTTTTATGGTCCAGGGTCACAAATATTCGCAAACTGAAACCTCAAAGTGAAATTATACAGACATGTTTAACTTTTTCTACGTGTTTAATATGATAATGGCACCATCTAGTGGTGAAATCTAAGAAGTGCCTCAATATGGAACAGATTAGTGAGTGGAGGATGGTGGTTTCTGCAGCTGCATGGTTATTTCTCCCACCCCTGGAAAGAGCCAATAGCATCTCCCTACAGGACACCTCCTCTAATATTCAGAAACAAACTAAATCTATATACATGTTTTCTTAAAGAATACCTGTTTGGCGTTTCCAACCCAGAAGGTGATGTGGTCAAAGCAGACAAACCTGCCCTCCTCGTGCTGTTAACATATAAAAACAAGTACTTAGGCTTGTTGTTGGATGTTTTCTATCAATAAATAGTTTTGTAGCAGAATAAATCTAGAGGCTAGTCTGAATAGTGTAATGATGTTAAATAAGAATCACAAGAAAAGTTCAAAATGCAGGTGGCATATTAGAAGAAATATATTACTATATTATTAACAGCAATTACCTACCTTTTCACCTTTGTCAGTGTAGGATGTCTGGAGAAGAAGTAATAAGAAATGTAAGCATGTTTAAATAAGTTGGGACAGTCAGTTTGCAAATGAAAGGCATCCAAATCTTAAATTGTTTTAAAATCACGTCTCTTACCATGTTTTAGTGGTTTTTGAAGGTAGCTTCTTCTTGGTCAGTGGCAGAAATGAGGAGCGGTGAGTGCAGATGCTGCAGATGTGAATTTGTAGTATTTGAGACTCCGCCCACCGGCGCTCTGGAGAGGAGGAGAGCAGCAATCAAGATGCTCTACTGCTGATACATTCACTAATTTAATATGCAGTTTAGTATATAATTATAATATATAATATAGCATTTTAGTTTAATAATATCGCTTAATATATAATTGTTATGGTTTTACTGTATCTGCAGTCTGTTGACAACAAGGAAGACTAAGTAGGCTAAACTTTATCATTGTCTATGAAAATCTAAAAATCCAAAACCAGTCGGAATAATCGATCTTCAGATTTCTGTCTGTTAATCTAAACATGTAAACATGCTGCTGTTTTTTTTTTTTTTTTTGATGTTTTGTGAGGTTGTTTGTCTAAATGCAAAAGAGGAGGCACACGGTTCCTTCAACCCTATTGGCTAGTTGAGATGTGCTTGTGTGTGAGTATGCAAGACCAAACGATTCTAGTTCTGATGTCATGAAGATTTATACACGTTTTTCTTTTTAATCTCTGAGGTAAAATTTAAATCAAATTTGAATTAAACTTACATATTAGTGTCCCCATTGACAACATTGCTTAATCATTTTAACCTTACACTAAGAACTATATTTTCATTCTAGTAGTTTATTCGCATTTTTAAAAAGTTTGCATTCTGCAATTTCAATGCAATTTCATTAGCACGTTGATTAATTATTGATTAGTCAAGTTATTGTAACGTTTTACCTCAGAATTAATGTAGCCTATAGAGTTCATGTCAATATGGTAACAATTAATGTAAATGATTCTAAAGAACTGCAGTGTCATTCTGACGCTTTAAATTCAAGCTCCCCCCGTCACTCCCCTTCCGACTAGAAAATGCATCTTAATAGTAAACATCAGCTAGGTTTACTGTTGCAGCCCCACTCCTCCATTTTGAATAGTTTGCTAAATGCTTTTAACCCACCGGGGACTTCATTAACACTGTTTCAGATGACACTGAGAACAATGTTGATACTCAGGACAGTTATGTCAGGTGTGATGTAACTTATAATCATTTTAATTTACATTTACTCATTTAGCAGACAATTTTATCTAAAGCCTCAGGAATACGAAAAGTGTTTCATTTTAAGATGATAGATAGTACTACTACTGCTACTGTGAATTGTTGCCTGTTGTAAATGTTCTCAGAAGTCCAACCCTATTGAGAGCAGGTATTTCACCTTACATGTACAATAAACATGTAATAGCAGAAATTTAAATGAGCATATGTGAGTGTTTAGGGGAAAGGTGTTGATGCACATGAGGTATGTTTCCCCAGAGAACTGTGGGTGACAATCTGTAGCCAGCGCTGATTGGACAGCTACAGTTCTTGAGGGAAATACAGCGCTGTTGGTCTCTCTTAGCTCGACGTGATCTCAACACAAGTCATAAGAGAGATCAGAAGAGAACAAAGAAACAACGTGATAAACCATGAGACAAGCTATAAAAAGATTATAAAACAAGCATGAGGAAAGGAGAGCAATTAGATCCGAACACCATGAATAACCCGACAGCAGAAAACCCAGCCATCCTGGAGAAGTGGTTGCAAAAGAGAAGAAGCAGAGATGACAGAGAAAAGGAGGAAATGAACATGCAGGTTGAAGCTGAGGAACATGCTGTTCATGAAGAAATGGAGGAGAAGAATGAAACTTCTGAGGCAGTTACAGAAAAAGAAAAGCAGGCTAGAGTCCGTTCAGTCTTCTCCTTGGTGAGGAGTCAGATCAGGGCACAGACCGGTTTGGATGGTCAGCGCATGGGCATATTGGATGTTGTAAACCAAATCACCAAGGAACTAGAGAAGAACAAGAAAGAACAAGAAGAACCTGTACCCACAGCTGAGATCAGCTCATCTGAGGATAACGCAGTTCAGAAAGAGACTGCAGAAAAGCAAATGACACAAAATGGAGAAAATACGAAAGAAAGAGGAGACGAATTATGTGTAGCATTGTTGGAGGAGATATTGTTGAACTTGGAGTCATTAAAAAAGGAGTTGAGAGAGGAGCTCGCTCAGTTTCGCCGTGAGACGCAAAGCTACACAGACCAGGCGCTCTGCGGCCTGGAGACCCGCTTAACTAACTTACTGAGAATACAAGCGCTGACTCGCACAACTCCCTCTGCACTTCCAAGAAACCACACAGTTGAATCCATGGAGACCAAGAAGCACAGGCCTCCCAGCATGCCTCCTTTGGGAACATGTAGAAGACGAGTGCTCAATCGCACAATGACCACTATCACCCCTAAAACTTGCCTGCCTTTGTCTCTGGGGCCTCGCTCCAATTCAGAGCCACTAGGGGGCTGGGGCGCTGAGAACGCCACCAGCAACGGCGCTCAGATGTTGCCGAGGAGGGACGAGGCGGTAAGTCATCCTCCTGGGCCGTTGCCTCCTGCTCTACCTCCTGCACAGAAAGGCAAGAAGGCTTTGCGAAGCAGGACTCGCATTGGTAAGCCAACATGATAGTGAGGTCCGCCATCCAAACACACAACTAACTAACATCAGGGGAGGAACCAGCATCATTCTGAACTTTTAGAATCAACGATATATCACAAGATAAGAATGTTCAATATGAATGGCTGTGAAGAGAGCTGAGGAGCAGAAGTGTTATCTTCTGTGCTATTTTGTGCTGTTTGTCCATGGAACTATTGGAGACCAAAAAATCTACAAAATGACTCTCAGAGAAAAAAAAGCTTACCAAGGAGGTAAATAGTGTGTATAATGCTGATTTTTAAGATATAGATGTAGATGAAGTAAACATTTATTTTAATCTGTTTATAGTTTTACAACCTAGGTGCTATAATTTCACAAACAAATTGCTCAAAATATTTTTTGTTGTTGAATAAATATAAATATCACAAAATAAAAATATATTTTTTCAGGATACTAATCGATGTATTTTAATTTGTTCTGTCCAACTGTATCAATCAATGATGCAATGACATTGTCCGTAATAAAGATGCTACAATTTCATTCATTTGTATTGTATTTCATTTGTATACACTACTTTTTTCTGTTTTTTTTTTAAAGAAATCTCTTCTGCTCACCAAGCCTGCATTGATCCAAAAGCAGTAATATTGTGAAATATTTTTGCTTTTTAAAATAAGTGCTTTCAATTTGAATATATTCTAATTTATTCCTGTGATCAAAATTAAATTTTTAGCATCATTATTCAAGTCTTCAGTGTCACATGATCCTTCAGAAATGGTTACTGATTTGATGTTCGAGAAACATTTATTATTATTATCATCACTATTATTATCAATATTTAATACAGCATTTATAGGGGGTGAAGAAGACATTAGAAATTAATACTTTTATTTAGCAAGGATTTAAATTGATCAAATGTGATGATAAAGACATTAATAATATTACAAAAGATTTATATTTCACATAAACGCAGTTCTTCTGAATTTTCTATTCGTCAAAGAAACCTGAAAAAAAAATCTGCTCAGTCGGTTTTAACCTAATTATATATATATATATATATATATATATATATTAGCAGAATTATAATATTAGAATGATTTCTAAAAGATCATGTGACTGGAGTAATGATGCTAAAAATTCACGGGGATGAATTACAATTATACATAATAATAATAAACGGAGCAATTCCAATAGGGTCCTCACACCATCAGTGCTTGGGCCCAAAATATAACATTTATTAAAACAGTTATTTTGAATAGTAAAAATATTTAACAGTTTTACCGTTTTTGCAAATAAATGCATACTTGGTAAGCAGAAGAGACTTAAAAAACTAACAATCTTACTGTTCAAAAACTTTTGACTGGTAGTGTACTTTTGCTGTTTCACTAGAACGTATAATGTGTTCATTGCATGCATGTAGGTGTTTTAAAAATATATGTAGGCCTATTTCAATTACAAAGTTTCTATTTAAATATTAGCCTACTGTTTTCTTAGAAAATCCCTATATCAGATTAAAATACAACTCCACAAATTAATTTCAACAGGTCTTATAATTACAGATGCATTACAGGGGTCACGTTGCCTCTCACAGCTGGTTTAAGAAAAAGTGGAACATCGATCTCTTCTCTATGTGCAAAAGGGATAGATTTGGCGCATCTTTTGTCACATGTACATCCCTCAGCAATATTTAAGATTAAGAATGCAAATATAATATTATTATTGTGACATCAACATAAAGGCAGTCATCTGAAAGATTTAAAATCCAAAACTAATAATACAACCCAATTTTCCCCAACGGATTCTCCACAACATTTCATAAAGACAGCATATTTGGGATTACTCAATCATGACATATACTGGTAGCGACACCTGCTGGTCAAATATTGTAACGATTCTGCCAATTTCAACCGTTCAAGTGAAAGTAATTTAAGTAATCCTTACAATTTAATTACAATGTTAAAAATAAATATCATGTTGAAAGAAAAAATAGTGATTCTAAATACAGAAAACAAATCGTAAATACAAAAAAAGTTCCATACGCTGCACTCCTGCAGGTTGTTTTCCCCCAAATATATTTATTTACATGTTTTATATAGATTTTTCCTAATCGTATTCGCTACGAATTATATGTTTGTGCCAAGTTGTGTTAATATTCTATCAATAAAAAAGATCTGCGCAGGTTTGAATTGCGCATGCGCGTGGCGCGCGTCCCCGTTTGATGACAGCTGTGCGCTGTGGCTGTTGCTAAAGGGAGGAGAAAATCTCACGACGGAGGGCTTTTTATCTCTTTCATTCGCAGCTAGGACCTTTGGAGGACTGAAACGAGAACTAAACTGTAAAACCCACCCATATTAGTCGCGACTGAGTTCAGTACTTCACACCCAGCCGTCAAATTATTCGGTAAGTCTGTTGTACGCTGGCCCGAGCTGGTTAATGTGACACTTTAGCGAACTGAGCGTTAGCTGATTGTTGGCCTGCTTGTCTCGGTCATGTTGTCACCTTTTGTTTTTAATCCCGTTTGTTGGCAAATTAAGCTCCCAGGAAGATATTTCGTTTTCTTGACATGTTGTAACCTGAATGTAGATTTCAACACGCTACAAAGCGAGGTATTTCATTTATTGTTGGGCTATAAAACACGATGATTCTTCGATGTTGGTCGCTGACACCGACTCTTGCAGCTTTTGTTGTTGTCATGCACTTCTCATTGACAGTCATGCTGTTGTGATAATGCCAGATGCAGTCTGTTATTTGACAGTTTAAGGCCCTTAGTGGTTTGTATCATTTCTTTTCAATGTGAATTGCACTAGGTTTTACAGACAATTTTGTTTTGATAATGTCCATGTACCCTAATGGCTCTTATGCGATTGACGTTAGACATTTTACAGGGTGATCAAAATATGTGCTAAAAGTACAGTATTTGACAGTGTTGTTTGCAGTAATTCTCTATATTCAAGGGTTTGCATACTGGTCACTTATTTCCAAACATTATAATTTGAAATAAGTGACCTAGCTATCCCTAAAGGTATGTTTAGTTAGCACATTTTAAACAATGCTAATTAGTTGTGCTTTAAAATGATAAAATGAGAATAATCATATAAAAATCTATGATTTAGGACACGTGATAAATGGATAAAAAGGAAAGGAAGTATAAATACATGAGTGCTGAATTCATTTGACTGCAGTTCATCAAACTTGTGGTGTTATTCAGAACAAGTTTGGTATTGTTAGTGTTGAGTTTATTTGATTAAAATTTTATTTCTTAAAATTAAAATTTCTTAAAGTCAGAATGAAACGTATTGTACAGCATGAAATTTGTGTTTATTTTGTAAATGATATAGATTTTATTGTGAACAGTTCATCCGTGCATGTTTCATTTTTAATTATTGTGTATTTTTTCAACCTTGTCAATTTAATCAAAATGTCAGAACTTAATCTTCTAGTGAAAAGTCATATTTCTGTCTGGTCACGTAAGCAGAGCTTCTCCAGTCATATAGTCCACTTAAACCACACCCTTCCAAAATTAATTTTAACAGTGCATTAATTTTAGTGCACCGCCTAGATGTAAAATCCAACCAACAACTGAAGCATAGAACCAAGTTCCAACCCTATATATATATATTTATTTCGATAATCTGTTTCACTCAGATACACCTCACAATACATAAAACTACTAGCTACTTCCGTTTCATCATGACTTTAACCCCCAATGAAAATGATACCAAAACATGCCTAAGCATTGCTTTCACCATCTAGTTTTTCTGAAAGTCCCATAAATCAGCACTGGAATGCTCTGATTGGACATAATTAAGAGCAAATACCAAATCGATTTAAATGTTTCGGGTAATTTGGGAAACTGTGATCCTACGAGCTCTCCTGCTCAGACACACACAGTCTCAGAAAAGCTGGTCTTGTTTCTCTTAGAAGTCTGCCAAATCCTCAAGCGCTCTTGTTTTCTAATCACTCAGCTGTGTGGCTGGCACAGGACGGACTGCTTTTCTGATCTGGTTCATCCCCCAACTGTTCTGCGGTCCTCATGTAGCCTCATATTGAGGGTATAAAGCTCCACCCATGGTATCTCCGCAACACATGCCAAAGCTGTGACATTAGGTCAGCGGTGCTCTCTGAGTAGTATATTGGAGTTTATTTGATGCAGTAACTAGTTTTAGTGGTGCACTGCTTATATCTCTACACTTTCTTTCGCTTTCTAGTATAGTGAAAGCTCAATAAGGAAGTTTCATTATGCCAGTTAACTCCTATCTCTGCCAAATATCCTGGTTCTGTGTACTGACAGATAATTTAATGGATGTTTTGCATTTTTAACGGTCTGCAGTTTTGTGTCATGTGATTGTGGCAGTGTACAAACTGTTGCCAGGATGTGCTGTGAGGTGATGCTGAGGTCAAGCAGGAGGATGTGTTTCATGCAGGGTCAGGAGTTAGGAAGTGTGAAGCCCCTGATGGTATGTGTGTATGCTGATGTGCGCTGATACACATAGTAATGTCAGAGGGGCTCATAGCATATTTTTCTTGGCACCTTGCTGTTAATATTTAGCAAAACTGAGAAAATGGGCAAGTCTTGAACATCATGTGCTTGTAAACATACTAGGATGTGACTCATTCTCTTCTGAGATTCCACAGTAGAGTATTTTTAGTATGGGGCACTGAGTCCCAAACTAATTTATTTTATTTCTAATTACTTTTAAATAAGGATGCACCTATTGAAAATTCTCACAGATACAGATACGGTAAAATTATTTTCATATCTGATAACCAATGAGTTACTGATATTAGCCTTTCAAATATTTAAAAAACATCTGAAAGGTATGTTTCATCCAAAAATGAAGTTTAATTTTTGGATGAACCATGCCTTTCAAGTGTTTTTATATCATAATTTATGTCAGTTATTCCAAACATTTATGACTATGCTTTCTGTGCATATTTTGAAGAGTCTAAGTAACCAGACATTTCTGATGACTGTTGACTTCCAAAGAGGCTTTCTTTGAGACATTTCTCAAAATACACTACCAGTCAAAGTATTTTTAACAGTAAGATTTTTTATTGTTGTTTTTTTTTTTTTTTTTTAAAGAAGTCTCTGCTGCTCATCAAGCCTGCTTTTATTTGATCCAGAGTACAGCAAAAACAGTAAAAATGTTAAATATTTTTACTATTTTAAAATTACTGTTTTCTATTTTAATATATTTTAAAATGTAATTTATTTTTTAGCATCATTACTCCAGTCACATGATCCTTCAGAAACCATTCTAATATTCAGATTCTGCTCAAAAAACGTTTTACTTTTATGTTGAAAACAGCTGAGTAGATTTTTTTTTCTCAGATTTCTTCAAAGAATAGAACGTTCAGAAGATGAGCATTTATCTGAAACTTAAATTTTTTGTTATATTATAAATGTCTGTATCGACATTTTTCATTTATTTTAAGCATCCTTGATAAATAAAAAGTATTCATTTCTATAAATTATATTCCAAAAAAAAAAAAAAAACACTGACTTCAAGCTTTTGAATTGTATAGTGTATGTTGCGAAAGCTTTTCATTTCAGATCATTCTTTTATTCATCAAAGAATCCTGAAAAAATATTTTAAATGTTGTTGATAATAATAAAAAAAAATGTTTCTTGAACAGCAAATCAGCATATTAGAATGATTTCTGAAGGATCATGTGACACTGAAGACTGGAGTAATGATGCGGATAATTTAACTTCAAACACAGGAATAAATTACATTTTAAAATCTATTCAAATAAAAAGTACATATATTTCACAATATTACTGCTTTTGCTATATTTTGGATCAAATTAATGCAGGCTTGGTGAGCTGAAGAAAATTCTTGAAAAAACATTACAAATCTTACTGTTCAAAAACTTTTGACTGGTAGTGTGTATTTTATATATAGGGTAAATTTTCATTTAATGCTTGGGTGAATTGTGCCTTTTTATGCCTAAACACACACACACACACACACAGATACACACACACACACACACACACACACACATACAGGTACTAGTTAAAAATCTTCTTAAAAGGTTAAATCAATGCCTTAAGATAATACAATTGATTTAAATAAATAATAAATTGAACTAGTTTTGAGTATGGGCCAACTAAATATCTGATATTGGTAATAAATGTAAAACTCTAAAATTGGGCGATAACAGTTTTGGTTATTTTATTCATATCTCTATTCTAATAGATGAAATCTATTCCAGCATCTATTGCCTTGATGGTAATTTAAAGTGTTTATATAGCATTCCTATGTTGAAATAAAGAAAACTAGTGAAAGGGACTCAACGTATGCCCACTTCAAAAACTATTGGAACGTAGTCATAGGTGAGAGGAATGTTTGTCGTAACTACTTTAATGAGAAATCATTTGCTTTGTTTTGATGTAATTACCCAAGTTTTTCAGATCTGTCAACAACTTCTCTATCTACAACATGAGAAGTATGATGATGGTTTCTGGGAGCTGCTTGAAACTGTAGTTCACAGGAGGCTTATATTATCTGTTTGTTGACTTTAGACTTATTAGAGTTTTAATTGTTCATTTGGTTATTGGCAGTTGTTCTGAGGTGCAATATTGCCTGTATTGACGTATACAGGTGTTTCTTAGACCAGTGATGTTCATTGACTTTGTTGTGAAATCTCAGAGGTGACTGATGCTAAGCTTTGCAGGTGGTTGTTATTTTATCTCAGGGTTCTTGCCAAAGTCCTCGAACTTGCTTGGTGCACTATTTCTGCAAACCACAGAGATACTGTTTCGCATTGTCTAAAGGGAGCAGAAAGCATCCTGGTTTGGAGACGTTTCCGTGCAGTACTCCCACACCCTCCTGTGTGCCTGGCTTGTGTAATGAAATAGATTTCTCAGAAAGACTTAGTGCTTGGTTATGGGATTTTCAGTGGTCAATCAGACACCAGTAGAAGCAGAAAAATGCAGATCTGAACACACAGAAAGGGCTTTCAGTATGGACATGTTTTATCTCTTTGCATGCACATGTATGTAGCTTGAAATGGAAATGTGGTTAGGACACCTGGCCACAGAGAAAGCATCCCAGTCCTCATCACATCCCCACCTAGTCACGTTAACTACCCTCATTCCTCAGATTTGGTCTCTTTGTGTTCATAATGCCCAGGAAACATTTTTATTTCCACTCAGGATTTCTCATTTGCCCAGTCACACAATGCTGTCCATTGCAAAATCTGATGGCATTCACTGCTGAATAGAGTGTGTGGGTAGATTCTCTCATGAGTGTTCAGGTCTAGCGCATTGTAAACATGTGAAAGTGCCTGATGTTGCATTCGAGCTGTGATTCATATCCCACACAGCTCCTTGCTGCTGTGTTTTAAGGGCACCGAGAGCACTGCCTCAACCAGATACAAAGAGGAAGGAGAAATGAAAAACGGATCCTTGTTAAGGCACCTTCCTAACCTGAGAGTTACTCGCAGCTCACACTGAGTGTTTCCGGTCAGTCTGCCTTAAGCAGAATCTGTTAATCTTGTCAGTTTTAATTTTGTTTTTTGTTGGCTGTAACAAATACATAAAGCATAAAGAATTTACAATGTTGTACTCAGGAGCTCAGGAGTTTTTTTCTAAAAGAGTGGTTTAAATTGTTTGTATTACATTTTGATTTACTGCCAAAAATGTAGGGTCAGTAAGAGAAATTCATTTTTCGAAAGAAATGAATGGGTTACTCCACCCCAAAATGATTATTTTGTCATTAATCACTTACCCCCATGGTGTTCCAAACCCGTAAAAGTTTTGCTCGTCTCCGGAACACAATTTAAGAGATTTTGGATGAAAACCGGGAGCTTTGTGGCTGTCCCATTGACTGCGAAGTATGAAAGACGTGGTCAAAATAGTCCATCTGCCATCTGTGGTTCAACCATAATTTTACGAAACTGCAGAATACTTTTTCTACGCAAAGAAAACAAAAATAACAACTTTATTTAACAATTTGTCTCCTCTGTATCACTGTAGCGCCATTTTGGAGAGTATCCCCTGGGTTCAAACAGCTATTTTGCTATTAGCTTAGTGGCTTAGTGCCGGTCACATTGGAAGTTGCCTAGCTAGGGGCTATATTCAGGCACTGCGTAATATCATTGCGCCTGCTGCACCCATGGTAAAGCAGCAAAGTTCCTTGATTATTACGCTGGAATGAGAGTACAGTTCCTATCCATATCAGCCTAGAAAATCACAGCTTTTCATTTTTTTGTCGAAACTCTTTGGTAATTTGAGCGAGATGCTAATGGTCTAATCAGATTCAATTATTTATGCTAAGCTATGCTAAAAGTGCTATTGCCAGACCCGGAGATCAGCTAAATGGATTCGAAAACAGTAAAACTTATATGTTTAACTCTAGGAAAGTTGGAAAATGAGCCTATTTTCAAAAAAAGGGTAGTGTTCCTTTAAAGGCTATTGTTTGTAGGGCTGCAAAATGATTAGTCGCAATTATTGATTCAAAATAAGTTTGTTTACATACTATATGTGTGTGTGTGTGGGTATATATATAATTGTAATTATGCAAATACTTGATTAATCGTCAAAATAACCGACAGATTACTTGATTACCAAAATAATAGTTAGTGACAGCCCTATATTACACACTGCAGTATTGTATAAAAGAATTATAATTTTGATTTCATGTTCACTTAAACAGCACAACTGTTTTCAGCACTGACAATAAATGTTTCTTGAACAAATCAGCATATTAGATTTTATTTTTTTTTTCTGAAGGATCATGTGACACTGAAGACTGGAGTAATGATGCTGAAAAATCAGCTTTGCCATCACAAGAATAAATTACATTTTAAAATAATAAAATAGAAAACAGCCATTTTAAACGGTAATATTTCGCAATATTACTCTTACTCTATTTGTAATACAGTGACTATTGGGTAATAATGTAAGTTTTGAAAGAGGTTGATGCTGTTAGAAACCTGTTAGACAAGAAATGCACCATGTCTAATGCAGTGTTAATGTCCACTGTGCTGTTGTGTGAGCAGAAATCTGCGTTTCTTCAATCATTTCAATCAGTAGAAAATCTTGTACCCTGTGAAAAGCGTATAACAAGAAAACAGTAACTGTAACAGCATTGTATTATACTTGAATATGACACAGCAGTACTGAATTTCATGTATCATATCGGCGTGTGCTAAAATGAAAGTATTGGTAGTTGTGCTTGGCCTCTAAAAAATGTTATCTGCAAAACCCTACTCTAAACCCTTGGGCTGTGTGCTTGAAGACATTTAATAAAAGACATTTTGTTCTCTTGGATAAGAATACACTAAGCACACATCCATCTCTCTCTCCTTTCTCACTCAGAGTGAGTCTGCTTCACCTGCTCAAATGCTGTCAGATCTAATCCAAATGCAGCTTTTCAGAATAGAGGAACCGAAAAAAGGACCTTCCTCCTGTTCCCAATGCTTTTGGAAAGTGCCTTTCACTCAGTGTTGCTAAAAACAGCATCAGCTGCAGTATAAAACCTGAAAAAAGTGAAAGTAGACTGATCTCTCGGTTTTAGTTGCTTGTGTATTTATCACAGCTGATATTGGCAGTTGGTATACAGAGAAACATCCCAGGGATGTTTTAGAGCAGAAACAATACTGCTGCTTAATAACTGTCTTTTTGTACACTTTAAAAAATGCTGGGCGAAATATGGACAAACCCAGTTGGGTTGTTTTGACCCAGCAGTTGGGTTAAATTTTTAAACCCAACCTTCTGAGTAGTTGTGTGTGTTTTTTATTTTTATTTTTTTACAATAATAATAATTGCTTATTAATGAATGTTCTTCTTTTAATTATTGCTGATGTCTGTAATAAATATGTATCTGATTTTTAATGTACAGCCTATTTTGGGTTCATTTTAAGCCAGCCACATAGGCTAATAATTTTTAAACAATAGTCGAGTTAAATAAAACTACCCAGGAGTTTGGGTTAAACATTACCCCAACTGCTGGGTCAAAACAACCCAGTCACAGGGTTTGTCCATATTTCCCCAGCATTTTTTAGATTGTATAAGATGTGAAACGTTTCTTTTTTTTTTTTTATAGATCCACTGATGATCTGTTTATCTTTGTGATCATTGAAATGGGACATCTGTGCTGTAGAAAATGTTCTCAGCTCTTTCAACTTCCCATCCCAGAAATTTGGCAGTGGAGGAAAAGCAGTATTTTAAGAATGTCCAATTCTATTGCTCCTATTATGGTCCAGTTTCTACTGTGGCAGAATGCTATATTATTTAAATGTATTTATGGGCATGTAAGTACCACTTTTAATACATTAGCATTCAAAAATTTGGTTATTTTATTTTATTTTAAAGAAGCTTTTTGTGTTGTATTTATTTAGCGTAAAATACAGTTAAAAACAGTAATATTGCAAAATATTATTACAATTTATTTAGTGTCTTAAAATTATAAATTCAAAAGCATTCAAAAGTTTGGGTATTTTATTTAATTTGAAATTGTTTTATATAAAAGATTGCTAGTTTATTTCTCTAATTTTTTTAAGTTATTTTTTTTTGTTTAATTTTAATTATTTTATTTTATCATTACAATTTATTTAATATCTTACAATAATAAAATTATAAAAGCAAAAATCTTGCCAAAAATGTAGCCATGTCATATCAGTACAATAAGTACCACTTTTAATACATTAATACATTCATTTATTTAATTTTATTTAATTTTAAATAAAATTATGTTCACCAAGACTGCATTTATTTAATGAGAATTGCAGTAAAAACTGCAATAATGCAAAATATTATTAACATTTATTTAATATCTTACAATTATAAAATTATAAAAGCAAAAATCTTTCCATAAATGGGCATGCAACTAAGTTATATCAATACAATAAGTATTCAAAAGTTTGGGTATTTACATTTTTTATTTTATTTTATTTTATTTAAAGAAGTCTCTTATGTTCATCAAGGCTGTGTTTATTGAATGAAAAATACAGTAAAACTGTAATATTGCAAAATATTATTAAAATGTGTTTCTAGCAATTATAAAAGCAAAAATCTTGCAAAAAAATTATTTTATTTTATTAAAAAAATAATAAAAATCTTGCAAGCCCCAAACCTTTGAATGGTAGTGTATATAAACTTGATACCATATGGCCAACTAAGTATAGAAAAGTAGGCCTAGTTATTTGATTTGTTTGATCGTTTTGCTTTTGTAAGCTTATTTAGTGTTTACTCAGTGTGACCTAGTTCATCCCTGCAGTATTTATAATCTTATTGACACATAAAGCACGTAAGCTATTACAACTACCTTAAACGTCTCAGAATAGAAGAGGAAAGTAAGTGAATAGGTGGCCTTTTCCTCTGCCCCCAAGGCTAAATCTTCACATACCATGGCATTCAACCGCAAAACACAGTGAGCACAGTGATGTGCTTTATTTGGCAGGATGACAAGAGGTTGAGCTGATTCAGGAGTGAGTGGTACAAGAGGCCTCTGCGGATGTACTGATATTCTGCTCTGTGTTTGTGGGCTGCTGTAAGGATGCGCAGGGGCCCGGGCTGAATCAAGGGCGTCTCTGGGCTGCTCTTCGGCCCTCATTCTCCTGTGTAACTCGGCTTTACAAAGACCTCTTTGTGCCTGAGGAACGGTCCAAAAATTTTTTCGAATTTTCTGCATTTTTCTCTAACTTGAATGTTTGTGTGTGTACATTAATACTTGTGCGTGCAACGTGCGTGTGTGTGTGAGAGAGAGAGCGAGTATATGGGTGTTGTGTGGGTGTTTTCTGTTTGTCTTACTCTCCATTATGTGAGAAAGCGAAGGCGGCTAATGTAATTTGCTTATTTTTTTGGCCATTCATGAAGCAGAAAGTGTCAGGTCACAGTAGTCCAGGTCTTGTAATTGACTTATAGCTGCAATATTCACACTTGCGCAGTGTTTCTTAACCAAGCCGATGGATTTTTTTTTTTTTTCCTTATGCCATCTGTTAACTTTTATATAAATAGAGTATTTTATATTATGTATAGAGAGAGAGAATTTAGCATCATCTTTCTTTGATATGTTCAGTATGCTGATAACATAAGTGTATAATTTTATATTAGTAAAATATTAACTGTTTTTTATATTTTAAATGCATCCAGTTTAAAATTCAGTTTACATTTTTATTATTTAATTGTAATTATTTAATTTTCTTTTATTTTTCACAACTCACCCAGTCATGGACAAAACATTGCTATTTTGTTTTTGGCTTTGTTTTTTGTTTTGGTTTTGTTTTGTGTTTTTTGTGTTTTGTTTTGTTTTGTTTTGTTTTGTTTTGTTTTGTTTTGTTTTGTTTTGTTTTGTTTTGTTTTGTTTTATTTTATTTTATTTATGAGCTATATTTCTATACTACTATATTAACTGTTTTTTATATTTTAAATAAGTCCAGTTTAAAATTCTGTTTAAATTTGTATTATTTAATTTTACTTATTTAATTTATTTTTATTTTTCACAATAATTGTCATGGATAAAACATTGCTATTTTATTTTATTTTATTTTATTTTATTTTATTTTATTTTATTAGATAAATTTCTATACTACTGTATTAACTGTTTTTTTATATTTTAAATAAATCCAGTTTACAATTGTTTCAATTTTTATTATTTAATTTTACTTCTTTAATTTTCTTTTATTTTTTATTTTATTTTATATATGAGCTATATTTCTATACTACTATATTAACAGTTTTTTTTATATTTTAAATAAATCCAGTTTAAAATTCTGTTTAAATGTGTATTATTTAATAGTAGTTATTTAATTTACTTTTATTTTTCACAATAATTGTTATGGACAAAACATTGCTATTTTATTTTATTTTATTTTTCACACAACTCACCGAGTCATGGACAAAAGATTGCCAATTTATTTTATATATGAGCTAGGGATATGCCGGTATCAAATTTTCATGTTGCGATAAATTGATAATGTTTTTATCACGGTATACGGTATTATCACGGTATTGAAATTTAGTTGCAAAAAAGTGATGTCATAATACAGTAAAAAATTCTGAACATTAAAACACAATAAAGCAATACACAAAAAATGTATAAAGTTCAAAATTTTACACAGATTAAAGTGCAAAAGAATTAAAAGACCAATAGGTATCGCTTTACAGTAAGATCTTATTAGTTAATTATTATTAGTTAACATGATCAGTAAACAAAAGCTACATTTGATACAGAAGTTATTAATCTTTGTTAAAAATACAACTTTTAGTTCATGTTAGCTCGGTTTATTTAAAAAAAATAAACTTTGATTTTAATTTTAATTTGATTATTATTATTTTGGAATTATCTAAGATTAATGCATGTTTAGAATAATTTTTCATTGGGAGTTTATGTTAACTAATTAATTAAGTAAGTAATGTTAACTAATGAAGCCCTAAAGTAAAGTGTGACCGAACAATAAAGAATCACTTAGAATACACTTTCAAACAATATCTAGGGCATGTTGTAGTCCAGATTAAAATGTAAAAAGTGTTAAAATAAATAGCCTATGGAGTCTGAATAGTAAGTATGTGGTGTTGTGATAAACACCACTGCAAATACAAAAATCTAAATGGCTAAATAAATCATTTAAATACGTTTTAGAAAGTAGCGCAGCTGCTTTGTTTCTGGGTTAACGTTGCATTTGCGGTTTAGCGCCATCTGCTGTCAGAGAGTGAATGACACTTTCACTTTAATCCGGAGCGTCCCTTAGGCGTTCTGCCATGTGCTTCTGTTTACATCACGCATCTTCGACGCAGTTTACAAGTGTGTTGTGCATTTAACCAGTTAATGGGAAAAGTATGCTTAAAATGCTTTCAAAATTCGGAATAACTTTTAATAAACAATTATTTTCGGTATTTTGAAATGCCCACAATAACAATACCGTGCATATTCATTATCGTGATATATCGTATTACCGAATACCGGCACATGTCTAATATGAGCTATATTTATATACTACTATATTAACTGCTTTAAAATTCTGTTTAAATTTTTATTATTTAATTTTAATTATTTATTTAATTTTATTTAATTTTATTTCTCACACAATCCACCCAGTCATGGACAAAACTGTTTTATATAAAAGATTGCTATTTTATTTTATTTTAATGAATAAAATTAACAATAATAACCCAGACTGATATACACACTATGGCATGACACTAATTGGTCCTTCCCTGTATTATTTTGGGTTTATTCACAATAAATTGACTATGGAGAATATATTTGAGTAAAATCAGCATTCAAAATTTAGTTTGATCTGGGCACAGTCCTAAAATACGTCGTCGACTAAGAGCACATTGCATGCTACATCTTTTTTTCATTTCTCAGAAGTGTGTGATTGTTTGATCAAAGTAAAAGATAAAAGTCTAAAAGATTGTATGTGGTCTTTGCATTGTCATTACAGACATAATTTAGCAATGGAATATTGCTGTATCATTTTTAATACTCAGTACTGTCTTTGTTTACTAATAGAATGATTTTGGGCAACGATTTTGGCTGAGTGTGTGAATGACATATGTTTTGCACACACAAACAAATAAGCAGAAATGATGCATTTCATGCCTTGCTTCTGTTTACGGCAGTTTCATGAGGTTAAATGAAACGCATCGAAGCTAAATGCGTAGTTGCCATTGCTGTGTGCTGACTCTGGGTAAAAAGGTGAAGTAATTAAAAAATGCTTTACTTCAGCATGCCCTTTGGACCATTTAAAATTCATGCAATTTTCTTGTGCTGTATGTCTGTGTTTATGGTCTCGTAAGTTCCCTGTATGAAAATTGCTCTATTCTCTCTCTCAGAGGAAATAGAGTAGTCTTCCTGTTTAGGCATGATTATTTGTCTTACACAGTTGGATTTGTGCTATTCAGCAGCTCTGTTTATTGACTCTATATGTAGTGATTTTACTTTCAGAATAGGCTTCTTTTTATTTTATCCTACTAAGGTACAGTATGTGTAATTCTAAGACATGCTGTCCAGCTGTTAAAATGAGGATGTACTACTGACTCCCTGTTGTGAAAATACATGCCACACTAGTGACACTACACTTCGAAAGGAACCAAACTTGCTGCTAGATAAATAAATCTGCTTATTTCCCAGAAGTATTTTTTACCTCTTATTCCATGCTGATTCACTGGGATTATTGGTATGACATGATGTCCAGTACAGGCAATGTTTAAAAAAAAAAAACATTATATATATATATATATATATATATATATATATATATATATATATATATATTATTTTTTATTTTTTATTTTTTTACAAAAATATAAATGCAGTAAAAATGTAAACAACCGAGACAGCAGGGAACAATCGGCCTGTTCAGCCTGAGAACCTTAGTCACAATAGTTTTATTTGACATGAATGAAAATGTACAGTCTATCATAATTTTGTATAGGCATTTGACATGTATTTTAACATGTCTAGTTTACAAAAAAACCTTGAGATAAACCTTGGAAAATTAGATAAGTCACTTGACTTAAGAAACTTAAGTAATACACTACGACATATTGAATGGACTGTCTTTGAAAACCTTGTTATCCAGGTCACTGCAAAATGTCTTATGAATTTATTGTAGTTAACTTAATTTAGTCTTTAACAACAGGATAAACACATACATTTGACTAAAATAATTGTACGAGGCAGACTCTGCTTCCATCACTCACAGCCTGTTTTTTTTTTAAGTGTTTTTTTTTGTAAGTTTCTTCTGCTCATCAAGGCTGTATTTATTTTATACAAATACAGAAAAAACTGTAATATTGCAAAATGTTATTATTGCAATAGAAAATAGTGGTTTCTATTATAATGTACTTTAAAAAATAATCTATTCCAATAATGCAAACCTGAATTTTCAACAGCCATTACTTCAGTCTTCAGTGTCACATGATCTTTCAGAAATTATTCTAAGAGAAAATAATAGCTGAATTGATAAACATGACCGTTCAAAAGTGTACATACACTTGATTCTTAATACTGTGTTGTTACCTGATTGATTCACAGCTGTTTTTTTTTTTTTTTTAAGCAATGCTTTTTCATAAGTCCCTTGTTTTAACTTGTCCTGAACAGTTAAGCTGCCTGCTGTTCTTCAGAAAAATCCTTCAGGACCCACAAATTTGGTTTCTGTGTATTTGAACCCTTTCCAGCAATGACTGTATGATTTAGATTTTTGTTTTGTTCACACTGAGGACAACTGAGGAAAACAATGCTTTAAGAGCTGGGGGAGTGAAAACCTTTTGATCAGGGTAAATTGAGTCTTCTGGGGAACATGTAGATTTCTTCTGTAGCTTTTGAAGGGCAGGAGCACTAAATATTTATGCAAAATAAGAAAAATGGACACATCCTCATTCCGTTCAAAAGTTTACACCCCTAGCTCTTAATGCATCATGTTTCCTTCTAAAGCATCAGTGAGCGTTTGAACCTTCTGTAATGGTTTCATATGAATCCCTCAGTTGTCCTCAGTGTGAAAAGATGGATCTCAAAATTATACAGTCATTGTTGGAAAGGGTTCAAATACACAAAAATGCTTTATCAATTAATTTCAGCAGGAAATTCAACCCAAAAAAACATTATCATACAAACCTATTAATGAAAACTATTTTTTTTAATAGCCCCTTGATTGTGACATCTGCTGTATCGTGGGATATGGCGCTCAGCTCTTGTTGCGCATAGTCCGCCCATGTCTTGTACTGAATTTATATTAGTATTTACATACTCTGCTGACATAATGCTGTTGTAAATACTTCTGCAGTGCCACTAATTTGTTTGTCCTGCTGTCTATTTTCAGCGCCGTGGCTGAGCTGAACGATGGTGAAGCCAGACATTCACACTCTGGCCCACCACCTGAAGCAGGAACGGCTGTACGTAGCATCAGAGAAGCAGCTCATCCAGCGGCTCAACAACGAGGTGCTTAAGACAGCAGAAAGGCTCTACCGTGCTGCCTGGATTGCCAAACAGCAAAGGATCAACCTCGACCGCCTTATCCTCACCAGGTGACTGCACTCCAGACCAGTAAAACCAGCAGGCTCTCCTCATGATTTTTTTTCATGACTCATTACCTGATCAACTGAACTGGAAGAATCGCTAAGATCACATTGCGGATTATCTCAGTGGTAGAGACTAGGGAAAGAGCCAAATGACTATTCTGGCTTGGCAAGTTCTGACATCTGACTGACTAATTATTTCTTTGATCATTCTAAACTTTGAAGAAATGAAGTTTCTGCCTTTGTTTACTCACCCTCATGTTGTTCCAAACCCATATGAGCTTCTTTCTTTGTGGTACATGATAAAAGAAAAGTTGAAGAATCAGTGTTAATAAAAGGAGAAACTTGTTTTGAATGACAAAATCTAACATTTTCGTCAACAAATAAAAATGAGACAAATGTTAGGAAGGGACAATTTGGGAAGAGCTGCATGTTTAGGAGATTAGATACATACATTTGAACGGTAACGTAGCATATCATAGCCTATTGATTTATCTGTTGAGACATAAGACATCTCATAAAACATTCAGAAATGTCAATATCTGGGGTTAAAAGAAGAGCAAACATAAATAAATTTGATGATGCAAAAGAGAACTCGATTCGGTCCGTTTTTCTGATCATAGACACCAAAAGCAGCGTAAGTCACACAGCACACGAGTACTTTTCACATCGCATAAACAGAGAAATACACACAAAGTGATGCTGAACTGTCCGTTTTGATGAGTGTTCAGATAAAAACACACTCATTACTCAAGTTACATCTTGGGTGAACGTAAATATTTGGGTGAATATCAGACGTATATTAGTACATTGCATCTGTGCATTTGGTTTTAAAGGGACAGCTGCCTAATTTAGTTGCTGTTGTCTGTGGCATTGCTGTTAGGCCCCGATCAGACAGAGCGTGATTTGTGCAGTGCGAGGCGCCTTTTTTTTTTTTTTTAATCGTTTTCGGTTGGCAGTGCGCGGTGTTTTAACCGCCTGCTGCACCTCACGTTTTTGCACGAGTGCCTGAATTTAAAAAAAAAAGCTCGTAGTCATCGCGTTTTTTCCATTGTCCAATCGAATGTTTTGATGGTTTCCTAGCAACATAAAAAAAATGCTACGCACTGCTTTTTTTTTTTTTTTTTAAGTTACCAAAAAAAGGCAGTGCTGTGCGCCTCGCATTTTCAGACATAAAAAGCGCGTTCGGTGTGATCGGGGCCTTAATCAGACAAAAGAAAGACGGAAAATCACTCACTGCTCTTGACTGAATCCCTTTAGTAGCCCTAATAAAGATGAATTCAAATTTATTTATATAAATAAATATGTCAGTTTAAAAGAATGAAGAATGTGGTAAACAAGTTGTTATAAAGAATGCATAATTAGCCTATATAACTATTGGTATTTCATTGAAAAGGAGACCATGTTCTTGTTCCTTTATGAGAAATGGTTTAATTTAATTTTAATATACAGGCATGTTGCGTGTCACAGAAGTTCAGTCTGTGTCTGTCATTATGAAACCGTAATATAAAACCTTTAATGGGTTTGGAAATTTTAGAGAAGTGCTTAATAAATTACACTGTAACTAAACCCATTCGATTTTAGCTGAAATCTGCTGTAGATTTAGTTGACTAAAATCTTATGGTATTTAGTCAACTAAAACTAGACAAAAACTTTTCAGATGACTAAAATATGACTAAAACTAAAACTACATAGTCAAAAGACTATGACTAATATTAAATCCATATTTGCTGTCAAAATTAACAGCCTTGAATGTGTCAGAAAGCTCGTGGATTTCATCAGCAATATCTTAATTTGTGTTCTGAAGATGAACAAAGGTCTTACAGGATTGTACAACATGAGGGTGAATAATCAATGACAGAATTTTAATTTTTAGGTGAACTATTCTTTTATGTTATCTTGAGTTCTGTAATCTTTTATAGTACATTGTAGAACACCAAAAATATTTAAACCTCTGGAAGTCTTTGATAGAAATTTCTCAAGTTTGTTCAGAACAGCCACTTTGATGTTCAGATGGGATTTTATAAATTTGTATTGAATAGTTGGAGTAACCCACCAGCAGATAGTATCTAAATATTTATTTTTCTGAAGTGCATTTGCACATTCATTCCAGTGCACCTCCAGCGTGATCAGATTTAATCACATGATTCTCTGCAGTCCAGTTCTCTGAATGCATCCCTTTCCTTTCCAGTGCGGAGGCCTCTCCTGCGGAATGCTGTCAGCATGCCAAGGTTCTGGAGGACACACAGTTTGTGGACGGTTATAAAACACTGGGCTTTCAGGAGAGCATCTATGGGGAGTTCTTGGGCCGCTTGAGGGAGAACCCGCGATTGGTGGCATCCTGTCTGGTCGCAGGAGAAAGACTCAATCATGAACACACGCAAGGGGTCATACACACAGTCTTCACCTCACTCTATGGCAACTGCATCATGCAAGAGGATGAATGCTACCTGCTGCAGGTACATGGGATACACATGTGTAGTGGTAGAAATATATATATTTTTTAATATAATTTTTTTTTATTCTAGTCTATTATTTTAGATAATATTTAATTTATATTTAATTTATAATACTTTTTTACCAAAATAAGAGGGATGATACAAAATGCGTGTTATTTTTTTATTTAGTGCTGTGCTGAGTAAGCACATAAAAAATGTTTACATTTAGTTCTCAAGAGAAAATAATAGTTGAATTTATAAAAAATTACCCCGTTTGAAAGTTTACACATGCTTAAATCTTAATACTGTGTTGTTACATGAATGATCCACAGCTGTGTTTTTTTTTGTTTAGTTTGTTTAGTAATCGTTGTTAATGAGTCTCTTGTTCTTCCTGAACAGTTAAACCTGCTGTTCTTCATAAAAATCCTTCAGGTCCCATAAATTCTTTTTGTTTTTGTTTTTTTTTTTCAGCATTTTTGTGAATTTGAACCCTTTCCAACAATGACTATGATTTTGAGATCCTCATATGCAACTATTACAGAAGGTTCAAACAGTCACTGATGCTTCAGAATGAAAAAGATGCATTAAGAGCCAGGGGTGAAAACTTTTGAACAGAATGAAGATGTGTACATTTTTCTTGTTTTGCCTTAAATACAATATTTTTCTCATTTAGTACTGCCCTTCAGAAGCTACAGAAGATACTCGCATGTTTCCCAGAAGACAAAAAATAAGTTACATTTACCCTGATCTTCAAAATCTAAAAGTTTTCACCCCTGTCAATGCATTGTGTTTCCTTCTGAAGCATCAGTGAGCATTTGAACCTTCTGTAGTAGTTGCATATGAGTCCTGCAGTTGTGTTCAGTGTGAGAAGATGGATCTCAGAATCATACAGTCATTTTTGGAAAGGGTTCAAATACACAGAAATGCTGAAAAACCAAAGAATTATGTGGACCTGAAAGATTTTTCTATAGAACAGACAAACAAAGACTCATGAACAACTATCATGAAACAACAACAACAACAACAACAACAACAACAAAAAATAAACCTGTGGATCATTCTGGTATTAAGAATCAAGCATATGTAAACTTTTGAACAAGGTAATTTTTATAAATTTAACTGTTATTTTTTTTCTGTGGGCTATATGTTATAGTCTTATTCAGGTCAGTACTAAATAAAAAATAACATGCATTTTGTATGATCTCTCTTATTTTGGTAAAATAATTAACGTTTTGCAGATTCTGCAAGGTGTATGTAAACTTTTGACTTCAACTGTATTTGAACCACATATGAGGAAGGTAACTCTTCTCTTTTGTGCTGTCCTACTTTATCCAGGTCCTACGTTATTTGGTGGAATTTGAGCTAAAGGAAAATGACAACCCTCGTCGCCTGTTAAGGCGAGGCACGTGTGCCTTCAGTATCCTCTTCAAACTCTTCTCCGAGGGCCTGTACTCCGCTAAGCTTTTCCTCACCGCAACCCTCCATGAGCCCATCATGCAGTTGCTGGTGGAGGACGAGGACCATCTAGAGACAGATCCAGCCAAACTGATAGAGCGTTTTACCCCGGCCCAGCAGGAGCGCCTGTTTGGGGAGAAAGGCACAGATGAGTACCGCAGGAAAGTTCAGGCAGCGGTAGAAGCCAATGAGGCCAAGCTGGTGGCCCTGGTCAACACATTTATCGGCTACCTGAAGCAGAACACCTATTGCTTCCCACAGAGTCTGCGCTGGATTGTGTCTCAGATGTATAAGACGCTGGCACGGGTGGAGAGGTTAGAGGTCGGGGAGGTGAGGACGATGTGCACCGACTTGCTGCTCACATGCTTCATCTGTCCAGCCATCGTCAACCCTGAACAGTACGGCATCATCTCAGATGCACCCATCAATGAAGTGGCACGTTTCAACCTCATGCAGGTAGAGGATAATGGTGTTGCATCATTACCAGTAAATTACAGAACAACTGTAATGAGGGTCTTACTTTAAACTAGGTTTAAAATGCTAAGAGTATGATGGTATTTCATACAAATAAGAGTTTACACATTTTTAAAGGATAGTTGAGGCAAAAAAGAAAATTCTGTCTACTCACCCTCATGTCGTTCCAAACCCTTATGACTTTCGTTCATCTTCAGAACACAAATTAAGATATTTTGATGAAAGAAAGATTACAACTTTATTCTCGTAATTTTTTATTTATTTTCTAAACATTTTGAATTTATTCTCTAAACATTTTGACTTTATTCTCGAAACATTAGAACTTTATTCTCGAAATTTCGACTTTATTCTCAGAATTTTTACTTTATTCTCTAAACATTTCGACTTTATTCTCTAAACATTTCGACTTTATTCTCGTAATTTTGACTGTATTTTCTAAACATTTTAATTTTATTGTCGAAATGTCGACTTTATTCTTAAAATTTTGACTTTATTCTTGTATTTTAGATTGTTTTATTTTTTTAACATGGCACTAAAACATTCATATAAAATACTTATACTTAAATATTTTATGTGGTTCGTGTATGTCTGTGATACTAATATATAATATAAAAATTTTAAGCGTAATTTGATGTTTTAGGTGGGGCAGTTGTTGCAACAGTTGGCCATGTCTGATGCGGATGATGGTGATCCTCGACGTAAAAGCAGTTTATCCAAGTTTGATAAGGTAAGCGACAAACCCAGAATTATAAAGCCCCTTTCTCATATATATTGTCCTTCTCATCTTATTGCCATATTAAGATGAACATACGCTATTGCCTTATTGCATACTGGCCAGTTTACAATGTAGTATGGAACCAATAGCAAAATCTCAGTAGTGGAAACCAACCAACACCAGTGAAATTTCTTGATCCTTAATACAGTTTGACTACAAAAACGTACCACTAAAAAGTTAAATTATGTTTTAAGCAAATGTCATCTGGATATTCCATACACACAGCATTATTGTTCATATTACATCAATAGTATGGGTAGTGCGCTATTCCAATCATAACTAGGAAATGCTAAATGGTTTATTTACATGTATCTTTTTGGTCTTTTTAGATGTGTGTTGCGGCCTTTTTGGATGTCGTCATTGGTGGAAGAGCTGTTGAGACTCCGCCTATGTCGTCCATGAATTTATTGGAGGGCCTCACACGGACGGTGGTTTACATGACTCATAATCAGCTCTTAGCCCTGGTATGTAATGCAGTGAAGAAAGATATGTGTGGAAGGAAGTCAACCTCATCAAAAGTACAAATGACCTCAATGGGCTGTTCACGTGGTCACAGTGAAATCACATCCCAGTAAAATATTGTTCTGCAGTTTCGTAAAAAGTTGCACTATGACTTATATAAGAATTTACTTGTACTTTTACTTGTACTTTGTAGTTTCACATCCTTTTCCTGCCTGAAGGATTAAGGCTTTGTGAAAAACTTTAAAGATTGAACATTTTCTGAACAGCTCTATTCGCAAACTAGTCTGTTAAACTAGAACTGTCCACTTTTTTTTTTTTTTTTTTTTTTACAGTTATGTAAAATATAATGTGATACTAAAACACATTTAATCATGTCGCTGATCTCCACGTGAATAAGCATGCAGGAACATTAATGCTAAAACAGATTGGTTTCACAATGGATCACTGTGGACTGTAGGCCTGTGACAGGTTTATGCTAATGATATGGAAATAAAGCAAACAATTTATTGACTTCAAAAAGCCACTTTTTTTTTTAGAAGTGTCAGTTCAAAGACATTAGATTATTGGAGCAGATGCATAGAGCATTGCATTTTATTCATTTGAGAGCTTTTATGTAATATTGATGTACAGTAGTTTGCGGTTAATTTAATTAATCACAGTGTCATGTAATTAATTTAACATGAATAATCACTTTTTAATTCATTTGACAGCTCTAATCAAAACACATCTCAGTGCTTTTACTCTACTCAGCTTTTACGCAAGATTCAGATCAATGAAAAATGACTCGGCGTCTACCTCACCCTCTTTCGAACCACAGCAGAACATGCCCAAACCCATCCCGCTAATATAGCAGTAACAGTCATACTGCATACCTTTACAGTCCTAATGCTTTAACTCTTCCTGCCCAACACTGCCAAGAGCCAATAACCCTCCATTTCCCTGTGTTTTTCTTCTCAGCATGAGCAGCAAGATGTTCATCATCACACTGTCATTTACAAAGCCAATTAGCCCGACTCCTATGTTGTTATTGCATTAGACTCACTGTTTGAAATTCACTAATGATGATAGCTGAATAATGAGGCCCACCTGCTTTAATTACCAGCACTGATTAAGAATGAGTTTAAAAAAATTACCTGAAGACATAAAGAAAGGATATCAACTTGAAATGATTGCTTGATGGCATGTTTGTAAAAAAAAAAAAAAAAAAAAAACCTTGTCATCCAAGATGTTCATGTCTTTCTTTTTTCAATCGTAAAGAAATTCTGCTTTTTGAGGAAAACATTTCAAGATTTCTCTCCATATAATGCAGCGCTTCCCACACATACTTTACCTGGGCAGGTTTATTAATGGCCGCCCAAGTATATTTGGTGACACATTTTTGTACTATTATTATCCTCTTACACTACTTTTTTTTTTTTTTTTTTTAAATCACCGCCCGAGATAATGAAACCATCTGCGATCGATTAACTAGTGGAAAATCTCCCCTCGCTTTCGTAGGCTCCACAGACAATCTCCAGAATGACCCCAGTGTTTCCCATACGTTGATTTATTTGTGGCGAGCCGCCACAATATCAACATCGACTGCCACAAATACCCACCGCCCGCTGCCAACAGATCCCGCGTCTCACACACGCAAGCGTGACTTCAGCACAATATCTAGCAACTTTCAGACCTTTGGCGGCTTTTTCCCTTAACAGGTACATACTGAGAAACCTAGCGACTTTTTTGTACAACCTAGCTATGGTTTAGTTGGGAGATGTTGCCAGTACTTCCCCACGATCGCGAGGTCTGACTTTCCAGGCACAGTATCACCTCTCTCTACGTCTATTCTGTGCAGTAAATGGCGGAGAAACAGCGCTTTCAGTTGGAGGGCTGTGCTGAACCCCGCGGCTAGCGCAGCACTGAGGTGTGAAAGCTGCTTTACGCAGCAGCCTCGTCAATAAATCATATACAAAACAGCATTTCCAAGCACCTGTCACCTACTTACTGTTTGGACTTTTAAATCTGAATATAATTCATCTGTTAATATGCTTATAGTTTGTTACTCAGAAGCAGACGAATGAAACAAAACGTAAATCTAGCCAAAACCACCACATATAGTCGCTTTTTAGTGTAAGTTAAATGTATATTGATTTTATAAGATGATGTTGCGATTATAAATCAGGTTTTAAGGAGTATAGTGTCAGTGATTCCTGGTTGACATGTATTAATAATGGGTTGTGCTTACTATTAATACTTGTTTTATGTATGACAGCAGAAAAAACATGCTTTGACAGCTTTATTGGGCATTCATTTGTATTACAGTATGTGACAGTTCATAGAGTAGAACAGATGCCCAAACTCGTCTGAATGCAAACTTGTCGCGATGAAGTCATAAATATGCAAATTAATGTGTGACGTCACCTGCCGCCACAGGTATCACAAAATCATGTGGGAAACACTGTAATGGATATGAATGGTGCCCCCAAGTTTGAACTTCCAAAATGCATTTTAAATCCAGCTTCAAAAGCCTCTAAATGATCCCACCCGATGAAGAAGGGTCTTATCCAGCAAAACGATCTGTTATTTTCGAAACACATTGACAGTTTATATACTTTTTAACCGCAAATGCTCATCTTGTCTCTTCTCTGCTATGTGCATGCGTAGTCTGAGTGATCCAGGTCAATACAGTTAGGGTTTGTCAAAAAACTCTCATCTCGTTTTCTTCCCCAACTTCAAAATCGCTCTTCATCGCTGCAGAAGTACCAAACCAGTGTTTACAAAGTGAACATACAAAGAAGATCAAATGCCCTTTACAAAAAAAGGTAAAACTCTGTTGTAGGACGATTTTGAAGTTGAAAACAAAAGTGAGATGGGAGTTTTTCGACATACCCTAACTGTATTGACGCGGATAACACGCAGAGACGAGACAAGACGAGTGTTTGCGGTTAAAAAGTATAGAAATTGTCTGTTTGTTTTGAAAATAACAGATTGTTTTGCTAGGTAAGACCCTTCTTCCTCGGCTGGATTTAAACTACATTTTGGAAGTTCAAACTTTAGGGACCATTCATATCCATTATATGGAGAGAAATCCTGAAATGTTTTCCTCAAAAAACATAATTTCTTTACGACTGAAGAAAGAAAGACATGAACATTTTGGACGACAAGGGGATGAGTACATTATCTGTAAATGTTTGTTCTCAAAGTGAACTAATCCTTTAATCCCCCCTTTCTGTGTTCAGGTGGACTTTGTGCGTAGTGTCACTGCAGGAGATCAGCTCAGAGAAGAAGACCACCTGGCTCTGGAAACCCTACTAGCCAATGTACCTCAGTCCCGCACGACAAAGAGCAACAGCTTGGAGCTCACACCCTCTAACACGCCCCAGCTCTCCCCAGCTACCACACCTGCAAACAAGAAGAACAGACTTCCTATTGGTATTCCTTCTACGTTAACTTTACTGCATGTTGATTGCTGCAGATTCTTTTGGAGACTAACCCTCTGATTCTAGAAAGTGCAGTACAGTATAATCGGATTCAAAAATAAGTGACTCTTTGTTCTAGCTCTTTTAATGAATTGTTCCATAAGAATCAAATTGAATCAGTTATTTCACTGAATGTACCTACTTAGTCAAGAAAGATATTGAATCAATATCTGGCTCACTTATGGAACTGCAAGTATCATTACTTTCAGTGATGTTCATAATGAAAGTAAGTTTTGTGCACTGAGGATGTGAAACTTAATCTGTGTTGTTAGTAACTTGTTGTTCATATGATTGTGTAGTTGAGGATGCACAACAACAATAATAATTATTATTATTATTATTACAATAATAATAATAATAGTATTTTATTGAAGAACGGATGACAGTAATACATTTTCTTCTTTATTATTGTTGTAAGATAATAGCACTACTATTATAAATGCTACTATTTATAATAGTTATATATAATAGAGTTAATAGAGATATATATAAGATTATTCAATAATATTAATAATATAAGATGTATTGGAAAACTACTACTATTTGTTCTTCTTATGAGGCATGATAATTATAATAATAGCAGCAACTATAGGATTTTTAAGAATGGATTACAATAATAATTTTTCATTGCAATTATTATAGTTATACAATAATCCCACTACTATTACTACTGCTACTAATTATTGTTTGTATATAAGAGTATTAAATAATACTAGTATTAACACTAATTTAAGATAGAATGAATAACAACAAAATAACAATAGCATTTTAAGAACTGATGACAGTACAGTTTTTTTTATTGCAATTGTTGTTATAAGATATCACTACTAGTACTATTACTACTACTAATTGTTTATATATATACATATGATTATTAAATAATACTAATATAACATTGTGAGATATGGATGATATTATTATTGTTATTGTTATTGTTGTTGTTATTATTATTATTAATACAAAATTATAAATGCTGCAATTAATATTTTATTTAGAATTAAAAGTGGCAATTTTATTATTACAATTATTGCTATAAGATATGACTACTATTACTACTACTACTACCGATTATTATCTATATATAAAATGAATTAATAATAATACTAATATTAATAATAAAATGTCTAAGATAAGATAATACTACTACTAATTATTTATATATAAGATTATTAAATAAAATTCCACTTCTATTATTACTACTACTAATTTTTATTTATATATAAAATGATTTAATAATAATAATAATAATAATAATAATAATAATAATAATAAAAAAAGATGTTCATGATAATACTACTACTAATTATCTATAAATAAGACTTATAAATAATACTAATACTAATATTAATAATTATTATAATATGAAAGATGATGGAGATAGGATGGATAGTAATAATAATCAAAATAATAAATTCTGCTTATAATAGTATTTTATTTAAGAACTGATGACAATAATACTACTACTAATTATTTATATATAAAATTATGAATCATAATAGTAATAATAGTACTATTAATAATAGTATAAGATGAATGAGATACTACTACTACTACTACTACTACTATTAGTATTATTACAATATAAGATTATTAAATAATGCTAATACTAATATTAATAATAATATAAGATTGTAAGATGGTAATAATAATAATAATAATAATAATAATAATAAATACTATTATTATGCTGTTAGCTTAGCTTTATGTTAATCCATTCAAAATATTGAAAAGAGTAAAGTCATTAGGATGCTGGAACAGGGTTAATCTCTTTGCACAACTCACTCAGATGTGACGTGGACACTAGTTAGTGGTCTTCTGTTAATTAACTACACTCATTTACTGATCTTTTACACACTGTTTATCTGATCCACCAACTCTCTGACTTTCCCCTTCTGTCTCTTCCACCTTTTTTCTTGCCTTGCTGCCAATGATCATCAGGACAACAGTTGGCAGCCATAACGTGTTGGGAGCCCTCTGCCACTGCCCTGTCCGCTCATATACCCTTAGTAACCCCATTTGGTGGGTAACCCTGACACTCTGCCATGACCGACATGTACAAATACCCGTCCAGCCGCTCACCGCTTCACCCATGATTTGCCAGCGCTCGCCGTGTCTGCCGTGTCTGTCCCTGCTATGCATTTTGCTGCTCGCTGTAGCACACCTGGGTTGCATTACTTGCCCCTAGCGATATAAATGTAGTTGTAGTTGCTCAGACAAGCAAGACCATTTATGACTGTCATAAATTTTGATGTACCTGCACCTTTTCCACCATTTTCCACCCTAGCTGTTTTCTTCATCTGATTTGTTTTGTTTTATCCATTCCAGTTTCAATGAATGATTGAAAAAAAGGGGAGCAGTCCGATTTTGTTTTTAAGCAGTCTGGAACAAAACATGTCCATTGTCTTGAAGTGTTAGCTGTAACATCTATTTTGGCACAGTTCTCTCAAAAATGCTCACTTGTATGTTATTGTTGTGTTTTTTAAGCTTTTGTGAGTGCTAGTACTCATGCAGGCTTTTGCTAACACACTTAGCAGCCTTGCTGTTTCTATAACCCTGACAGTTTGTCTCCATTCCCGCTTTTCCTCACCCAGCAGGCTCTCGCAGCCGAAGCCGATCTAACATGGCCCAGGAGGGTGAGACTGAAGCCAGCTCCCAGGAGTCTCTGCAGGAGGTCACACCTGAAGAAGTGCTAGTCATTTCGCTGGGAACCTCACTGCAGACCGTACCTGGGATGATGTCTGAAAACGAGGTCAGAATCTTTAGTTGATAGGTCATGCTGTGAAGGTACAATTGTTGGAGTTAACAAGTATAGTGATATTGGTAGGTGACTGCTGTGTCTGTGTGTAGGTTCTGACTTTGCATCTTGGAGATGGTGGACAAGGAGACGCCCCTGTTGATGACACCAAACTGCACGGCAAACCTGACAAAACGCTGCGCTTCTCACTCTGCAGTGACAACCTGGAGGGCATTTCTGAGGGTGAGTTTTTACCAGACAACCAGGAGATGGCTCTGTTGTACATAAACTGTTCCATATCCACCTGACATTTTCTGCACAACCTCCCCAGGCATAGGCAAAACAGTTTTATATAAAAGATTGCTAGTTTATTATTTTATTTTATTTTATTTTATTTTATTTTATTTTATTTTGTATTGTTTTATTTTATTTCTCACACAACCCACCCAGGCATTGACAAAACTGTTTTATAGGCAAAACAGTTTTATATAAAAGATTGCTAGTTTATTATTTTATTTTATTTTATTTTATTTTATTTTGTTTTGTTTTATTTTATTTCTCACACAACCCACCCAGGCATTGACAAAACTGTTTTATAGGCAAAACAGTTTTATATAAAAGATTGTTAGTTTTATTTTATTTTATTTTATTTCTTACACAACCCACCCAGACATTGGCAAAATTGTTTTATATAAAATATTTCTAGTTTATTTATCTTATCTTATTTAATTTTATTTATGAATGATATATAAAATATTGCTAGTTTATTTCTATTTTATTTTGTTTTTGTTTTTTTTATTTCTTACACAACCCACTCAGACATCTCTCATTTTATTTTATTTTATTTTATTGTAATTTATTTTATATTATCTCTTACACAACCTCCCCAGACATAGGCAAAATGGTTTTATATAAAAGATTGCTAGTTTTTATATAAAGTTTCAGTTTCAAACGGTTTTGTTTTGTTGACTGTTGTTGCATAAAGTGTTCTGTTGCTTAAAACCATCAGCTAATAAAGTAAATACAGTATTGGGACATTAGTTAATATGTGTTCTGTCTGCAGGGCCGTCTAACCGCTCCAATTCAGTTTCTTCTTTGGACTTGGAGGTGGAGTCTGTGTCAGAAGGAGGACCAGGGCCGTCTGGTAGTAATGGCGCAGAGGCCTTGCAACTACTGGAACATGAACAAGGTGAATATGTGTTTCAGAATATTTTATCATCTCCAGCAACAAATTAAATTGATTTCTTGTAGACATTTTTGATAAGAGCGGTGTGGCTTGATTCTAACTCTGGTTTGTTTTTCATGTAGCCACTACACAGGATAATTTGGACGATAAGCTGCGTAAGTTCGAGATTCGGGACATGATGGGACTGACAGATGACAGAGACATTTCAGAGACGGTCAGTGAGACTTGGAGCACTGACGTTCTGGGAAGTGACTTTGATCCCAACATGGATGAGGACCGACTGCAGGAGATAGGTATGAGAGTATCTTTCAGTCATAAAGCTTTGCACCATTAGTTTCCTATAGATCGTATTAAGTTCATATAACCATAAATAGAAGTGCAAATGACACATTTGATGAGTTTGACAAATTACACCGTGCAATAGGGTTCCTTTTGGCATAGTGGCTAGCAAACCTGTTACTGCCACCTTGTGGTTAGCTAAAAAGTTGCACTTCCCATTTAAGGAGATATATGAAGAGTTCAGATGCAAAAGCCTCTAAATCCATCTGACATCTTTCTTTAAAAAATGCATTTTTATCAGGCTCCGATGTATTGGTTTCTGTGTAAGTACTGGTACTTCTGATTGGGCTGAGGCTGGGATTTTAGCAAGTTTGAAGTAAAAGTATTTGATAAGTTGTATACTATGTGTCGAGAGCATTCACTCACTATCATTATCTAATTTTTGTCCGAGATGGCTTTTAGCTGGTTTTGCATCTAAACTCCTCAAATAATACAATGGATTTTGTAACTGTAATAATATTCTATAATTACAGTTTTGCATACATTTTGTTGCATTTTATATTTTATTATAATATTTCCTAGTATGTGTGTATACACTTTTATTTGATCCAAAATACAGCAAAAACAGTACAAATTTTAAATGTTTTTTAGTATTTAAAATAACTGTTTTCAATTTTAATATATTTGAAAATGTCATTTATTGCTGTGACTTCAAAACTGAATTTTTAGCATCATTACTCCAGTCACATGATCCTTCAGAATTCATTCTAATATTCTGATTTGCTGCTAAAAAAAAACATTATTATTATTATGTTAAAAACAGCTGAGTAGAAATCTTTCGTGTTTTAATTGTTTCAACTCCCAGTCTCGACTAAATAAATATCTTTAGTTCACGCTTTCCTGAATTGAGAGAAAACTATAGGGTTAGGCTTATTGACTCAAAAACGTCCAGTGTTTGTATTATTTCTGTACTGGAACAACCTCAAACTGCTCATTCCACCACATTCCATTTCTCTCCATCTCTTTCTCCTCTGTCTTTCAGTCAGTCTCGCTCCCTCCACCCCTTGTTTTCACTGTGTTCTCTCGTCTTCCGTGTTCTCTCTCTTTCTCGCCTCCCTCTCTCTGACATTCACACAGTCCCTGCAGTCTTATTGACCTTGGTTCCTTCTCATTTGCATCCTCCATTTTTCATTCCTCGGAATATGGCGTTGGGGGACTTTTCCATCATTAAGTGAATTTACAGCGATTTCCTTATGTGTTTTCTCCGAGGGATTGGGTTATGAGATACACATTAAATATCCATTAATACCTCATTATCCCACTGATAAGATTACCATGATAATGAGGCAGAAATTCTAATTGTTTCACTACTGCGGGTGCCACTCATTTAATCATGCACCTGAAAGACGGGCGGCCCAGAGCCCCTGCCTCACTCACTGTAAACAGGGCCAGCGGGGGAAAGCTCTCCTGCAGGCCCACCAAACCTGCCCTTGTGCGCGTACGTATGCGTGCGTATGTGGGGAGACGTGACCTGTGGAGAGCTTCATACGGAGCGCTCATGATCTCCGCTTCCGCCCGACCATCAAACGCCCCCGCACGCTTGCAACAACCCCCCGCCATGCTAGCTGTTCACTCTCCCCCTCCCTTTCCTGCTCTCCATCTCCATTCTTCTGCCTTGTTAGGCGTTAGCTCCTGTTGGGAGTGTTTCGGAGAGAGGAGGCGCTGTGTGGGATGCTGGTTGAGAGAATAATGAGGTTATGAGTGATGCTCGGCTCAATCCACACCTCAAAGTCACAACCCTGATGATACCGTGTATGCGTCTGTGTGTGAGAAGGGAGGCTGCAATTAACCTTTGGCCAAGCCTGTCGCAGTCCGCCTACCTGCTGCTTTAGATCACAGACGCCTCATAGTCATGTGTTTCTTATGTGTGTGTTCTTTCCAGGGGCTGCGGCAGAGAACGCCTTGGGCAGCATGCTGTGTCTTCCCGTGCTTCTGGATCCGTACGGTTCTACTATCTCTGAGACGACAAGTGAGGCCTGGAGCGTGGAGGTTCTGCCGAGTGACTCAGGTGAGAGCTGAACCCATATGAGGACCATTCAGTGTATAAGGCTGCCCATTTTTGGTGACCTCTGTTAGTAGCACTGTAGTTACTGGTAAATACAACTTTCAGCCATGCTGAAATACACAGTTTAGTAACACAAAACCGGTCACCAGCTACTACTCATGAGATGCTACTTGAGATTGTAAACCGGTCAACTAATTTCTATAAGATTTTATTAAAAGATTATTTCACTTCCAGAATAACAGTTTCCTGATAATTTACTGACCCCTTATCAACCAAGATGTTCATGTCTTTCTTGTTTTTGAGGAAAACATTCTAGGATTTTTCTCCATATTGTGGACCTAAATGAAGATCAATGAGTTGAAGGTCCAAATTGCAGTTTCAGTGTAGCTTCAAAGGGCTCTACACGATCCCAGCCAAGGAATAAGGGTCTTATCTAAAGTAAAGGAAAGGAAAGAATGTGACGTATGCCCATACTCGGAATTTGGAATTTTAACCCATCCAAGTGCACACACAGAGTAGCGAACACACACCCGGAGCAGTGGGCAGCCAGTGGGGAGCAGTTGGGAGTTCGGTGCCTTGCTCAAGGTATTGAGGGTAGAGAGAGCGCTGATCATTCACTCCCCCCACCGACAATCCCTGCCAGACCTGGGACTCGAACTCGCAACCTTTCGGTTACAAGTCATACTCCCTAACCAGCTGCCCCTGAATCTAGCCAAACGAATCGAGCCAATTGAATTTAACCTCAAATGCTTGTCTTGCACTAGCTGGACCTCACACATTACGTAATCATGTTGGAAAGGTCACACGTGATGTAGGCAGAGGTACCGACCCAGTGTTTACAAATTGAATGTGCAGAGAAAGTCAGACACCCCTTACCAAAAAGGTTTTTCTGCACTGGCCGACTTTTTTGAACCAGAGTACACAGACAGAGAACAAACCACGCATGACCTTTTTCTAATGAGCTAGTCTAAGACAAGCATTTGTGGGTAAAAGTATACAAAATGTATATTCAAGACCCTTATTCCTCAGCTGGGATTTTTGTAGAGCCCTTTGAAGCTACATTGAAACTTCAACCCCTTGATCCCCATTAAAGTCCACTATATGGAGAAAAATCCTGGAATCCTTCTCAAAAACATTAATTTCTTTTCAACTGAAGAAAGACAGACATGGAAATCTTGGATGACATTGGGGTAAGTAAATTATCAGGATTTTTTTTTATTCTGGAAGTGGACTAATCCTTTAACTTAAATTAATCGTTTTTAATAATTTTTACTTTTAATTTTATACATATAATTTTTTAAATTCTATGTGTATTTTTATATTTTATTTATTATGTTTTATATTTTATTTATTATTTATTTATTATGTTTTATTTTATATTTTTTTGCCATTTCTGTCACAATTTTTGGTAGTAAATCTTTGCTAATGAAACAAGTGGGGCCCAAAAAAAAAAACCGAAAACAGTAGTAGTAGTAGTAGTAGTCATTTTTAATTTACATCATTTACTGCTCTTTATACTTTTTTCTTTATTCCTGTTCATTCTCAATTGTTTGTTTTTAGTTTGATAATGAACATAATTAAAGGCACAATATTTAAGATTTTTGGATTTAAAATATCCAAAAACCATTAGAAAAGTGTTTTATATTTTGCTGACTTGTGTACTTGCATTATCCAAGAATGTTTCCAAGAATGTTTAAATCCAGAGAAATTAGCAATTTTAACTACCTTGCGTCGTTGCCTGCCAATGTCATCATACACCCTAAATTTTCTGGTTTTATTTAGTAGAAAACAGAAACCTCAAAGACACTTTAATATGTTATACATTTTGTTAGACAGGTGACGAATGCACAGAGTAGCATTATAACAGAACTTTCAACACACTCCAGTGTATCTAGTATGGTAAAACAGCAAATTTTTATCTTACATACCTTTCGAGCCATGTATCGCACTCATCCTTCTTTAGCAATCGCTCCAGCATTCTCATTTCACTTCCACAACTTTTAGCCCCACCCTGCTTCATACTACAGTGACCTTAAGTCTTTACTGCATTAGCTCATCCATGATTTCTGCCTGAGTCACTACGGATTGCATCGGCTGTGGGGATGAAGACAACAACTCCCATGATTCCACACTCTATCACATCTTCATCACACTTCTTTGTTTATTTTGAATATGCAAGCTCTATTGTGCCTTTAACATTAAACTAATGTGTTTAGTATTCGTTTGTTGTCGCATCAGGAATTAAAAAAAAATCAATGAAAATTTGTGACAACCCCAAATGATAATCCTGCAAATAGGGCTGATTATGTTGTGAATCATGAATTTGTGAATATGAAATGTAAAACCAGGCTGTGCCAGTAGCAGGCATAAGGAAGTCTGTGTGAGGTCTTGTCTCCCTGCCCGTTTTTTGCATCACAAACACAGGAAAAAGAGTGAGTGATTGTTTTCTCCCTTTGCTGGGATTTGTTTCAGTTCTAGGCAGTGGAAAAGTAGACTCCGAAGACCAATTGAGACCTGCATTATTACAAATGAGCACGTAAATGAGAGCCCTCCACGGGGATGCCCTGGGTGTCTTTATGTGTGTGTGGATACGCCGTTTTCTACAGTTAATGAATCTGTGTTGCAGAAGCTGCAGACCTGAAGCAGGAGGAACGATTGCAGGAGCTGGAGAGCTGCTCGGGTGTGGGTAGCACTTCAGACGACACCGAGGTCAGAGAGGTCAGCTCCCGACCCAGCACCCCAGGACTCAGTGTGGTTTCAGGTACACGCACACAAAAGCCTAATTGTCTTAATGCGTTCAAATGAGCAACCGCTCTCAGTCTGGAATCACAGGTTTAATGCAATCCAAAGTTTTAAAATCTTGCATGTCACATTTGAATGTTATTTTCTGCCTCGCTGAGTTCTTTATTCAGCGACTCTTCTTCCCTGACATGCTGATGAAGACGAATAGCCATGTAACACAACGGCAAACTCCCGACAGACTTCTTGTGGGGAGTTTTCCCCGAGGACTTCGGCAGATGGATCGCCTTTTCCTTCTTCCTTCGTTCATTTGTTTCCATCTTTCGTTCACCTACTCTGACCTCCCTGGGGATTCTCCTGCCCTCTTTGTGTGCTCAAGGGAGCATTGGCATGGTTTCCCCGCTTCCATGAAGAGCTTGAAATGAGATTGGCCATGTTGAACATCCACCACTCCATCACTTACACACTAGACTTTTGCTTACTCTCTGAACTATTCTGTAGATCTGAGAGATATATGCACAGGCAAACTCTATGCTCGTTTTGCTAAGGCAGCAGAACAAAGTGTGTTTTTTTTTTTTTTTTGTCATTTGTTCCTTGTATCAGAGGTAGTATGTCATGACAAAGTTTCCGCTTTGACAAACTAAACTACTTCACAGCTCTGAAGGTAATATGTTTTCTTCTGTGATTTATAGTTGGAGGTTTTGCTGATTTGTTACATGTTGTTTGTGCAGGCATCAGTGCCACGTCAGAGGACATCCCCAATAAGATTGAAGACCTACGCTCTGAGTGCAGCTCAGATTTTGGAGGCAAAGACTCCGTGACCAGTCCAGATGGAGAAGACTCTGCTCATGGTACAAACACACAATCAAGTGACTGATTGGGCACACACTCACACACTGTGCTTTGTACTTAAATATGCACTAAGAAACTCCTCAAGATAAGAATATCAAGCTGCTCTGTGGAGTAGAGCTCATTGTGACTGATTAGCATGGCCCTTGCTAGTAGATGATTCAACTTAATGGGATAGTTCACCCACAATTCTTAGTTTTTAATTACTCATTTTGTTCCAAACCCGTAAGACCTTCGTTCATCTTTCGGGACATAAATTAAGATATTTTTGATGAAATCCAAGAGCTTTCTGACCCTGCATAAACTGCAATGCAACTACCACGTTCAAGGCCCAGAAAGGTAGACAAAGAAAACAAAAATAATTACTTTGTTCAACAATTTCTACTATTAACTTCTGGGCGTTGAACATGTCAGTTGTGTTGCTGTCTATGCAGGGTCAGAAAGCTCTCAGATTTCATCAAAAAGATCTTAATTTGTGTTCTGGAGATGAACAAAGGTTTTGAGGGTGAGTAATTAAAGACGAAGTATACATTTTTGGGTGAACTATCCCTTTAAGTAACACTTAATTTAGACAACATTCTCCACAATGTGTTGGTACCATTTTTTTTTCTGTAAAAGAGAGACGTTATACATTTATACTACCTTTCAAATGTTTGGGGTCAGTAAGTTTTTGAAAGAAGTTAACTTTTATTCAGGAAGGATGCATTAAATACACTACCAGTCAAAAGTTTTTGAACAGTTAGATGTTTAATAATAATAATAAGCAAGCCTGCATTTATTTGATCTAAAATGCAGGAAAATCAGTAATATTGTAAAATATTTGTACTATTTAAAATGACTACTTTTTTATTTTAATATATTTTAAAATGTAATTTATTCCTGTGATCAGAGCTGAATTTTCAGCATTATTACTCCTGTCTTCAGTGTCGCATGATCCTACTGAAATCATTATAATATGCTGATTTGCTGTTCAAGAAACTATTATTATTATTATTATTATTATTATTATTATTATTATTTAAAACAGTTGATAATTTTTTTTTCTTTTATTTGAAATTTCATTTTATATTAAATGCTTTAAGGGGGAAGACGAAATGGTGGAAGTTAATACTTTAATTTATATTTTATTTAGCAAGGATGCTTTACATTGATCAAAAGTGATGATAAAGACATTTATAATGTTACAAAAGATTTCTATTTCAATTCTACTCTGTTCTATTCAATTTTTTTTTTGCAGCAAACCGGAATATTAGAATGATCTCTGAAGGATTGTGTGACTAGAGTAGTGATGCTAAAAATTCAGTAATTAACTACATTTTTAAATAGTTTCAAATAGTTACTTCTTTAAAAAACATAAAAAAATCTGGCTGGTAGTAACAAACTTGCTGGTAGTGTAGATCAAAAGTGAATAAAGCCTTTTATAATGTTACAGAAGATTTCTATTTCAAATAAATGATGATTACACTGAAGACTGGAGTAATGGCTCCTGAAAATTCAGCTTTGCCATCACAGGAATAAATAGCATTTTAAAATATATTAAAATAATATTGTTAAATATTTCACAATATTACTGTTTGACTGTAGTTTGAACAAATAAACGCAGTTTTGAGAGTTCTTTCAAAAACTGAAATTGTTAATGTTATTGGCCATAACATTTTATATAATTACTGGCTCTTCTTTATCAGTTAGGATTTTAATATCAGTGCATATATTTTTCCAGTGAATGTCTACTTATGTTGTGCACCAGTTTATGGAAAAAAAGATAACAGGGAGCATAATGCTGATCTTGTGTAAAGATGGTGAATAAGAGCCAGTGAAACGTAAAACATAATAACTTGGTGCATCTTTAAGTTTAAATGAAAATTTGTCTCTAAAGGACTATGTCAAACTTTTTATCTTCAGACATATGTTTTTATTGACTATTAAATCTTATCCTGCACAGCTGTTAAATATGTTTCTTGGGATTTCTGGTGTGGGACTAACACGTCCTTTTTCACTCATTTACTCTATCCCTTTATGCACCCCTCCATTTTTCCACCTCTCTAGGAGCTCACAGTCTATCCTGTGCACCCTCTCAAGCAGATTCACTGCTGGCCATGTTTGATCCCCTCTCCTCTGGAGAAGGTAATGTCACTTCCCAGCATGCACTGCTGTAGAATGCAGTACTTACACATGTAAGAGCTAGAAAGGAGTGCCATTAATGTGCCTAATGACAAGAGCCCACTAAACAGCGTGTGCTCTGTGAAATAAAAAAAGCACTTGCCAGATTTCTGTCCTATTATGACCCATCCTGGTAGAATAGAGGGCTTTATTATGTTGGTGTTTAAAGGCTACATTTGATTTGTGTCTGACTAAACCTACAAATCTACAATGGAAAGTTGCATAAATGTGTTGGAGAGACATTGTGAAAATACGTGTGTGGGGCAAGGTGAGGGGATGACAGGTTGCTAGACCTCACTGCAGGCGTTTTGGCTCAGCGGCCTGTCCCCACTGAGCTAGTGGCACAGGGCTGGCATTGGAAGGCACACAGCAGAGATGCTGTACCCTTGGAACAGGTGGCCTACTTTCACCTGAGGTCTGTCTGACTCTGACAGCTCTCTCAAGCTCTCTCTCTCACACACACACACACACACACACACACACACACACACTCCTGCTGACGGTGTGCATGCAACCTTTTTTATGAATGCCAGTTGAACAGAAGTCATGTCACGACCCTGGCATCTAGTTTTGTTTGTCAAGAACTGGAGGTTACGTTGCAAATATCAATACGCAAAAACATTTTTCTCATAGTTACAGAGTTTAGCTGGTCACATGATTTAAATACTAAAAGCCCCTCTAATATTTGGGTCAAATGTCTTTGCAGGTTCATCCACCGGCACCATTGTACGACCCAAGGTGCATTATCCCCGACCCCCTCACCCTCCCCCTGACCCGCCCATTCCAGAAGCCAGCATAACGGGCCACCAGGAGCCTCGTCCGCCCCTCTTTGCCCCCCACCTGGCGCAGAGTGACCTGGAGCATCCCAAGCAGAGGCACTCTTACCCTGAAAGGCTGGTCAGGAGCCGCAGCACAGATGTGGTGTCCGCTGGCCGCAGACCCAACAGTGATCCCGGACTGAACCGCAGGACCATGATGGAGGAGAGAGACCCGGCTGGGGCTTACTCCACTGGACCCACCTCTTCTCCCAGCAAGGATTCACTCAAAGGAGAGGTGAGAATCAATATTGTTTATCTATATTTGCACTACTGTTCAAAAGTTTGGAGTAAGATTTTGTAATGTTTGTAAAAGAGGTATCTTATGCTTAAAAAGGCTGCATAAAAGCTAAAAAAAAATATTGTGAAATTTGATTACAACTTAAAATAACTTATCTATTTCACATTTCAAAATGTAATCCAGTCCTGTAATGGTAAAGTTGAATTTTCAGTGTCACATAATCCTTCAGAAATGATTCTAATATGCTGATTTGCTGCAGATTTCTTTTTTTTTTTTTTATTTAGCGTTTTAGTAACTAGGGATGTAACGATATTATCAATATCGTGAGTCTGCGATAGCAAAACTGTCTTGATATGAAACAATAGGTCTTCAGGGCAAAAAGTGTAGTTTTTAAAATGTATTTAAACTTCTTCTAACATTATGCATTTTGGGCCATTATGCTTTGGCACAGTATCTGTCTCAAACGCAATATGGCTTAATTCCTTCATCAAGTTTACTGCATGTATTGTAAGTTTAGTGCATGTTTGGGAACGCAATGGCCACCAGTTCTGCTTTATTTTCGCTACAGATGATTACAGCATATTGCTAAATTTGTAGTGAAACACATTTTTGTAAGCTTGTTTTCACTGAAGCTAGAGTTTTCATTCAAAATAAAAGTTCTACTGCCGTTTCCGTCAAAATAAAAGCTTAAAAGTGCATATGAACTGCTGACTAGCTGTTTAAATGGGTAACGTTACTGCAGTCCAAATTCAAAATAACTCTTTCAAGTGTAGAAATTAAGAAAAAAGTTTTGTAAATTTCTCTGCTGTAGTAAAGCAAAAATAATATACCAATGAAATATTCATTTAATATGAATAATATTCATATTTTGCAGAGTAATTGTTTTATAATATATGGCTATTATGGTCGTCGTTGTTGTTGTTCTAATCTGTTCAAAATAACAGCCTTTATTATAAATAGAAATCTATTGTAACATTATAATGTCTTTACTAGGGCTGGGTATCGATTCAGATGGCTCGATTCAATTAGATTTCGATTCTCAAGCTCTCGATTCATTTCGATTCAATTTTCGATTTTTTTTTTTTTTTTCAATTGCATTCAGCGAATATAGTTTTAATACAAATGCTATTGATATTTCTAAAAAAAATAAATAAATAATAGGGCCCTATAAAATGTACTTCTTAATATTTTTGGTAATCAGAATAAAACATTCATTTAATTTATAAAATGAAAATAAACTCATTTTTGGGCAATCAAAGTGCTGTTCAACAAGGTTTAACATTACTGTAAAAATTAAACAAATGTGATTACTCATTTAAAATGAAAGATTTATTACTATTCATTAGTAGTAGTAGTGGCATTGTTGTAACATAAGACTGCTAAATAGTATATTTCTGACAGTTTGATTTTTAACGTCACACTAAACTTTTCATTTTGACGGGTTGCTGTGAAGAACTTGCAACTGCTGTATAGGCCTATGTGATATGACGGTAGTTTTCTCAAATGAAATGGTGAAATGCTAACGAAGTGACACTCAGCTGGAGATGATATTGTGTGTTCATATCGTCGTATAGAGAGACGGCAGAAGCTAAAAACACAGCGAACGTTGTTGGTGGTTTAGTATGTGTAGTAAACAAAACGCCATCCGACATTTATTCATTGCGGCTATAGTGCCTTTACGCGTGATGTCAAATGCTTCTGCAGACTTATAGTATTACTATAGCATTTCACATGAGCATTGCAAATCACGCATATACCTTTGTCCTTAGATCTTGTCAATAGTTTCTCCGCCATAAGCACTGATTGAATGACATACTTTCTGTTGTATTCGCGCAATGGAAATAAGAGGGTGACATCTAGTGGATAAGACCAATGATAAGATTCACATCAGATCTTGTTTTAAATGTTTGCTGAAATAAATATCGGAAAAGATCGATTCACGGCTTTTGAGAATCAATATCGAATCAACGTCATTTAAAAAAAAAGATTAATCAAAAAATCAATTTTTTTTGCCCAGCCCTAGTCTTTACTGTCACTTTTGACCAATTTAATGCATCTTTGCTGATTAAAGGGATAGTTTACCCCAAAAATTTACTTCCCTTTACTGACATCCCTATTAGTTCCTTGAGGTGGAACTAATGAAATAATTGACAAAATGTAAATGTTTGAGTGAACTACTACTAATAATGATCATGTTATTGTATGCGTTCAGTCTGAGGACAGGAAGGACAGTGACGATGAGAAGTCTGATAGGAACAGACCCTGGTGGAAGAAGCGCTTTGTTCCTGCCATTCCTAAAGGTGAGGAGCCCTGAAGGTTTTTGTAATGAGTACATGCCTGCTTTCTTCTTGTGGATCAGTGGTCAGTAGCTGGAAAATATAGAAATGGCTGGCATAGAAAAAAAGAGGGAAATGTGCTTATAATATGTGCTTCTATTATTGGCCCAATTGAAAGGATGGCAAAAAACTTGAATTTGTTAATATTGGCTAATACTGATATAACACTGCTCTAAGTGTATACCTACAACTATAAGACTTCTTTAAATGTGCAAAACTTTAAATGTGCATTTGGATCATTGTGTTTCTGTACGTCAATCAGTATTTCTAGTTGAATTTTTCTTCTTTTAAGAAGAATATATTAATTCTTTTAAAAATCAAGTGTTTTCTGTTGGCTGTTCTTTTCTTTTTACATGTTTAACAATTACACACTACAGATGTTTTGTATGTACGTTTAAATGTTTGGGGTATACTTTTTTTCAGGATTCTTTGATGGATATAAAGTTCAAAAGAACAGCCTTTATTAAAAATAGAAATCTATTGTAATATTATAAATGTCTTTACTGTCACTTTTGAAAAAATTAATGCATCCTTGCAGATTAAAGGGATAGTTCACCCCAAAAAAAAAATTCTGTCATTAATTACTTACCCTCATGTTGTTCCAAAGCCATAAAACCTTCATTTATCTTCTTAACACAAATTAAAATTTATTATTTTTTTTAAATCCAAGAGCTCTCTGACCCTCCAGAAACATAGTAAGGACATCGTTATTATAGTCCAGGGATCCTCAAATCTGACCCACGAGATCCATTTTCCTGAAAAGTTTAGATCTAACCCTAATCAAACACACCTGAGTATGCTAATCAGTGTATTCAGGATCATTAGAAAATCACAAGTAGGTGAGTTTGATCAGGGTTGGAGCTAAACTCTGAAGCGCATTGGCCCTCCAGGGCAAGATTTGAGGAACCCTGTTATAGTCCTTGTGACATCAGTGGTTCAAACGTAATTTTTACAAGCTACGAAAATGCTTTTTGTGCACAAAGAAAACAAAAATAACATCCCTTTTAACCATTGATGTCACATAGACTATAAAAACGATGTCCTTACTACGTTTCTGGAGGGTCAGAGAGCTCTCGGATTTCATCAAAAATATCTTAATTTGTGTTCTGTAGTTGAACAAAGGTCTTATGGGTTTGGAACGACATGATGAGGAGAAATTAATGACAGAATTTGTATTTTTGGGTGAACTAACCCTTTAAGAGTATTAATTTATATCGGGGGGGAAAAAAAATCACACTTTTAGACAGCCACACTTCCAGATGCAAATTGAATCAGTCTAACTTTCTGATGCTCATTAGCAATTATCATTTAGCATGGCTTGGGCAAAGAGTTTGTGTTTGTGAAGCCCAACCCTGTTTGTTGCTGTCTGTGTTCCTCACACAGTGCTCTATTGGACTGCAGAGGGTGAACTCCCAGGTAACCCACTCTTCAAGCTCTCTCCCACTCAGTCTAGTGCTGTACACTAGCGGCCCGAATATTTGCTAGCTCCTATAGACTTCTCTTCGCCACTGAGTGACGGCTAGAGCTGTGACATGACAGTCAAGCTTCATCTTTTTATTCATGCAGCCATCTTGGTTCTTCATAATTTATTTTGCAGTGGTTGACCTCTATAAAGGACTTTGCTCAAATATGCACTTGAAAAAGATGCATAATTTGCTGTAGGGGTATAAAAACTACCAGTACTTTGATACCAAAATAAATAGTAATAATAATTATTTAATACATTAGTTTACTTCCAGAATAAAGATGTCCTGATAATTTACTAACATCCACGTCATGTTCATGTTTGTCTTTCTTCAGTCAGGTTTTTGAGAGAAACTTTCCAGGATTTTTCTCCATATAGTAGACTTTAATGGGGATCAGTGGGTTGAAGGTCCAAATTGCAGTTTCAATGGAGCTTCAAAGGGCTCTACACAATCCCAGCTGTGGGGTCTTATCTAGACAAATGATCGGTCATTTAAAAAAATAAAATGAAAATTTCTATACTTTAACCACAAATGCTTGTCTTGCACTACCTCTGTGATGCTAGTGCAAGTGTTTTAACCACATTTGTGGTTAAAAAGTATATACATTTTATTTTATTTTTAGAGAATGACCAATCATTTTGCAAGATACAACCCGTATTCCTTGGCTGGGATTCTGTAGAACCTTTTGAAACTGCACTGAAACTGCAGTTTGGACTTTTCAACCTGTTGATCCCCATTGGAGTCCGCTATATAGAGAAAAATCCTGGAATGTTTTCCTCAGAAACATCTTGGATGACATGGGGGTGAGTAAATGATCTAGAATTAAGTGAACTAATTATTTACCTTTCTAAATTAAATGAAAAAAAAAGCTTGTTTACTAGCATATTACAATTTGTTGTGGAATCAAAATTGGTAGTTAGAGTCATGACATTTTATTGTTATTTGGTAACTGCTGAAACGTTGGTATCGTAATGTTTATTTTCATAGACCTGCCATATAAAGACAATCTCATCGGTTTGTTTTTGCACACAGCCTAATTTCACATGCGCATACACATGTTGTTCTGCAGCACAGAGGTCCACATCTGTGTGTTTGCACTTTAGTAGTGACTTGCTTCCTGTTTTAGTTCCCCATGACCGAATATTTGGTAGTGGCACATGTGTGGAAGAAAAGCATTCAAAGCATGTTCGTCCATTTGCCTCAGTGGACTGGAGAGGGTCCATTACTTTCTCATAGGAGAACGACTACAGCATTGAGAGAATAATGGCTTCTGTGCATTTTTGCAGTGCCGATTGGGGGGCTCCGAAAGCGGGACAAGCCAGAAAAAGATGAACAAGGAGCTGAGAGAGTACCACAAGGTATGTTCCCTTTAAACTCTTGTACACGCACTGCAAACATTGGTCAAGTTGATTACATGTGTATGCATGTTTGTGCTTCTCGGGTATTCCAGATGAGCCTTCAGCGCTCAGGCAGAGCTCTAAGACCCAGTCAGCTGAGGCAATAATGGACAAGTACAAGTACATCATGGAGAAACGACCCACCCACAGTGATGGGGCAGGTGCTGGAACTTATGTTGGACAAGGTTTGTAATATGATAATGTTCATTTTCGTACACAAACACATAAGGATACACACTCTCTTTCTTCAGTCGTCTGCTGTTTTGTAACTGGTTGGTCTGTTTTTAAAGAGCCTTGTAGAGAAGGAGATAGTGAGCACGACTCTCCTAAAGATGAAGCTCTGCAGAACATCTCTGCTGATGACCTTCCAGACTCTGCCAGTCAGACAGCGCCACCTCAGGACAAGACATTCTCCTTCAGGTCTCAGACAAACTCTGTTTTTTTCTCTTGAAAGTAAAATCAGTACTTCTGAAAGTCTAAATCTCAGAAACCAAAATGCCTAAAAGTGAATATTTAACAGAATCAGAAGGATGAGTGTATTTTTGACCTAATTTGTGCATAACCTGTCTGTTGTGTTTCTGCAGTGATATTAAGAAAAAGCTACGCCTGGCGCTGTGCTCTGCAGATTCAGTTGTATTTCCCATCATTCCACCGGCAACGACACGTAACGGTCTACCAGACCATGCGGATCCCGAAGGTTACTTATTATCTATACTTGCCTTATACTATACTTGTTTCTTTTAGTTTGTAATATTAATGATAACAATAAATGAATATTATTTTTAAAACGGTTATTTTATATAATTAAAACTAATAACTGAAACATTTGGTGGAGTTTCAGTAGTGACATCTTTGTTTTTTTGGGTGTTATCCCATAAAATTGTCAGTACCGAAACAGTCCTGAATGAAACGTGTCATCATTGTTTAGGTAGTGTCAAAAAGGGAACACATAATCCTGTATTTGGGGGAAATAAACAAATTTTAGCACAGTTATGCAAATTTTTTAGTTGTGTTTTAGTATGAGAGTTAAAACTCTGTAATGTGATGTGGTCACTACTGAAAATGTGCTGTCATACTGAAACATGGGATGTTTTGTCAAAAATAAAGTATGAATTATCAACTAAGATGTTATGATAGTTTTTGGTTAAATGTACATTCAAACTAATGAATCCTTAACTTTGAAACCAGTATGATCAACTTTTTGCCTTTTTAACGAAGAAAAATTTGATTCAACATTTAACAAATCTCATAAATTACATGAAAAATTGTTAATAAAATGGCAAAAAATATATATTTACAATGTAGATGAAAGCAAAATCTTAATGGGTCAATATAACCCTTATTAAACTATATGTTACTCTCTTTCGGTAGTGACAAATGCGGGGAAAGGAAAAATATTCCAAAACTTTTTTTTTTTTTAAGATGTTTCCACCAATTTTGTAGAATGGCCCTTTTATATTATGCAGTCCTGTTTAAAAGGAGTCTTCATCTGAACCAAAGTTTTTGTAGCTTTGTACACATGGGGTGAATGTAGCTGTTCCGCAGGTTTTGAGGTTCAAAACGCTGTGCATTTATGTCTGGCCCCTGTCTCCTCTCTCTCCTCAGACAACGAGATCGTGTGCTTTCTGAAGGTGCAGCTGGCGGAGGCCATTAACCTGCAGGATAAGAACCAGATGGCTCAGATCCAGGAGACTACGCGCTGCGTCAGCCACCTCGACCCCCGCACCTGCAGAAAACTGCTCACTGCCATGGCAGAGGACTACAGGTACACACATTACTCTCTTATGCTCTCTCGCTTTCTCACTAACTTTGTCACATTGTTTCTCTCTTTTACTCACTTCTCTCACACACCACTATGAATCACAGTTTAATAAAGATGACTTTTTTTTTGGGCATAATGAGTGGTATGATGGTTTTGTGCAATAGGAAGCGGGCTCCGTACATCGCCTATCTGACACGATGCAGGCAAGGCCTGCAGACATCTCAGGCTCATCTGGAGCGACTCCTGCAGAGAGTGTTGAGAGATAAAGAAGTGGCCAACCGCTACTTTACCACCGTCTGTGTTCGACTGCTCCTGGAACACATGGAGTCAAAGATGCTTGACTTCATCAAAGGTCTATATACATCTCTATGAATATAAAAACTGCTTGTAGTTGTACTTTTGGTTTTGATTTCCAAATCCTAAAAAACTCAGTTTAAGTCAGTTTGAGTCATTCTCATAGCAGAGGTGGACATTTTTCTCATTAGAGTTGAGGTCTCAAACTTTAATTACCTGGCGGTCACTAGCCAGCTGGAGTTCTCCATAAAGGGCCAGTTCAGCAGTTACAAAAATAATTTTTTTTACAGCTACTAATTGTATGGTTATGTATGCATGGTTAGCCCTTTTCAGGGTACAGAGACTTGTATTATACATCTATCTAAAGTACTACTTTGTAGTTTAGGGATTGTATTCATGGAGAACTGCAGGCAGGTTGCAGTCTTATTAATAGACAAGAAAAGGGCAAGGAGTTTAAAAATACAGAACTGTTCAAAAGTTTGAGGTTGCTTAAAAAATATTGTCTCCTGAATTAAAGTTTTACATTTAGTTGCATCAAGTTTAAGGCCATAAAACAGTCTTAAATGGTAAAAAAAAGGTCTTTTATTTCATACGATTTCAAGAGGTCTTAAAGGATAAGTTCACTGCTAGAATAAAAAAAATCCTGATAATTTCCCCATGTCATTCAAGATGTTTGTCTTTTTTTCTTCAGTTGAAAAGAAAATTAAGGTTTTTGAGGAAAAAATTCCAGGATTTTTCTCCACAGAGTGGACTTCAATGGTGGCCAACCAATCTCATCTAGCACGACGTTTGGTCAAAAAATGAATTAATATTATATACTTTTTAATCACAAATGCTTTTCTCGCACTAGCTCTGCGATGCGCATACTGGATTCACACGTTGGAAAGTTCATGTGCTGTTAGTTGTTTTTCTGTGTACTGCAAAAGTTCAAAAAGTCTATTGCATTTTCTCCAACTTAAAAATCGTCTGACACCTTTTTTTGCACATTCACTTTGTAAACACTGGTTCGGTACTTCCACCTACATGTGGCCTTTCTAACATGATTACGTAATGTGTGAAGTCGGGCTGGTGCAAGACAAGCATTTGTGGTTAAAAAGAATGTACATTTTTATTGTTTTAAGAAGATGACTGATCGTTACGCTAAATAAGAAACCTTACTTATTGGCTGGGGTCATCTGGAGCCCTTTGAAGCTGCATTGAAACTGCATTTTGGACCTTCAGCCCATTGGCTCCCATTGAAGTCCACTATATGAGGAAAAATCCAGTAATGTTCTCTTCAAAAACCTTAATTTCTTTGCGACTGAAGACAGAAAGACATAAACATCTTGGATCTCAGGGTGGTGAGGAAATTATCAGGAAATTTCTATTCTGGAACTGAACATGATTTTTAAATTTGGAAATAAGAAAGACGAGAATTGCGATATGGATTAATGTGATGAATAAATGTCAAAAGCCTATGATTCATGCAAGTTTCAAAGTCAAGTGATGCGTTGCTTTGTGTACTGTGGTTACCGGAGAAGCCACTATATTCCTGACTTTCCAAAATGGCCACCTGCTGGCAGAGAATGAATTTGCATTGTCGGTTATCCCATTCTGTTGCTGTTTTTGTTCAGACCAATGTGAAAATTACCCCATATTTTTAAGCAGCAAACTGCAGAGTTGTAAATGTGAACTAGTGGATTGACTAGAAGACAATGCATTATAAATGAAATTTGTAAAATGTCTGTAAACAAATAAGACAGTAAAGTAAAAAAAAAAAAAATTTGTTAATATAATAATTGATCGATAATAGTTTAAATTGATGATATACTTTCGACTCATATTGATTCATTTTCTTAAAGATGTTTAAAAGCTGAAGCTTATTGTTTTTACAAAACTTTTTTCTTTTGTGAAAATCTGAACTGTATGTCATGTTTTGTACAGTCAGTTTAATATATAATCATAGACATTGCCCTACCCCGCTCATGTTATTGATTTTTATTTGTGCAGGTCTTAATAAAGATCTTAAATTTAAGCTTAAAAATCCTGCAGGTACCCTGTTAAAGTATGTTTTGTTCAGCAAGCCTCCATTTGTTACAGTAAAAACTGTACAATTGTGAAAAAAATATTACAATTTAAAAATTAAGTTTTATATTTTAATATATATTAGAAAGTAATTTAGTCTTTTGAGGGCAAAGATGAATTTTCAGCAGCCATTACTCATTACTCTTACAAGATCCATTCTTTGAATAGAAGTTCAAATGAACAGCATTTACTTGAAATAGAAATCTTTTGTAACATTATACATGGATTTACTGTCACTTTTGTACATAGTACATCCTTGCTAAATAACTTTTTTTTTTTTTTAATAGACAAATGTACAATTCTTATCGACGCCAAACTTTTACATTTTTATTGTCAATAAATTTGTACATATGATATTTGTAAATATAATAATTGTATTTCTTCTGGACAGGCAAATAAAGTGTCTGGAGTAGTTGCAGCTGGTCAAAAATCAAAAATATTTTAGTGCAAAATAAAATTACCATGTGTTTATTAAATGAAAGTAAATTTGAGGGGTTGTATGAAATGATTATCTGACTCTCTCTATGGTTCTGCAGCATTTCAGGGCTGCACAGCAGCTGACGATAAGACGGCAGCCGTGGAGGATTTCCTGCGTTACCTGTATGGAGCTATGGCCCATGATGCCATCTGGCAGTACGCCAGTGAAGAGCAGCTCCAGGACGCCCAGATGGCCATCGAACGCAGCGTCATGAACCGCATCTTCAAACTGGCATTCTACCCCAATCAGGATGGGGACATCCACAGAGACGAGTGAGAAAACTCATATTTCCTAATATCTCTTTTTTTTTTTTTTTTTTTTTTTTTTTTAGATGGCTGTGATTTAGTTAATTTGCATGAGAAAATGTTGTAAGTGGTTAATGGTGTTTCTTCCTTATTCAAGGCTTTTCCATGAGCACATTCAGCGTCTATCCAAAGTGGTGACGGCCAATCACAAAGCCCTGCAGATTCCAGAGGTAACCATTTGCACTACATCTCAGAATACAGTTTCAAAACAAAGACAGAAAACAGCAATCCAATCTGTTTATGTGAATCTGTGTAGGTGTATCTGAAGGAGGCACCGTGGCCCTCAGCACAGGCTGAGATCAGGACCATCAATGCCTATAAGACCCCACGAGACAAAGTGCAGTGTATCCTGCGCATGTGCTCCACAATTATGAACCTGCTCAGCCTGGCCAATGAGGACGCTGTACCCGGGGCGGACGACTTTGTCCCTGTGCTCGTCTTTGTCCTGATTAAAGTGAGTTAAGAGACGCAGCCATAGAGTGATAATGCTCATAATTGCGTTAAGTGTGTTGTGCATTCTGTAACAGTACAATGATCATTTCTGATAGTTGGCACCAAGGCCCATAAGCATTGGTGCCTTTTAAGTAATCAAATATTCTTTGGTATTTAATAAAAATATCGCTTTAGAAGTTCATTAAATAAATTCAGCTTGTTCTGTAATGGCAACTGCAGTACATCCATAACACATAATGACTTTATTAAACAGCTTTAAGATGTAATGAAAAACTGCACATCGTTTCAAACCACAAGCAACTTGCCGTTGTAAATTCATAAGAGCAGAATTCATTGCTAAGTCTTTTAAAAATATGCCTAATATTACTTCATTTGCCTCCCTGATACTTAAAGGGATGGTTCACCCAAAAATGAAAATTCTGTCTTTAATTACTCAACCTCATGTCGTTCCAAACCCGCAACACCTTTGTTCATCTTCGGAACACAAATTAAGGTATTTTTGATGAAATTCGAGAGCTTTCTGACCCTGCATAGATGCAACGTAACTACCACGTTCAAGGATCAGAAAGGTAGTCAGGACATGCTTAAAATAGTCCGTGTCACATTGTTATTTTTGTTTTCTTTGCGCACAAAAATATTCTCGTAGCTTCGTAAAATTAAGGTTGAATTTTAACTATTTTAACAATGTCCTTGCTACCTTTCTGGGCCTTCAACATGTCAGTTGCGTGGATGTCTATACAGGGCCAGAAAACTCTCAAATTTGATCAAAAATATCTTAATTTGTGTTCAGAAGATGAACAAAGGTCTTGGAAATGGCATGAGGGCAAGTAATTAATGAAAAAAAAAAAAGTGTTAGGGTTGGTAAGATTTTTAAGATGTTTTTATCTTATGTATCTTGTGCTTACTAGGGCGTGTTCACACTTGGTGTCTTTTTTTAACTGCCAGCGTTTTTGAAGGCTGACCAATGACAAGCGAGTAGCGAAACCTGTCGTTTCCATAACAACAAGAAAAAATGGAGAAGGTGCCGGTAGACTTTTATTTAATTGTTGTGAACCATCATTCTCCTCCCCATTAACTTCCAAAAAGGAAACGAAGTGGGAGGGAGAAAGGGGGATGGGATCGGGAAAGTTCTGCGAGCCGGGACTCGAAAAAGAGACTCCCAAAGCGCAGAGCGAGACGCAGACCTTTCCTGATCCCGTCCCCCTCTCTCTCTCTCCCACTTCGCTTCCTGTTTAAACACTGTCAAATAATAGGCAAAAATGCCAAAAAATAAAAATAAAGGCAACGCAAGAGCGAGGTTCCGCTTTTCTCGACATTCATACTGTTGCAGCTGTTGTTATAGCAACAAAAGACACCCTTGGCTACAATCCTGCCAGATTCTTTATTTATTTATTTTTTCACTAAAAAAGCGCCCTTGTCAACTTTTTCTTGTCCAAAAAGACACCAAGTGTGAACATGCTCCAAGACTGCATTTATTTGTTCAAAAATACAGTTAAAATTTGGGATGTAAGGATATCAAAATCTCACGGTATGATATGTTGACATGAAGTCCATGATACAATATATATAAAAAAAAAAAAAAAATTACATTTTAAAGTTAAATTATTCTATCTAATGCACTTTGAGAGTACATAATTAAGAGCTCCAACCCATGTTATTACCTAAGAAAACATAAGTCAGAGAAAAAAAAAAAAATAAATATATATATATATATATATATATATATATATATATATATATATATATATATATATATATATATATATATATATATATATATAGTAAAATATTGTAAAACAATTGCACTGTAAAAAAAAAAAAATGAAAATGACTATTTCTGAGGTACGGAAAACACTGAATCACAAGCTGATTTTCTGAATGAAGTGCGCGCTTCGCTTTGAAACGCGCAGCGAAAAAAGACTTGATGAAGGGATTAAGCCATACTGTGCTTTTGGTTTTAATTAGTTTGACAGATACTGTGCCAAAGCATAAAGCCTCAAAACACAACTTGACCTAAACAAAGACCTTTTATGTTAGAATAAGAAATTGAAATTGAAAATATTTTTTAAAAATTGCCCGGAAGACCTATTGTTTCATTTCGTCATGTGACCATTACATCCCTAGCAAAAATGTAAAAAAAAAAAAATCTCTTTACTCTCACTTTTGACCAATTTTATGCATCTATGCTGAATAAAACATTTTCTTTTAAAAAAGTTACAAACTTGAATGCTAATTTGCTTCAAGGTTAAAACCTATGAAGTCTTCAGAAACTAACTTAATCCTATTGCTTGAGTTTTGTTTGCTTGATGTGTAAGTTTTGTTATTGTGTTTTTTTTTTTCTTCTCACTTTTCCCCACCCCATACCTATTTGCGTTTGCTATGCACACGCCCACACCAGATTTTCTAAACTTGCGAGTGCGCTTGAATGTGTAAGCATGCACAATGTGGGTGGTCAGATGTTATCTCGTACGTTAATTCCCCCCTCTCGCTCGTTCTCTCCCTCCCTCCAGGCAAACCCACCCTGCCTTCTGTCCACCATTCAGTACATCAATAATTTCTACGCCAGCAGGCTGAGCGGGGAGGAGTGCTATTGGTGGATGCAGTTCACTGCCGCCGTGGAATTCATTAAAACCATCGACGATCGCAAGTGAAGCAGAACAGCCACCTGTATGGGCAGACTGTAGGAAGGAGAGAGAGGGAGCGAGCGAGAGAGAGAGAAAGGACAGCGCGGACGACTACTCTCCCCTTCATCGAGAATGCACAGTGCGGCATCGCCTCAGTCTGTATAGCTGTACATAGAGGCAAAAACACTTTGAGTTTAAAATCGATCAAACATTAGATATGATCATGACAGGTTTTACTATGCTGGGGTATTAAACAAATGAAAACAAATAACGCGGCTTCGCCGCTCTCTACTGATCTCACTTATAACCCGTCTTTTTCTGTAGTACTGGGGAGGTGCTGGGCTTAGAATCAAATTTTATATTAAACACAGATTTAGCAAGTAATTAGCTCTGTTAAAACATACCTATCGAATGAAAAAGGGACCAGGAACTACCTGCAACGATCATGTGTCGGGACTCTTCAGAGGGGGTGTCTGTATAAACCGTGCAATCTCACCCCATTCAAAGCTAAAACAGTCACACCGAGTCATATCAAAGAATGCATCGCTATAGATGCCGCCGATGTATCAATGTTACAGTTTATCAAATTAATCATGCCATTATTTTAATAGGGCAGCTTGTTCTATGAATGTAAACAGGTGTTGTCATTATTGTACATTCAGTCTTTCCTACGTTTCCCAGACAATTTGGAAATAAGGGCCCACATATTTATATAAAATAAAATGTATTTATTACTTAACTCCTGTATTTAATGTTTTATTATATTTACTGACTGGCAGATGCACACGGTTCGGTCGAGGAAACAAGTTCTGGAATCTCACAGAGAGCTGCTAAAACAGGGTGTCTTCACATTAGCGGATAGAGTTGTAAATTAGTGCCTTGCAGATATTTGCAGTAACACTTGTTCTTTTAGTTTCGGTGGGTTTTCTGCCACATTTCTTGCGTCTTCCTTGAAGTGAGGAAGTTAAAAAGTCAAAGCCTGGCTAGACGTTGCTATGCTATTAATAACAAACCTGAAATAACTACAACATGCCAAGTAGAAACACCCCACATTTGGACGTTCAGTATGTGGATGGTTTGGTCTTACATGAGTTTTTCCTGTTGTCCCCAGAAAATATTGTTATTCAGTTTGCTTTTGTTTAAATTCCATGTGGTGTTTCAGAGTTCTTACTTTTGTAGGATTAAATCATTGTTATTTTTATAACGCAGTTCCCAAGTATGAGTTAAGAGGAATATTTGTGTAGTTTGGGTTCACTCTCAGAAAAAAAGTGCAAAAATTGGGACGTATCCTCAAAGGTACTGACCCCAAAAGGTACTTTAAGGTACAAACACGCGCCTTTTAGGGGTAAATAAGTTTCACTTTGAGGCTATATTCCAGTGATTTGCACTTTTTTTTCTGACAGTGTGTTGTTTGAGTTTAAATAGCGAAGAACATTTTAACACTGTGGCATCATTATCAATCCTAGTGTATTGATGTTGAGGAGAATCTATGTATTGATACAGGCTACCTCGTGTCATAACCCCTAACGGCTAGAACAGCTTTTGCTCTTGATATCAAATGAATTACAGCACAGTATATTATTTAAACAGGAATACAGATGAAGTGTTATTGTTAAATTACCTTTATTAGACCCAAATTTCCCACTAACCTTTGCAAACCAGTAGAGTTAGGGCGAAAGTAATGTAACGTTTCTTTTATATTTTATGTGGTTGTCGAGTTTCCCGCTTTAAATCTGTCTTTTAATGTTGCTCCTAAACATCTGAGGGCTGGGTGTCGGTTTTGGTCCTTAATATAGTAGATGCACTTAGAACAATTAGTTCTACCTCCAACTGTGTACATAAAGGGATGAATAAAATTGTAATGTGTTTATTTCCTCTAGCTTTTAGAGCTCTGTATATACTTTTCTTTCTTTCTGATTTGAATGGTGCATGAACTCAATATCGCTGGTTGCTAACATGTATCTCTCTCTTGCACAAACTGTAACACGAAGAGCATCAGCTACGAGACTTTGGAACAAAACGGATATTCTGAATAACATTTATATGATAAATGTTATAACAGAATATCTTCGTTTTTATGTGTTCCTTTTTAAATTATGATACATTCTGTAATGTGGAATCGGGTGTTATTGATTGAACATCTCAATATCTCGAATTGTTCAGGCTATCAGACTATTTTGGTGCTCTGTTTGGTTGCAGCTTTGAATTTGTTTTTTTTGTTTTTTTCATTTGGTGGTGAGATTAGTTGCCAAAGGAATCAAAAACTTTATATTCTCTTTTTTGTGTGTGTGTGTGTGTGCATAAAGCCTGTCCTAACTAAAATATGCACTTTGAGAGTTGTGTAACCTATGGCAAAATATTTGAAGAAGACTTTGTCTTTTTTCCCTTACAGTTTGCTTGAGATTAAAAATCTGGTGTTTTTTTCTGCATTTAATCTTAAGAAATAAAAGATGACGGTCTCATTGTGCAAATATTCTAACCTGAGACTAACTGCATAATCTTCGTTTGGATAAAATACACTACTATTCATTTGATCACTGTTTTAGCAGAAGCGACCCCAGCAATGACTTACTGGTGTAAACAGGGTTTTGGACATAATATCTGAGCAGTATGTTGACTAAAAGCAAGGCGTTGTACTCAATCTGTATTTAAGAGCTTTATAATCCTTACCGTACCATGTTGGTCCACTGTTTTGAAGAGCATGCTAAGAGAATTATGGGTAACGGCTTCCGTCTGTAAGCTTGCTCACTTGGGTTGGGGAGGCATTCTGTGTGTTATGTGATTTTAATATAAACCTGTACATAATTCTTTAAAAAAAAGATTAAAGACTTTTCCGTGAACACGCAACGTCTGTTTTTGCGCCAAATGTCCTTCTGTCTGAAGCAGCCAAGGTTAGACGGTGGAAAGGTTTTATTCACAGTCGATAATCTCATATTCGTCGATGAAAGTTTGATCAACAACTGCTTTTACAACTGGCATTCGCCCCGTGTCTGTCACCTTCAAGTCGAGCACGTCACTGGACTTGGATATGACGAAACAAAGGCCGCCACAAATAGCAAAGCCCCCGCGTTCGCCACACATTTAATTACCAGTGACAACTGTATAGCGGATTTGTAATTGGAGATTTTTTCAGCGTAATAGGCTCTGGTTCGCTCTCTCACTCCTGGCCTTACCACTCCAGTGCTCTAATTGTAATCTTTCCATCAGAGGAAAAGAACACAGCGGGGTGCCTTTGCTTCTCTTGATGATATCTCCGTTTGTTCATTTAAATTCAAATTTGGCCAGAAAAAGGGTAATTAGTTGTATTAATAACCCGAAATGACTCGCTCGGTCGGGAGATGAGATGGCTTTTGTTTAGGTGAGATCGGGTGGATATCGGCAGCCCGCTGTGTGAGATGGAGGCCTTATTGGTGAAACAGGCTGGCGATATGAATAAACTTTGATTATACAACACGAGGTCGTCGCCCCCCATCTAAACACATTTGGCAGTCCTCTGGCCGTGTTATTGTCGTTTATCCGTTTGTAAACAAAGGTTCTTGGGGGTTTGCTGATTTGATTGTGCATGCTGGATTTGGGAATGGGTTTTGTCTGATGCAACTGTGTTACATATTGATGTCAGATTGTTGCATGAAGATCTAAACAGCCTGAGGGCCAAGCCCAGATGGCACTGAAATCACAGATCATCAGTCCAGTGCGGCTCACACATGACTACATACACACACTCTTAGACTATTCAGTCAGTATTTTTTATGTTAGGCTTGCTTAATTCACATTGTTTGTGATTCTCATGTAGCTACAAGTTTTATGGGTCAGCCACCTTTAACACAGTCTGCAATATGCCCAATATATTATACAGTATGTATATGATACAATGACAAATCATTTATACCACTGTCTTTGCTCTGTTTTACCAGAAAAAAAAAAGAAGAAAAGCTAACTGAATAGTGTGTGAGGGGCTATTTTTAATTCATTATTTTGTTTTTCTGGTCACATGACAACAATAGGCTGTTGGTTGTTTTCAGTGGCTTTGATTTAATTTGTCTTAAGTAGCACAGGTATATTTGTAGCAATAGACAAATTACATTGTATAGGTCAAAATTATGGATTTTTCTTTTATGCCAAAAATCAATAGGATTTAAAATAAAAATCATGTTCCATGAAGATATTTAGTAAATTTCCCACCGTAAATATATCAAAACTTTTTGGATTAGTAATAAGCATTGCTAAGAACTTGATTTGGACAACTTTCAAGTTTTTTTTTTTTTTGCACCCTCAGATTCCAAATATTCAAATAGTTGTATCTCGGCCAAATATTGTCCTATCTTAACAAACCATATAACTGTATAACTCTTAGTTAAAAAAAAAAAAAACTCATGGTTTCATGGTCCAGGATCACATAATAATAATAATAATAATAATAATAATAATAATAATAATAATAATAATAGAGCTATCAAAGATTAATGCAAAAATATAAAGTTGTTTACTTAGTGTGTGTGTGTGTGTATATATATATATATATATATATAGAGAGAGAGAGAGCTATAGATACATATAAAAATAACATGTATTTCAAAATAATATATATAATGTATGTGTGTGTGTGTGTGTGTGTGTGTGTGTGTGTATTCAAAAATGTGTATATATATAAATGTAAAATTTTCCTAAATATATACATGCGTGTTTATATATACACAATAAATATACACAGTACATACACATTATCTGAACACAAATGTTGAATTTGCATGTGATTAATCGTTTGACAGCCCTAAATAATGTGGCTTGATTGCAATTTTTTAAAGCTGTAAATAAATAAATAAATATACACCAGTTTGTGAAACCTTCTATTAAAATACATAGTTTAGACAATCAGTAATACTAATGAAAAAAATAATAATAATATATACACATTTCTTTCTTAATATCTTTTGACATTTAAACCAAGATTATATGCTTTTTTGGACTACATGCTGTAAATAAATAAATATGATCATATTTAGTTTCCATGAACTAAAGCAACCAATTTCTTACTTAACTTTTACAGTGTATATCAGAAATTGAGGCGGCTTATTTTATCTTATATACATACTTCTTAAAATCTTTTGACATTTAAACCACCCAGACTGCAGATAGATATATAGATATTATTTATGTACTCATTTACTTTCAGTGAACTCAAAATTTGACAGCAAACAGGTTTCTTTTACAATGTTTAATATTTAATAGAAATCGAGGAGGTGTGTTCAAGTAACGTTTGTATTGTAATGTGTTTTATAATCAGTTAATAGATACAGGAAAAAAGAATATCGTGCCATTGATCCACACATACGGTAGGATTATATTGTGATGTGGAAAAGTTGCGTCATATTTTTGTGTAAAGCGTTTATAAATTCAGAACTATCAATTTCAACTTAAGTTTCTTTGAAATGTATATCTCATTTATAATATATATGATTAATGTCTTTATATATTACATTTACATCATCTTATTTTAACTTCATGAAGCTGCGCTAGGTTGCTCTGAATTAACAAAATCAAATGCGACTGATATGAATATTATGTCAGTCAATGTGTAGACATTAATGGGTTCGGGTGGGTGTCGTTCTCGCAGTGACCGCCAGATGGCAGCCGCGCCATTTGCGACCAGCGCTTCTGATGTCGCTGAAACAAAGAACACATTCAGATACTGTAGCTAAAACACACACCATTTTGTGAAACCTTCCTTTAAAATACATAATATAGACAATCAGTAATACTGATTAAAAAATACGAATAGAACATCTGCAAGATGGTACATATTCAGATATAAACACCTAAAACACCGAAAACGTAAATAACATGGCTGAAGTAGGCTATTATTATTATTGAGTTTGTTCTCATTAGCAGTGTTATAGTTACTATACAATTAAAATGATTATATATTTAAAAACCATAATGTAAGATTTTGCAGATCACATTTGAAAATGTTAAGTTAATCATGTATTTTAACACGTTTTCATTTATAAGAAAATAGTTCCTAAGTAAATAATTAACTGCTTTCTATAATATTAATTTATACCTTCTTAAAATAAAAAGTGGGAACTTGTGGCTCGTGTACTTTTGAGAAATATTTCTGGTCTAAGCCCCTGAATACCTTCACATGAGCTAAAAGTAGATATTAAAAAAAACATACGCAAATAAGTTAAACAATTATCTATAAAGTTATGCTCCTGAAATGTTAAACTGAAAATAAATCACAACTCTTTCTTTGCTCTTATTTTCCCAAAGTGCTTTTTGGAAAATGAGTTTACCATCATTGTACACCATTAAATAGCTGCTAATTTAGAGGCAACATTAACCAATGCACATAATCGATAACCAACGTAATGGCATTCTCATAATCTCAGCTGGTTATAATTCAGTCAATCAGATTACGCAACACAATTCCGCTGGTGCCCACAGGTGCCGCATGCAATTGTAATGTAATGAAAAAGTCACTGACTTTTACCTTCCCATAAGCATGCTTGCATAAATTCATTTTCTCTGTCTGTCCACACACAATAAAAGTTCTAACCCAACCGCAGCATTATAGAAGCATTAGAAGATGAGGGGGGAAAAAAACAAGAAAACATCCCTACACAGGCGAGAACAAACAAAACAAGGCAGCAGCATGTCAATTAAATTAAAGGGGGAAGCTAAATGAACAAAACGTCAAACGCACATATTAAAGCTAAATGAAATAGCCCCGAGGAGCCTGCAAGACGTGCAGATTAGAGCTCAGGAGGATCCGCAGAGATGTAAATAATGAAACCCGGCTCAACCTGCACACGCTGGGATTGCAGCATGGACACGAGAGATGTTCAGCATCCAAACCAAATACCAAAAAACAGGGTCTTCAGCTCCAAACTTGTTGTTCATTTCGAAATGAGTTGAGCTGGCTGTCTAAATTGTGTTAGTGAAAAGCATGACCAGCACACCAGGACTGTGCTTTGCATTAAAAACCTGAGGATGTGAGACTTTAATGCAGCTTTCTGCAGCAGATAAGCTTATTATACGATATGGCTTATGGAAGATTAATAACATCAGCATAAAATACGTGGCGTTTTAAAGATCTTGTAAGAATATTAGGTGTTTCCGCTCCTAAGGACAGTCTTGTAATATAGTACAGTATGAATTGTTTTCCAATACAATATTTAAAGGCCCTCTAATCTGATATGAACCTCTGGTACTTTAGCAGTAATAAAAATAATAAACTGAACAGATTAAATGTTATTCTAGTGCTATACATCTTTATTTTTTGGTGTTTTTAAAGCATTTTAATTAAGATTGTTAATATAATATAAACAATGTTAAGGGTTTTATAATTCTTCCTCTGCTTCTTCTTCGTAAAATCAACCAAACCTTAGTTGTTTCCTAATTTTGGCTGATTTTATTCATTATTAATATGTATCAAAAAGTTACAAAGGTTTGCTAAGGCTCACTGAGAATTACTGTATTGTCTATCAGTATAAAACTGTTGATTTGATGGTAAAACAGGGTGATTTGTATCAGAATTGAGTCAGACTTGAATGCAAATTTGCTAAAATAAGGCCTGAATAGCTATTTGGCTATTATCCAATAGCCTGCAAGGCATAAGTGATGTCATCGGGAAAGGAAAGTCGTTTCTGAGTAAGAACAACTGATTACATTTTTAATTATAAGGTAAACATTTACTTTGGAACAACATGCGCTTATAAATTATGATTTCCGAGATGTAGAAAACACGGACGGAATCGCAGAATCTAGTTATAAAAGTGGAATTTACTGTATAATGCAAAATGGCAAATTTGGAATAAATAATCCTTACGCTTAAAACAAAACATGACATGGACTAGTGTCTGTTAATATTAAGCCTCAAAAAGACTATTTAAATATGAATCTTGCACGTTCTGTGTGTTTCTGTGCGAATGAATGTCGCAGATGCGCAGTTTTGTTTACTACACACATAGAAATGCAAAAACCCATCAAAATAAAAGTTCAGTTTTACCTGAAGAAACTGTGACAGAAATGTATTATTACATATAATGATAGTTATAAATATAGTACTAATAGTAGTAGTCCTACACAACAATATTACATCAATTAATTAGAGATTAAAATAGAATCCAGAAAATGTTAATGTTTACAAGACACAGAATCTTGTAAAAAGAAAACTTTTTTAGTTTGAGAAAAAGAAACATTTCATAGGCCTTAAAATGTAATTTTTGTTCAACTTTTAATAAATTGTTGTTAAATTGTCTAAGTTTTTTGATTCCAGTTATTTAGACGGTTTTGGATCAATATTTATTTAATTAAACCATTAAATATAGCCTAGAAAAAATTTAATGGGAGACAAAAAGAAAACTGAATCCAGAAAAATTTAAATGATAAAATAAATAAATAAATAAAAATAAATAAATGAATTTGGGAAAAAATAAAATTATTAAATATAATTTAATAAATTATTCCCAATGAGACTAGGAATGTGGATGTTTTGATGGCAAAACATATTTACTCACCCTTCATCATTCCAAACATGTAGAACTTTCTTCTGTGGAACACAAAATATCATATTTTGAGAAATATGAGTATTCAGTTTCAGTGTTTTGTTTTCTTTTTTTTATAATAATGAATATCTAAGGGGTGCAGGATTGTTTTGGACCCTATTGACTTTAAGTGTATGGTCAAAAAGCATTCTTTGAAATATCTTTGCAGTAAGCCTGATCAGTTTTGATGGGGAAACAAATTACTCACCATCAAGTAATTTCAAACATATAGTACTTTATTCTGTGGAACACAAAAGAACATATTTTGAGAAGTGTCTTTAATGTGTCTATAGAGTGTTTTCACAAAGCATCATCAATTGGCCATATTGGTGGCACTGAACTTACACAATGCCACTGAACCAAACAAACCTCGTATATTTTGCAGTTTATTGCTGATGAAAATGGTCAATTATTGTCATGTTTTGGCCTGTACTAATTAGTCGGAACCTGAAAAAACATTTGGAGTACTGTAGACTTGCAAAAGTTATGACAAATCAACAAGAAGAGTGCAAAAAAACTGTCAGAGGAACAAAAAGCATTTGTGGTTGGCCACACTGAACCAGGATTTCTAGTGCTAGGATCTTGACAACGTTAGTGTTTGTTCTTATCATTTTCGGTCCGGTAGGTTAAATATTATGCTAACATCTTAATTAATACTGCTTGTATGTATTTTTTACCACCTATTAACTTTAGTTTGTCAAAATATTGCGCCCTTACCTGCGTACTAAGTCCTCCTTTTTGATTTAGCAGCTTCCACACGTTTTTTGTGGTTTAGACAGCATAAATTAGCAGAACAACATGTTCAGTAGAACATTAACCGTGCAATCCATGCTGTTGTTTACATCCGAGTATGCAATATGGTCGAGAATCCGGGTAACTGACCAAATTGTGACATTATGCTGATAAAAGATTTTTTGGGGGTGAACTGTCGCTTTAAGATCACTTTAAGTTACAGTTCACCTCAGCCTATAGAATGCTCATCTCAGATGTTGATATATTTTATCTCAGACGTCTCTAAAGTCCACCAGCACGATCAATCAGACATGCATCATCTGTAGCCAATGGCTCCCTTCGAGTGAGAGCGATCTGGCCTAAGTATGTATGCTTGACGCCTGCTTTGCTGATTTCTGTCAGCGTTAATATGAGAAATGAGCTCTGAGCAGTGCCACTGATGTGCCTGAGGAAACTAAATTGACGGCACGCAGTTTTCCGCTATCAGCTCGGGCCTCCGTAGCTTCTTCTGCACTGATGTGACTGCTCTCAGTCATGCCGCCTTGTCCCTCAAGCAACAGGTGACAGAAGTTACAAGCAAACGCGTCGTCGGCCACAGCGGCCCTCCTATGAAGCCCTGACCCAGGGCAGGCTGTCTGGCGACGTGCCCGATGGAAAAGTGAGCTGTCTCGACTCCCGACACGCAGTGAGCAGAGGATGTCAAGTCACGTCTTCATCGGAGAGGAGTTTAATCCACATTTGAGGGGGGGAAAACAGTTGTCATGGCTGAAGAGATCTGACTTCAGCACAGTCCTTCAGAGAAGAAACAGATTACCGGTAAGCTTTTGTATTTTTCTTACAGTAGTCTTAAAGCATTTGTTAGTGTTTTCAGTAACGCAACTAAAAATGATTAATCTCATATAACTGTTGTTTATCTCATTATAGTTGTTAGACTAATTCTGCTCTAGTTTACTCATGTGTTTTTTTGCAGTGTGTGATCTATTTTAGTTACAGATGGAACGGTGCCAGAAAGCAGGCTACCAGGAAATAAAAGGTACAGTATATGATACATTCTACAGTAAAAAAGTTAATGTTTTAATTTACTATAGCAAAAAGAATCTATTAGGATAAAATAAGTTACAAAGCATATAGAGGGTTTGCACTTGCGCCACGATTTGGTCAGTTACCCGGATGAAGATATTAGAATAATATTTTACCTACCTAACTGGAAATGATAAGAACAAATGAATGTTGTCAAGATTTTAGCTCTGGAAATGCTGGTTTAGTTTGGCCAACCTCAGTTTTTTGCACTCTTCTTCTTGATTTGTTATAACTTTTGGCAGTCTATAGTACTCCAAATGTTATTCCCGGTCTGACCGATTAGTACAGCCCAAAATATGACAATAATTGACCATTTTCAGCAGCAATAATCAGCAAAATATGCAAGTTTCATTCAGTTCAGTGGCATTGTTTACGTTCAGTACACTCTATAGGTTCCAAAACTAACTAATTATCATTTTTAACATAAATATGACTGATTGTGAAATACATAACATTTTTATACATAACATGCCTTCTTATGTGCACCAATGCTGCATTTTTATGATTAAAAATACAGCAAAATAGTCAATCTTGTTACAATTTTTGCTATTTTTACCATTTAAAATAGCTGTTTTCTATTTTATTATATTTAAAAAAAATATTTTTTGTTGTGATAGCAAAGCTGAATTTTCAGCAGCCATTACTCCACTTTTTACTGTCGCATGATCCTTCAGAAATCATTATAATATGCTAATTTGCTGATTAAGAAAGATTTGTTAATAATATTAATGTTGAACTCTGTTAAAATTGCTGCTGATACATTTGTTTTAGGACTCTTTAATGAATAGAAAGAACAAAACGGCATTTATTACAAATGAAAGTCTTTTTGTGATATTATAAATGTTTTTACTGTCACTTTTTTTATAATTTGTAATGCAAACAATATCTTATTGACCCAATTTTGCAGTGTCACCAAAAATTTGGCTTTATGTATTATGTGTCAACTATATCTAAAGTTACAAGCCGACTGGCAAGTATTTATTTATTTAGCTAAAATTAATTGTTTTCCATAAATCCCAAAGCTAATTCTGCTTTTTTCATGTAACAGACCTTTGAGTAATTTAATGTTTTGTCAATGTGTTTCAGGTGCTGCTATTCTGCAACTTAGTTTGAATTACATGCTGCAACTTATGTGTGTCATCAAATCCTGCCAGGTGAGAGTTCCTGTTCCCCATCCCTCCTTTTTTTAGATGCCCTAGTTCTTTTTTCTCCCTCCATTTCTCTCTTCTTCTCCCCTGGTTGCCTGGAGTATGCCCTGCAGGTATTTAACACAGGCCTGACTTTTCTGCTGCGCAATGCTGTTTTACAGGGCACAGGCATTAAACAGGGCTGGTCCTGGCTTCCCTGCCCTGCTTGTCAGCCCAGCAGGCTAACAAAGGTGAATTTGCTCTGTATTAAAGAGGCTCTTGTAGAAAAAGTGCTGTGTGATAACGGCACCGGAACGCTCAGTCCAGTGTCCTGCTGACCGTTAATGCCCTGGCACTTAGTCTTATGTGCAGGACTGCAAAACGAATCCTGTTAACACATACGCACTTTATTGTCATTATTCATTGAAAAATATTTTACATTGATGAAACATTTCCATTGACAGTCATGGTACATTGTCTTGGTACTGTCATGAACGTGCTTTGACTGACATGAAAGAGAAGAAATTGTTGAATTAGGTTAACATTTTTGTTTTCTTTGCATACAAAGCTTCATAAAAGTTACATGGACTATTTTAACAATATCCTAACTACATTTCTGGGTCTTAAACGTAGTAGTTGTGTTGCTGTCTATGCATGGTAAGAAAGCTTTCAGATTTCATCAAACATCTTGATTAATGAAGGTCTAACGGGTTGCGATATGAAGGTGGGTAATTAATTTCTGAATTTAAACATTTTTTAGTGGACTATCCCTTGAAAAATGTCTTTAATTGTCCCTTTTCATCAATTTAATGCCTCCTTGCTGAATCAAATTTTTGATTTATTAAAAAAAAGTGCTAACCCTAAATTTAGTAATGCAGAACAATACAGAATAACACAGTTCATACCAAAACCATGGATCGCAGAGAGAATTATCTTTTTTATTTTAATTATTTGTCATGATAGACACTTTCATTTCTTTTTAATTTCTTTTTTTTTTTTTTACAAATGTATTCAAATTTGTTGTAATTTCAGAAATGTCTTTACCATTTCTTTTAATCAATTGAATGCATCCTTGCTAAATAAAAAAATATTAATTTCTAATAAATAAATAATAATAATGAAAAAAAAAAATCAAAATTTTTGTAATTTCAGAAATGTCTTTACCATTTCTTTTAATCAATTGAATGCATCCTTGCTAAATAAAAATATTAATTTCTAATAAATAAATAATAATAATGAAAAATACTAACCCCCAACAAAAACGGGCAACACATTTTGGTCAGAGTTTTTTCTTTTTCTTTAATTTCCACGTCAAGATGGACAAGTCATTCTCAGATTTATTTGATATACACATTTTATGTAATAATATTCTAATCTATTACCATCATTTTAGATCAATTTATTGCATCCTTACTAAATAAAAGTCTTAATTTCTTAAAAAAAAAAAAAAAAAAAAACGTATTAACCCGAACTTAGTACTGCAAAACAAACCTGGGCAACACATAGCAATGTTGACTTTACTGTCACTTTTGATCAATTTAATGCATCATTGCTAAATAAAAGTATTACTTCTAATAAATAAATAATAATAATAAAAAATAGTAACCCCCAACCAAAACGGGCAACACATTGGTCAGAGGTTTTTCCTTTTCTTTAATTTCCACTTCAAGATGGACAAGTCATTCTCAAATTTATTTGACATAGACATTTTATGTAGTAATATTATAATGTATTACCATCATTTTTGATCAATTTATTGCATCCTTACTGAATAAAATTCTTAATTTCTTAAAAAAAAAAAAAATGCAAAAACATATTAACCTGAACTTAGTACTACAAAACAAACCTGGACAACTTTTGATCAATTTAATGCATCCTTGCTAAATAAAAGTATTAATTTCTAGTAAGTAAATAATAATAATCAAGAATAGTAACCCCCAACCAAAACGGGCAACACATATTGGTCAGAGGTTTTTTCCTTTTCTTTAATTTCCACTTCAAAATGTCATTTTTACATTTATTTGATATACACATTTTATGTAGTAATATTATAATGTATTAACATAATTTTTGATCAATTTATTGTATCCTTACTGAAAAAACGTCTGAATTTTCTAAAAAAAACAAAACAAAACAAAAAAATAAAAACGTGTTAACCCGAACTTAGTACTGCAAAACAAACCTGGGCAACACATAGCAATGCTGACTTTACTGTTACTTTTGATCAATTGAATGCATCCTTGCTAAATAAAAGTATTAATTTCTAATAAATAAATAATAATAATAATAATGAAAAATACTAACCCCCAACAAAAACGGGCAACACATTTTGGTCAGAGTTTTTTCTTTTTCTTTAATTTCCACGTCAAGATGGACAAGTCATTTTTAAATTTATTTAATATACACATTTTATGTAGTAATATTATAATGTATTAACATAATTTTTGATCAATTTATTGCATCCTTACTGAATAAAAGTCTGAATTTCCTAAAAAAAAAAAAAAAAAAAAATGTATTAACCCGAACTTAGTACTGCAAAACAAATCTGGGCAACACATAGCAATGCTGACTTTACTGTTACTTTTGATCAATTGAATGCATCCTTGCTAAATAAAAGTATTAATTTCTAATAAGTAAATAATAATAATCAAGAATAGTAACCAAAACGGGCAACACATTGGTCAGAGGTTTTTCCTTTTCTTTAATTTCCACTTCAAGATGGAAAAGTCATTCTCAAATTTATTTGACATAGACATTTTATGTAATAATATTATAATCTATTACCATAATGTTTGATCAATTTATTGCATCCTTACTGAATAAAAGTCTGAATTTCTTAAAAAAAACCCTGACTAACCCAAAATTAGTTCTGCAAAACAAAAACAAACCCAGACAACACCATCAATGTTAACTTTACTTTCAGTTTTCATCAATTTAATGCATCCTTGCTAAATAAAAGTAAAAAAAATAAATACATACATACTAACCCCCTACTCACTACTGGCAACACCTATTGATCAGAGATTTTTCTTTTACTTTTTCTTTTTTCCGTGTCAAGATGGACACTGTCATTTTTGATCAATTTATTGCATCCTTAATTAATAAAATTCTTAATTAAAAAAAACAAAGACAAAAAAAAAAAAACACTTACTACCCCGAATTTAGTACTGCAAAACAAACCAGAGCAACACATAGCGATGTTGACTTTACTGTCACTTTTGATCAATTTAATGCATTGCTAATAATTTCTTTTCAAAAAGTAGTACTTCATACTGCAAAACAAAACTGGACAACTCATATTGATTTTTACCAAAACCATGGGTGGAGTTTTTTTTCCCAAGTCATGATGGACACTTCATTCGCAAACGTCTGTGCGGGTAAACGCAACTAAGCGGGTTGCAGATTGCATGTCATTTCAGGAGACACTGCGCTAAGATTAATACACTATGCTTGTCAACCTGTTTAGCAGGGAGGCCATTTAAATTGAATATTGTCATGGATATAGAAAAATACCATTCCACAGAAGCCCAATGAGGTAATTCGATTAGGCTTCTAAAATGGGAAATCTAACATGAACTAGCTCACAACTCATACAAATCTGATTTAAAAAGACATTAATAGAGAGGCCTAATGGGAAAAATGCCAATTAAGCATTGATTGCCCTGAAATGAATGTTCTCAGTGTTATAGAAGAGATGTGTGTGTATGTTTGTGCGCGTATGTTCCCGAAGCAACGACCTGAGTGTGTGACCTCGGCCCTATATGACACACAAGCCTCCACAGGCATCTCTCTCTTTCTCTCTCTCTCTCTCTTTGTCACACAGCTATAGCCGCTCGCCCATGGAGGGGATGACAACGCTATATATTAATTGAAGCTTTTCAGAAATAATAATAATAACAATAAAAAATACCTCTCCACCATATCTCTCCCACTCCATCCGGCCCCCCGCTGTCAGACTACATTAAGAGGTGCATGCAGAGAAAGAGCGAATGAGAGAGAGAGGCTGCAATGGAAGAGACGAGACGCCATCTCATCTCTCCTGAAGGCAGCAACAATTTCGCTCCATTGTAACAAGGTGCAGCCTAAACTGATAAATTGCAGATTAAATGACGGCCACACTTCACTTGCTCTCTCCCATCACGCATACACACACGCGCACACACGATGCCCTCCTTAATTTCACACGTTTCTGCTATTCGCTACCTTCTTGGCCTGTCAATTCTGCCTAATAGCAAGAGGCACTAAAACACCAGGGCCTGACAGACTCAGATCAAGAATGATGAACATCTCTTAGCAGTGAGAGACGCGTCTCCTCAGTCCTGACTTCACCGGATGGCTGAAACTTCTTATGCAGGAATCAGCTCACGGAAGAGCTCCAGCTGACAGTGCAGACGAGGACCATGTCGACGCGTCTGGGTTATGAAAAGTCGCATAGAATGTCAGACAAATTGGTTTTAGTGATATTATAGTTGCGCCTGATGTTGTATTATAGAAAAGTTATGTTTTATTGAGCATCATTTAGGATGAAGATTTATGAACTTTTTGCTGCCAAGAGCCCTAACTATTATATCACTCTAAAATATAAGGCCAGTGTTATAACTTAGTGTATATACTGTGTCCAAGAGGAAATAATTATAAACTGATTTTTTTAAGCATTTTAAGAGAGAAAAAAACATAATTAATAAAGATTTGTGACCCTGGACCACAAAACTAGTCTTAAGTAGCACTGGTGTATTTGCAGCAGTAGCCAAAAATACATTGTATTGGTCAAAAATAAATTATATTATTTTTTTTTGCCTAAAATCATTAGGATATTAAGTAAAGATCAAATATTTTTCATTTTTCTACTGTAAATATATCAAAACTTTAATTTGATTAGTAATATGCATTGCTAAGAACTTCATTTGGACAAATTTAAAGATGATTTTCTCAATATTTAGATTTTTTTTTTGATTGTCAAATTGTTTTATCTCGACCAAAAATTGACCATTATGACTGGTTTTGTGGTCCAGGGTCACATTTGTATAAATGTCATAATGCCAATTTACACATTTGCACATCCGTTGGGTTTCCATGTTTAATGGGGACATTCCATGGGACATTCATAATGGTTTTTATACTGTACAAACTGCATTTTCTATCCCCTTACTCTAACCCTACACCTAAACCTACACCTCAAAGGAAACTTTATGCATTTTTAGAATTTCATAAAACTTTTTTGTATGACTTAGAAGCTTGTTTCGTCATGAGGACCTAAAAACGGCAAGGATTTTGGTTATTGCCATTTTTAGGGATATATAGGGATATGGTATACCTAAACCACACACACATACACCAATGTTGTTTTTGTAAAAAGTATATACTATTATAGTGTTTTTGTAATTATTTAAATTAACTTTTAGTTTTATATGTTCAGTTTTCATTTTATTTTCAAACTTTTTTGTTTTTAATAGAATAAATTATATTTAGTTTTAATATATTTTTTGTTTAGTACTTCATCCTTACCTTACTGTATTTTATTTCACCTAGTTGCCAACTTTTAGTTGATATGTTCATCTAATATTTCTATTCTCTTTTATTTAAACTTTATTTCAATTGAAATATGTTTGAATAAAATTTTTGTTAAAAATAACAACACTTATGCATGCACATATATATATATTATTTTATATTTTACTATATTCACATTTTCACTTTCACAACCCCCTATTGTACCCCAATTGTGACCCTGGACCACAAAACCAGTCTTAAGTAGCACGGGTATATTTGTAGAAATAGCCCAAAATACATTGTATGGGTCAAAATTATAGATTTTTCTTTTATGCCAAAAATCTGTAATTAGTAAATTTTATATTGTAAACTTAATTTTTGATTAGTAATATGCATTGCTAAGAACTTAATTTGGACAACTATAAAGGCGATTTACTCAATATTTAGATTTTTTGCACCCTCAGATTCCAGATATTTAAATATGTGTATCCCAACCAAATATTGTCCTATCCTTACAAACCATACATCAATGGAAAGCTCATTTATTCATCTTTATGACTGGTTTTGTGATCCAGGGTTGAATTTGCAGTCCCTTATTTTTGATCGAACAAACAGAGTCTTCCTTAATAACAACAATTCCAGGATGTCTATTTACTGTGTGTATTTTCATCTGGAAAATGTCATTTTTACAGTTTTTGCTAATCAACAATAAATCACAGAACTGTGTGTCATTAGATTTTATAATGACATTCAGCAAATGTTTCTGCACCATTTATCATTAAGAAACTTATCAAAGTGTATAATTTTTGGATGTTAAAATACTTTCTCCTATTCTTGCGTTATGCAGAGTCATAGTAAGCCAGATAAGCCATTTTCAGTTTGATTCCCCTGAAAAGTGTGAACACGCTGCATGTCTGAGGTGTTTTCAAAACGTTATTCTATTCGTTTCAGCATCCCGACCAGCCCAGCAGCAACAGTGGCTCAACCAATGGTGTGCGTTTGAGGCGAGGCTATCTGTTTGACCAATGACAGACAGGGTGGTGAGTGTTTAGGAAACCTGTTTGAAAACATTCCACTTGTGTACACTTCACATTTAAGATGATCACTGGCATTCATTTAATGCTTGCATGGTTCAACACTATGAATTTTTGGAGAGACTAGTTCACCACGTTATCAGCATTGCTGTTTTAGTCAAAGGTGTTCGCACTTTTAAAGAGTTTCTACCACTAATATGAGGCCCACTTCCTACATAGGCCTCAAAATATTCCTCCATTTTGCAAAAATCGTATCTAAAACTAATAGAGAAAAGACACAATTCTCATTTCCACAAGTCTGTCCAAGCCCCCACCCCTATAACTAGGAAAAAAGCACAGGAAGACATGAAACAGGATCATTAAAAACCAAAACAGTGAGTAGATGCTTGTCTTCCATGGGTAGATTTGTATTGTATATTCTAATTTTACTGCCTAAATTAGAGAAATAAGCATTCCCATGTAAATTTATTCATGGTGAAGGAGAGGGAGTCTTAGGGGGGTGCACTAAGATCTGCCAGATAATGCATAATTTCAGAGCTGAGACCCTCATTTCTGCATCAAGCCCCTGCCGTAGCGCCTGGTCATTAAATGCTAAAATAATGGCAACCTCGCAGCTTCCTCAGCCTAATTGCCTCCTTCTCTAGCACTGCATTCTCAAGACAATAATGATGTAGTGTGCCTGTAGCACCAGCCTTTCTATTAATAAGATTGTATTTCTAAGTGTGCTGGATGACGCCAACGTCTTTGGAGTTCAATGCACGCTGTGTGTGCATGTATGAGAACAAGAAGCGACTGCCGTTTTCATGTTTACTGTGCGACGCTTTAGCGCATATTCTGCTCGTCGTTCTTTACTGGAGCGGCCTAGTATTTAATCGCCGATCATCTTGATGCAGGAGGGCAATCAAAGAAGAAAAATTCTCATTAATAAGCGTTATGTCTGCATGTTTGCACTGGTTGGGTTGTGGTGGTGGATCAAGACTAAGCGTGTGGCATTTTAATGAAATTCACCCCCACTTTTTTAATTGGCGGGGTTTAAGGAGAGCGGCGTGTGCATTTCAAAGCGAGATCAATACGTTTGAGTTATTTTCGTGGATGAGCAGTTTTTCTTTTTTTTTTTCTCCAAGTGTGGCTGTAATGAAGCTTTCTCACTGCCTTTAAGCTTGCAGGCTAACACGATTAGCAACGTACAATCAAAAATTTCAATGACTGAAGAACCATTTTTGGTTCCCCAAAGAACCTTTCAGTGATCAATTCTTAACAGGACCTTTGTGGGAATAACATTTTAATAATCTAAAGAACTCGTTTACACTGTAAAGTACCTTTATACAATGGATGTTCAAGGTTCTTCATGAAAGCATGGATAGAAGAATTGTTGAACATTTAACTCATGAATTTTACCATAAATAATGCACATTACACTCTTAAAAATAAAGTTTTTTTTTTATTGCCACTGATGGTTCCATGAAGAAACTTTAACATCCATGGAAACTTTCAAATGCGTATAAAGTTATTTCTAGGTTCTTTAGATGATTCAAATGTTCTTTACGCTAAGAAAATAATGGTTCATTTAAGAACTGTTAACTGAAAAGTCTTTGGGGAACTCAAAGTGGTTCTTCTGTAACATCGCTGTCAAAACCCCCTTTGAACCCTTTATTTTGAAAAGTGTAGCTCATTCAAATCCTTTGCTGGCTCTTAGGAATGCTTCTTAATAATGTTGATTTGGTTGATTGTTGGTTAGCTCAAGGCTGAGGTTCTCCATCAAGGTCAGTCCCCTCGTTTTGTGCTTTTAAACTTGTGTGCAAACGTTTATAAACTCCCTGCTTGTGACGGCCATAATGGCTCAGGAGTTAACGCTCAACGCTCTTCCCTTCACACTCGGGCTCAGAGGAGTCTTTCCACAGGGCACTTAAGGCTTTATCTGGCCGTTGAGGGGAACCTCAAGTGGTTTTGACGGCATTGACTACCTTAAGCACCCTCTCAGCGCTCACTCTCTCTGAAACATTTAGCCTCTGCTCATCTTCTTGCATCCTTAAAAGCTGAAATTAATGACAGGAGCTCAGCCGCTCATTTATAATTGCTTCATTATACGGCCGTGTTCTCCTGACAATAATGGTGTTTGTGGTGTATTTCTAATTATGTGGCATTTTTTGCGCTCGTTATCAAGGACTTCAGGTTTCCTCTAATTGCACAGAAAATAATGACTGCCTCTGCCTTAGCCTCGTCTGCTCGCTCACTAGACGTGTCTCTATTGGATTGCATCACAAACAGTCTCTCCGAGTCGCTGGAGTCAATTCAGGACGGCCACAAATGCCCAGACGTCACTTCTGGATGGCTTCAGCTGTCCTCTTTTGCCCCTCGGGTTCACAGCAGCTACTTCCAAGAAAGATTCTGGGGGGTTTTACCAAAGGGATTTATTGTAAACTAATCGTTCTATCTATAATTTTGCCATTCTATCATTCTATCTATAAGTTTTATCATTTTTATTAGACATCTATCTATCTGTCTATCTATCTTTATATAGAACTCTATACCTATCTATCCATCTATCTATCTTTATATAGAACTCTATACCTATCTATCTATCGTTCTATCATTCTATCATTCTATCGTTCTAGTTCTGTTTGTCTCTCTACCTCTCTCTATCTATGTAAAGCATATTAATATAAATAATTAAATATGTATGATAATTTATTGTACAGTATCTCACAGAAGTGAGTACACCCCTCACATTTTTGTAAATATTTTATTATATCTTTGCATGTGACAACACTGAAGAAATGACACTTTGCTACAATGTAAAGTAGTGAGTGTACATTACAGTGTAAATTTGCTGTCCCCTCAAAATAACTGAACACACAGTCATTAATGTCTAAATCGCTGGCCACAAAAGTGAGTACACCCCTAAGTGAAAATGTCCAAATTGGGCCCAAAGTGTCAATATTTTGTGTGGCCACTGTTATTTTCCAGCACTGCCTTAACCCTCTTGGGCATGGAGTTTACCAGAGCTTCACAGATTGCCACTGGAGTCCTCGTCCACTCCTCCATGACAACATCACAGAGCTGGTGGATGTTAGAGACCTTGTGGTCCTCCACCTTCTGTTTGAGGATGCCCCACAGATGCTCAATAGGGTTTAGGTCTGGAGACATGATAGACCAGTCCATCACTTTTACCCTTAGCTTCTTTAGCAAGGCAGTGGTCATCTTGAAGGTGTGTTTGGGGTCTTTATCATGTTGGAATACTGCCCTGCAGCCCAGTTTCTGAAGGGAGATGATCTTCAGTATGTCACATTACATGTTGGCATTCATGGTTCCCTCAATGAACTGCTCCCCAGTGCCAGCAGCACTCATGCAGCCCCAGACCATGACGCTCCCACCACACACGCTTGACACCATCTGAACCAAATAACATTATCTTGGTGTCATTACACCACAGGACATGGTTCCAGTGATCCATGTCCTTAGTCTGTTTGTCTTCAGCAAAATGTTTGCGGGCTTTCTTGTGCATCATCTTTAGAAGAGGCTTACTTCTGGGATGACAGCCATGCAGACCAATTTGATGCAGTGTGCGGCGTATAGTCTGAACGCTGACAGGCTGACTCCCCTTCAACCTCTGCAGCAATGCTGGCAGAACTCATACTATTTCCCAAACACAACCTCTGAATATGACGCTGAGCACGTGCACTCAACTTCTTTGGTCTACCATGACGATGCCTGTTCTGAGTAGAACCTGTCCTGTTAAACCGCTGTATGGTCTTGGCCATCGTGCTGCATCTCAGTTTCAGGGTCTTGGCAATCTTCTTATAGCCTTCTGGAATGTTCATATAGAGCAACAATTCTTTTTTCCGATCCTCAGAGAGTTCTTTGCCTTGAGGTGCCATGGTGAACTTTTAGTGACCAGTATGAGAGAGTGAGAGCGATAACACCAAATTGAACTTTGACAAATTGCCACATGACAACGGGGAGAGAAAATGGCTAATTGGGCCCAATTTGGACATTTTCACTTACTTTGTACTTACTTTTGTGGCCAGTGGTTTAGACATTAATGGCTGTGTTGTTCAATTATTTTGAGGGGACAGCAAAATTACTGTTATACAAGCTGTACACTCACTGCTTTACATTGTAACAAAGTGTCATTTCTTCAGTGTTGTCACATAAAAAGATATAATAAAATATTTAGAAAAATATACTGACAAATATAGACAAATATACTGTATATAAACAAAATATAAAATGTTTTATTATTATTATTATGTTCCACTGATGCTCATAGTATTTAATTGAACCTTTACACTATTTTCTCTTCCCTCATAGTATGTATAAGCTCACACTCCGAGGGAAGTGACACGCTGCACACGGCACTCGAGCGCAAAACATCGCTCTGCCCAGCAGGGTAAGAAAATTTCGAACTAAATGAAAACAAACAAACACAAAAATCATAATTATATCCAATAAGGCCCCTGAGGAGATAATCTCGCCACCCGACGTGTACGAGCGATGACATTTGATGATGCATCCCGCTTAATAATCTGTTGCAGTGATGATGATAGCATCACCAATAAAGTCTTCTTTAGATAGAAACTTAATTCAACTGCAGGAGATTAAAAACCTGCGCTTAACGCCCACTGCGCTCAGCTGTTCCTTCTCTCCGTGTTACATCGACGGATATGGATAATGCCATTATAATAATTAAAGTGTGTCATGAGCTGAACAGGCCTCGCTGTTTGGAGTGGTGTGTAATGGTGACCACCACTGATACTTCCATTTGGGAAAGAAATCCATTTATGTCTGAAACAAATAATAAAACACCAGGAGCATTAGAGTCAGTTTTATTCCTTGCTTTAAAGAAAGACGAAAGCAAGCCTAACTATTTCTCTCTCTTTCTTCCTTTCTCTCTCTCTCTTCTCTTTTTTTGGATTCTGCTGTTGCAGCATCTACCTCCACCACAGTAGGAGCCCTCAGAGGCGGACTTAATTAGTTGCTAAGAGAAAGCCGGCTCTAGCGTGGAGCCGCTAGTTCTGTACGGATCCAAGTTCTACAGTGAACTTTGCTAATTATCAGGTAGTCTGTAATTTTCCCCTCTCCCATGTGGCCCCTGACAAAGAGCTGCTAGAATAGAGGGAACAATTAGATGAAAATGATGCATAGATGTTGAGAGGGGGGTGAAAAGCGAATGGATATATTTCATTTTCCACTCTGAATAAGCTCGGCTGCCCGGCAAGCGCTTATTGTTTTAAAGTCATGAATGAGATCCGAAGGAGAAATTATAATATGTTGGATTTTCAAATGAAATGCACATCTGATGGCAGGATGGCTCTTTGTACCAATGATGCAATGATCAAACTGATTTTAGCATTTAGCTTGTATTTAAAGACAAGTCCATAACAAATCATGTAATTATGATATCATACTATTTTTTTTTTTCACTCAGATGACAGTTAAATAAGGACACTTTAGCATACTTGTTAGCTCATCTAGTAGCAATGTGACTTTACTGTTAGTCACTTTGGATGGAAAAGTGTCTGAGAAATGTGAAAGCAGAAGTGTGTGCACTAGCAAATGGCTTTGAATGGCTTTGTGCATGTTCATTTTTGTGATCTATTATGGAAGAGGTGTGACATGATAAGATCTGGATTCGGGCATTTGCCAGGACATTTATGAGGACATTGCCATCTGCATTAACCCATTAATATATTCAAATGCCAAGAGTGCCAGGATAAAATTTCTGTTCTGTCTTTTAAATAGACACCCGGTGTCACTTCATGCCAGTTTGGTAATGGTCTTTGCTTCTTGAGTGGCCTTTAAAGTTCAGTGTGTCAACATCACAAGCCATTTCAAAGTCTTTAGCATTATCATGGAAAAATTATGTGATCGTTAAACACCCAAGGGGATCCTGATAATAGCAGGACACCCTATCAGATAAAGGATTTGTGGGAGAGAGAGAGAAAAGACATACAGTACTAACTGAAACTCAAATATTTATTACACTGACACTATACAACTGTTAGTTCTGGTACACAAATCTGAGTGTTGTTACAGTCCAAAACCAATGGGACTTTTCAAAGTTTGTTTCACCCCACTTGTCTGTGTTTGCAGTGTTCCACAGAATATGTGAGCAGTGCTGAGTGTAAGCAAAATTGGTCAGTTGCATCTGTTCAGTAAACGCCATTATACACAGCGTTACAACGCTGTTACCGTTAATGACAAAAAAATGCAGCGTTATTGTCATTGTTGTGTTGCGTTCTTCTTCTGAGGTAAATTCTGACTTATTCCTCTCAGTGCATCTTCCAGAAATGAAAAGTAGCAGAGATAAACTTGATGAATGTTGACGTTTATTTATGGAGGTGATGTGGGCATTTATAGGCTACATGTCGGCGTGTCTCACGTGGATGTTTACAATTTAAAAAGCAGAGTGGCTTTTGGGCGTTATTACTGTACATTAGAGATGAGTTTAGATGGCAATAACTGCAGCTTGCATTGGTATCATACAGATTACTTTAGCAGAGAGTATTTGTTTTCGATGTGACTTCATTTAAAAGTAGGCATTTCAAGCTTTCTATAGATATATTTCTCATATCTGTGAGGCACGGATTCAGGTTTTATTTAGATCTACGTGTCTGTGAAAAGAGGTGATATACACAGAGACAGCAGAAAGTGCACTCTGATTGTTTTAGTTATTTTACAAAAGCACATAGTTTTCTTAGTACTATGACTGTACCCAAATAAAAGTAGACCCTGTGCAGTTTCAAAATGACAGAGTATTTTTTAGTTCTTTTTGCGGCCATCGAGACAAAAAAAATGTGCCAGTCTTCAACCCCAGATGGTTAACAGTGTTGCTGTGGGATGTTTTTCATGTCCACAGGTTGAAGCAACCCCAATAACGTGATATTTAGCCCCTGGAAGGTGTCTCTCACATTGTCCCACAGCAACATTAAAATAGTGTACATTTGTGTACGTTTTATTCATTTACCATATGCAACATTGAGAGCATTTAAGTTATTTTACATATTTGAACTACTTTTAACATTAGACCTATGAACATTATAAATTTAAAAAGCATGTTGCTCCATTGTTTCATCACTTTACAATGTAGCAATAACTGCCTTTTTGCAGTGACTCAACTGTCAAAGTTTAATGAGTGGGTAGATGACATGAAGCGGCCTGAGGTTAGCTGCATTGAGAATAGATGGGAGCTCATAACTTACAAACAGCTGTATCCTACGAGAACAGCATAACATCCAAACAGAAGTTAGACTCTATCATGGCGGTACTCGGTGGTTAACTCAGGAAACAGGTGAATGTAGTGATGCAAAGTCTGATTCATTCTAGTGAATCAGTTCATCATCAACAATTAACTGTCTCATTTGTACCATAGATTCATTTAGTGAATCGGTTCTGCTTAAACAATTTTTTCTCACATGTGTAACATTGGAAAGTCAATTTGTTTGGTCAATTAATTTACATAAACAGATTCACAAAAAGTATACTCAAATGGCTTTGTATGGTTTTATATTAGGTAAATGATGTCTCTTACTAAAATATGTAGTGGAAATATTTCATTTTTAAAAAAATCCACATTGTTTTATACATATTTTGTATAAATGGGGTGTCACCATTATTTTGAAGACTTAAAATGGTTGCTTTCTTCCACAACACAACTCAGAATACACAACTGGGAAAATAAAATACTAATACGATGACCACCAGTGTTGGGAATAACGCATTACAAGTAACCCAAGTTACGTAATAATATTACTTTTTTCAGGTAACTAATAAAGTAGCGCATTACGTTTTAATTTCCAAGAAAATATCTGAGTTACCTTTTCAAAAAAGTAATGCCAGTTAATTTTTGTTTCCTTTATGTATTAATCCCATTTTATTAACCAATGACTTGACCTTTGCTGTTGACCTTTGTTGATCCAATTCAACCATACACTGCAAAAATACTTTTCTTACTTTTTTTTTTTTTAATTTTGTTTTCTAGCCAAAATATCTAAAAATTCTTAATTTAGAAGGACTAGACTAGTAAATAATTGTTTCTAGAAGAACTATCATTTGTGCTTTTTTCCTCATTGCTGAAGAGTGTTGAACTTTCTTTTCCTACAGTTCTACTGTTACTGAATTTAATTTTCCTTTAGCCTTTGCCTTACTCACTTAATTTAATTTTGGATTCTTACATTTGCTAAGAATCAAACTTTTTTATATTAAAAACAAACAAGCGAGCCCTGTCCAGATTTATAAGTAACGCAAAAGTAATGTAACACATTACTTTCCATAAAAGGTACAAACAAAAATTTTTTTAGGGAGTAACGCAATACTGTAGTGCATTACATTTAAAAGAAACTTTCCCCAACACTGATGACCACAGCTACTGAAAGAGCTTACAGGTGGTGAAGGATATAAGTGTAGACTTACACTGAATGCTGTACCATCGTTTTTCCCTACTAAGAGTCTTAACTCCCCCTGATATCGAGTCAAATCTGCGCTGAGAAACTCCTTCAGTGGCTGCGGTGTCATGACAAGCATCTGCATGTTTACATCCTGCTACGACGGCATCTAGCATTTCTTGTCTCTGCCATTTGTAAGTTCTATCAGTAGCTGTGGTCTACTAAAAGCCTCAAAGGTGGCATCTCATTCTTTTCTCCTCTTCTTATCACTAGGAAAGCAGTGAAGACTTACATTGCTTCTCTTGTTGCCCTTTGACTGAAAACATACAACCAAAAGCTGTACAATGTGGCATCATATCAGTATTTAATTTTCTGAGTTTCTTATTCCGAATTGTGTTGCTGTAAAAATAGCAACAGGTAGCTTCAGTAGCTCACCATGTGCACCCCCATAGTTATTTTTTAAATAACGTAAATCTTTCATGGGTTTTCTACTATATATTTCAGACATCATTTACATTATATTAAGCCATACAGGTCTTATGTCTTCCCTATCAGTTCTGAAGTAGAAAATAGTACTTTCTTGTAAAACATACTTCAATAATTTTTGTTTTAACTTCGAAAAAATATTCTTTACAGGGTTTTGTATAAAACCATTAGCACAAGTACACACTACATTTATTGTCCTCTGTCACACTGCCACCATTATCACACAAGTTCCTTTTCCCTTCAGACCTCTAAAAACCAAACAAGTTTTGGTCCTGCTAAACATTCATTACCCTCTGCTGGTAAGCCTCTGAAGTCGGTTGTTTTTAAGATGCAAGTTTCTCTTTCTCCCCACCCACCACCCCCTCCGTGCTCTGTCTCTCCCGTCCACCCTGTCGCTACAGAGGCTCCGTGTCAGTGATACCAGGGGAAAAACTTTTAACATGCACGCCAGAGAGCTCGCAGAAAAGAATCCACTTCTACCACACTGCCTTTAATTGTCCCTCAGAGACCAGTGGAATTGGAATCTAAGTGGAAAAGCAGTCTAACTCTCCATCCCTCTGTCTCTCCTCCTTCTCTCCATCTCTCTAGGGTGGTGGTGTGCAAGATGGAGGAAGGAGTGGCAGTTTGTTTTGGGGCCTGCGACGTGGCTGTCTTTATATTGTTGCGGGAGCCCGGTCTTTTCCTGTTCTTCGGCGCTCTCTCGCTCACTTCCTCTCAGCTCCAGACTGTTGGGCTTTATTAACCCTCCTAAGCACGGGGGACCTAAGGGAGGTCAGACATCGGTCGTTAAAAATCTATTGTGACTCGTCGGGAAAATGAATAAATGAGCACATTATTCCCCCCTTCGTGTTCCGCGCTGTTTGTCTAATCAAGTGCGAGCGGCGGGCGAAGTCAAGCGGGGCTGACGCGCACATTTTATTTAAGTTTTTTGGTCTGTCAGAGGAGCTTAGAGGTGTAATGAAGAAAGGAGCGGTGATTTGAAATATAATCCCATTACCCTGATGAAATTACAAAGACGGTGAGAGTTCACAAATCACACGTTGTGTTTTCTATCAGCAGTGATGCCCCTGTTGAGGTGGTGGCACCCAATGGAAACCGGCACAGCCAATGAGAAGTGACAGCACTGTAACAGCACTGAGACCGCAGAGCAGGGGAGGAAAGCGGGCGTCTGGATCCCTCTGCTCTTCACGCTGGTGCTGCGTTTAGCTTATCTCGCTCGCTGAGGTCTTCACACCGACCACTGTCATGGCAGGCCGTGTTTGTTTATAAATTCCGCTTTAATGTCATGTTAAGACGCATTTAAATAAAGACTAATGGTGGAAAGGACCGATTTATATATATATGTAGGCTGCAGTTTATGATAAATAAAAAAAAGAATTAAAATATCTAATTATAAGATTAATAATAAATAAAAAAAGATTTTTAGAAACTCTTTTTATATGATAAACTATTAAAAATACTCACAATTTCTAATCAATTAAATCATTTTTGGAAAAACAAACAAACAAACAAAAAAAACAGAACAACATAAAAAAAATAAAAACTGTTCATATATAGGTGAGGTCAAATGTTTACATACACCTTGCAGAATCTGCAAAATGTTAATTATTTTACCAAAATAAGAGGGATCATACAAAATGCATGTTTTTTTTTTATTTATATGAATAAGATATTTCACCTAAAAGATGTTTACATATAGTCCACAAAAGAAAATAATAGTTGGATTTATTAAAATGACCCTGTTTCATCTTTTCACACTGAGGACAACTGAGGGACTCATATGCAACTATTACAGAAGGTTCAAACGCTCACTGATGCTCCAGAAAGAAAAACGGTGCATTAAGAGCCAGGGGTGTAAACTTTTGAACAGAATAAAGAAGTGTAAATTTTTCTTATTTTGCCTACATATCATATATTTTTTATTTAGTACTGCCCAGAGGATACTTACACGTTTCCCAGTAGACAAAAATTTGTTAAATTTACCCTGATCTTCAAATTCCAAAAGTTTTCACCCCCCGGCTCTTAATGTATTGTTTTTCCTTCTGAAGCATCAGTGAACGTTTAAACCTTCTGTAATAGCCACAATGAGTCCTTCAGTTGTCCTCGGTGTGAAACAAAAAATGCTGAAAAACCAAAGAATTTGTGGGGCCTGAAGGATTCACTGTTCAGGACAAACAAGGAGGGAACTATCACTAAACAATCAAACAAACAAAAAAAGCTGTGGTTCATTTAGGTAACAACACAGCATTAAGAATCAACTGCATGTAAACTTTTAAACATGGTAATTTTAGGGTCAGCTATTATTTTCTCTTGTGGACTATATGTAAACTTCTTATGTGAAATATCTTATTCAGGTCAGTAATAAATCAATTTTTTTATTTTATATAAAAAAAATGTTTTCCGACCTTTACATATCAAGACAAAAGTTGTTGAAGGGGTGAAATAAAATAAGCAATATCTTAAATTTGAGTTTTCATCTTTTTTTTTAGTTCATTCAATAATTCATAAAACCTTGAAGTCCCCTATGTACTTTTTTATATGCAAAGAAAACAAAAATAAAGACAGAAAGCTCTAGGATTTCATCAAAAATATCTTAATTTGTGTTCTGAAGATAAACAAAGGTCTTTGCGTTTGGAACAACATGAGTGTGAGTAATTAATGACAGACTTAACATTTTTGGGTGAACTAGCCCTTTAAGTATTAACATAATATTTGAATTTATGCAACTGGCCTGTGATTGTAATAAAAATCAACCCCTGGGGCATAAAAGTGCCTGAAGTTGATGAAACACTCAAGTTTAAATTCACTGACAAAACATAATTACTGTGTTAAAACACTCCCACACAGGGTTTATATACAAATACATGTGTACATACAGTTAGACACCCAGTGTGTGAGAAAATAAAGATACGTCAAACGCAATGACCATGTTAGCAGACGTCTGTGTGGTAATGGAAAGATTATGTGCGTCCTCTCTCAGGTACTTACCGTGTAATCTCACAATTCAATCTGAGGCAATCCCAGCGAAGTGGGCATTGTATTATTTGTGAGTGTGGAATCCATATACCCTCTTTGATTTTCCCATTTGATAAGGCCGATGCGAGCTATTCATTCCTCAGGAAATAAAATACAGTCACATTCCGGAGGGTGTGGGGGGTAAATATTATCTTTCAGAGTTCCCCTGTCTGTTCGCTCTCAGAGTTTCTAGTTTAATTGGTTGCTTCACGCGCCCTTTAGGAGAACATTACAGTGGGCTAATAATGCTAAAATCTACATCTGCCTATAAAATGCTAGCCATTTTTAACACTAATGAAGTCAATAGTGTCTTGGTGGGTGTGAAGGAGTGAGTGTGCACATGAAATGTGGATTAGGCTACGGTGCAAGAGTACGGCATGCCGCAGATTGCCCTTTCTCAGAATAGAGTTGTATGGAGGTTATTTGTGTCTAATTGGTGTGGTGGAATGATAATGACTTGACTGAAATGCCCTTTTAAGCATCGCAAGCTCACACGTAGCTTCTCCATTGCCACGGTGCTCTCGACTTATTGACCACGTGGACACGTTTCAGGACTATAATGTGGAAACTTCTTCAATAATTGCATTATGTATCGCAGCTGTCTCCAATTAGGCCCAACTGTACATTACTGATGAATGCTGAGTTTTCGAGTCGGACATAATGCAACTAGTTGCAACAATTGACCGCATGTAGAAAGCAGACCAAGCAACATTGATAATGAGCGTGCCAAGAATATTTGTGCTTATAGAGACACTCTGCAAGCCAAATAGCAACTTATTAGCTTGGTACTGACCAGTCAAGTTTGAAACTTGCTCAGTCTTGTGCTTGATCCACTCATACAAGCTTTAAGAGGCCACTGATTATTATTTTTTCATTGTTGTTTTCTTGTGATCACAGCTTAATTGTCATGTGATATCAACATGACATGCAGCAGCACTAACTGTAGACTAAACAAATGAAATAATAAAATACACAAATATCAGTAATGTAGTTCTCGGAATAAATTAGTCTGTTTTGATCTGAAGCTGTCATGCATGTAATGGTCAGATAGCCTATCTAATATGACGAACATAACAATTTACATTAGTTATCTGTATCCTTCTGAAGGCACTCTGTCTGTCCTTGTTGTGTTGAATGCTCTGTTGTCAGACTATTTAAACATGTTAATTACTCACATAAAATCATTACACACAATCAGAAGGGACTAATTAGACTATATTTATTCATTTATTGTAGACTTTATTATTAAGTGAAGCCAAATTTGTGCTGAAATATCTAAAACATTAATAACAGCACATGGTTTGTTTGTCAAACATTGCACTGTCAGATGTGCATGAAAGTTGTTTGTTACTATATTAATAGTAGACTCCTGGTCCATTTTGTTTAAGAATCACAAGAGATCACAAGAAAATTTAGTTGTGGTAAAAAAAAAAAAAAAAAGTGAAGTTAAAAATTAAGAAATCAACTTTTGTTATGTCAACATCTCCAGAAAATTAGGTTGTCATCTAGAGAAAACAACTTTTTATGTTGAGATCACAAGAAAATTAAGTTGTGATAATGAGAAAACAACTTTTGTTGTGTCAACATCTCCAGAAAATTAGGTTGTGATCTAGAGAAAACATTTTATGTTGAGATCACAAGAAAATTTAGTTGATAACAAAAAAAGAAAACTTTTTATGTCAGCATCTCCAGAAAATGAAGTTGTGATCTAGAGCTTTGTATTGAGATCACAAGAAAATTAAGTTGTGATCACGAGAAAACATTTGCTGTCAGCATCTCCAGAAAATGAAGTTGTGATCTAGAGAAGACAGCTTTATATTGAGATCATAAGAAAATTAAGTTGTGATCACGAGAAAACATTTGCTGTGTCAGCTTCTCCAGAAAATTAGGTTGTGATCTAGAGAAAACAACTTTTTATGTCGAGATCACAATGAAATTTAGTTGTGATAACAAAAAACTACTTTTGTTGTCAACATCTCCAGCAAATTAATTTGTGATCTAGAGAAAACAACTTTCGTTGTGTCAACATCTCCAGAAAATTAGATTGTAATCTAGAGAAAACAACTTTTTATGTTGAGTTCTCAAGAAAATTTAGTTGTGATCACGAGAAACCAACTTTTGTAGTGTCAACTTCTCCAGAAAATTAGGTTGTGATCTAGAGAAAACAGCTTTTTATGTCAAGATCACAATGAAATTTAGCTGTGATAACAAAAAACTACTTTTGTTGTCAATATCTCCAGAAAATTAAGTTGTGATCACGAGAAAACAACTTTTGTTGTGTCAACATCTCCAGAAAATTAGATTGTAATCTAGAGAAAACAACTTTTTTATGTTGAGATCTCAAGAACATTAAGTTGTGATCACAAGAAAACAACTTTTGTTGTGTCAACATCTCCAGAAAATTAGGTTGTAATCTAGAGAAAACAACTTTTGTAGTGTCAAGTTCTCCAGAAAATTAAGTTGTGATCACGAGAAAACAACTTTTGTAGTGTCAACTTCTCCAGAAAATTAGGTTGTGATCTAGAGAAAATAGCTTTTTTGTCGAGATCACAATGAAATTTAGTTGTGATTACAAAAAACTACTTTTGTTGTCAATATCTCCAGAAAATTAACTTGTGATCACGAGAAAACAACTTTTGTTGTGTCAACATCTCCAGAAAATTAGGTTGTAATCTAGAGAAAACAACTTTTTATGTCGAGATCACAAGAAAGTTAAGTTGTGATGAGAAAACAACTTTTGTTATATCAACATCTCCAGAATATTAGGTTGTGATCTAGAGAAAACAGCTTTTTATTTTGAGATCACAGTGAAATTTATTTGTGATAACAAAAACAACTTTTGTTGTCAACATCTCCAGAAAATTTAGTTGTGACCACGAGAAAAAGCTTTGGTTATGTCAACATCCCCAAAAAATTAGGTTGTGATCTAGAGAAAACAACTTTTTATGTCGAGATCACAAGAAAATTAAGTTGTGATAACAAGAAAACAACTTTTGTTCCCCCTCAGTCGTTCTCTACGACGTTACGTCAATGACGTAATATTGGGGATCGGCTACGAGACCCTATCACCTCTGAGCTAAAGAGAAAAAGCCAATGACAATTGGCGAGTGGAATTTGCATGCCGCGCCACTCCCCCGGACATACGGGTATATAAGATGGCGGCGTGCATCCACTCATTCAGATTTCTGCTTCGGAGCCTCGCCTGTTCGAGCTGCTAAGAAGAGAAGAAAGACGACGGAGAGAACGCTTCACTGTTCCTGCTCCTACCCTGCTCGATCGTGTTACCGGCGCTGCCGGCATCTGTGCTGTACCAGCGATCTTCTGTGCTTTCCCTGGGGCACGCCGATCTAAAAGAGCAAATTTCTTACACGGTCGTTGATAGCGTCTTCCGAGATGACTGTCCGACCGTGTGCTTCTGGATGTGGTGGCTTTTTGTCCTCCAATGACGGCCACGAACGCTGCCTCTCGTGCCTGGGCCGAGAACACGCTGAGGCGGCGTTTGTGGATGGTTCATGTGCTCATTGCGAGCGCATGACCATGGCCACGCTGAGATCGCGCCTCTCGTTCGCGAGGTGGCGCCCCTCATCCTCTACCCCTTCCAGTTCGGCGGGCCGTCCTGGCTCCTCGGCTGCATTGGTTAGAGGTGAGGGTGATCTGAGGGTGACAGTGCCGAATCTTCCGTCGGGTTTAAAACCCCCGCGGAAGTCCGGTCCCTCAAAGCGTGGTTCCGTGGAGATGCCAAAACTCAGCACTCGCTCGTCCGAAAACGAGCCTAGTGTTACTTTTGGCGCTCCCGAGGAGGATAGGATGTCGATCACAGCATCAGAGGGGGGGCTTATGCCGGCTGAGGCGGAAACTTCCACTGAGCAGCCCCCCGCCGCGGTGGCTGCTCAATCGGAGGCGGACGCCGAACTGGCAGCCATGCTCCATCGGGCAGCCGTGAGCATCGGCCTGGAGGTGTCGAAGGCACCTTCACCCGAGCGCTCGCGGCTTGACGATTGGTATCTGGGTGCGCGTAGTGACGTTCAACCTCGCTCCGCCCCAGTACCTTTCTTTCCCGAGGTGCATGAGGAGCTCACTAAGACGTGGAAGGCCCCTTATTCGGCTCGTACACGTCAGGGCTCCTCCCTCCTCACTACCCTCGATGGCGGGGCAGCCAGGGGGTACGTGGATGTCCCCCAGGTGGAGCGTGCGGTTGCGGTGCACCTGTGCCCGCAAAACGCCGCCACCTGGCGGGATCGTCCGCGTCTCCCGTCCAAGGCGTGTAAGCTTTCGTCGGCTCTCGTCGCGAAGGCTTACAATGCCGCGGGCCAGGCTGCCTCTGCCTTGCATGCGATGGCCACCCTGCAAGTATATCAGGCCAAAGCACTGAAAGAACTGCACGAGGGTAGTTCTGACCGCAGGTTGATGCAGGAGCTGCGCTCGGCTACCGACTTCGCCCTACGGGCGACCAAGGTAACAGCGCGGTCCCTCGGTCAGGTGATGTCTACCATGGTAGTCCAGGAGCGCCATCTCTGGCTGAACCTGGCGCAGATGGCTGACGTCGACAAAGCTCGCTTTCTCGAGGCACCCGTCTCCCAGGTCGGCCTCTTCGGCGACACTGTCGAGGACTTCGCCCAGCAGTTCTCGGCAGTCCAGAAGCAGTCGGAGGCCATAAGCCACATCTTGCCTCGACGGGGTTCAACCAAGCCGTCGAGTGCCAAGCCTCCGGCTGCTCGTCGCCGAGGGCGCCCCCCTGCGGCTGCGGCTTCTGCTCCGCCCCCTGCACCATCGGCTGAGGTGAGATCGCCTCAGCCTGGGCGTAGAGCCACCCGCAGGAAGGCGGCGCAGCCCGTCCCTCAGCGGCCCGCCAAAACCACCCGCAAGACCGCGAAGCGGCCCTGACACGGGCAACCCAGAGATGAGGACGTTTGCTCTTCGGGGGACAACGACATCAGTCCCCCCAGCCCCGGGGGAGGGCCGGGGCCGGAAGCCATCGCTGCTGCCACTGACCCCCGGGTCAGTGGTACCCACATATTCACAAAAAGAGCAATTTCCTTCATCTCTGGGCCCAGTGCCCCGAGTCTCGTTCCTGAGCGACGCCCTGCCTCCTCGGACTCGGACTCGGAGCCTGAATTCGCCAGCGCGGGAACCCGGGAAGGTAAGAGCTGCCCCGTGCAGCACCACTCTCCTCCAGAACGCCCCGCCTTCTGGGTTGAGTCCCCTTCCCCTTCCCCCCCCCCGGCTGCCCCACCTCTGGCACGCCAGTTACTGTTCCCCTGGTCCCACTGGCACGCAGGCTGGGAGCCTGGTTAGCGCTCCCCAGCCCGTCCCCTTGGTTGATCCGAACAGTACGGCTCGGCTACGCGATTCAGTTCGTGAGGCGACCGCCCAAGTTCAGAGGCATCCGTTCCACCTCTGTCCACTCGGACACCCATGCCTCTGTTCTTCGGGCGGAGATTGCGGTCCTCCTGGCGAAGGACGCGATCGAGCCTGTCCCTCCAGCCGAGATGAAATCGGGGTTCTACAGCCCTTATTTCATCGTGCCCAAGAAAGGAGGTGGGTTGCGACCGATCCTGGACCTTCGAGTGCTGAACCGGTCCCTTCACAGGCTACCGTTCAAGATGCTTACCTCGAAGCGCATACTGTCATGCGTACGACACCAGGATTGGTTTGCAGCCATCGACCTGAAGGACGCGTACTTTCATGTCTCGATTTTACCTCGACACAGACCGTTTCTTCGGTTTGCTTTCGAGGGTCGGGCGTATCAGTACAAAGTCCTCCCCTTTGGCCTGTCCCTGTCCCCCCGCGTCTTTACCAAGGTCGCGGAAGGTGCCCTATCTCCCCTATGGCGGAAGGGCATCCGAATCCTCAACTATCTCGACGACTGGCTCATTCTGGCTCACTCGCGAGATCTGTTGTGCGAACACAGGGACCTGGTGTTACAGCACCTCAGCCATTTGGGGCTTCGGGTCAACTGGGAGAAGAGCAAGCTCTCCCCCGTGCAGAGCATCTCTTTTCTCGGTATGGAGTTGGACTCGGTCTCCATGACAGCACGCCTCACCAACGAGCGCGTCCAGTCGGTGCTGAATTGTCTGAAACTCTTCAGGCACAAGACGGCGGTCCCTCTCAAAACTTTCCAGAGGCTCCTGGGGCATATGACAGCCGCAGCCGCAGTTACGCCGCTCGGGCTGCTTCATATGAGACCGCTTCAGCGCTGGCTACACGACCGAGTCCCGAGATGGACATGGCACCGCGGCACGTTCCGGGTCGGCGTTACCCCGGAGTGTCGCCGCCTCTTCAGCCCTTGGTCAGACCCTGCTTTCCTACGGGCCGGCGTGCCCTTGGGACAGGTGTCGAGGCATGTTGTAGTCAACACAGATGCCTCCTCGACGGGCTGGGGTGCCGTGTGCAACGGGCAGACAGCCTCGGGCTCCTGGACAGGACCTCGACTGCAGTGGCACATCAATTGCCTCGAGCTGCTAGCCGTGTTTCTGGCGCTCCGGCGGTTTCTGCCGCTGCTGCGCCACAAGCACGTGCTTGTCCGCACGGACAATACAGCGACCGTAGCGTACATCAACCGTCAGGGTGGTCTGCGCTCCCGTCGCCTGTCGCAGCTCGCCCGCCATCTCCTCCTCTGGAGTCACACGCGGCTCAAATCGCTGCGGGCCGTTCATATTCCAGGAGAACTGAATCGTGCAGCCGATGTGCTCTCACGACAGCTTACTCTCCCTGGAGAATGGCGACTCCATCCCCAGACGGTCCAGCTCATCTGGAGTCGATTCGGGGAAGCTCAGGTAGACCTGTTCGCCTCCCCAGAATCCTCCCACTGCCAGCTCTTTTTCTCCCTGACTCAGGCCCCCCTCGGCAGGGACGCTCTGGCACACAGCTGGCCGCGGGGCCTCCTCAAGTACGCCTTTCCCCCAGTGAGCCTCCTTGCACAGACCCTGTGCAAGATCAGGGAGGACGAGGAGCAGGTCCTGCTGGTTGCGCCGTTCTGGCCCACCCGGACCTGGTTCGCCGACCTCATGCTCCTCGCGACAGTCCCTCCCTGGAAGATTCCCCTGAGGAAGGACCTTCTTTCTCAGGGGGACGGCACGATTTGGCACCCGCGTCCCGATCTATGGAACCTGCACGTGTGGCTTCTGGACGGGACACGGAAGACCTCGCCGGTCTCCCCCAGGCCGTGATAGACACTATCACTCAGGCTAGAGCCCCCTCTACCAGGCAGGCCTACGCCCTGAGGTGGGGTCTCTTCGTTGATTGGTGTTCCTCTCGCCGAGAGGACCCCCGGAAGTGCTCGGTCGGAGTGGTGCTTTCCTTCCTGCAAGAGAAGTTGGAAGGGAGACTGTCCCCTTCCACTTTGAAAGTGTATGTCGCAGCCATTGCGGCATACCACGATGCAGTAGATGGGTCATCTCTGGGAAAGCATCACCTGATCATCAGGTTCCTTCGAGGTGCGAGAAGGATTAACCCTCCTAGACCGCACCTCGTACCCTCTTGGGATCTCTCCGTGGTCCTTCAGGGCCTTCGGGGAGCTCCCTTCGAGCCGCTCAGTTCAGTCGAGCTGAAGTTCTTGTCACTCAAGACTTCACTCCTGACTGCGCTGGCCTCCATCAAGAGGGTAGGGGACCTGCATGCATTTTCGGTCAACGAAGCGTGCTTAGAGTTCGGGCCAGGTTACTCTCACGTCATCCTGAGACCCCGGCCCGGCTACGTGCCCAAGGTTCCCACCACTCCCTTCCGAGATCAGGTGGTGAACCTGCAAGCTCTGCCCCAGGAGGAGGCAGACCCGGCCTTGGAGTTGCTGTGTCCCGTCCGTGCCCTGCACGTCTACGTGGACCGCACCCGGAGCTTCAGACGCTCCGAGCAGCTCTTTGTCTGCTTCGGGGGACAGCAGAAGGGGAATGCTGTCTCCAAACAGAGGTTGGCCCACTGGGTAGCTGATGCCATCACCTTGGCGTACGAAGCCCAAGGTGAGCCGTGCCCCCTGGGAGTGAGAGCCCACTCCACCCGGAGTGTGGCCTCCTCCTATGCGCTGGCGCACGGCGCCTCTCTAGCAGACATCTGTAGAGCTGCGGGCTGGGCGACACCCAATACCTTTGCGCGGTTCTACAACCTCCGCGTTGAGCCAGTGTCCTCCCGTGTGTTGGGTAACATCAGGTAATTTGCGGGAGGACGGCTCAGGTGTCGGCTTGCTGCGCCACTCCTCTTGGATCCGTGCGCTATTCTCCCAGTTGTTCCCATGGTTGAACCCTGGGTCCTCCTTGCCCCGCAGTACTGGACTAGACGGAGTAGTCCATACTGTGCTCCGGAGCGGGGCCTCCTTCACCCCCCTCCGGTTGTGGCATCATGTCTCAGTATCTCCACGGAACCTTCCGTGTTTCCCCAGTCTAGTTAGACTTACTTTTAAAGCTTCCACATGACTTAACCGTCATTGTGCTCCGCCCCCCAACGGCTGCTTCAAAACTTGGCACCCCTGGTGGGCCACCACGTGGTCTACAGGGCGTTGGGACGGTTACGCATTGAGCCCTTTGTTCCGACACGCTTGCCTGCCGGCATTGGGTCTCAGCTGCGTAACGCAGTTCAGGATTGTGGCGTTTTCCAGAGGTCCCCAATATTACGTCATTGACGTAACGTCGTAGAGAACGACTGAGGGGGAACGTCTCGGTTACGAAGGTAACCCTCGTTCCCCGAAGGAGGGAACGGAGACGTTACGTCCTCCTGCCACAATCCTGGACTGCGCTGAAGCCGGGTTGCGGCTCGGCTCCTCAGCAAATCTGAATGAGTGGATGCACGCCGCCATCTTATATACCCGTATGTCCGGGGGAGTGGCGCGGCATGCAAATTCCACTCGCCAATTGTCATTGGCTTTTTCTCTTTAGCTCAGAGGTGATAGGGTCTCGTAGCCGATCCCCAATATTACGTCATTGACGTAACGTCTCCGTTCCCTCCTTCGGGGAACGAGGGTTACCTTCGTAACCGAGACGTTATGTCAACATCTCCAAAGTTAACTTAGTTAAAAATAATTTTTTACCTGCTGCCTTAATTTTTAGTTTAGTCAACTCAAAGAAGTTTAGTCAACTTGAAATGTTAAGTTGTACTAAGTGACTTAGATATTTGAGTTGATTCAACTTAAAATGTTAATTTTAAGTTGACTCAACAAATTGTTTTTTTATTTTTTACAGTGTAGTACTGAATTGTGGCTTTAAACAGTTTTTTTTTTTTTTGTTTTTTACCATTTTTACCATTTTTGTGTTTAGGATTTTTTTAACGGGCCTGAAATCACATCTCGATGATGCACTTGAGTCACTAAGCATAGGCCCTCCTCTAATACTATAATAACTAAAGCACATTAACATCAGTGGTTCGCCAGCTCAATCGCAAGTCACTGTCATTAACGTTACTACAGCCTACAGTTTGCTAGCTAGCTATGCCTTTGTCATGTAAATGCATATTACCTGGTTGCGATAATTTACAAAACAGCTCGGTCATGCATTCAGTTGTAGTGGTATTTGACAGTTGAGGGAGGTGGCAGCTTTTTCGTGAGTGGGCGTGGTTTTAGCACCGACAGCAGACACCCTCCTATCATTTGAGATCAGAGAATACTGTTTATTTTACAAGATTTTGATAACTTTTTTTATATACATGGCAATCCAATTGAAATTTAACATTTTTCTGTTGTGTGACGCACTCAGAACAAATATTGGTCATATCTGACCAATCAGATTTTCTGACTTGCTCAATCCTGTCCTCTATCCATTCATTTATTCCATGCACGCAACCGCTCGTCATGTGCTTGGGAGCAGATTGTACAGAAAAAATACTTTGCTTTCCCCTCTGCCCAGTGGAAAACATGGCTGTCATGTGCCCGTCCACGCTCATCTCCACGCTCAGCTTGCCCGGCCGCCTTTATTCAAAGTGACAGTACAAGGGCTGGGGACCCTCTCCTCTGGCACCCCGGCTCCAGGCCTGCCCATGCGTCTCTGCGGCAGCACATTAATTCTAATAAAGCCTCGCTTTAGCGGACGAGAATCCCGCGTGGGGGGCGGGGTGGGGTTGCGGAGCGGGGGGCCAGCAGGAGTGGTATAAATACACACTTTAATGAAGGGAGGACATGGGCGCAGGTGGCACGGCTGGGCAGGTGGCACCTCATGCCCTCGGGCTCCTGGGCGACACCGCTGTTGCGGCGTGCCCCGCTCTGGGGGGTTGAAGTGGTAGAGATTGCATTTTAATTACCAACCACTTCTTCTCCGTCCTTTACAGGGGTCACAGCCTGCTTGTGCCTCTTGGAGTTGAAGGTGGGAGATGCAGCACAGGTAAAGTTTGCAACTGTTTACAGGTATTAATGTATTCGTCTATGGATAAGGTGTGTGTGATTATATGTGGAAGAAGCCTCAATGAGGCTCAGCATAGATAACTAATTAATGCTTTTGTATTATTAAACTTCACTGTGATAGTAGATAAAGGAATAGTTCACCCCCAAATTAAAAATCTTCTTTTGTCTCTCTCATAAAAAACATGACAACACAATGTAGTTGTCTTCATAATATTCAAATTTTGGTAGATAAATGTAAGGGATTATTCCATATTATTCCACTTTGAAATACTTGATTCTGATTGGTTAGTTGCCTCTTTGAGCAGTCAAACATTTCTAAATGGTGATTTCATGGCAACACTGTATAACTGACCATGCTTCCTGGAAACCTATGTTTAACGCAACCTGATCTTATGACAAAAACGTATCTGTGGGAACTTTTTCACAAGACGCGAAATATGTACAGCTAAAAAAAGATATAGTTCCTGTATATAACTAACATAGTAGAGTTATACTAACAAAAATCTTCTTTTCCTCAATGAATTTTTTGATAATAAAATAAATTAATAAACATTACGGGATCTTCTCACTACAAAATAACTTTAACAACAAAATAAAGTGCTCTGTGCCTTGAAAAATGTAGAAATAATATATAACTAACAAAGTAGTCACAACAATAACTTTAATAACAAAAAGTGCACTGTCTTAAAACAGGTAGAAATAACAATGCTAGTACTAAATGCTATTACTTGAACATCCCAATAAAAGATAGCAGAGGCTGCTGACTTGTGGCTGACGAGATTTAGCTTGGACATGGTGCGCTTTAGCCTCTTTCCGCTTTTCAAACTGGGCATATTCAGCTGAGCGATAGTGTTTTAAGTGTATTATTAAGCCCACATCACACCGAACACACTTTTTATGTCTGAAAACACGAGGCGCACCGTACTGCCTTTTTTGGAGCCGTTCAGTTCACGTCGCATCTTTTGCACGCTCAAGTTCGTTATTTTAAATGTAGCCGCGTTTAATGCGCGCTCAAAATACAAGCGAGGCGGTCGTGACATGCAGTGCGATGCGCTCATTTTTCCAGGCCGTTCCGAACGTTTTTGGGGTAGTTCCCCCACGTTGTATTTTAGCCTTACAAATGTTACAAACTGCGATTTTTCTGTCATCTTCACTCACAGAAAAAACTTCCAACGGCATGTTTACACCAGACTGTGAATGTGCGCGTGGCTGTGATGTAATTGCTTGTGCCGCTGGTAATTAAAGGATCAGCTCGGAATCGGCCATGGTCACATATATCATTTAACTTTCAATCTGCAAAGGTGTGGAAAAGCATTAGCATCCAACGTTCACATCACATCTTGCTTATTAAGATTCATCCATGTGAAATGTTCACTGAGTGGTGCTAAAAGAGTGTTCGCTTTTGGTACATTTTATGTGACGTTGGTTTTGTACATGCCACCGCAGTTCTGACTTAAAATGTCCAGTGAGTGGCGCTATGTTTTAAAATGTCATACCATCTGCACTACACCCACACCTACTCAATAGTGTGAACAAAAGCAATTGTGACGTAAAAACGCAGTCGCAAGCATACCATTTCAACTTGTTTTTCGATCTCTCATCTTTCAGCTCTCATCATGAGTCATGTTTTTCACAGGATTTGTACCCAAGGATTCCGCATCCTAAGTCCAATTCAATGCCAGCTGAGCTACGGAGCAAGCTTGTTATGTTTGGAAAGCGAAACATATGGAGCTGTAATCATAACTGTGTATGAAAATGATAAGTGCTCACTGTTTTACCACCTCTAGTGTTCATATCTGTTGGAAACTGCAGTGATATGTACTTACTGGTATGTATTGGTATGCATCTTGCAGAAAAAGGTTCCCATAAATACATTTTCGTCATGAGATGAGGTAGGTTTAACTTGTGTTCAAGTCTTTCTACAGTATCTGCAACTAGACCAATAAAATAATTGCAAAGGAGAGTAATTGCACTATAATTTAGTATTTAATTTTGAAAGACATTAATACTTCTAAATGTAAAAGCCATACTTCTTGAAGACAATTTTAATGTTTAAAAAAAAGTCTTTTTCAAAAAATGTTTTTTTAATTTAAAAAAGCATCACTGGTTTCCTCTTCTAAATTAAGCAGTTTTCATACCACTGTTTTCAACATTAATAATAATAGGAAATGTTTCTTAATCATCAAATCATCGTATTAGAATGACTTCTGAAGGATCATGTGACACTGAAGTAGAGTATTAACTGCTGAAAATTCAGCTTTGCATCGCAGGAATAAATTTTTAAATAGAAAACAGATATTTTAATTGTAATAATATTTCTCTATTATTACTATTTTTATTTAATGTATTTTTTTTTTATCTATTTTTTTTTTTGTCAATCAAATAAATGCAGCCTCGGTTAGCTTAATCTTTTAAAAACATTAAAAATATTATAGACCCCAAACTTTTGAACAAGTTAGTTGTCAAGATATAAGGTGATTCTAGAGCACATGTCAGTGTTTGTGTTGCGATGATGATCATTTGACCGTAAATGATCCCTTCGTGGAGGAAAAATGAGAGAAAACTTTAGCCATCCTAAATAAACATCTCATGTTTATTTTTCCGCTGAGGTAAAAGTTCTGGCTTTGAAAGAGTTTGTAAGCAAAAGTTGGTGTTTTGGCTTGTGACGATCCACATACCAAGGTGGCAGTCCGAGTGTGATTCCTAAGTTATCCTCAAACCGCAAGAGAACTTGACATATTTACAGCCTGCACTCCTCAGTCCCTGAATCATGTGTATGTCCAGTGTATTTCCATGGGGGAAAGGGGGAAATGTAGAGCCTTGCTCATGTGTTAAACCACCCTGGGGGCCCATTCATTAAACATCACTTAAAAGTGAAGTCCACACCTGGTTTTCCTCTCTCATTTTTTCGCACATTCTATCCCTCTCTCTTGTTCTCCCTCTTGGGGTAGGCCATCCTTCTCTCCTCGCAGTGCTAACTCAAAACTCCTGACGTTTTAAATGTTTCTTTTCTGGGATTCGGGTTTCAAGCGTGAGCAGTGACCTTGGCGGGAGATGCTTTATGGATTTGACCTGGGAGTCCCCTCAACAAGCTTGGCTTCTCGATCGGCAGGCTGATGGAAGGAATGAAGGAGAAGGATGGAAGAGGATGGGGGTTGGGAGGAAGGGGGGTGTATGGAAACACAGGACAGGTGAGGATGCTGCCTCCTCCCCCCCCCTCCTGTCCCGCGACTCTGGGGAAGAGGCACTTCAGCACGCCAGCACAGATGTTGTTGCATTGTCTGGAGCTCCAGCCCAACGGGGAGCAAGCTCTCATTAGCTATTGTCTTCCACTCACCGTAGATCCCTGTGATAAATGCAGCAGTCGCTGCTACACCGCCACGCCGAAGAAAAGCACCTCGGACGGTTCAAAAAAGAACAGGAGCATCCTCAACAAGTCTGGTTTAATTCAACATATTCATTCTCTCTATGAGTCTGTACATATTTTGTCATGTTAATGTGTCTATGGGTTAGTAGCTTAAAACGTTCAAACTCACTCCTGTCTGTCAGTGTGCTATATATGAGCTCCCATCAGCCTCACTGTATTTGTCATAAAAGCAGATCTTAATGGTGAAATCATTGGGGTGTGTGGAATACAGGAAGCCATTGATGTTTTATGAAGATTAACCATCATATAGAGCACAGAGCGTGCTGTCAGGTAGGACCATGCCAGAGGGATTTACACAATATATAATGTACTCCAGCATGAAGAGAAAGAAACTAAGAAAGAATCCCATGAATCTCTCAGCCACAATGCTGAAATCAGCCCTTGGAGTGCAACAGTTGAGTTTCCGAAGTTAAAATTCTGTTTGTTTTCTCCATAGAGGAACGGATATTGAATGATAACTTTTTAAGATGTTAAAAAGATGAACAAATTAGAATTCTATAATTATTACTCACCCTTCACCATAAGACATCTTCAGAACTACCTTCCTGGGCCTTGAACATGTAGTTGTGTTGCTGTCTATGCAGGGTTGGAAAGCTCTCGGAGTTCATCAAAAACATCTTATTTTGTTTTCTGAAGATGAACGAAGGTCTTACGGGTTTGGAACGACATGAGGGTGAGTCGTTAATGACAGAATTTGTATTTTTGGGTGAACTATGCCTTTAAAACAAGTCTGCTTATCAACTGTATGTGCTTTTGTTGAAACCATCGGCCTGCATTTATTCAGATATTTTTTTAAATAATCATATATAATAGTAGCATTCCTAGTGAAAAATAACATTAACCCATGATTCAGCAGAGCAAACTCCACCAATCAGAGAACAGAAGGATGCAAATTTTGAAAAGAACTATTTTGTGCTTGCCATGAAGCACTGTGAATGATTTAATTGTGTGTTCCTGCCCTCTGAAACTGTATTTATGTGTGTGTGTGTGTGTGTGTGTGTGCGCGTTTACTTTTTGTGAAGTCTTTTTAAAAATCCCTACGGGAAAATACTTTTGAAATCAGCGCTGCTGAAAAGTGGACAAGCACTGTTGCATTCTATTTGGATGGGACTAGATCTTACTAATTATCTTAGCTAAATGAGTTTTTCTGATATTTTTGTGATCTGTGTTTTACTTGCACAGCCTTGGTAAAAAAAAAAAAAAATAATAATAATAATAATTACAGCGCACTGTATTTTACTAACTCAGGGTTCAGATTTGTGGGACAAGCTGGTCTGGACAGAGTGCCATTGGTCTAAAACATTTTCCATTGTATATTATTTTGATTATAATTGACATTTTAGATTATAATGTTGCATTTGAAATAGCTTGTAAATGACTTTAAAAACCAATTTTCATGCTCATAAGCCTCAACAAGCTTGCATTTAGGGAGACAGGCATCTTTTTGATAATGATAATCAATGCTTGACCAAACCACACCAGTTTATTGAGGCTAAAATAAGGTGTATCCTTCCGCTTAAATTATAGTATACTAAATTGCACTTGATTCTAATTCTAATTTTAGCCACTTTGGAGTAGGCTAATGATAAATTTTAGTTATTTGTACACAATAAATTCACATATTTTAAAGGTTCTGTGGGCATTTTAAGGAAATTATATATGGAAAATGACCCTACTCCCTAATAAAATATACAATCTCAGATCTAAACAGTGAAATAAAAAGTGACTTGGATTTGAGGCACTTTCTACCCGTCAGTCATTTTGCGCGTTCACAGCATGTACTTCATATATAGACAGCAGGAAGCTTAGCGCAATATAGTTGAATTTGAAGCAGTTGTTGCGAGTGGATGACTCGTTTACTGTTCACTATTTCCTTTCATATTATCTCTCTTTCTCATTCGTCACCTTCTGCTAGCATGACCAGCTGCCCTTCTACTGGAAACACTACGAGTTTTAATCTGTTGTCCTCTCTTTCTGGCCATCATCCATGAGCTGTAACAGGTGCAGTAAAACCTCATATTCAGCTTCATTTGCAGACGATTAATAGGGTCGTTGATAGAATTCACTCGGAATGCGTTTTTGCATTAGACGGAGATCGTTTTTAATCGTTTTTCTGTGTAAATATCCGTTAGTGTCGACTTTAAGAACGCCGCGTTTTAAAGACAGTCAAGTTAGAACTTTCTCGAGACCCTGCTTTCTGTTTTATTCAAAATTGATTTTAAAGAGCGCGTTATGTTTGAAACGCTCCTTAGTTTGCTGACTTATAGTTTTATATGTATTTTATTTTGCTAATGCTACTAGTCTCCTGTTCCTGTGTATTTACACCGTCCACCATATACACATGATGTTTGAATTATATAATGTGTCACTATAGGCCTACATGTATGAATTCAATGAGCATTATCATATCATTACATGAAATCACCTCCTTTGTTAATAATTCTAATTAAATCGTTTTTTTTAGAAATCAAATTCTGTTTGGGTAGTGCTACAGACACCATTTTAGAAGACCATGACCCCTACATCTCTGTACAGGGAATATTGTGAACGGCTCAATGTTAGATTCACCTCTTTAATGTCCTCATCCAGCAAGACATGAAGGCCGTAGCATTGTTTCTCTAATCCTTTCTTCCTAGCCTTCTCATCCCTCGTTTCTTTTCCCCAGCCGGGGCTGTGAACACATTGCAGTGCCCGAGGGCAGTAGCGTGGACAACCTGTGCTCTCCTCACATGAGTGAGCGGCGAGCGGTCCAGGGATCCGAGCTGGCACGCTCAGCCAAACAGGTGTATGATGGGAAGACGCGGGCTGTGAAGGGTGAATTTTCTTACGTGGAGGTAATGTTGCTTTTGGAGCCAGTCTTGCTGTTTGGACCTGACTCAAGAGCTTTTACACACTTTGCAAACTGACTGTTTTGAATAAAATTGCCCCACGGGTGTAAATGGCATGAATTTTTGATTATGCCATGCTTTTTTCACTTTTCTTAATTCTATTGGTTGTAGTGTGTGTGCACTTAAGTCATTGTGTTCACATTTTAGGTATCAATACCATACTAAAACACATGTATACACACACACACACACACACACACACACACACACGTATGTATATATATGCATTAGTTAGGCATGTCAACAGATATATTGTTGTTACATTATTAAAAAGGATACGCAGTAATGCACCATCCTTAATAATGTAACACCACACCCTAAACTCAAATACAATATATCTTTGTACTCAAAACAATATCCCGTTGTCTACAGATGTCTGCCTCTTAATAACGTGGTGTAAAAAGCTGAGTTAGTCCCACTCTACACATTGGAATAAAGAAATGACACAGACTCCCTTAGGAGTCACTAAGCCATTGGACATAAATCTCAAGCAGTCCCGCTCTTGAAGGCTGGACCTTGGGTTACCATAAGAGACCATGCTAGTGGTTATTAAGTGAAAGTTTCCAATCGATAGCTAGAGAGGTGTAATCAGGGAGGGTTTAATTGCACTGGGAGACGACATCTATTCAGGTTATTGCCTCAGCTGTCCAGTGAGGGTTCATTTCCGCTTGGCGCCTATTTCTCTCCTACTCATGAACCCGTCCCGGTCTGTGCATGAGAGCAGAGAAATGGATAAGAATGACCCTAACCTTTGACCCGTTCACCTTTTTAGTGTGAGGTCACCCAACTGGAATAGATTTTTAATTCAATGCATTATAATATGACTATAGCAGACTGATTGCATGCGCAATAACCAAAGGGTACAAAACGACCACTTTATGGGTCTTGTCTCATTCGAAACGATGAGCCCCCCAAGTCTATTAAAACACTTTGTTTTTTAAGATTCACCAATGAATCAGCCAGTGGAAACCTAATGTTCTTGGTTTCTAAAAAGGAAAAAAAACTGTTAAAATGTAAGAAGACAATAGCCCCTTACACAGTAATATCAATTCCCATTAAATTACCCAACCTGGTCTCATGACGAAAACATATCTGTGGGAACGTTTTTGTGGGTTGCGAAATACGTACCAATAAGTACATATCACTGCAGTTTCCAACAGAAAGCAGTAAAACAGCAAGCACACATTGTTTACGTACAAAATTCTGATTACAGTTCCATATGTTCGCATTCCGGTGTTCTGACAAATAATGCTACCTATCATTTATGCTATCAACACTATTTTTAACACTTTATGGGTAGGTTTAGGGTTGGAATAGATGTACACGACAGGGTAGCACGTGACACGGTGACATGTACAAAACCAACATCACATAAAACGTGGTTGATACAGCTGCGGCCGAAAACTAACAATGAATTAAATGTTCTACCTATGAGATTGTGTTTTATTAAAGGTCCACTGAAGTGCCTTGAAACATGCAGTGTTATTCTATGTGATTTCAACTGAAACAGGAAAACAGGGCGAGCCATATCGAGCAGCCCCGCCCACTTTTTAAAATAGCCAATAGCGTTGAGCCAGAGCCGTTGTGCTCGGTTGAGCCGCATTTGACAGCTTATGACAGCCACAGTCTAATAGATTACCTCATAGATTGAATATGAAACTCTTACTAACAAAATAGTGATCATAATCATGCTGAGGCTGAGTAGTTTAATACATGCCGACTCACGCATATGATCTGCTCCGTGCGTCACGTCTCTGGACCAGGGTCAAAGTCCGGAGTGTACTGTGCGCTGCCACAGTTCATGTGAAACAATGTGAAACCAGACCTCAAGGAAGGCATATTTACACTGTCTGGATCGTTCCCTATCGCCTACATTGCAAAAAGTACTAAATCTGTGAACAAGTGACGATCTCAGCCGCAGCTTCAGCATGTATTTATAGTGTAGGGGGTGGGACAACACGGATTCTAGAGAGCATTTGATTGGACAGAAGGTTCGATGAGAATCTTGAAGTGCAGCGTGATGTCATAAAAATCGTTGATTCATATTGGTGGAAGTGACGAGACTGTACGTTTTGAATGCTCATATCTTGCGAATGTGAATTTTGTCGTTGTTTTGGAGCACAGTAGCTTATAGATCACCTTTAGGCTAACATATTCATACCAAAAGCAAAAAAAACTTTAATTTTGATTTCATGGGGACTTTAATGTCTACACCTACCCCTAAACCTACCCCTTACAATAATGCAAAAACAGAAATTATTGAACAGTACATCTGTATACCATCTAGCCTTTGCCTTAAAACAGAGGTCTTCAACCCTGCTCCTAGGGACCGACTCTCTTGGAAAGTTTATTTCCAGCCTGCTTCTGCACACCTGCCTGCAATTTTCAAGCAGTATTTAGGAGCTTGATTGGCCGTTTCAGGTGTGTTTGATTAGAGTTGTACCTAAACTCTTCAGGATAATGGGTCCCCAGGAACAGGGTTGAAGACCTTTGCCTTAAAAAGTACCCTATGTACATTAATCTGTTTTGGGGGGAAAAAGTGCCACTCAGTGGACATTTACATAAACGACAAAAGCTTCGGATCTTCCAATGTTTCTCTATGGTGCTGAAACCTAAAGATGTCTGAGTTCCACTCCATGCAGCGGATACTCAACTGCCACTGGCTCATCTGCATTAGAGGGGCGGGGCTTACCGATCAATTACTGAAACGACTTTACTGGTAAATACAAAAATGTGCTGTTCACACAAGCAACGTCATTCCGTCTTTTTTACCAGTAAAGCCCCATTCACACATTAGTTTTAAAATACCAGTAAATTCTGTGACATCATTAACCTGAAATGACCTCTAAACGGCTGAGCCTCCCAGTGTTAAACTTTATGTGTGTAAACTTGAACATGTAAGCATAGTCTTTTGATTGTCGTTTTTGTTCACATTCATGCAGCTTCTTTTGACACAGAGACATCATATTAGACAATTTCAAACCGAACCACACAGCATGGAGTAAATGTGTCATCCGTATCAGAATGTTATGATTGGCCCAGAGTAGACTTCTTACATCAGTGCGTCCTAAACTCGTACGTGTTCATACCGGTAATCTTATTCTGCGTTCACACAGAGCGCATTACTGGTAATTTACTGCTAATGTTAGAACTTCTCATAATGGTAAATTGCAATTTTTTTGTCCTGTTTACACATGATCTCTTAACGGTAATTTACCAGTAAAGACTGTATGTGTGAAAGGGGCTATTAACTGCAAATTTAATTTATTTTTATGAATATATTCATAAAAACAAATTGCATGTAAACCAAACCAACCACACTTACCAAGAAAAAAGTAAAAAAGCAACTAAATTGGTTGAAGTATCGGCCTCTTAAGGTTAGGTTGTTTTATCAATTATTACTTTAAATTCCATGTTAATGTTTACAGTTATTCATTCACATTTACATATTAACTGACATGTCATTAATTTGGTTAATCACTTGATAGCCCAAATAATAAAATGTTCAATACGACTATCCAAAACCTATAAAAACATCTCAGCATTTAGTCCTTTAACTGTTAGAGAAAGAGTGCCACAAGGAAACTGTGCACCATACGGGACAGTCTGTGAGAATGGGAGCAGTTTTTTGGAGAGGAGCTGATTTGGCCCCGTCTCCCCTGTAAAGGCTGCGGGCTATTAATTTCTAGCTCCATGTGCTGCCTGATCACCAAAAAATTCCACGGGGCGACTTATTGCGGGGCAATTTAGTGCCACCAAATGACACTGATGTGTATGGATGGCTGGTGTCGCGTCAAATCTGGTAGATGTCAGTAAATTGGAACATATGTTGCTTAAACTATAACATCAGGATAATTCTCCCTTTTAAGATGGCTCATAAAATGGCAATTTACGAGCTCAAATTTGAGGTGACGATAACATAGATAATTTTTAATGGAAGGTTAATGTCGGAATCAAAAGATAAAATCCAAAGCCTTTGGCCTTTTGTGAGAGAGCTGTCTACAGTATAGCTGCAAAAAAGGAAAAAAAACCTTACAAGTATTTTATGCACCGTGGGGTGTTCCCCTTTCATTACGCTTTATAGCTAAAGGCATAAAAATATACTGAATATTTTCATGGACAATAAAATGTAAGATCCATGCATGACAGAGAGAGACTAAAAGGGAAAAAAGAAAGAGAAGCTCAGAGGAAGAAAGAGCGACTAGTCCAGATAAACCAATGCATGCAAGGAACTTGTGTTCAAACTGTTCCCCATCACCCAAGATTTAAGATCCCTCTGGAGTGCTGGATTGTGCTGAGGCTCTTTGTAGCGTCTCGTCCTCACCGGTTCTCTCTCAGGGCCTGGGACTGAACAGTTGGCAATTGGCGGGCCACGTTATTCCCAGTGCTGCTCCTTCCTAAATAGGCCACATCAGAGAAAACATGACTTTTCACTATTTTAATAAATGGAGCCCTGTCGTCTTCATTATTAATAGCATCCCAGCGTACTTTTCGGATTCGGTTTGTGCAAAGCTACATGAGTAATTTATATTCACGCGCACGTGCGAGACTTTGGCCTCCAGTGTATGTATGCTCACTGTCTTTTCTACTGTCAGAAATGTGTAGCAAGATAAAATTTTAATGTTTACCAGGGCATTTCTGACCTCTCTAATCCACCTGGTTATTCGTAAAATCAACCCAGCACAGAGACGCAATTAATCAGTGTACAGTGACCTATCCCATTCAAACACAATACACACACTGTGTTTGAACAGCAATTTGCATTGAGAAATAAATATGTACTCTGACTAAAAATGAATGATCGTATAGTCCATTTGTTTTACTTATATAATGGCGAAATAAAGAGACCTCCCTTAAAGAGACGCTGTTACTATAAAGCCAGAAATACATTTCTATGAACATATAGACGTTATATTTATGTTGTGTGTGGAAAAACAAGAAGCTTGATATTATAAAGATAACATGTTGTAAGATTAAATAGCTTTTATTTTGTAATTTATATTAACGCCAAAACATATTTGTGGTAATATTAGCTTGTTAGCTAATGTTAGCTTTTTTCAAATTCATTAAAACTATATTTGTATAGGGTTTATGACAATGTGTTTTTTAAAGCAGCTTTTCAAACATTAAATATTCTGTTATTGGTCAGAGATGACAATGTTAGAGTATTATCTATACGGCAGTATACTATAACTTAAAGGTTATGTGTCTAGTTAACGTCGTGTTTTTAGTTAAGTAAACATAATAAACATGTTTAGCAATGATTACAGCTCTTGATCATAATGATTAAAAATAAAAAGACAGTACTTGATTAATATTAATAATATTACAAGTGTAATATTACAATTGAACTGCATACTTTTTCTGTGAAATATATGGATATTTGTGAAAGTTTGAATAGTATTGTATTTTTTATTACATATGTATATATTTCCTACAAATTTTAAAGGGGGCATCTGATGCCCATTTTCCAGTTGGTATGATTTTTTTACGGTTTTCATGAGATGTCTGAGACATACTTCGGTTAAAATTCCTCAGTGGTAATCTAAAACTATGAATTTTTACCTTCTCAAAAACAGCTCTGTTCACAGTGATCCGTTTCGGTGCAAGTATTTGCATACTTTTTCTGTGAAATATATGGATATTTGTGAAAGTTTAAATAGTATTTTTTAATACATATGTATGTATTTCCTACAAATTTTAAAGGGGACATCTGATGCCCATTTTCCAGTTGGTATGATTTCTTAGGGTTTTCATGAAATTTTTTGAGATATACTTTGGTTAAAATTCCTCAGTGGTAATCTAAAACTATGATTTTTTACCTTCTCAAAAACAGCTCTGTTCACAGTGATCCGTTTCGGTGTATTTCTCTTTAAATGATAATGAGCTACTGCTTACTCCGCCCCTCTTTTCCCTTTTTTTTTTTTCATGTATTCTGTGGCGTACCATCAAAAACAAAACTAATCCACTGCATCCTCAGTGGCTCTGATGCCACGAGAAAATTAAGTGCCAGTTTTACTAAACAGTAGTAAATTCCAAACAGCGCAGATGGGAGGGGAAATGTCTGCAGGTGATTTACTAACAATGCGCAAATTAATAAATACAGACACAACATCTCATTTACATATCAACCAACACAATATACCAAGCGCAGCGTAAATTAGTGTAGTCACAAATAAAGAAATGAAGACACCACAGTATGTTGAAAAGTGGGTGGGGCTTGAACAATATGACCTCATACTGCTCAAAAAATCAAAACAGGCTTGATAATTGAGACTTTTTTGAGAAGGAAAAAAAAAAGAGTAACTGGATTTTTATCATTGTGGGGTGGTTGTGTCCACACACTGGTAGGACACATTTATATGCAAACACCATGTAAAAGTGAATTTTGCGTTCAGTGTCCCCCTTAACAAAACTTGGTTTGGTTGGAGATTTTTTACCCACCCGTCTTGTGGCCTCCTGGGGGCCCTTGGACATTAGTTTGAAAACCCCTAATGTACATTAGAGTGTCTTATCCACTAATCAATGAATTTAAACACCCATAGATGCAGCCATTGAATCTGTTGTAAGACAAAGCACAGATTTCACCTCATTCACAGACAGTGGTAGTGATACTGTGTTCTCTGGCCTACTTTCCCAGACCCCCGGGCAGAGAGAGGAGCCCGGCTGTGGGGGGCCACAGACACAGAGGCTCACTCACATGTCTAGACCAGCCCTATCGCTGCTCTGCTGGTCTCTCCATTTCATAAAAAGAGTGTGGCCCACTGCAGCTGCAATAAATATGTTGCCGGTGATGTTCTGTAGCACTAAGTTTAGTTATTTATAACTGAATTCACAACTGAAAAATTCAGCTGGTGATATTACACATTAAGTCTGTTTTTATGCCATTGTTCCAAAGTTTGGAGTCGGTAAAGACTGTGTATTAAGTAAAAATTGCAGAATATTATCACAATAATTAAAAAAACTCTTTTCTATTTTTAATATACTTTAAAATATAATTTATTCCTGTGATGGAAAAAGGTAAATTTTCAGCAGCCATTGCTAAGTCTTCAGTGTCACAAGATCCTTCAGAAATCATTCTAATATGATTTTCTGCTCAAGAAACATTTGAGAACACTTGTGGTAATACATGGTAATATATCCTTGCTAAATTAAAAGAATAGTTCACCCAAAAATGAAAATTTCCCCATCATTTACTTACCCTCAAGCCATCCTAGATGTATATGACTTCCAGACGAACACAGTTGGAGTTGTTTTAAAATTTATCTTGGCTCTTCCCAGCTTTATAATGGTGGTGGGTAGGGTCTGATATTTTAAAGCTCCAAAAAGCACATATATCTGTCGTAAAACTAACCCATAGGCCTTCGGGGGGTTAACACATGTCTTCTGAAGCGGATCCATGGGATTTCATAACAAAAATATTTCTATTTTTAAAATTATAAACTCAAATCATTGACTTCCTGCAACGGTGTATGCTCGTTTGTGTTAGTTGAGATCCAGCTTCTTCGTTGACCTCTGACTCGATGTATGACGCAAGCCACATTCGTAGTGTAAGCTCTGGTGAGAATAAATAAACGAGGATAGAGCAATACTAAACGCTGGTGACGAACATCGAAAAGTCGAAAATGAGAAGTAAAAAAAAAATGTCAGCAGATTTCACTATAAGAGAAGTAGAGCTTGAGTTTTTTTGCACAGCCTTATTTGTTTGAACCGGAGAAACATTACACCGACCGGGAACTCGCAAGCGCGCATACGGCCTTTGCTGGGAAGTTTAAACTCGGGGGCACCATAGAAGTCATTTTATGGAGAGAAATCCTGTAATGTTTTCCTCAAAAAACATAATTTCTTTACAAGTGAAGAAAGAAAGACATGAACATCTTAGATGATAATTTACATTATCTGTAAATTTTTGTTCTGGAAATGAACTACTCCTTTGAACAAATATAAATGGTCAATTTTTGACAATCAGTTCCATCAGTAACCAAGTGCAATGATTGCCCATTTTACATGTTTGATGCTCTGATGAAATCAGTGATTTGTTTATTCTTTTCCTTTAGTTCGCTAAATGGGCTTGTCACTCACAAAAAGTATGTTCAGTACTTGAGATTTAAGGTCTTTATACAGGAATGCCTCATAACCTTTTGTTAATATTGTCATAAATTTGCTTCATAATCATAGTGTTGGGTAAACTGTAATACTGTAGTTGTGTGGAATGTAGTGTAAATGGACAGTTTAACACAGAACAAGCCTTTCCTCCATTAACAGTGTTGCAATTTATTCTGGAGGACGGAAACAGACCCTTGGTCACATTCAGACACTGGACCGAAAGAGAAGAGGCGTTTAGTCATGATGGTTGAGATATGAGAGCTTGAATATTGCATGACCTACAAGGAGAAGGCAAAGACAATTTGAGCAAGAGAGGGAAGGAGGGGTGGATGGATGGAGGAGAGCGAGAGGAGCTTTGGTGTGGGGGCTGAAGAGAAGGAAAAAGAGGAGGAGGATAGGGAACAGATGGCTGTGGCCCCCGTCTCTTCAGCACAACAGACGGGGGCCGCAAGATGGCGAGAGCACTCGCAAGAGTCAGCTGCGTTCTGGGAGAATATGCGACGTCTAGCAGGCAGCTTCGGTTTTAATAACTGTCTAAAAAAAAGGTAGAGTTAATCAGTGTGAGGGACATGTAGATGCAATCCTCTGGATAGTTTATGAACGCGTACACATGTTCTCACTCATACTTCAGAAGTGACATCTTCACGGGGTGAAGACAAATGATAATGCAGCGGCAGTGAGAGACACAAAAGTTTCCTGTGAAAGTCAAACCATAGAAGCTCCTTTGTGTAAGACATCCTTCAATAACTGTTGTCTTGCAGTCAAACACTTAAGAGTAGCAAAATCCATATTTGTGTACACTGTACAGTGTCAACTGTCTGACTTTAATTAGCACTTGTTAATTAAGTTGTAAAAAGTGAGTTATGTCTAAAGTGTTGTATCTGGACTTTTTATCTAGGAAGCAGAAAAAAAAAAATATGTATTATTATTATTATATTTTTCTAATTCGCCTTTTATTGATCAGCCCTGCAGTGTTTATTAAATGGTAATTACAGTTTTTATCAGAAAAATCAGTTATTATTCAGTCATTATTATTATTATTATTATTATTATTATGTATTCTTTTTATTTTGCAATAATATTTTTTAATAGTAATATTTCTTATTTTGTTTAATATTAGTTAAATGTATTAATATAAATTTGTTTTAATTTAATGAAAACATTTTTTATTCAAATTAATTAGTTATATTTATTAATATTAATTTGTTTATTGTTAGTATTAGTATAAATAAGAATAATACATACTTATTGATTGTTTATTATTATTATTTTCTAACTCTCATTTTATTTATTTATTTACAATAATATATTATAATAGTAATATTTTTAGTATGACTACTACTGCTACTGTAGCTACTACTAATAAATACTTGATGGTGATGATGATGATGATGATTAGTATTATAGTAATAGTATATAAACAGTTTTTATCAGGACAATCACAGTTATTATTATTATCATTATAATTTGGTATTCTTTTTATTTTGCAGTAATATTACAATAGTAATATTTCTTATTTTGTTTAATAATTGTTAGTAGTAGTAATAATAATAAATACTTATTGACTAATATTGATTGTTAATTATTGTTGTTGTTAGATTCTTATTCTTATTTTATTTTTACAGAAACATATTATAATAGTAATATTTCTAGTGCTACTACTAATAATAAAAATAAAAATAAAAATAATAATACATTATTATTATTATTATTATTATTATTATTATTATTATTAATATATATATAAACATCACATTTGGTACAATTGTATAAAATATTACAGTGTTTTTTATTTTTTAAGAAAAATAATAACCAAAATATATACACATTTATTCTTATTATGTTTTATTATTATTTTTTATTTTGCAGTAATATTACAGTAGTAATATTCCTTATTTTGTTTAATATTTTTTAGTAGTAGTGGTAGTAATAGTAGTAGTAGTAGTAATAAATACTTTGTGATTGTTGATTATTATTTTTATTATTATTATTATAGTCATATTAATATATAAACATCACATTTGGTAAAATTGTTCAGTCTTACAGTGTTTTTTTTATAGTAAATCATAATCACAATTATTATTATTATTTAATATTTGTATTGTTATTATACATATTAATATATAAACACATCATATTTGGTCAAATTGTTCAACCATACAGTGTTTTTTAAATATTAAATTGTAATCACATTATTTCCATTGTGTTCCTTGTTTTAAAAGAGATATTATTTTTACGTATTTGAAACTTTTGCTAACATGCAGGTATGTAATGTCCCACAAACCTGGCAAATTAAGCGATTAAAATGGATCTGTGAAGCAAAGTAAAACCTTTTAGCAAATGCTTACAGAAACAGGTGTGTAAAACATGCTAAACGATCCAGCAAAACAAATGCTAGCATCGCAATAGGATCATTTATCTTCCATTTTATCTTTCTGGTTCTTTCGCAAAAATAATACATTTATGGCTAACTTTTGACAGTTTGACACAGGAGTATTTTTGCAAGAGTGTTTAATTACGACAATCGACAGTAAAACTAAGCCTTCTTTGAATCTTTGAGCTTACATAGGAAGCATCGTCATTGTCAGAGGTCAAAGATGGAATATCTCACACCTATAACCTCCCCTTAATTAGAGTGGTTTCTAGAAATATTGTTCAAAGACCAACAAGGATGCTAATTGAAGCATGTCCTACTTTGCACCTCGCATTAGGTGCGTTTCTGCATTTATATGCGCGCACGTAATCACATTCAGCTTCAAACTGTCTTTAAACAGCCCTACTTTGAAGAATGACTGGTCAAAGTTCCAAAACCTTGGCATTTCATCATCATGTTAATTAAACATCATTATGATACACCAATCGTTAACATAAATTCCCTGTACAGAAATTGTTGAATAATTAAAAAAATTCCTTTGAAAAGCATTTGATAAATTAGCCTCTGGTGTTGCTAATGTCCAATCCATATTTTACATCTCACTGATAAAAAAAGAACAGTCAGCGCAACTACTAATTGAGGTTTAATTAGTATGTTAATGTATGCACGGTGTCGGCGATGAGTAAGAACGAGAAGAGAGCAGAGAATGATGAGGAGGAGAGGTACGAGGTGGCGTCGCAACATGCCTTTCCTCCATCTCTCTTTCGTTCTGCCTCTGTCAGTCTGCGGTTTTCTCGCTCAACCACAAGGGCCACTCGAAACACCTTTGCTTTCAGATCCAATCACGGTCTCGCCGTCTTCAGCAGTTAATAGATGAATGAATACTAATGTAAATCAACCAGCAGGGTCTGTAAGCAAGCGGAAGCTAGCATATGGAGATTTCTCAATTCCCAAATGGAGACCTTTTATATTCAAGGGTCCTGATAGTTGGCGTAATCAATGACGGCATCTAAGTGGTACTCTTTCTCTCTCTTCATCTCTCCCTCCCTCTCTCACTGTGCTCTTTGCAAAGGGCAAAGGACCAGAGCGAGAGAATCATGCATCTTTGGGAATAAAAATTAATAAAATCATAGGATGTCAAAGAGTGCTGGAAAAATGGTGCCCGCTAATGGATTTTCAAACGAAAACAGCTTTTATGCAATCAATCTTTTGGTGCGGGGACCAATTATTTAAGTAATTGTTCATTGCAAATGCTACATGAATTTGCCCATTTGACGTCATTTCAAGTAAACATCTTTTTCTGTCATAAGGGCTGTGAGAGGTCTCTCATTAACTCTTTAGTGCCTGGGCCTCTCTCTGCCTGCCACAGAATAAATCATTCAGCTGCTTTTAATACAATCCACTCACTTTATATCACATCAGCATCTCAGTGTGGAATGTTTAACCTGTATTGTTTTTTCATCTAAAAAAAACATGACAATGGGGCTACGGAATCTCTCAACTTCTGTGCCATTGAATGCGTCCCACATTCACCTTAATACTAGTTTGTTTATAGGCTGTGATTAACATCACGAATACATATTTTAAGACATAAACCGCAAACCGTATCCTGTCCTGAATATACTGCTACCCCTTGTTAGCATGCATTGACCTTCGTGTCTTGTTAGTGAACGCTCTCTGTAATGAGTATTAAGGTTCCCAGCTATTCAGTGACGTATTTATAGGTGGCTCCAATTAACAGATTTGTATATGAGGTGTTGTCTGCTGAAATGCACGAGCTGTGCTACTATATGTTACAAAAAAGGTATGTTTCTAGCACAAAGAATAATGTGCGTGTTTTGTTTTGTTTCCTTTTTTTTGTCTGCGCTCAGCTGCTGTCAGCCTCCAAGGTAACCTTACGTTTAACTGTTGTGCGGAGGTGGCTTTGCCAGATGTTCCTGTTTTGATGAGAAGGGAGGATGAAGAAACAGCTGTCTGTACAGATAAGGGAGAAAAAAAAAGAGAAAACCTGTGATTTTACTTTCTATAAGTTCTCCGATGCAAAGCGTACCTCATTCTGCAGAAAATCTAACATTATGTAGATCACTGCTATGTTAACACTACCTGTTGGATGACATATTGCTTGATTGTATGCACATTATGTAGCTGGCCAATGGAGTAGTAACCACGGCATTATATAAATTTTGCTTAGACTGAACAAACTGGTAAGCAGTAATTCAAATATGGCTAGTTGCTAGCGCCTTATAGAAAATCTGTTTGAAGTGAAGGTCATGTTTATGGTAGGGCTGTCAAACGATTAATCGTGATTAATCGCATCCAAAATAAAAGTTTATGTTTACATACTATATATTTGTGTACTGTGTATATTTAATATGTATATATAAATACACACACATGCATGTATATATTAAGGAAAAATATTTTAGATTTATATCTAAAATATTTATATTTATTTATAATCTAAAATGTATACAGGTATAAATATATATACATATGATATATTGTTTTAATATATACATGTATGTGTGTGTATTTATATGTACATAATAAATGTACAAAGTAAACACACATATAGTATGTAAACATAAACTTTTATTTTGGATGTGATTAATCGTGATTAATCATTTGACAGCCCTAGTTTATGGTAATTAATATTCATCGTTATGACACCCCTGCCAGCAATTTTGTATATCATTGATAATCTACAATTCAGTGTTATGCGGTATTGATTTTATGTAACCCGATCAATAAACACGTTGTTAGTATTGGTTAATTTACATTTTAGACACAATATTACCAATTAGTAGTGACGGGAAGATTAGAGAAATTTCCTGAATCTTGTCCAGCAAAGTCAACAAATCTTTATTCAGATGGTGTCTTTATTTTCATTCATTTTAAACAAAAGTTAGAGTAAAATTGAGTAAAACATTTTAAAAGCCAAATTCCCCTTTGATAAGGGAAAGGATGCTGCAAGTGTGTAGTCAAAAGAACAAAAAAAAAAAAAAAAGTTTACTCTCTGAGGCATATATACATATATATATATATATATATATATATATATATATATAAAATAAATATACAGAATTTTCGAGATTTCTGCATAAATATGACCCAAAACATCATCAAAATTTCCTAAACGTCCTAAAAGTAGACAAAGAGAACCCAATTAAACAAGTGAGAGAAAAATATTTTCTTTGTCATTTATTTATTGAGAATAATTTCCATCCAATTAAAATGTTGTTCAAGGACCTAAGCAAGCAGTTCATAGGAAGAAACCCACCAACATCACAGAGTTTAAGTGGTTCTGCACTAAGGAAGGGGCTAAAACAACATGTTATTGTGCAGGACTGATCATCATTTGCAAGAAACCTTCAGTTACTGCAGCAACCAGTCACACCAGATACTGAAAGCAAAGATTCACATACTTTTGCAATGCACAAATATCTAACATTGGATCAATTTTCTCAATAAATAAATGACAAAGAAAATATTTTTCTGTCATTTGTTTGATTGGGTTCACTTTCCGGACTTGTATGAAAATCTGATGATGTTTTGGGACATGTTTATGCAGAAATATAGACAATTCTAATTCTAATATAGACAATGTCTCCGTGCAACACACATTGGTAGTGATTTTTCGTTCCATAATGTTTTTGAACGAATTGATTGACTAAACAAATCAATCACTCACTTATAAAGATAAAGTGGCTGCATCTGAAATTGCATCCCTGTATAGTAGGCAAAAACAGTATGTGAAAAGATATGTCCAAATTTACAGTATTCATGAAATAGTAAGCAAAAAGAGCTCAGATGATCTACTACTTCTGGCTAGATTATTAAGCTTGAAACCAATAAACATTTTACTATCCCATAAGTGCAGTGGCCCAGAGAGCTAAACATGATGCAATGATGCAAAAAACGTGTGCAAATAGAAAAAACATCTGCAAATTAAAAAACAAAACAAAAATCTTCATCAGTTTGACAAATACTCAGCACAACAAATACAGAAACAAGCTGCAAATACTCACAATGTGACCAAATACAGAAACACGCTGTAAATGCAAACAGCACAACCAAGTACAGACATTCACTGCAAATACTCTCAACACAACCAAGTACAGAAACGCATTTTAAATACTCACAAACGACCAATTACAGAAACATGCTGCAAATACTCACAACACAACCAAATACTGAAATGCACTGTAAATACTCAAAAATGTCCAAATACGGAATCACACTGCAAATACTCAAAAACGACCAAATACAGAAACATGCTGAAAATACTCACAACACAGCCAAATGCAGAAATGCTCTGCAAATACTCACAGCACAACCAAACACAGAAATGCACTGTAAATACTCAGCACATAACCAAATATGTTGAGATGTTTCCTTATTTAGTGGTGCTTTTTTATTTTCATGAGTTTTATTAAGTGTGTTGAACTGTACCACTTTACATACTGTAATGCCACGGCACAATGGCACTTTAGCATCTCAACTGATGCTGGTGGGTCACACGACAGTGACAACATGACAAATGTACTACGTCGTGGTGTCAGTGTCATACTACATAGAACACACTTTTTAAAGGAACACTCCACTTTTTTTTTTTTTTTAAAAAGGCTCAACTCAAACACATGAGTTTTACCGTTATTGAATCCATTCAGCCAATCTCCAAGCACTTTTAGCACGTTTAACATAGCTTAGCATAAATCACTGAATCAGATTAGACCATTAGCATCTTGTTCAAAAATGACCAAAGATTTTCAATATTTTTCCTATTTAAAACTTGACACTTTTGTAGTTACATCGTGTACAAAGACCGACAGAAAATGAAAAGTTGCGATTTTCCAAGCTGATATGGATAGGAACTATACTCTAATTCTGGCATAATTAGGTGCAGCAGGCGTGATGATATTACGCAGCGCCTGAATATAGTCAGTCTTTGTACACAGTGTAACTACAGAAGAGTCAAGTTTTAAATAGGAAAAATACAGAAAATCTTTGGTCATTTTTGAGTGAGGTGCTAATGGTCTAATCTGATTCAGTGATTTATGCTAAGCTATGCTAAAAGTGCTAATGGCAGACCCGGAGATCAACTTTTCAAAAAAAGTGGAATGTTCCTTTAACATGTGCAAATGACTTACTTGTTCAAAAGCAGTTCCTAGATGCAGCCAGTCACTTGTGAATCGGTTGAATGGATGATTCAATGACTCATAAAAGTCACAGACAGTTGGTTCTACCCTGAACAAATTGGCAGTGGTGGTGACAAATTACCATCTTCGAGTTGTTCTAGTACTGTTAAGTATTTTGAATACATTCCAGGTACAGATTTCTGTAATATTTCCCTTTGAAGATGGAACCCGCAATGGCCAAGTCCAACTAATCCAACTAATAGCTGTTGATCTAATGCAAAAGGCTCATGGTTTTATGTCCAAGGGGCCATTTCTATGACAACCCGCACAAACCGCGGATGAGATAAGGGGCCAGAAACAGGGTCCCGTGGGAGTCGTTAGGCATCTGTCTCCCACCACACCCCTTCTCCATCCCCTCTCCCTTCAGACCTCAGCTGGGGAGGAGCAACCACGCAGACAACGCTTAGCTAACAAATTGCGGCGTGTCTCCCTCTCTACCGTGGTCATCACCTTCCTACTGGGTTAATCAAACATTCACTCCCCTACAGCTCGCTGACCAGGAAGCAAGCGCAAACCGGTTGCCACTCCATCCCGGAATCAGAATTTGGGACTGACGGACACTTTTAGCCAGGAAAAGCCCTGCCAATTGTCCTCCTCCATTACAGTCACACTGTCTCAGTCAAGCTCCGTTGCTCATGGAGTTAGACCTCCACAGCATAATTCCCCCATGAAGTGCGTCGTGTTACACGTCGGAGGGCAGGCGAGAGGCCTGTCAGAGGCAAGGTTCATCAGAGCGCTGTGATTAGACATTTGCAGGTATCTGCAAGGGGCACTCATGCTCCACTGGGTCTCAATGCACCTTCCCTTCTCAATATGTTCCAATCAAGAAGCTTTTCTATTCTGCCTTTCTGAAAAGCGGACAGATAAGAGCGAAACCCGTGTGTGTTCCCCGCGTGAACGATTCCATTTAACTAATGCAATGACGAGCAACAAAAGATCAAGTGTCCTGAGCAGTGGTAAAAATAGGCTTGTTGAAATGGATGATGATGACCATTCAAAGGCCGCTATCTTCCATTGCTGTCATACAGGAGCGTGTAGAGAGTAGTTTTTCATTAACTCTGACAAGCCTTTTTATGTGTATCCTCATTAAAGGGAGTATGGATTCATTACCAGGCTTGTCTTTTTGATGAAAGTCGACCACCCATTGTTCTTAACGTCTACGCTACGGAGACGCGGCTCCCGTGTCTCGGTGCAAGTGAATAAAAAAATTAATTCCTCCCCCCACCCCCCCTTTTCATTAAAAGATGTAACTCGGATCATTTTATTTTCCCGGCGCTTTTCAAGTTTAAATTAGTCTGAATCTTGGTCCAGTGCTCTATGTAGACGCCATTAGGGTGTTTGTAGCGAAGCGCTGTCTGCGCACTTTACCCATCAAGATTGAATTATTCCTGCAGATTCGCCATTGTTGAGGCTTGACAGTTGACGTATGGTTTGATTCCGCCGACTGATATTCCTCTGTGCAATTAAAAGTTTTTTTTTTCCTTTCTAATGCAGACAATGCATTATTTGTTTTGCTGTTTATTAAAGTCTTACACATTTTAATTAGCTGTCATGCTAGTCTCTCAGGTTGTTCACTGTACAGTGAGAATTAGTTTCTATTTAATGATCAGGACTTCATGGCTGTGTGGTTTATAAGAAACATCAGTAAGTCATTTTTAATTGAGATGAGGCAATACTGTAGTCGCTGTAAACAAGTAATGAACTGTAGCATGTCATCCTTGGAAATTTGAAAAGGCAAGCCAATTTCTCAAGACAGATTATGAGTGATTTAAATCTCCTCATTGCCTCTGAACACCTTTGCAAAAAATGTGGTCAATGTCCTAAAAAAGATGCTGGGTAAATTGCTACAAGTACAGTTTAATTGAAAATAGTGAAACATGAGAGAGCTGGAGTATTTCAGGATATAATTAAAACTGCGATCATGAGTTTTAAAGAGCAGCTTACAACGCTCTAAGAAAATACAAAAAGGCAACATCAGTATGGAGATTATTCTGCTTGGTTTGGAGCAAGCCCTGTTTCCTAGTTAAATTACAGTTTACACAGAAAAGTTTTTTTCAGAATTAGATTTTTTTTCTTAATTATGAGAGAAAAAGAACAATGTTAAAATGTGGTTATTTAGTAGGGCAGTGCATTGCAAAATTGTCATGATCAAAACATTTAAATAAAATAATCAAATTTGTAACAATGTTCAAAATGTTGCAGATTTATATTTAATGAGGATACATGAAATGATCATACACATTTTATCTAAAAACTCTATCTCTCTCTAAAGATTAATTTTGTGGACTATAGAATACAGATATATATATATATATATAGGGCTGGGTTTTGTCACAAATTTCACAATTTAATTTTATTCTGATTCTCAAGCTTCAATTCGATTCAGTATTGATTATTTTGGTTGTATATCAGGTACAGTACGTGCCAAATTTCTGTCCAATTCTGTAAAATATCAATGAGAGTCAGTTGGTACTACATTACTCTAATAATAAGGTTACAACTGATTTGTTTATAAACGCTTAAATTACACTCATTTTCGTTTTTATAATAAGAAGTTACAATTACAATTACATTTCTAATTAAATGTTTTGAAATATATAAACATTTAAATGGTGGCTGTCATAAAAAACTTGTTGGGATTTATTCAAACATACATTAAACATTGAAGAACTGCAAAAACTATAATGTATATGTTATGTGGTGCATATATTTAGCGAAATGCTCTTCTTTAAAGTTTTTCTTCTAGCTGACTAACGAGTTTATAGTCTCCAAATTTGTTTTATTTTTCGAATGTAAATGTGACGTTAAGTGACGTTGTTAAGTGACAAGCTGTTTTATTGGCTTATATTGTCTTTCTGCGGTTGAAACACTAATTGAGCAATTACGTGAGACAGGATACGGATTTCGGTAAGTTGTACTCTTTCTTTTTAACATACCTTCAGATGTTTATTCGTGCACTGCAAAATAATAAATGGGTCTTGTAATTTTCATAAAAAAATTAAGGTGAGAAATGATAATTTAAAATAGTGTGTATATTTTATTAAAGAAATTGTGATTCAGTGTTGTACAGAAACTATTGAGAACTTTTCAATAACAAAACATCTTTTTTTCTCTCTTTTTTTAAAGAAAATTTAAGTAGTTTTGAGGCTTGAATTGAGGAACTGTTTAAAGTTAAAAAAAAAAAAAGAAAAGGATATTTTAAAATAAATTGGCTCTATTTTGCAGTTATATTTTGGCGTTAGTTCCCAGCATGCTTTGCATATGGCTGGATATGGAATGTAAATATTAAAATTAAGTGGTACTTAATTAAGCAATTAATTAAGTAAAGGGGAAACACTTATCAGTGTTTAATGTTCAGTTATATTTGACATTTAAACATATTTTTGTTATGTTAGGGTTTAGTTTCTATCGTTACCTTTGTGCAGAAGAGTAGAGCTTATGGTTATGGATAACTGCATGAACTACTACTACTATCAAATATTATGCTTTGTTCAATTTACAGTAGCTTTGCTAATGCTAGTGCAGTAACAATTTTTTTTTTCTACTTGAGCTGTCTGGCTGTATACAGTCTTTTAATTGTACAAAATAACTCAAGTCAAGTACAAACAAGCCTTACTTAAAATCACTGACTTTTGAGAATCAACTTAAAATAAATTTTCACTAATAATATTAAATTAATTGTGTCAGTAATTTAGGACATTTTACATAGCCTTCAAAACTACTCAAAAATAGAATGTGTAATATTGTTATCATTATTCTTATTCTTATTTTTTGTAAGTAGATAGCGCATACAATTTTTTTTACAGTGTGTTTATTTCATGCTGAAACTGTCACTCCACATTAAACAGCACCAAAATGGCATTTATTGTTTGAATATTGTAATAAAATAGACCGAATTTGAAATCGGAGACTTTGTTTCATATCAAAAGTAACAAAGCACAAAGCTTATCGTGATTTATTGGATGAAAGCCGTGCGACAATCTTCCGTTCATTAACTGAAAACAGGCTAAACTAATCGATTCTTGGGATTTAAGAATCAATATAATTTCATAAAAATAAGAATCTAATAAAATCAAGAAATCGGTATTTTTAACCGGTGTGTGATCTGTCCTGTGACTGTACAGGCTCAATCATATCCAATTCAGTCAAAACCCTAAGGATACATCCTACACAATTTATAATGTGTGTAAGACCTTTATAATATCATCTGACATGATATCATCCTTTAAAAATATCATCTGACGTGATCACATTTCTCTGTCATGGTTTAAAGTGACTATCTGCATATAATCAAGAGAATGGGCAATTTCTGAGTTATATCCACAGTGCTCACTTGGTGATAAGTTAAAAAACATTGCAGTGGTTTAAGAGCACATCCCTGACCACTACAGATAGATGGGGGGTCTGAAAGACAATAACAGATCCATCACATCCTCCTGCTGCTTTTTTCAGGCTCATTGGCTGTAGTGTGTACATAAACCCTGGTTGAAACGCGCTGTCCATCAAGAAAACGGCACATTATTTTTCTACGATGCACTCCTGCTAACACGCTTCCATTCATTTTCAAAATACCCTGTTTTTACGAGTCTCTGTCTGCCCTGAGAAAGCACGATGATTGTCCTGACAAAGACCTGCGGTTTTTACTGGATTATCATTATTTATTTTTAGACTTCGGAAAAGCGTTTTATCTTGAGAGCAGTATAAAAGGAGGATTGGCTTAGTGATATTATGCCTTCATTAAAACACATTTCAGTACTATTTTTCTTTCTTTGCTTTATGGTTTTAATTTTCTAAAAATGATACAAATGTACATGTTACTGTCAGTTAGATAATTGATTGCTAGTTTATTTTGAACTGATGTAAAAAGTACAAAAATGTGACACTGGACCACAAAACCAGTCTTAAGTAGCACGGGTATATTTGTAGCAATAGCCAAAAATACATTGTATGGGTCGAAATTATACATTTTTCTTTTATTTCAAAAGTCATTAGGATATTAAGTAAAGATCAAGTTTCATGAAGACATTCCGTAAATTTCCTATCGTAAATATATCAAAACTTAATTTTTGATTAGTAATATGGATTGCCAAGAACTTAATTTGGACAACTTTAAAAGTGATTTAGATTTTTTTGCACTTTTAGATTCCAGAGTTTCAAATAGTTTTATCTCGACCAATTAACAAACCATACATCAATGGAAAGCTTATTTATTCAGCTTTCATATGATGTGTAAATCTCAATAAAAAAATGACCGTTATGACTGGTTTTGTGGTCCAGGATCACAAATAGCCACTCAGTTAATAATGCTGAATTAAAACAATTATATTAAACACAACCATTAAGTTAATAATAACAATAATATAGGAAGAAAAATAATGCAGTATATTAAGTAAATTTAAAATATTTTAGATGGAGCATGTCTCACCGTAGGACATGCAAACTTCACAAAAAGTATTTTATGTCTACTGCAGTAAATAAAAATGTACATTGTTTAGTAAGTTATACCATTCCATTGAGCTGGACACTTCGGTTGATGTTAATCCATCACTGAATGACACAAAGTGAGGAAAAAACAAAACAAAAATATACATAAACCAAACTCTGCCCAACTCACACTGTGAATCACCACATTCTCTCTCTCTCTCTCTCTCTCTCTCTCTCTCTCTCTCTCACACACACACACACACACACACACACACTCATTCCCATACCAAGGCTGTCTTACACCTCTCTAGTCCCCACCTAGCGGTTTAGGGGCCAGGCAGAGGCAGGCAGCCTTGTTTTAGAAACAGATGATAAATAAATCAAAGTGCACTAAGCACTGCTTCCACATGGCAATCGGCCTCCTTCATAGCGTCTGCACCTCATCAATCACGCCATTGTCTGCCTGAAAGGCGAGCCTTGTAAATGTCATCTCCACTCAAACCCAAGGAGAGGCGAATCAGAATGCACCCACTGAAGAGGGTCTCTCTCTCCCCCTCTCTCTTGCTCTATCTCACACGTATTTTTTTTTTTTTTTTTAATTGAGCAGTGTAATTAAACTAAAAAACCAGGCTGGACTGCCTTTTGACAGGACGGATGAAGACCCCTTTTAATAGGGCTATGAAACATATTTGTTAAAAGGGATGAGGCAATATGTGGGCATATGATTGGTTGCCCTTATGTGTCAGAGTTTTCTTTTATGATTAAAACCCAATGAAACGGGCTCCTTGTATTCAATTACACAAAAACTTGAAAGAGATGCCAGTGCAAGAATGAAGCATAATTGTTTTTATTATATAATGGTAAATCAGAAAAGATGTTGTTTTGATTGATTATCTACACAATTTGAGTCTGTTTAGCTACATTTGTGGATTTTTTTCTTTGTGCCAAGCCAATTACGAAATGTCATTTGTATTGCGGATTGAAATATGAAGACTAAAGCTGCGTTCTGATTTACAAGGTCCTCATACAGCGTTCATTGCATCCTACACACTGAGTGGGAAAAAAGTGTACTTGACAAAATTTGACAAGAACGGACAGATTAGGAGTTTCAGGTATGATGGCATAATATACCTATATAAAACTATATATAAATAATCAACACTATAATAAATAACATGAAATGTTCACTACTTTCAAAAGTTTGCAGTCTGTATTCATGTTTTCTTTTTGAAAGAAATTAATACTTCCATTTAGCAAGAATGCATTAAATTGATCAAAATTTGTTAATGCTGTTTTTTGAACTTTCTATTCATCAATGAATCATGGAAATATGTGACCCATAATCCCAAAACCAGTCAATAAGGGTCAATTTAAAATTTTAAATATAAAATCTCATAAAAAATCATAAAAATAAGCTTTCCATTGATGTATGGTTTGTTAGGATAGGACAATATTTGGCAGAGATACAACTATTTGAAAATCTGGAAACAAGGGTGCAAAAAATCTAAATATTGAGAAAATCGCCTTAAAAAATTGTCCAAATTAAGTTCTTAGCAATGCATATTACTAATCAAAAATTAAGTTTTGATATATTTACGGTAGAAAATGTACAAAATATTTTCATGGAACATGATCTTTACTTAATATCCTAATGATTTTTGGCATAAAATATTTAATAAGTTGACCCCTTTTTTTAAGTATAAAGTATATATAATAAGCGTATATAAAAAGTTATCATTTAATAAATTAAATTAAATACTTAGCACCAAATCAGCATATTAAAATGATTTTTGAAAGATCATGTGACACTGAAAATTGGAGTAATGGCTGCTGAAAATTAATCTTTACCATCACAGGAAGAATAATAATATATTTTATATTTAAAAAAAAATTAAACTTACTTTCTTTCAAAAACATTAAAATCTTATGAAGTGTATATAAGTAACATAAAATACTTTAAATTAAATACTTAATTGAAATCGGCATATTACCACCAAAATCAACATATTAGAATAACTTTTGAAGGACCATGTGACACTGAAAATTGGAGTAAGGGCTGCTGAAAATTCATCTTTACCATCACAGGAAGAATAATAATATATTTTATATTTTTTTACTATATTTTGATCAAATAAATGCAGCCTTGGTGAACACATCTTTCAAAAACATACCATCATTTTAAGTGTATTTGTTTAATGTATAAAAAATAATAATCTTAAATTAAATACTTAGCATCAAAACAACATGTTAAAATGATTTTGAAGCATCGTGTGACACTGAAAATGGGAGTAATGGCTGCTGAAAATTCAGCTTTACCATCACAGGAAGAATTACATTTTTTAGTTTTATTATTATTAGTATTACATATATTCAGTTATTTGTTAACACATTTAATTACCATTTTACATGCTTTAAACCTGAAACTACCTAGAAACCGCACCACAGGTGAATTACGCGGAATAAAAGTCACTAAATAAGGAGTACATTTCTTTATCCACTTTGTGTGAAGTGATTTAATACTGTACATTTCTTCCCTCTGCCATTTTTAGTGCCCTTCAGAAGGAACGTTTTGCCTCCCTGTGATTTGAAATTTCACTTAAGATGAAACCCTGTGAAGCTGATTGGAACGTACTCTGAGATGATGTAACATACAGATCATTAGAAGAAGAAAACAGGTCAGTTTCGTTAGCACGTTTTCAGCTTCAAGTTTCAAGGTGCATCGCCCTTCACGATTATCATCAACTCTCTGCTATTTTAATCCACAAACCCCATTACCCTTTCTGATGCGTCTATGTTGGGGTAGCATAAGCCACTCGTCGGGGCTGCTCATCGGTGGGCGAACCTCTGGAGATATGAACTCTGAGACCCCTCACGGCGGATCAATAGGACAGGGGTGCCGAAATAAATCATGATGTTCAACTGCTGTCTGTCAAACAGCCGCATCCACGCACACAGACAGCACTCAGTTTTATGGCAGCGCTCAGTGTTATTGCAATCTTTTGATAGCTGCAGCTAATTTATCTGATTGCCAGAACACCTCACACTTTCCACCTCTCACGCCTGTGATGCAAAAGTCTGCTAAACCAGAGCAAGAAGCGCTTAAAGTGATTTACGGAGTCTGTCAATAAAGCCGGTGCTCATCATAGCCTGTTGTGAATATGGAAGCCATCTTTACATTTCAGAATAATAACGTGTCCATAGGGAACACGGAAAAAACAATGGTAGATATCCATCAGGAGCGCTTTTTTTTTTTTTTCCACTCCGGACCACTTGATGGTTTCTTTGCACGGGCTCCAGACATGAAATAAAAGGCAGGCGAACGATACGCCGCTGCTAGCAGCAGGGCAGACCCCATCAAAAGCAAGAGTGGCACACACACTGAATGAACACGTCAGCTACCTTTTGGCTTTTTTAAATGAAACGGCATAAAGGGCTCCCCTGCCACTCCGCTGCGCTGGCAGCCGCCACCAATTGCGTTGGAAAATCTATTTTGGAGTGAGCGGCCCCCCCCTCCTTTTCCACCCCGGTCCCCTTCTTCTTCCCTTCAAATCAAAAGGAAGAAAAGAGTGACTGCTGGACTGACATCAATCAAAGCCGGGGACGCGCTGGCGGCCAGGAACAGAGGAGGACGGGGTCCAGAGTTCACAGGTTAAAGCAGGCGATGGAGGGAGGAGGGAAGAAACGAGGGGAGGGGGCCGACGGAGGGAAATCGGGCAGCTTGTGCCTGACTTCCGATATCTCCACATTGTAAAAAGTGCTGAGGAGAGAGAGAGAGAGAGAGAGAGGGAGGGAGGTAGCCCCTCCTGTATTCGCCTGCCCTCATTAATCTTCATGCCATCTTCTTTACCTAGTCATGTAGAACGGCTCGATAGAGGGCCGTATAATGGGGAAGGCCCGATGCCAATTACTAGGTTAACATAGTGTTCAGCCCCACTGCAACAAAGGAATGAGATCTTGGAGGATATCTGGGGTGCAGGGGAGCAATGCATAGCATTATGAAAGAAAAAAAAAGAAGAAGAGGGAGAGGTTGACAGAAAATAGGACGTTACCTCTATTTTTTGTGATAACTAAACAATTTCGAAACTCAGGATTTCAGGGTAATTCAATGTCGTCGTCCTTCATTCATTCTTTTGGTTTCCTGTTAAAAGAGAGTTGTATTTTTCAGGGTTAAATGCCATTATATGAACCATTTCTGTACAGTCAAACCAAAATTTATTCAGACACCTTCAACATTTCTCACATTGTCACAGTTTATTTGCTGTAGTTTAGAAAATGGTGATAAAATATGACAAGAACTCATAGGTAGACTGTGTCAGAACAATTTCATCTTGATAATGTCAGATCACTTTGATAGAAAGGAATTTAATGGATTATAATCAACAAAAAATAGTCAGATAACTGTTAGTATGACAATATTTACACAACTATCAGTACTTTGTTGATCAATTACCAAGCAATGCTTAATTTTGTTTTTAAAAATGTAAAGTAAAAAGCACTAGCAAAACATGGTCAGGTCAAAGTGTCCTGAAGAATGAAGAATATTTGGGTATGATATGTCAGTTTACTTTGTTTTGCTATCCTCACTTACGTAAATTAACGTCTCGGTTACGAAGGTAACCCTCGTTCCCCGAAGGAGGGAACGGAGACGTTACGTCAATGACGTAATATTGGGGATCGGCTACGAGACCCTATCACCTCTGAGCTAAAGAGAAAAAGCCAATGACAATTGGCGAGTGGAATTTGCATGCCGCGCCACTCCCCCGGACATACGGGTATATAAGATAGCGGCGTGCATCCACTCATTCAGATTTGCTGAGGAGCCGAGCCGCAACCCGGCTTCAGCGCAGTCCAGGATTGTGGCAGGAGGACGTAACGTCTCCGTTCCCTCCTTCGGGGAACGAGGGTTACCTTCGTAACCGAGACGTTCCCCCTCAGTCGTTCTCTACGACGTTACGTCAATGACGTAATATTGGGGACCTCTGGAAAACGCCACAATCCTGAACTGCGTTACGCAGCCGAGGCCCAATGCCGGCAGGCAAGCGTGTCGGAACAAAGGGCTCAATGCGTAACCGTCCCAACGCCCTGTAGACCACGTGGTGGCCCACCAGGGGTGCCAAGTTTTGAAGCAGCCGTTGGGGGGCGGAGCACAATGACGGTTAAGTCATGTGGAAGCTTTAGAAGTAAGTCTAATCTAGACTGGGGAAACACGGAAGGTTCCGTGGAGATACTGAGACATGATGCCACAACCGGAGGGGGGTGAAGGAGGCTCCGCTCCGGAGCACAGTCTGGACTACTCCGTCTAGTCCAGTACTGCGGGGCATGGAGGACCCAGAGTTCAACCTTGGGAACAACTGGGAAAATAGCGCACGGATCCGAGAGGAGTGGCGCAGCAAGCCGACACCTGAGCCGTCCTCCCGCAAATTACCTGATGTTACCCAACACACGGGAGGACACTGGCTCAACGCGGAGGTTGTAGAACCGCGCAAAGGTATTGGGTGTCGCCCAGCCCGCAGCTCTACAGATGTCTGCTAGAGAGGCGCCGTGCGCCAGCGCATAGGAGGAGGCCACACTCCGGGTGGAGTGGGCTCTCACTCCCAGGGGGCACGGCTCACCTTGGGCTTCATACGCCAAGGTGATGGCATCAGCTACCCAGTGAGCCAACCTCTGTTTGGAGACAGCATTCCCCTTCTGCTGTCCCCCGAAGCAGACAAAGAGCTGCTCGGAGCGTCTGAAGCTCCGGGTGCGGTCCACGTAGACGTGCAGGGCACGGACGGGACACAGCAACTCCAAGGCCGGGTCTGCCTCCTCCTGGGGCAGAGCTTGCAGGTTCACCACCTGATCTCGGAAGGGAGTGGTGGGAACCTTGGGCACGTAGCCGGGCCGGGGTCTCAGGATGACGTGAGAGTAACCTGGCCCGAACTCTAAGCACGCTTCGTTGACCGAAAATGCATGCAGGTCCCCTACCCTCTTGATGGAGGCCAGCGCAGTCAGGAGTGAAGTCTTGAGTGACAAGAACTTCAGCTCGACTGAACTGAGCGGCTCGAAGGGAGCTCCCCGAAGGCCCTGAAGGACCACGGAGAGATCCCAAGAGGGTACGAGGTGCGGTCTAGGAGGGTTAATCCTTCTCGCACCTCGAAGGAACCTGATGATCAGGTGATGCTTTCCCAGAGATGACCCATCTACTGCATCGTGGTATGCCGCAATGGCTGCGACATACACTTTCAAAGTGGAAGGGGACAGTCTCCCTTCCAACTTCTCTTGCAGGAAGGAAAGCACCACTCCGACCGAGCACTTCCGGGGGTCCTCTCGGCGAGAGGAACACCAATCAACGAAGAGACCCCACCTCAGGGCATAGGCCTGCCTGGTAGAGGGGGCTCTAGCCTGAGTGATAGTGTCTATCACGGCCTGGGGGAGACCGGCGAGGTCTTCCGTGTCCCGTCCAGAAGCCACACGTGCAGGTTCCATAGACCGGGACGCGGGTGCCAAATCGTGCCGTCCCCCTGAGAAAGAAGGTCCTTCCTCAGGGGAATCTTCCAGGGAGGGACTGTCGCGAGGAGCATGAGGTCGGCGAACCAGGTCCGGGTGGGCCAGAACGGCGCAACCAGCAGGACCTGCTCCTCGTCCTCCCTGATCTTGCACAGGGTCTGTGCAAGGAGGCTCACTGGGGGAAAGGCGTACTTGAGGAGGCCCCGCGGCCAGCTGTGTGCCAGAGCGTCCCTGCCGAGGGGGGCCTGAGTCAGGGAGAAAAAGAGCTGGCAGTGGGAGGATTCTGGGGAGGCGAACAGGTCTACCTGAGCTTCCCCGAATCGACTCCAGATGAGCTGGACCGTCTGGGGATGGAGTCGCCATTCTCCAGGGAGAGTAAGCTGTCGTGAGAGCACATCGGCTGCACGATTCAGTTCTCCTGGAATATGAACGGCCCGCAGCGATTTGAGCCGCGTGTGACTCCAGAGGAGGAGATGGCGGGCGAGCTGCGACAGGCGACGGGAGCGCAGACCACCCTGACGGTTGATGTATGCTACGGTCGCTGTATTGTCCGTGCGGACAAGCACGTGCTTGTGGCGCAGCAGCGGCAGAAACCGCCGGAGCGCCAGAAACACGGCTAGCAGCTCGAGGCAATTGATGTGCCACTGCAGTCGAGGTCCTGTCCAGGAGCCCGAGGCTGTCTGCCCGTTGCACACGGCACCCCAGCCCGTCGAGGAGGCATCTGTGTTGACTACAACATGCCTCGACACCTGTCCCAAGGGCACGCCGGCCCGTAGGAAAGCAGGGTCTGACCAAGGGCTGAAGAGGCGGCGACACTCCGGGGTAACGCCGACCCGGAACGTGCCGCGGTGCCATGTCCATCTCGGGACTCGGTCGTGTAGCCAGCGCTGAAGCGGTCTCATATGAAGCAGCCCGAGCGGCGTAACTGCGGCTGCGGCTGTCATATGCCCCAGGAGCCTCTGGAAAGTTTTGAGAGGGACCGCCGTCTTGTGCCTGAAGAGTTTCAGACAATTCAGCACCGACTGGACGCGCTCGTTGGTGAGGCGTGCTGTCATGGAGACCGAGTCCAACTCCATACCGAGAAAAGAGATGCTCTGCACGGGGGAGAGCTTGCTCTTCTCCCAGTTGACCCGAAGCCCCAAATGGCTGAGGTGCTGTAACACCAGGTCCCTGTGTTCGCACAACAGATCTCGCGAGTGAGCCAGAATGAGCCAGTCGTCGAGATAGTTGAGGATTCGGATGCCCTTCCGCCATAGGGGAGATAGGGCACCTTCCGCGACCTTGGTAAAGACGCGGGGGGACAGGGACAGGCCAAAGGGGAGGACTTTGTACTGATACGCCTGACCCTCGAAAGCAAACCGAAGAAACGGTCTGTGTCGAGGTAAAATCGAGACATGAAAGTACGCGTCCTTCAGGTCGATGGCTGCAAACCAATCCTGGTGTCGTACGCATGACAGTATGCGCTTCGAGGTAAGCATCTTGAACGGTAGCCTGTGAAGGGACCGGTTCAGCACTCGAAGGTCCAGGATCGGTCGCAACCCACCTCCTTTCTTGGGCACGATGAAATAAGGGCTGTAGAACCCCGATTTCATCTCGGCTGGAGGGACAGGCTCGATCGCGTCCTTCGCCAGGAGGACCGCAATCTCCGCCCGAAGAACAGAGGCATGGGTGTCCGAGTGGACAGAGGTGGAACGGATGCCTCTGAACTTGGGCGGTCGCCTCACGAACTGAATCGCGTAGCCGAGCCGTACTGTTCGGATCAACCAAGGGGACGGGCTGGGGAGCGCTAACCAGGCTCCCAGCCTGCGTGCCAGTGGGACCAGGGGAACAGTAACTGGCGTGCCAGAGGTGGGGCAGCCGGTGGGGGGAAGGGGAAGGGGACTCAACCCAGAAGGCGGGGCGTTCTGGAGGAGAGTGGTGCTGCACGGGGCAGCTCTTACCTTCCCGGGTTCCCGCGCTGGCGAATTCAGGCTCCGAGTCCGAGTCCGAGGAGGCAGGGCGTCGCTCAGGAACGAGACTCGGGGCACTGGGCCCAGAGATGAAGGAAATTGCTCTTTTTGTGAATATGTGGGCAGCAGCGATGGCTTCCGGCCCCGGCCCTCCCCCGGGGCTGGGGGGACTGATGTCGTTGTCCCCCGAAGAGCAAACGTCCTCATCTCTGGGTTGCCCGTGTCAGGGCCGCTTCGCGGTCTTGCGGGTGGTCTTGGCGGGCCGCTGAGGGACGGGCTGCGCCGCCTTCCTGCAGGTGGCTCTACGCCCAGGCTGAGGCGATCTCACCTCAGCCGATGGTGCAGGGGGCGGAGCAGAAGCCGCAGCCGCAGGGGGGCGCCCTCGGCGACGAGCAGCCGGAGGCTTGGCACTCGACGGCTTGGTGGAACCCCGTCGAGGCAAGATGTGGCTTATGGCCTCCGACTGCTTCTGGACTGCCGAGAACTGCTGGGCGAAGTCCTCGACAGTGTCGCCGAAGAGGCCGACCTGGGAGACGGGTGCGTCGAGAAAGCGAGCTTTGTCGACGTCAGCCATCTGCGCCAGGTTCAGCCAGAGATGGCGCTCCTGGACTACCATGGTAGACATCACCTGACCGAGGGACCGCGCTGTTACCTTGGTCGCCCGTAGGGCGAAGTCGGTAGCCGAGCGCAGCTCCTGCATCAACCTGCGGTCAGAACTACCCTCGTGCAGTTCTTTCAGTGCTTTGGCCTGATATACTTGCAGGGTGGCCATCGCATGCAAGGCAGAGGCAGCCTGGCCCGCGGCATTGTAAGCCTTCGCGACGAGAGCCGACGAAAGCTTACACGCCTTGGACGGGAGACGCGGACGATCCCGCCAGGTGGCGGCGTTTTGCGGGCACAGGTGCACCGCAACCGCACGCTCCACCTGGGGGACATCCACGTACCCCCTGGCTGCCCCGCCATCGAGGGTAGTGAGGAGGGAGGAGCCCTGACGTGTACGAGCCGAATAAGGGGCCTTCCACGTCTTAGTGAGCTCCTCATGCACCTCGGGAAAGAAAGGTACTGGGGCGGAGCGAGGTTGAACGTCACTACGCGCACCCAGATACCAATCGTCAAGCCGCGAGCGCTCGGGTGAAGGTGCCTTCGACACCTCCAGGCCGATGCTCACGGCTGCCCGATGGAGCATGGCTGCCAGTTCGGCGTCCGCCTCCGATTGAGCAGCCACCGCGGCGGGGGGCTGCTCAGTGGAAGTTTCCGCCTCAGCCGGCATAAGCCCCCCCTCTGATGCTGTGATTGACATTCTATCCTCCTCGGGAGCGCCAAAAGTAACACTAGGCTCGTTTTCAGACGAGCGAGTGCTGAGTTTTGGCATCTCCACGGAACCACGCTTTGAGGGACCGGACTTCCGCGGGGGTTTTAAACCCGACGGAAGATTCGGCACTGTCACCCTCAGATCACCCTCACCTCTAACCAATGCAGCCGAGGAGCCAGGACGGCCCGCCGAACTGGAAGGGGTAGAGGATGAGGGGCGCCATCTCGCGAACGAGAGGCGCGATCTCAGCGTGGCCATGGTCATGCGCTCGCAATGAGCGCACGAACCATCCACAAACGCCGCCTCAGCGTGTTCTCGGCCCAGGCACGAGAGGCAGCGTTCGTGGCCGTCATTGGAGGACAAAAAGCCACCACATCCAGAAGCACACGGTCGGACAGTCATCTCGGAAGATGCTATCAACGACCGTGTAAGAAATTTGCTCTTTTAGATCGGCGTGCCCCAGGGAAGGCAACAGCCAGAAATCGCTGGGATGGCACAGATGCCGGCAGCGCCGGTAACACGATCGAGCACAGGAAAACAGGAGCAGGAACAGTTGAGTCGTTCTCTCCGTCGTATTCTCTTCTCAGCAGCTCACACAAGCGAGGCTCCGAAGCAGAAATCTGAATGAGTGGATGCACGCCGCTATCTTATATACCCGTATGTCCGGGGGAGTGGCGCGGCATGCAAATTCCACTCGCCAATTGTCATTGGCTTTTTCTCTTTAGCTCAGAGGTGATAGGGTCTCGTAGCCGATCCCCAATATTACGTCATTGACGTAACGTCGTAGAGAACGACTGAGGGGGAACTGTAGTGTCCTGCAACCACTGGTAAAAAATATCAAAAATTAAATTGGTGTCTGAAATTTTTTTATTTTGATGGTGTATATAATAAAAAAACAAAATATTTTCTGTCTAACTGAGCATTCCATCATATGTTAAACTAGTGGTGGTAAACAAAAATGTTTTTTACTTTTACTGCTCATTTATGTACATTATCGTCCATAATGTTGTGGTCAGTATGATTTTATGTTTTTGAAAGAAGCCTCTTGTGCTCAACAAGTCTGCATTTATTTGATCAAAAATACAGTAAAAACTGTAACATTGTTAAATATTTATACAATTTAAAATAACTGTTTTCTATTTTAATGTATTTTAAAATGTAGTTTGTTTCTGTGATGTCAAGCTGGATTTTAGTGTCACATGATCCTTCGGAAATCATTCTTATATGCTTATTTGGTGCTTATTATCAACATAAAAAATATTGTGCTGCTTAATGGAAACATTTTTTCTAAAGTGATCTTTTAATAGAACATTCAAAATAACAGCATTTATTCAAAACATAAATCTTTTGTGTCTTAGTGTTGTTATTATTTTTGTAAGCATCTTACCGACACCAAACTGTAAAAAAAATTGTGCTGTAAAATAACAGTAAGATACTGGCAGCTGCGTAATTTACAGCTTCTATTGTTAATTGTGACCCTGGACTGCAAAACCAGTCATGGGTATATATTTGTAGCAGCAGCCAATAATACAGTCATTATGAATTTTCTTTTATGCCAAAATCATTAAGATAATAAGTAAAGATCATGTTCCATGAAGATATTTTACTGTAAATATATCAAAACGTAATTAGTAATATGCATAGATATGCTAAGAACTTCAACTTTAAAGGACAACTTTAAAAGCGATTTTCTCAATATTTAGCTTTTTTTTTGCACCCTCAGATTACAGATTTTCAAATAGTTGTATCTCGGCCAAATATTGTCCTATCCTAACAAACCACCAATCTCAATTTCAAAAACTGGTTTTGTAGTCCAGGGTCACAATTTACAGCTCTGTCTCTCAATTCAATTCAATTCAATTCAATTAAAATTCAATTCAAATGAGCTTTATTGGCATGACTGTGGAATTTCACAATGTTGCCAAAGCAATAAACAGTGGACAAGTTATACAGGTATATAGAAAGAAGAAGAAAAAAAAAAACAGCTTATTCGTGGCTATATTGTACATATATTATCACATACAGTATAACATGCATATAATAAATAAATAAAAATGTAAAACAAACAACAATAAAAACAACAAATATAAGGCAAAATATTTACAGAGAGCATATTTACTCTCTCTCTCTCTCTCTCTCTCTCTCTCTCTCAAATTCAAATTCAAATGAGCTTTATTGGCATGACAATTGTTACAATGTATTGCCAAAGCATAGTGATTACATTGGATTTAACACAGACATGTATACAAAATAAATAAATAAATATATATGTAGATAATTAGCAAAGAATATAACAAATTAGTTCTCTCTCTCTCTCTCTCTCTCTCTCCTTTTACAGTATGTACTTTGTGATATGTAAGGTAACTAAGTTTGTGAAACTGATTGCTTAAAAGCATTCAGGTTTAAAAAATAGTATTTATACAGTGTTAGTACTGTGAACTTATTTAATTTGAGTCCACTAAAAAGGAACATTTGGGTTTTAAAAACAATGGATTTTACTCAAATTTTTGCCATTTGTTATCAACTGACAACATCACATATGTATATGCTAAAATACTTACTAAAAAGATCATCACTGTATGATCAACTTCAGTTTCTGCCTTTAAAAAGCAGCAAAACAGTGTAGTGTCTTTTAATGTTGTATCATTCAATGGCAGATGGCTGGTTGGCATATTTTTTCTTTAGGCCAATAAATGTATAAGATTTAGTATATGTTGTAGGTCCTGTAGCTGTAAATGGTTTTACGTTGTGACAAATTAACTTTAAAAGTTTTTCATCTCCTTTCATCATTTCACTTAAGGGATTTTGTGGACTGATCCTCTTGTAATGAGTGCTGTCAGATGCAGCACTGTTGTAAAGTGCAGTTATTTAATTCCAGGTGATTAAAATAGGCCTGACTCAGACTGGCCAAACCCGTGGGCCTGGAGTTTTGTTTAGGGACAAGCTGTATATTAAATGCCCTATAATGTAAATGTCACACCATCATTGTGCAGATGCTTTGGGAGAGAGACAGTGAGTGTTGATTCAGTACTTATTGTATTCACTACAAAGTAGCATTTGTGTAATGCACCTGTACTGTTTCTCTCTCTCTCTCTCTCTCTCTCTCTCTCTCTTTCTCTCCCTCTCTCTCTCTCTCTCTCTCTCTCTCTCTGTGTTTTAGTTTTGATGTTGAGGAGCATGACAAGGGCCAACAGGACATCTCTACCTGCTGACGTCATGTCAAACTCCCGCTGTCCTTCAGTGTTGTTGGCCTCAGCGGCTCAGTAGGTGCTGCTCTTGCATTACACATGCGAACAAATTGCATTTATTCACTACAGCTAATGGCTTTTCTCCAGCAAGTTATAAAACACTATTCGAAAGAAATCAACATATATTTTTTAGGATTGTTTGATGAGAAAAGTAATGTTAACAGTAACATAACTATTTGAAATAGAAATCATGTGTTGTAAATAAATGTATTAACTGTCAATTTTCGATCAATTCATCCAAGCTGAAAAAAAAAAAAAAAAAAACCTGACACCAAACTTTTGGCTGGAAATGTGTATATATATATATATACAGTTGAAGTCAAAAGTTTACATATACATTTCAGAATTTGCAAAATGTTAATCATTTTACCAAAATAAGACGGATCATACAAAATACATGTTATTGTTTATTTAGTACTGACCTGAATAAGATATTTCACATGAAAGATGTTTACATATAGTACACAAGAGAAAATAATAGTTGAATTTATAAAAAAACAAAAATACCCCGTTCAAAAGTTTACATACACCTGATTCTTAATACTGTGTTGTTACCTGAATGATCCACACATTTTTTTAGTGATAGTTGTTCATGAGTCCCTTGTTTGTCCTGAACAGTTAAACTGCCCACTGTTCTTCAGAAAAATCCTTCAGGTCCCACAAATTCTTTGTTATTTCAGCATCTTTGTGTATTTGAATCATTTCAATGACTGTATGATTTTGTGATCCATCTTTTCACACTGAAGACAACTGAGGGACTCATATGTAACTGTTACAGAAGGTTCAAATGCTCACTGATGCTTCAAAAGGAAACACGTTGCATTAATAGCCAGGGGTGTAAACTTTTGAACAAAATACAGATGTGTACATTTTTCTTATTTTGTCTAAACATGATATTTTTTCCATTTAGTACTGCCCTTCAGAAGCTGCAGAAGCTACTTAGATGTTTCCCAGGAGACAAAATAAGTTCAATTTACCCTGATCTTCAAATTCAAAAAGTTTTCACCCCCAGATCTTGTTTCCTTCTGAAGCATCAGTGAGCATTTAGAACCTTCTGTAGTAGTTGCATATGAGTCCCTCAGTTGTCCTCAGTGTGAAAAGATGGATCTCAGAATCATACAGTCATTGTGGGAAAAAGTTCAAATACACAAAAAATGCTGAAAAACCAAAGAATTTGTGGAACCTGAAGGATTTTTCTGAACAACAGCAAGCAGTTCAATTGTTCAGGACAAACAAGGGACTCATGAACATCTATCACTAAACAAAAAACAGCTGTGGATCATTCAGGTAACAACACAGTATTAAGAATCAAGTGTTTGTAAACTTTTGAACAGAGTCATTTTTATGAATTCAACTATTATTTTCTCTTGTTGACTATAAGCAAATGTCTTTTATGTGAAATATCTTATTCAGGTCAGTACTAAATAAACAATAACATGCATTTTGTATTATCCCTCTTATTTTGGTAAAAGAATTAACTTTTTGCAGATTCTGCAAGATGTATGTAAACTTTTGAATTCAACCGTATATGTTTTAACATCCTTATGTGCAATAAAATAATATACACATTTCATTTACTCTCTCCAGACAAAGATCAGGCAATAATAAGCTCTTGACAGGAGGAGACGGTGTGAGGAAACAGCTTTACATTCAGTGGCTTGTGAGCGGGGCTGGCAGATAAGCAGCATTTTTGTCTGAAATGATAAGGCTAGGAAAGCAAACATATTACAGGGCTCGAATTTCTGTATCTATCGCTTCCCAATACCCCGTGTCCAATAATTCATTCATTTGTAGCGTGTGAGGATGCCGCCTCCATCCGTACATACATCGCGCTGATAAGAGATCTGAAGACAGAATTGGTAATACAGAGTGAATGGGACACTGTTTGAGCTGATTAAATGAATCTGACTCTGCCTGGATACAAGTAGTGGCGGCCTAAAAGAGAGAGAGAGAGAAGGACAGAGGATGATTTTGGTGATATGCACAATTTCATACGACATGTGGCAGCTGCGGTAGAGAGCTGTTAAAGACAGGCTGCCCCTCTCTGACCTCTGTGTCATAGATAACGGAGACACTCACAATAGCCAAACGCATCATTACAGACTTGAATAGCATAATGATTGATCTATTTCAGGTGACGGCTTTGACGGTTAGATTTTGAGCCAGGGATGTCAAGAGAAGATGTATATGAAGCAAACATTTGATTAAAACATGAGCTGAATTGAATAAGTCCTACTCTGATAAGAATCATCCTTATGCTTTCTTAATATAATGGTTTAATATAATCTCAAATGTTGTATTTGCACCCTTGAAGGACACTATAGACGTTAACATTAGGGTTGATCTAAATGAAAGTGATCAACTGAATCCCTTCATAGAGGACCCTTACACAAGGATAAAATCTGATTCAATTCTAATATCATTGTATATCAGATAATCATAAGTGGAAAATATTCCTCATATATATATTTTGTGAAAATGAGATTTATACATCATATGAAAGCTGAATAAATAAGGTTTCCATTGATGTATGATTTGTTATGATGATAGAATAATATTTGGCTGAGATACAACTATTTGAAAATCTGGAATCTTGAGGGTGCAAAAAATAAATATATATATATATATATATAAATATATAAAAATTAATATTGTGAAAGATTTTTACTATTTAAAGGAACTGCTTTCAATTTGAATCTATTTTAAAATGTAATTCCTGTGATCAAAGCTGCACAATAATATTATTAATAAATAAATGCAGGCTAATTCAATAATTCATTCACACAAAGCAAAAGCAGTAATATTGTGAAATATTTTTACTATTTAAAGTAACTGCTTTCAGTTTGAATCGATTTTAAAATGTAATTTATTCCTGTGATCAAAGCTGCATTTTCAGCATCATTACTTCGATCTTCAGTGTCACATGATCATTCAGAAATCATTCTAATATTGAACAGAGTCTGTTCAAAGAGTTTTTTTTTTCAGGTTTCTTTCCAAAAATCGTTTATCTGAAAAAAGGGGGGATTCTAGAAATTAATACTTATATTTAGCAAGAATGCTTTAAATTGATCAAAAGTTATGATAAAGGCATTTACAAAAGATTTCAGATAAATGCTGTTCTTCTGAAATTTCTATTCATCAAAGAAACCTGGAAAAAAAAATCTACTCAGCTGTCTAACAATAATATTAATAATAAATGTTTTTTGAGCAGCAAATCAGAATATTAGAATGATTTAGAACTGTTATTTTAAATAGTACAGCGATTTCAAAATCGTACTGTTTTTCCTGTACTTTGGATCAAATAAAACAGGCTTGGTAAGTAGAAGAGACTTTGTTAAAAAAACATTATAAATCATACTGTTCAAAAACTTTTGACTGGTAGTGTTTATCTATAGATGTTAGGTACTAATCATCCATCTTGCACTATATAATGAGTGTAGAGTATTAAGTACCACTGAGCTTAAATTAGCAATGGCTTTAATACAGTTTGACCTTAAAACATAATACTACATTAGCAATGATTCCTCTTTTTTATGAGAAAAAAAAGTGCGAGAGAGAAAGAGAGCACATGTCTCAGTCAGTTGTGGCCTTTATTAGGATCACTCATGATTAGCTAGAGTTTAAAATGGGTGTGAAGTGTCATTCAATTACAAATGCCAGAGCAGGCAGGGATCACTGCAAATATCAAGAACACTATTCTGAATGAGTGTAATGAGGCACTCTGAACTCAGCCATCATCATGGACAGGGCAATCTGAATAATTAGAATTTTTTATGAATATATTTAATAAAACAGTGGAGTTTTGGTAAATTAACTTATAACACAGATTCAAGTGTCACGGATATGGTTTGGACATTGTTTAAAAATGTAGCAAGGCTAATTTGACATACAGTACATGTGCTTTTAATTGAAATAATACGATATTTTCTTTTAGAAACAATATAAATTAAAGTCAGACTTTAGACTTTAGCTTATTATCAATACAAAAAAAAGTAAATAAATAAAATTAGGAAAAAATAGTATAATATTATTAATTTGACATTAATTATACAGTATGTGCTTTTGTGTGAAATATTAAAGTCGGACTTTAGACTAGCAATGTAAAACTGTCCTTTTGATTAAAATATTACAATATCTTTTATAAAGTATATAAATGAAAGTCAGACTTTAGACTTTGGTTTATAATCAATATTTTGGAAGTAGCTTTTTTACAGACATTTTAAAATATATTAAAATAGACAAGTAAATGGTAAGTTTTTTTTTTTTATAAACATTTTACAAATATTTTACGATATATATAAATGTATGTATATATATATATATATATATATTATTGTACATCCAATAAATAAAAGTTACATGGACAGTTTTTGAAAGTATTTAAGTTGAAAGACACAAATAGTATTTAATGCTACAAATTTGCCATATTAAAAGCTATAAAAATATAAACATTTTGATTTATGTGTGCTTAAAAATGTAGCAAGGCTAATTTGAAATACAGTACATGTGGTTTTGAGTGAAATATTACAATATTTTCTTTTTTAAAGCATATAAATTAAAGTCAGACTTTAGACTTTAGCTTATAATGAAAACGATTATTTTATCAATAAGAGTATTATTATTATTATTATTATTGTTATTTATTTATTTTTTGCAAAATGTCTCATGGACAGTTTTTGAAAAGTTTTTAAATTGAAAGACGCATAGTATTTAATGCTACAAATTTTACATACAGTTGTGCTTTTGAGTGAAATATAACAATATAATATTTTATAAAGTATATAAATGAAAGTCAGACTTTAGACTTTAGTTTATAATCAATATTTTGGAAGTAGCTTTTTTAAAGACATTTTTAAATATATTAAAATAGACAAGTACAATTCTACATATATATATATATATATATATATATATATATATATATATTTTTTTTTTTTTACGATAACAGCAAAACATAATGTATGCATATCTTATTGTACATCCAATAATTAAAAGTGGAAAAAACTCTTGTTACATGGACAGTTTTTGAAAGTATTTAAGTTGAAAGACATATTTGCCATATTAAAAGCTAAACATTTTTACACATTTTTATTTATGTGTGCTTAAAAATGTAGCAAGGCTAATTTATTTCTGTGTAATGTATTTCTTTTTTAATACTTGATATTATGTTATTTTGGTTATTTTGGTTGATATGTATTATTGGTTAGTATTGATTTATCTGCGTCTAAAAATGAAGCAAGGTTAATAGCACATATAGTTAATGAGATTTTATATAAAATATTACAGTATGTTCTTTTATAAAGCGTATAAATTCAAATCAGACTTTTTAATTTATGACAACTACTGATCGATATTTTGGCAGTGGCATATTTCAGGATTTCATCAGTTTTAGCAAGGAATAAATATATTTCACACTGTTCTTCGCATGTTTTGAAATTCTAATTGAAGCATGGCAATACATTCTCCGTTTTCATCTTTTCACCAGTCTACCATTCCATTACAGAAAAACACCGGGAGCAAAAGGTTACCTTCTCCACAGAAACATGTAAACAGACTGAAAGGTCATCAAACAGAGCCCCGTGCCGCGGCGCCCATCTCTAGCGGAGGAGGAATGTAAAAAAGAAAGGTTGTGAGGAAAAGTGGCTGGCCCTTTCAAAAGCACAGAACAGGACAAGAAGGGTAAGTAGAAGAAAGAGAAGCAGTGAGCGCACGCTTTCTTCCATATCCACCTCCATAAGTCTCCTGCAACTCAATTGGGTGAATTAGAATAGCAAGCATATATCAATGTGTAGGACTAACCTTGTTTACCTCGGGGTCTCGCGTCTGTGCCGCTGTTGGATTGTGGTGTAACAACACTCAAAAGCATTTTAATGTTTGCCCTCATTTCAGGTTCAAAAAAGAGTTTAGATGAGTTTGATACTCTAGAATAAAATATGTTAGATGCCTAATGTGGGTGAGGTTAACATAGATGTTGTACACAAATGTGTAAAAAGATGGTCACATTTTTGCGATATGTCTAAACCTGAATTCCCATATTGCTAATGTACCGGCGGGATTAACTCCGCGACGACAGAGTAATATAATGCCGTTTCGTTTCAAATGACGCTAGTGACATGGATTAGAGCAATAGAAACAGAAGAGGAATATAAACCAGAGATGACACCTAAAATGGCTGCTGATTTATCGCCATGGTGAGTTTGGTACTGGGCTTCCATGTATATTAGCGCAACAAATCTGGGTCCATTTAGCAAGGAGATGCTCATACATACATCACCAGTTTCAGCTCCAAGCCAAGGTCAGAACTCATTGCATCAATCTTTTCAGCAGAGGCTACTCCACACAAGGGCAGGTTTGTAACTGTCGCCACGGTAATAGAATCTTTTTTTCCTCTGCTTCATCTTTTCTCTTATCATGTGAAATATATATTCAACTTCTCCTCTTTCCCTCATTCTCTTCCATTGCATTTTTTTTATCTTTAAAACATTGGGTGAACCTCATTCTTTTTCCCCGGACACATGCTCTGAGGATCATAGATTTTTAACGCTTTCATTTCTGGCCCTGTCAGGGGGCCTTTATAAAAAATAACAGTCCTTTTACAAAAAGCCTTGACCTTCTCAAATATATTTGATAGGCTTTTCCTTTAAAATGTATTGAAAATGAAACATGTTTATATATTTCTATTCAAAAAAATGTGTACTTACTGTTATTATTTTATACTATCTATATATGTGTATCAAGGTCAGATATTAACTTTTCCAAATAAGGGGCATTTTTTAAGTTTCTGAGGGCATTAATATATAAAAACAATATGTTGTATTTAAACTGTTGTCAATAACAATAGACTGTTTAAAATTGTGTTTAAATTATACATGGAAAAACAGGGGTTCATAGGGCTGCAATATTATGACAAAAATCATTATTGCAAATTATTGCTCTTTATGTAAAGAATAATTGACGACAGGCCTTTGAATTCCTAGAAAATAATGCGTACCCGAGGTGGTGATGCAGCCACGATGCGACGCGGCCGCATAGTATAAATTGTATTATACTACGGGGGCTGTTGAATGCTTGAATCTGATTGGCTGACGAACGTTATGAAGGTGTGCACAGTGTTGCCAACTTAGCGACTTTTCAGACCCCCCCCCCCCGACTTTTTGACAATAAAGCGCCTAGCGACAAATCTAGCGACTTCTTGGACAAACTTTATTTTGTTTCTGAGACTCTCTGGTACTTTCCCAGCACAGAGTGCACTTCGCCACACTATTTCAGTTATTTCCAAGGTCCTTATAGCCTTAAACAGCAAAATAAACAAAACCCACAATGACACTGGCTAAACAAATACAGTAAACAACAGGATATTATGATGATAAAATGATGTTTTATTGTGTACGAAAAGCACACTCTTTTTCTCCCACACTCTCTCTCTTACAGACACACACACAAAACAGTCAGCACACACGTTAACATACGCGCTAATGTTGTTAGCACTGCTCTGATGATTAACAACTTAAAAACTACATGACATTTCTCACAAGCGAGGTAACAATGACGTGGTTCCTGAAGAAAATAAACTTAAAGTTTCACTATAAGTAGAGACGCTGCTGCAGATCACGTTTGAGAGAAGCACAGGCTCACAGAAGTAATTCACAAGCTTAATCTCTTTCTTTCTCGGTCTTTCCATCTGTCTGTCTGCCAGTCTGTCTGTCTAAACTACATTATTAACTGCATAGTCTGCTATCAACGGCTCAAGCGTTGTTACTAGGTCTAAAATGATGTTTTGGAATTAACAACGAAGGAGTTGGGTGGGTGGGTTTTCTATATCGATATTAATAATCATTATGTAAGGAATAATTGACTTCGGGCCATTGAATTCCTAGAAAATAATGCACATCCGAGGTGTAATGGCCACTCCGCGCTGGGAAAGCACGACCTTGTGCTCGTGCGGCAGTACCAGAGAGTCTCAGAAACTAAATAAAGTTTGTCCAAGAAGTCGCTTTTTTTGTCAAAATGTCGCTAAGGGGGTCTGAAAACTCTATGAAAACTAAATCTAGCGACAAAGTCGCTAAGTTGGCAACACTGTGCACACCTTCAGAACGTTCGTCGGCCAATCAGATTCAAGCATTCAATGGCCCCGTACAATTTATACTACGGCTCTGCAGGGTGTGCATTATTTTCTAGGAATTCAATGGCCCGTTGTCAATTATTCCTTACATAATGATTATTAATATCGATATAGAAAACAATATAAAACATTTTAATTTTGTTTTAGCACATCGCATGCTGGCTTCACAGACAAACATGTCAATCCATGACTTTAGCCAAGTTTAGTACATATTATGCAACAACTCCTGTTATATTTAATGAAGCTATGGAATTAATCTGTTATTTTTGATGTATCTGCACTGTGTTGTTTATGATGAGGGAATTTGCGAATGTGAACAGCTTTAGCGTTTTCAGTGCTGATTAATCTGAGCGCCTCTGATTGGTCAGTGCATTCCTAAGTTCAACAGAAATGATTGGTGACTGGTTATAAGGCTCAACGCTGCACAAAACTGTATGTAAAAGCAATCTGATGCAGTGTGAGCAAATCTTAATGTAATTCTTCTAATTGACACTTTTAATTTTTGTTCATTTTGGTGCAATTTTTGCCACTTAATTTCTGACCCTGATGTGTATATATATATATATATATATATATATATACTTACTTTTTTATTACACTTAGATGCATTAAATTGCTCAAAAGTGATTATACATATATCTATAATATTACAAAAAATTTCTATTTCAAATGAATGCTGTTCTTTTAAAACTTTTTTTGATTCAAAATTACTTAAAGAATCCTAAAAATGTTTTTTGTCAAGGCTTCCACAAAAATATTAAGCAAGCACAACTGTTTTCAACGTTCAACATAATAACAAGAAATGTTTATTGAGCACCACATCAGCATATTAGAATGATTTCTGAATGATCATGTGACGCTGAAGACTGGAGTATTGGTGCTGAAAATCGTAGAAATAAATTGCATATTAATATATATTTAAATAGAGAATAGTAATTTTAAATTGTTAAAAATGTTTATTATTTAAAATATTTTAATATGATTTAATTAATTATTAATACCATTTAATTTAATTATTTTAATATTTTACAGTATTGCACAATATTGATTAAATAACTTGTTTTGTGAGCAAGAAACTTATTTCAAAAACATCAAAATTCTACTGACACATGAAATACATTATTTTATGTTACAAACCTAACACATAACTCATTATGACTACTAATATATTTATATACATTAATTATGCATGTTTAGATAAATAATACTTAGTGTGTGTGTGTGTGTTATTTCGCAGCTTGTCAGACCCTGTCCTTATTCATCTTCATTATGCTGAAAAGAGTGGCCAGGACATTCTTCAAAAAGTCATCTTTTTCTGTTCTACAGATTCAAAACAGCATGAAGGTACAATAACATGAAATAAATGATGACAGAATTTTCATTTTTGGGTGAACTACCCCTTTAACTGTAAAATGTAAACAACATGGACATTTTTTTTTTCTAAAGCATCTACAGTACTGTCCACTGCAACTCTTAAGATGCATTTGGTTTGAGCAATTGTGCAGTGTCAATATTTGCCATTGTGATTACTCATGCAAAAGTGTGTTATGCTTTATGTAAGATTAATACTAAAATCAATCACTCACAGAGCACTTTATGTGTACCAGTCCATTTAGTGAGAGAGGGGGAGAAAAAAAGAGAGAGAGAGAGAAGTGAGTAAATATATAAATAAAAAAGCACCTCTTTTAATTGATGAACTTGACCTGCTTTTCCTTGATGCCAATTTTCATTTGATCTATAAAAATATGCTTGAGTGACATTATGTGACAGCATCTTAATCACTGTGAGAGTAAATAAGAATAATTTATGCTGGTTGATTGTGGGCAGAGGGCCATGAATCAGTGCTACGTCAAATATAACGCCAGGTGCATTGATGAGGTGGAGAGGCCGCAGACAGCAGATTGGACTGTAAAGGGAGTAGAGGCGGGAAGCATTGACACTGTTACCCCATTCCCAGCATGCAAGAGAGGACACTAGTGGCTAATCTTGGCATCAGAAACTATGAATGACGAATGAGTTGTGCTGAGTATGTTATTGTGGGAGATACAGAACTCTTAAAAACTAATAATTCTGATTGAGAAAAAAAATATATAATATTTTTTTTTTAATTACATAGAAATGCATTAGCCCACAAAATATAGTTTAATAAGTCAACAGATGTGACAGAAAAAAAAACTATATCAACTTTTTATCCTAAAATTCATAGGCAGTCAAATTAAATAAATTAAAAACTAAGCATTTCTCTTTTTCATTTCCTCTTCAGTAATTAATAAATCATATTACATTCGCAATCCCAGTTGCTCCTTAGGGGTTGCATGGATTCATTGATCTTCCCTTCAGGTCTCATTGTGACTGTGTGTGTGTGTGTGTGTGTGTGTGTGTGTGTGTGTGTGTGTGTGTATTTGTGTGTATGTGTCTCATCACAGGGAAAGCCCCTCAGATAAAGTCCATCATGGAGATGGCTTCTGACAAATATGTCGAGTGTGGCGAAGACATGACAGCTGTCAGTCAAGGCCCAGGCACTGGGAGGTAAAACATTTTGTTGGCCACGAGTTACTGTTTAGGCAGGGACTGTGTGTGGTAAACTTAGTTTGCACACCGAGAAATGGCAGGGTCAGGCAAAGAAAAAAAGTAAATAAATAAATGTTTTAATATCACAAATGGTTGTAGTTAACTTAAAAGTGTGGTCTTTTGTAACCTAGTTCATTACAAAAGGGTCCATATTCACATATAATTCACATAATCCAAATACAATTTTCAATAGGGTTGGGCAAAAAAAAAAAAAATTTTTTCAATGTTTTTTTTTTTTTTAAATGACGTCAATTCGATATCGATTCTCAAAAGCCGCAAATCAGTCTTTTCCATTATTTATTTCAGCAAACATTTAAAACATGATCTGATTAATGTGAATCTTATTCTTGTTCTTCACAGCAACCTGTCAAAATAAAAGTATAGTTTAATGTAAAAAAACTGTCAGAAATATACTATTTAGCAGTCTGAAGACTTAATGTAACAACAATACCACTACTACTAGTACTGAATATTAATAAATCTTTGTTTAAATGAGTAATCACATTTGTTTTCTTTTTAATTTTTACAGTAAACCTTGTTGTGCAGCACTTTGTTTGCCCCAAAATAAAAGGGTTTAATTTTCATTTGATCAGGGTAAATTAAATTAATGTTTTATGCCTTCATCTGATTACCAGAAAAATTAATATGTACATTTTATAGGGCCTTAATATTATTATTTAAAAAAATAACTCTATACAAAAATGAATAGGTTTAAAATACAGGCCTGTGGCTCTTAATTTCTTTTTATTATTTCACCATTTGTAAACTAATGTTAACTGTTCATTTTTTTTATACAAATATCAATAGCATTTGTATTAAAACTATATTCACTGAATGAAATCAAAAAATAAAGAATCAAATCAAACTGAATCGAAATCGAATCGAGACATCTAAATCAATACCCAGCTCTAATTTTCAAACTATATAATTTGATGTATTGTGAAACAGGATGATCAAAGAGAATGTGTACATATATGATTGTTCACACCAAGACCAATAATTAAATTAAGTGAATTAAAAGAATAGTTGACTCAAAAATGATAGTTACCCCATGATTTACTCACCCTTAAGCCATCCTAGGTCTATATGACTGTCTTCTTTTAGATAAATACAATTTTACAAGTTCTGTCCTGGCATTTCCAAGCTTTATAATGGCAGTGAATGGGTGTTGAGATTTTGAAATCCAATAAAGTGCATCATAAAAAGGCTCCACACAGCTGGTTGTTAATAAAGGCCTTCTGAAGCTAACTGATGCATTTGTGTAAGAAAAATATCCATATTTAAAACTTTATAAACCACAGTCTCAAACTTTCACTAACTGTCGCATACATGTTCAAGAGAGACTGACGTTCCAGCAGATGATGTAGGACGTAGACTTAGCGTAAACTCTAGAGAAAATATGCTAATCTCGTGAGAACCAAGTTTTGTTTACAGCAAAGGAAAACAAGTCTCCTTTTGACTTACATTAAAATCCTCTGTCATTTTTCTTTACAAATCCTTATTTTGTACTTCTTATTTTTGACTGGTGTTTTGTTTTACTCTTATCTCTGTGCTTCCACATTCGTCACAGTGTTCACCTACATCCTAGGTCATCCTCTGGAATGCTACTCTTTCGTATACATGCATACTACAATTAATGGAAGCTAGAGATAGCAGTTTATACAGTTTTAAATATGGATATTTTTCTTATACAAATGCATTGATTAACATCAGAAGGCCTTTATTAACCCCCTGGAGCTGTGCGGAGTACTTTTTATGATGGATGGATGCACTTTATTGGACTTTAAAATCTCAGCACCAATTTACTTCCATTATAAAACTTGGAAGAGTCAGGACATTTTTTAATATAACTCTGATTGCATTCATCTGAAAGAAAAAAGTCATATACAACTAGGATGGCTTGAGGGTGAGTTAATCACTGGGTAATTTTCATTTTTTGGTGAACTATCTCTTTAAGGAATTACATAGGGTAAATGTTCAATCATGTAAGCCTAAACTGTCAAAATCCTTTCAAAAATCACCCAGAGCACGTTAAAGGAATAGCTCATCCAAAAATGAAAATTTGTTTAAAATGTACTCACCCTCAGGCCAGCAAGTGATGTAATGTTACATTTCTCCAAATCTGTTCTAATGAAGAAACAAATTTGTCTATATCTGGTCTGAGGGCGAGTACATTTTTGTCACAATTAAAATTTTTAGTGAACTATTCCTTTAAGTATCATTCTATAGACAGCAAAGACATATGTTTATTCATTCAGCAGCTTTTATTCAAGGTGACTTGCTAATGAGATTTGTTTAGACAAAGATTTGTGATTTCCTTGTGATTATCCATATACAATAACAAGATTCTTACCATTGGAAGGGTCTGTACTGTACAGAACAGCTAATATTGTTCCCTGACTGAGCAGGGTTGCAGAAACAAAAGACAAATACAATTTAATCTACTGCTGTCTTTGTGCGGCATACAGTATAAGGAGAATGCATGGCATATCATCCAGTTATGCTATTAGCATTACAATACCATATTCAGTCGGTCATCAATGGCCACGTCTTTATGACTGCTTTCAATCTCTGCCTTCAAAGGCCATTAGCAGTTTTCCCTCTTGAGAGGACAAAGGCATGAGATCTAGTCCTTCATTTTTTCTTAGGCTAACACAAAATGACATGTTTCCAATGAGTGAACCGATAATCCTTTCTATTTGTTTCCTGCTCCGCAGTTAACAAGTTTCATTAAACAAATGGGGTTGTAATATTTCTGCTGACATATTATAACAAGCCGTTACTTGAGAGAGTGGAATCTAGAAATTGCAGCTGTATTTTGAGGACCAGAATGGATTCTTTCATGTCAGAGCATAAGGAAAATTCTGCTTGTGACTTACCTTGCACTACCACTATTTGAAAGTCTCCGAAAACACGATCACATTTAAATGAATGTTTGGTTTAACTGCAATGTATTTTAAAATAGTTATGCTATGCATACTTTTTTAAAGCCCTTACCCCAACAATACAAAAAATGTTATATAATATAAATGTATGTATCAGGAGGCACATGTTTAGCCCACTTAATCCGTCTTCAAAGAGGAGGACAAGTCCTTCTGGAGGACACATGCTGGGCCCGGCATCTTCTGTGCTGTTGGGGATGATCCTTGGCCCCAGTATTGAGAGGCACTTGTGTTCCCCCTTCTCCAAAACAGCTGTCCTCCCCACTCAGCATTTATCTTCTCTGATCTGTCCCGACCTTTTAGAGCTTTCTCATCTGACAGCTTCCAGATACACCAAGTCAAACTTCACTGGGAGCTATTATCGCACGCATATACACACTAACACTTACTCCGCTGGCCAGCCTCCAGTGCCACTTGACTTGTTTTCCAGTACAAATATCTGGAAAAAAGTATCTTATTATAAAGATTTAATTTCAGTGTTGAGTTTAATGCATTACCAATTAATTAATTACTGTAATTTAATTACAATTTTCCTTAAAAAAAAGTACAGTAAGGATTACTTTTTATTTTTCTGTAATTTAATAGCAGTTTATTCTGACATAATTACATTAAATACTGCATAGACTACAGGATAATTCTATATAAAAAGGTGGGTATTATATAGTATTACAACATGTGTGGCTTAATATAACTTAAAAATTATGTGTTTTATGTAGCAGAAAACTACATAAAAATGAAAGAGTTATTTTAAAAATCCACATTGTTTTATACATATTTTGGACTATGGGGACGCCATTATTTCGATGACGTAAATTGGTTGCACTCGGTGAGCTACTGGCGCTACCTGTTGCTATTTTTATGCAACAGAATGGGAAAATAAAATCCTGATACAATGTACACAGCTAACAAAATGTTAGTGAGTCTAAACGCCACCAGATTTTGAGTGAAATTTGTGCTTGTTTGCATCCTGTCAGGATGGCATCTAGCGTTTCTTGTCTCTGCCATTTGTAAGCTCTCTCAATAGCTAAGGTTAGGGCTTAGCGATATGGCCAAAAAATTTATTTATTTTAATTTTTTTCAGAACGTTTGACTGTTCTTCCTTTTTTTTTAATGATTGTAACTAGTCAACTTAAAAATGTGTCTACAACATGATTAATTTTGATATTAACCTCTAGTTAAAGAAAATTCTATTCTAAGTGGACCACACATGTTGTTAACATGATGTTAACGTTAAACTAATTTTTGTTAAATATCTTTGCAGAAAAGATGCATGAACTACTGCAACTGCATCTTGTACAAACTTGTCTCATACATATAATATGTTAAGAAATAATACAAGGAAAATGCTTTAAAAAAAATAGTAAAAGTCAAGGTAATTCAAATTTAAAATGACTAAAGGTATAACACCAGGAGACCATTGTTAACTATAAATGTTCTGTAAAAACAATGAACAGCAGCTTTCAGCCTGTCGTCATGATGCCAACGTGAAATATCAGACATACAGTAGTAGTTCTTCACAGGTTTTTTATTAGATTACGCTGCTTTTTCATTGTTTTTTATATGTAAACATGGACAAGTTTGACAGTTGCACTTGCATCTCTTGCAGCGTCTCATGCATGAAACGGCTTTCTAAAAATATTCCACATTCCTATTTCCTAGCGATATGAGCAGTTGGATCGTTCTTTCCTCTTTACTTTTATCATTGCCATATTGTTGAAATGTCTAATTCTAATGTTTGATGATATTGAAACATGATATTTAAACATGATTCCTGATTTCTAAAAAATGAAACTGTAGCAAAACAATAAATTCAAATTAATCGATAAAATTGAAAAAATCACCTAAAAAATCTGTAAAAAACAAAACACAATTTGTTGAGTCAACTTAAAATAATTTGTTACTCTGCTGCCTTAAAATTATAAGTTCAGTCAACTCAGATAAGTTTATTCAATTTGAAATGTTAAGTTGTACTGAGTGACAACTTAGATATTCAAGTTGACTAAACTAAAAATAGTTTCTTAAACTTAACAGCTGTGTTTGTTACTCGGCTGCCTTAAACTTTTAAGTTGAATCAACTCAAATATCTAAGTTGTCACTTAGTAAAATTTCATTTCAGGTTGACTAAACTTTTTTCAAGTTGACTGAACTTAACATTTTAAGACAGGTAACAAATTATTTTAAGTTGACTCAAGAAATTGAGTGTAGCTGTGGTCTACTAAAAGCCTTAAAGGCATCAGAGCTGAAGTGGAGAGAACAAAGACGCGGGTCTTTAGGAAGTTCTATTCATCCACAAGCATCTTCCCATTCTTTTCTTCATCACTAGGAAAGCAGTGAAGACTTGCATCGCTTCTCTTGTTGCCTTTCAACTGAAAATTACAATTTAAAGCCGAACAATGTGGCATCGTAGGAGTATTTTATTTTCCGAGTTGCCTATTTTGAGGTGTTGCGGTAAAAATAGCAACAGGTATAGCAAGTAGCTTTCAGAGTGCAACCATTTGACGTCATTGAAAATAATACCTCTCATAGTCCAATATATGTATAAAACGATGTGGTTTTTTCAATTACGTAAATCTTTAATGAGTTTTCTACTACATATTTTAGTAAGAGACATACAAGATTCTCTTTGATGTAACCATGTCCCTGTAAATACTTTGGTCAGTTCAGCAATAATATATGCAATTTATTATTATTATTATTTATTAGAAATAATTAAAAGGGCAGTTTAATGTCTGTGCTCATGTTGTTCAGCTGATATATAATTTAGAAAGTAAGTAATGCAATGTTTTAGAGAGCATAATTAGTACAGTAATCTAATTACATTGTTGAAAATGCAATTTGACTTTTTTTTTAGAGTAATTTACCCCACACTGATTGAAAGTTACCTACAATACTTTTTTTTGCTGCAGGATAATCCATCAGAAGCTCCTAATTATAATTTAGAAAAATACTTAATTGGATAAACTGATTTATTCGTAGTTTTCCCTTTAGGAAAAACAACCAAAAACATACTTCACACAGTTAAAATATGAGTCAAACATTTGCAGACATCTTTTTTTACGCAAGTGATAAAATATTTTGATCCCCCTAGATGATAAATGAGATATTTCCCCATATTTGCTGGAAAAAATATATAATATTTAAAAAAAACAACTGGCAATAATTGAATCCTGGAGATGTAGTGCAGGTAGTGCAGCTTGTTGACTGTTCACTGTCCACTCAAATGTTCATCTATCACACAGGAGCAAACTGCGGAAATGCATAATATTTTTAAAATGTTGATTAGTGAACCTCGTGCCGCAGTTTATCAAGGTAATACATCACCAGTGATGAGATATTAATCTCAGGATGAGCCATAACCGTTTCTTCCCCTCTGACAGGTCTAGAGCTCACAGGACTTTAATATGACAACGGAGCTCCGAGAGCCATCTCGGAAAATTAATTAAAAACCGAATCAAACCTGGTAGAAAACACAACCAACACTTAATGAGGACTCAACGCCATGAATCAGCCAGCCACTGCAACAGGGGCTTTATATCCATGGCCACACTTTTAGATGTGCAGTGATGTATTAGCCCTGCATGTCATGTACAGATGTGCTCCGTGAGTTTTAATGTATTGATTATGCGTGCCAAAATGTAAAAAATTAAATCCAGCTGGACAAATAAAACAATGAAAACAGCAGACAGGCAACATAAAGACGACTCTTTATGTCTAAGTGAATGCTGGAATTAAACAATAGAATGACACGAAAGCAAATTTGGATTTGATGGGCCAGAAAGTCTCAGTGTTTGTGCCACTAATCACGTTAATTGATCTTTCTTTTGTGGCACAGAAGCTGGGCTCAGATTGCATTAGGCATAATGAGGATTTAATGTGGGGTCAAGAGCAGGCCGGGGTCCTACCTTGTCAGGACATTGAGGGAGACTGTGTTTGTTTACACCCCGCTAGGCTCACCGTTCCACACAACAACTGCACCAGGGGACGGCAAGGGGAGGGGTCTGCATAGGCTAAATGTTCTCGCAAATATACTTGTATTTTATTGAAAACAAAGACACTGTTTTTTTGTTTTTATTTTTATTTATTACAATTTATTATATATATATATATATATATATATATATATACATATAATATAAAAGGGTGTTTAATTTGAAGAAGATTTAATATATTAAATATAGCAGAACAGGAAAAAATAACAATCAAATTTATTTAAATGTCTTTAAGTACATTTTTAAATACATTCTGTGAATGAACAGCTTTAAACCTTGTTTCTAATGTTTCTATGTAAATACTTTACATTTATTTAAAAATCATTTTATTTGGTTCTAGAGCAGACCAGGAAACCAAGAATGAATATTTATTTTTTTATTCATTCATACATATATACATATACATATATTTAATTACCTCTAGTGCAGCAAATTACAAAAAAGAAAGTGAATTATTATTGTGATCTCATAATTACATATTAAAATCAAAGTCAGTTTTTTACATTTCCTTATTTGTTATGTTTAATATTATCTAGGTTCGAACTAAACATTTAATATATATATATATATATATATATATATATATAGAATAGTTTTTTATTTTTTATTTTTATGATTCATACTTTTTATTTTCTTCAATGGGCAAACAAAATATTCAATTAACAGATAACAGATTGTAAACCCCTCCCCCTAGCCCACCCACGCAACATGTCAGGTACAGTTATTTGTAAATTGCTATCATAGATCTAACCAACACAAATAAATACAACAAACTTAAAATGAAATTTAAAAAAGCACAGCATATAACAGAATGAATATATTGAATACATTTTAATTTGTTCTATAGCAGAACAGAAAACCAAAAGCAATCAAATGTATATATTTCAGTGTTTTTATTTATTAAAAATAGTTAATTTATTACTTGTGATGAAAAAACTATAAACATTATAATGTTCATTTGTTCTACAGTAGCAATGGAAACAATTATATTTATTTATACATTAATTTATTTATACACTCACCATCTATCTATCTATCTATCTATCTGTGTTCTGTGGCTCAGCAGCTAAAAATGTATTGCGATTTTAGAAAAAGTAAAAGCTGTATTCCTGTGTTTGTGTTTTTGTGTGCACACAACTCCTGAGGTCATGCCACACTTTTCATGACAAAGGGCATAGTGAACCCGGCTCTCCCGTCTGGCGAACAATCCCAGCCCTGTCTGTCTTTCCTCTGCAGATCAGCCCACACAAAAGACCAGATTCAGCTGTTTATGAACCCCTCTGCCTCTCTATTCATCTAGTGCTGCCATTATTCCAAGGTCATGCCAAAGAGCTGGATTTAGAAAGCCCTAACTGAAGTCCAATTAGATTCACAGTCCTTTTCCACACAGCCCAACACTAGCAGCTAACTCTCTCTTTTTTTTTTTTCTCCTGTTGGACAGGTGACCTCTATCTAAGAGATACCCAGATGTGTAGTAGTCTCCAGGAAGAGATGCATTGAAATGAAATGAAACTTATACAATAAAAGGAAAGAAGATCAGATTAGTTCCCCTTTCATGCTGTTTTTGTTTTTGCTTTAGACTAGGACAGAAAAAGATTGCAAGTGCATTCAGAAATGAATTAGATATAGTTTTCTATCACAACCAGATCTCTCAACTTGAAGTTAGGGGATCTGAAAGGGAAGGATAAAATACCAAGTGATACCCCAGGTAACATGGAACGTCCTCAGAAGGTTCCTGCAAGGTTCTGTTGAGAACAAAACAAAGAACAAAAAAAATATTTATACATTGTTTTTTTATGTTTTAGTGGGATGTTCATTTTTTTAATTTTACTTGTTACAGAATGTTCAGAGAACATTCAAAAGTAACGTTTCCATAATGTGTGAAAAATTAGGAAATGTAATATTTTCTTATAGTGTGTTCATACCAAACGCGAAGCAAATATGCACATTGCGTCACTCACAAATTAATGTTTGGTGTGAATGTACATTAATGTCCATTCACATATCTAGTGCCCTATAATCAATTTTTCCCAAATTAAATTTTTCCATTTGAATTTTTCTGGATTTTTCAGTTTTTATTTTAATGGTACATTCAAAAAACATTTCTAATTAATTGAAATCGTTAAATGTACACAGTTTCACAGCATTTATTCAAAGTTTACCAAAAGATACATTTTTAAGGTCCTAAGAAATATGCTTTCGTTTTTTTCCTTATTTATTTATGTTTTTAAACCAAATTCTTTATTTTTCGTGAATTTTCTGGATTCCATTTTAATGCTCAGTAAATTCTAATAATCAAAAGCATCTCTAATTAATAGATTATTTGTTTATATATATATATTATGCAAATGTATATTCTAGTACTTGGTATGTTCTCCAGATCTTCAGTTTCAGCTATTTATATTACATCACACAGTGGTGTGTGAATTGATGACAGTGTTGATAAAGCACAACTCCCTCACACCTTCAGGACTCATATATCCCAATAGAAGAGCTTTACTATTGCTGAACGTCACTGTGGGAACCAGACAGTTTTCACTGTACTCCTCCTCTAGCAACACCAGAACATTTTAGATGCTTTTGGATCCAAAATGATTGACTTGGTTTCTTGAGACCAGAGTATGGATTCCCAGAAGTCTATATTTTGTAAATAAGGGCCTTGAAAGAGGTTAAATTAGTTTATTGTGCTTTGGTACAGTAGGTAGTGTGTGTGTGTGTGTGTTTTGTTGCTAAATGTTTTTTTTTTATTTTTTTCTGGTAAATATTTATTAAAAATCATGTTTTAATAATAACTTTAGTAATAATAGTAGGTAAAAGAAACCACGTGTTTGCGCCATTCATTCACACAGAGAAAAAAATGGCAATATCTGACACACTGTGTTAATTTCTAACATTCTAACAACTTTTAAATGACAAAAATCTATTGGCATTTTCACCGGAGTAGTGTAAATAGGCGTAACTGTAGCAAAAGTTATGCGTTTTATAATGAAATTGCACTAGTGTTAACGTAGCCTCACTGAAACTTCAGTGAAAATGGCAGAGTAGACGAGGACCGTTTTTATTTTAACGTTCACAGTTTTAAAACGAAAATGAACTAGTGCAAAAGGGCCTTAGCTAAACATTCTTATTTTTGTTAGCTGGGTTCATAATGACAATTTCATTTTGATATCATTGATGGAGGAATGTTTGAAATATATAATAAAGCTGTCATCCAATGAAGGGCAAAAACTCAGGGCAATGTTTACCCTTTTAGAAACGGTTCCCAAAATGTCAGGAGAGCCTTTGCCATCTTTGGCACTAACAGAGAAAAGGCCTCGATCCCCAAGGGCATTTTCAACAAAGTGCATTGAAAGCACCTCTTTTCAAATATAGCGGTAAAGACAGACAGTTTTAAGGTGAAACTAAATACATTTTGGCTTCGAGACTGAGCGGTTAAATTGAACACAGAATCTTAACACAGTTACCCTTTACTCAGTTTAGCTGTGTAGCAAGTGATAGAGTAAAGCCAATCCTAATGTTTACTCATTAACTCAGAGGACAGACGGTAGACAGGGACTTGCAACTCCAAAGGGGACAGATCCTCTAACTGTGTCTCCTTGATAAGTTTGCATTTCAAAAGACCTTGGTCTAATCCATTAGGGGGTCTAGGAAAACAAGATGTTCCTCTCCAGTTTGGCTAATTAGCTTTTTTTTTCTCCTCGTCAGAGCAGTCCATATTCTTAAAGTGCTGTTGGGATCCAGATGTGTAACTAGGCTAATGACTGACTGACTAACAAAGAAAAATGGATGCCCATTCTTGAGCAGCGATGGAAGAGTCTCTGCTAGTCAGTGCCCATTTTAGGCCCACAGAGTTAATCACCCTGAGCGCTTTGCCAAATGCATCTTTACATCCATTTAGTGACATTTAGGTCTGGTAAGTCAGACAGATGTTTGTTTTAGTGGTGGTGTGGTAAGTATCAGACAACACGTATTTGTCTAGCCTTGATTTTGACTCATTGTAATCTGTTTAAAAAAGTCATTTGTAACTGAGTTACAAAAGAAAGAAAGAATAAGCATTCCAACATGCCATTTAGGAAGTCAAGCAACAATAGCTCACCTGTTATTGACATCAATTAACCATTTTTAAGATTAATTAGATGTTTTTATTTTTATGAATGGTGAGAATCTTATTGTAGTTCATTTAACAGGATTTTAAAGATGCTAAATGTTTGGAGTCAATTGGATAATATATATATATATATATATATATATATATATATACAGTCAAACCAATATTTATTCAGACACCTTCAATCTTATGTTATGAATCTTATGTTTACCAATGTTGCATTTATTTAATCAAAAATAAACCAAATAGAAATATTGTGGAGGGGAAAAAATAAAGAAATAAAATGTTACGATAACAAATATATAAACAAATAAAATTTTAAATACTCTACAATTTATTCCAGTGATAGCAAAGCCGAATTTATCCATTTCTCCAGTCTTCAGTGTCATATGATCCTTTAGAAATCATTCTAATATGCTGATTTGGTGCTGAAGAATATGTATTATTATTATTATTATTAGGGGCCAAGCACCAAAGGTTGGCGTTCATTTTCTTCCGCTCTGGAAGTCTATGGCAGGCCATAGAACCGCTTGCGGGAAAGTTGTGAAATTTGCACACTGATAGAAAACAGTCTCAATATTAACCATAACAAGTTTGGAGTCTCTAACTCAAACTCTCTAGCGCCAAAATTTAAATTATATTATGCTAATAACTTTTGATCTGTAAGGTCTAGAAGGAAAAATTTCCTCTGAATCCTTGGGTCATGCAGAGTCGAACACCAAAATTCAAAAATCGGAAGGTTTATTTTTTTTTCTATTTTTAGTTGTTTGAAAAACCTACTTTTTTGAACTCGTCCTAGACGGTTTGTCTGATTTTCACCAAATTGGCTGAGATCATCTTCAGGCCATGCTGACAAAAAGTTATGGAATTCAAGTTGATTAGCCAAACTGTTGATGAAAAGCATGCAAAAATGAATGTGAGGCTATATCTCCACAACGGTTTGGCATATTAAGACCAAACTTGGTGTGTGTTATAACAAGCATGACCTGAGGCTACCTGCAGTGTTTCGGCGCAGTGCCCCCTAGTGGTCAGGAGATCAAAAAATGGCTGTTTTTGCTTATAACCTTTTCCATGGTTTCGCCAAAATCACAAAACTGGTCTTTTTAGATTCAGTGAACCATACCGAGTTGAACCATACCCAGTTTTCCCATGTCAGCCTTTTTGGGCATCTGCCATTTTGAATTTTGTTGTAAAAGGCTATATTTTATAAACGCATTTACGTATCGTTATGTATATACCAAGTTTACGTTCATTAAACTTGGTATGTGTCTTCGGCACCATGCCCTGACAGTACTCAAAAAGTTTGGAGGCAAAAGTTATAAAGAAATTTTAAAAAATGTTTGACTCGGATCATCTTCAGACTATGCTGACAAAAAAATCATCGATTTTGTGTCGATGCACCTTAGGAAACGGTTTTCGTTTTGGGCATCAACAAATTTGCTGGAAAGATGCTAAACTGAATCTGAGGCTGTATTTCTGCAACGCTTTGACATATTGACACCAATTTTGTTATGTGCAATTGCCACCTCACACTGACTATGCCACATGAATTTGGTAACAGTGCCACCTATTGGTCAAAAGTACTAAATCATTCATTAACATACTGAAATTTCCAAAAATGCTAATAACTTTTGATTGCATTAGCCTATTGTACTGACACTGGTCTCAAAATATTACTTGGGTCAGACCTACAACATAGATACCAATTATGCGATTATGGGCTGAACTTCCTGTCCGCCATTTCGATTACTTTTTCAAACTCCTCTTAGACCGTAGTCCGATTTTCACCAATTTTGACTCGGATCATCTTCAGACCATGCTGGCAAAAATTTATGGATTTCATGTCGATATACAAAATCGTTTAGCGCATCAACAAATTTGCTAGAAAGATACCAAACTGCATCTGAGGCTGTATCTCTGCAAAGCTTTGACATATTAACACCAAATTTTGTATGTGCCATTGTCACCTCACACTGACCACACTACAACATTTTGGTAACAGCGCTACCTATTTGTCAAGAGTAGTGAACCACTCATTAACCATTAATTATGACATTTCCAAAAAATTTTACTTGAAACTGGTCTCAAAATATTGCTTGGGTCCTGCTGAGAACATAGATACCAATTATACCATAGTCTGTCAAACTTCCTGTCCTCCATATTGATTTATGTCAAAAAACTACTTTTTCGAACTCCTCCTCGACCTTTGGTTTGATTTTTACCAAAATCAAGTCAGATCATCTTCAGACTTTGCTGACACAAAAATTGGAATTTCATGATGATAGACAAAATCATTTTGTATAGCGACGCAACAAATTTGAGGCATGATGCCAGACTACATCTAAGGCTGTATCTCTGCAAAGCTTTGACATATTGATACCAAACTTTGTATGTGCAATTGTCTCCTTACACTGACTACACCACATCGATTTGATAACAGTGCCACCTATTGGTAAAAAGTGATAAGCCATTAAAACATTACCAGAGGTTGTGTTTATTTTTTTTTATTTTTTTTTAGCTATTTCAGTTACAATCATCCTAAACTTGCTTCAATTACTTATTGCTGCAGTTGGTCTGTTGCTCCATGCCATGCTTAGCTCCTGATTTGCCTCTGGTGTGCTTGGCCCCATAATTGCTGCTTGTTATCATTATTATTGAAAATTGTGGTGATGCTTAATAATGTGTGTTTTTCAGGATTCTTTAATAAATATAAATAACAGTGTTTATTTGTAACATTATAAATGTCTTTAATTTAAATTAATTTTTTTTTTAAAAAGTGCATTGCTATAAAACATTCAAAAGTGTAGCCGATGTACTAAAATATAAGGTATCCTCATATGCAAAAGAGCACATACTTTCAAGAACAAATGTAATATTTGCCATTAGTGCATCAAATTACAGAAACAAAATGGCCTGTGTTTATTTGTGATTATTGTGATCTCACAAAACTATATATTGTACATTTTTGTCATTTTTAAAGTAGCTTCATGAAATGTGGCAGTGATGAAACTATATTTAAAAATGTGGTTCTGCAGTTTATTTTGAATGCTGCATGTTTGTTTTGGTTGTTTTCAAGTTATCTTTGTCATTAAATGATCTAATTAAATATGTCACCAGGTTATCTGTTCAGTATAAACTGTAAAAGATAATTCTAAATTATTTGTGCATCACCCTAATTAATATTCATGCGGTAAGCTGTCATCATTATTGTGAGGTCACACCCAGCCAATCAATCAACTGAATCTAAACTCACTTATTTTTGGTCCACTTCATCCTTATAAACTAACAGATGTTGATTCAGATGGAAGATTAACTATATTTAGAGGAAATTAATCTATGTATTAAATGAATGAAAGCATTTTAAAAGAACATTATGCTAATGGACCTCTTTCCTGTGACACCGTCTAGGTCTGTCCTCCATGTGTTTGTCGGGATATCCCAGTTCTGGCGTCGCCCACGGGGTGAGGGCAGGGAGATGGGTGGCTGACGCAGGCCGCAGCGGCTGTGCTACCTATCTTCCTTTTGAAGCAAAGCAGAGCTGACAGAGGCCACCTCAGGAGACGGCTCACTCTCCATCACAGCGCTGAGAGGAAGAGGCAGGGTCTGTCAGGGGTCCTCTAGCACTGCAGAGAGCTACGTACCCCCATCCTGCTGCTGTCTCTACTGCACCCAGTCACTTCACGCACCATCCATACAATGAGGAAACATACAGGTACAGTACAGTCAGCAATATCCAATGTGTCTTACAAGTATAGGGGAGACGAGGGCAAGTTGTCACATGGGATGTATCTCAGTAACTATTTTGTGCCACAGTTTTTATTCCAATTGTCCACAGTGTTAAAATGTGACCCTTAAGTTGCGCAGGTATATTTGTAACAATAGCCAAAAATACATTGAATGGGTCAAAATGATCTATTTTATGGAAAACATCATTAGGATATTAAGTAAAGATCATGTTCCATGAAGATATTTTGTAAATATCCTACCGTAAATATATCAAAATGTAATTTTTTCGATTAGTAATATGCATTGCTAAGAACTTAATTTGCACAACTTTACAGGCGATTTTCTCAATATTTAGATTTGTTTTTTGCACCATCAGCCACATTTCAAATAGTTGTATCTCGCCAAATTTTGTTCTAACAAACCATACATCAATTGAAATAAAAAAAATACCTTCCAAATAAACAAAGTAAGGTATGGAAGCACGTTTCCACACTGAATAAATAATAAAAAGGTAGTTGCGACTTTGTATCTCACAATTCTGGTGTTTTTTGTTGTTGTTTTTTTTTTTTTTTCAGAATTTCAACGTTATAAGAGTTATTAAGTCAAAATTGTGAGATATAAACTCACACTTCTGAGCACATCTGTCTTTTCCCCCTCAAAATTAAAATGTATAATTTATAGAATTCTGAGGAAAAATGTCAGAATTGTTTTTATCTCTCAGTTCTGACTTTTTACCGTTATGACGGGGTTTGTGGTCCAGGGTCACAAATATCAACATACCATTCTGAAGACTTTGGGGTTGACCAGATTTTTCATTGTTATGGAAGAAGACTTTTATGCTCATCAAGACTTTTTTGATCAAAAGTACTTTAAAACAGCACTCTTGTGAAATAGTACAATTTAAAAAGACAATTTTCAATTTTAATATATTTTAAATATAATGTATTCCTTGAAGACAGTTGTGCTGCTTAATAAATAAATAAGCAATTAATTAATTAATTATTATATTTTTAAGGATATATATATATATATATATAATTTTTAATTTATAATTATTTTTTCTAGGTGTTAATATCTGAATGTCCAATGTTTTGTAGCCAAATCTTTAAGGTATGTTACTTTTAAATAAACTGTTACTTTAAAAAAAAAAAAAAAAAAAAAAAAAAAAAAAAAATATATATATATATATATATATATATATATATATATTTACGCAAAATATAATGTGACGTCTTTCTCCAGTCTCCCCTATAGTACACAAGTTTTAGGCATGATTATTAATTAAAAAAATAAAAAAAATAAATAATAACCATTGCCGCTTTTAAGTGCCTTTCTAAAGGAAGAAATGAAACTCGATCAGGAAAAACAAAACAATAAATTAATTAATTAAAAATACACTTGATACAAGTTTAGATTCAGTCAAATACATAAGATATGTCAATATATTGACAATAAATAAACAAAAATAACTAACTAAATAAATAATTCTGTTGCACCAATATGTACCACACTTCTCGTTGAAATCCTCCAACAATTACTGTATGTCAAATTGCTCTCTTTACCGTAGCAAACTGAGAGCTTGTCACCTATACCCTTTCATCTGGGGCCATCAGTTTTAATTCTGCAAACTTTCTTCTTCTGTCAAAATTGGTGTGGAAGAAGAGAAACGAGTGGAGAGAAAAAGGAGACAAAGGGAGAGCACCCTTCTAACTTTTATCTGTGCAGCAAAATGCTGTTATCCTCGAGTGGTGTCAAGAACTCTATCTCTCGTACGCTTTCTTTTCCCCCCCTCTACCAGGTGACAAGCACAAGACGAGAGAGAGATAAGATTGGAAAAGAATCCCACTCCACTGAGTAAATAAATAATCAATACTCATCTAAATGTAAATGAGAAAGTAGCCCTCTTTGATAGCATCGTTTTTATCAACCAACCAATTTTCCTCAGACACTCACTGGGCCTCAACCAAATCACCATCATTCAGCGTCCGAGTAATGGAGAAGAAAAAAGAACTGTGAAAAAGAGAGATAGAGGAGGGGGGGGGGGAAGGAAAGCAAGTGTGAATGGGTCACCTGAAACCTGAAGTTCAGTCAACCTTCCCCAACACCATTTCACCAGAAATGCCATTTCGTTTTGTCGCACTCTTTTATTTTTTTCCATTGTATTTCTGATACTCTTGTCAATTACAGTTTGCGCTGCGCTTTCAGCATATCAGTGTCTATATCAATTGCCGCCGCCAAATCGTCTTTTGTCCCTACTTTGAGTCACTTTTTATCTTCATAACTTCTGCATGTCAGTCTGAGGTAGTAATTTTGAGTCATACTCACGTATCAGTGCCTTTTTAAAATACAAACCGTATTGATTTCACCTTCCCGGGTTTGGTGAGGGCAGGTTGCATGAGAGGGTTTTTCACTTCACTTGTCAGTGGCTGTCAAACTGCAGTGCGAAAGATAAAAATGTGTTGGCTTAGTGAAATAAAAAATAAGGGCAGGTTTTAAAATATAAATTACAGCAGGAGAATAGATTAGGGCTTGGGACATGCTGTTTGAAAAGTGTTAACAGAAGCTCCTTGACCCGGCCGAACACTTGATAGTTTTGTGGAGAACATGCACATACAAAAAAGACGGCGATGACAGCTCTACTGTAACTGCACAACCGTAAAATCCTAGAAAAGTGATACATAACCACAAAATGAAACTTTTGACATCATTTGCTTCACCGCAAAGTTGTTCCAACCCTGTATTATTTTCTATCTTACTGTTTGTAAAACACAAAAGGAGATGTTTAGGCATCTTGTGCACAATTAGTCACTTGACAAGTGAAAACCAATGTAGTGTAGTGTGCCTAGTTTGATTATTATTATTTTTTATTATTACAAATTTTATAGTATATTAATTATATTAATTACATTTAAAATAAAAGTGTGAATGGAGTTAGGAGACAGGAAGATTGTTGGTGAATTGAGACTTACTATTTATTTAGTAATGAATTAATAAATTATAAATAAATGATGAAAAGATGTGTTTTTGGCATGCAGTATTCCTTTTGGTGCCATATTTAGGTTGAAAAGAAAATCTTTTTATCTACACTATGGTTTAAATGTTTAACATTCATCAACATTTTAATCACTGTTATTAGGTATATGCCTGAATAGTGAATCCATATTCGGAAAGGCACGGAAAACAAATAAGGTGTTCATCGAAGGCGCTAAAGGGACACGGTTAGCCCCTTGCTAGTGGTAGCCTGTTACATTACAGTACATAAAATTTCACTTTCCACATAAACAGAGTAAGATACAGAAGCACATTTCACTGAATAAATAATAAAAAAAAAGGTAATTGCGACTTTGTATCTCACAATTCTGACTTTTTTTCCCAGAATTGCGACTTTATATCGCACAATAAGAGAAATAAAGGTGCAGTTATAAGAGTTATAAAGTCCAAAATTGTGAGATATAAACTCACAATTCTAAGAACATCCCAATCCCCCCCACAAAATTGGATTATATAACTAACAATTGCGAATGTATATCTCACAATTTAAAAAAAAAAAAATTGCTGAGTTTTTATGTCACAATTCTGACTTTGACCCTTGTCCGATAAACAATGCCGCTCTCACACTACACATCGTGTTCTCACACAGTGAAAAATACTTTGCGGGAAGAGGGAAACAGGCTGACAGACAAGACAGCAGGTTACTTCTGGTATGAAACAAAGTCTGAGACTTTGTTTAAAATATTGTCGTTTTGTTAACAAATTCCAACAATAAATACTGTTTTGTGGCTGTTTAATGTGATATGACAGATCACTTTATTGCCTTATTATGTCAGTCGACATAATGTGAGTTTATATAATGCAATTCTGAGGGAAAAAAGTCAGAATTGAGAGAAAAAACCTTTTTTATTTATTTTTTTCAGTGGTGGAAACAGACTTCCATAGTAAGGAGAGATGACTGATAGGATGATGGCGAATGATTTGCAGATCTTGAGCAACACTGACAAACATCTAATGTGGTAAGTACTGCTACTCTGTAGTATACACAGAGTATGTGTGATCATGAATCTCAAAAGTGAAAGTAAAAAGCAAATGTGCAGTCAAAGTGATTTCAATGCTCTGCAAATTAAAATCGGCACCCTGATGCCTGCAATTTATATATAGTATAATTACCCAAAGGCAGTGAATTTTTTTCCTCTCACCTAGTATTAATTCCCTTTAGGGGTTCCGAGTACGTGTTATTTCCTTTCTGAACACAATATTTGGATTCGGGCACATCCACAGTAAAATATTACGTTTTTTACTGTATCATTGATAAAATAAATGCAGCCTTGGTGAGCAAACAATACTTATTCCAGAAACATTGCAGAATCTTACCCGCCTCAAACTTTTGAAAAATTGACATGCGGAAATTTCTAAACGCTTGCATTTGACCCTCACACATTTCCTGACTGATCTAGTGGGAAGAGTTGAAAGTGGTTCTCTCCATCTTAACTCTGTCACACGCAGAGGTGCTAAACATGCCTGACAGGTCGAGGAGAGTGGGGAGCACGAGTCCCCTCTTACTCCGCCCTGATCCGAGACCTGTAAGGGCCATGTCCAGAGCGAGGGCAGGGGCCTAAACTCGCCCTGACAGCTCCTCGACAGATCTCACAGCCTTACTGACATCTGGACGTGCGCTGTAAAATCGGAGGAGTTCAAACCAATTTGGCGATGGAGCCCAGGTGACACGGGGGGACGGCTCGGTGGGATTAAGGAGGTCGGAGATACCTGTCCACTTGCAATTTGCAATCTCTGTGGAAGGGAAAGAAAGGAAATTCTGTATTAAAAGAGCTTGGAGCAATTCCCAGCCTAAGTTTAATCTTGATGCATGAAATCATCTGTCTGATTTAATTAAGTACTGACTTGGCATTCACCGCCGTGATTTTTCAACACAAATGCTAGGTACGTCATGTCAGAAATTAAATTATATAAGTGGAAATGTGATTTTTAGGACACAAACGGCTGTTACAAAAACCTGTAAATAAATAACCCGCATAAATGAATGAAAGTGGGGTCCGCGTATTCCTCAGAGTAACTAGGCTTTAGGTTTGTAAGATGAGGACGTGCCGTAGATGCTCAGTGGGCTTGCTGGAAAATGTCAACAAAGCTGCAAACATCTGCCAGGGACCTGTCAGTTAGATCAGATGGCCCTCTCTGATTCTCCTGTCGCGGTTCCTCGCCGATACTACGCTCTGGGAGGGGGG